>CM023455.1:119125346-119725346 GCA_013339765.2 Haemaphysalis longicornis
AAAAGCGATTTAAGTGCTCGGTGGAAGGTTTTTGCTTTCTTTTATTTCGTATTATATAAATGCAGTCGTCTTCCCTTCTCCAGAATCGGTGTTCTCCGTGGCTGGGGTACAGGATTTTTGCTTGTTCGTGACGCACCTTTTCTCCTCGTGTGCCGTGACGTAATCTCCCCACGCGATGCGCTCCGAGACGCGTTTTGGTGCCGTCCGTTGCAGGGCCAACAGTACCGGATCTTGTAACTCACGATCCATATCAGGCTTTTGCTTAAAAAAATACAAATGCTGACCTTGGATTCTGAAATTGACCATGGACAGCAGTTGATCCAGTTCAGAGAGCTCCGTGAGCACAGTGGTACTCGTGTGTTTGGGGCACGCCGACTTGATGCCGCAGCTGCTCTCGGTGCAGAACTTGGTCACTGTACCGTACAGATTGTTGAACTCATTGAAAACATCTACCATGTTGACGGCCACCCACTTGTTGAGGTCCTCGCCCTCAGGCAGCATGACGGCGAGCCGGGGGTTCCACAAGCCCAGCGTGGCCGCCGCCTGCTCCATCAGGTCGTACTAGTGCGTGCCCTCGGGGATGTTGTTCTTCGGCGTGAACGTCTTCGAAGAGCGCCCCCCCCCCGGCCTTCCGTACGAGGTGGGAGAAGAGAAGAGAAGAACGCGGCACGGGGAGCACTGGGGAGACGCATTTGCAGGGGCCCGCCTCACTTCCGCGAAGTGGTACTTGTGGATGGCGCAGTCCCTGCTGGCGAGCACCACCGACCTGCCGTCCATGCAGGCGACATCGAAGCAGTGCCTGTACTTGGTGTTGGACTCGTACGCCTTCAGGAGCGCCCCGTACTGGGTGAACACGGTGACCTTGAAGCCGCGGTGGTTGTCGGCCACCAGCGCCTCCCCCGCTTCACCGAGCCACACAGCGACGGGGAAGTTGGTGACGCCTTCGCCGCCGATCTGACGCAGGTAGGCGCCCGTGTAGCTGAACACCTTCACGCGGTGGGCGTGGTTGAATATCTCCTGCTTCCCGTTCACCGCCACGCCGCTCGGGAAAGTGAGTTGGTCGGAGCAGACGAACTTGCGCAGGAGGTTGCCGCTCTGGTCGAAGGTTACGGCGCGCACTACGCGGCACTCGACGACCACCAAGCGCCCGGCGGTGTGCACAGCCTCCCGGATGGGGAAGCACATCTGCCCGTCGCCCCCGCCAACTTGGCAGAACTGGAACTTGGAGCGGCCGTCCTGGCCGAACACCTGGACGCGGTGATTGTTCGCGGTCGGCAACGATGATGTCGCTGTCCGAGGTGACGACCACACCGGAGGGCTCGGTGAACTCGGCCTCCATGATCCCGAGGGAGCCGAACTTGTGATGGAGGCTCAAATTCTTCCGCCTCATGCGGAAGGTGAGCCGAGCCCCCATCGGAGCCAATCGAGCGGAGGGCCCGAGGGAAACTGCGACTGGGTTGCAGAACGGTACGCTGTTGTTGTTGTTGTTGTTCCTTTCTGATTGTGGCGCGTACCCACTTGGGGGATTGGCCAGGATCGGGCGATATATTGGGGCTAATGTGCCCAATTTAGGAGACTAAATTTTGGAGAAAAAGAAAAGAAAAAAAATAAATTGTTGATCATAATAATTGCACAACAAATACAGGAATTTGTAGAATGAAAGTGTGCACTATGCAGGAATTTGCAAGAGAAGACTATGCGGGATTTTGCAATAGGCTCTTATTTCGTCTGTGTACAAGAAGAGCGGCTAACAGGGTAGGCGCCTAGTCTCTGAGACGTAGGTGTGGACGGCCGTAACCAAATTCCTGTGGGGAGACCCAAGCGAAATGGCACCGAATGACAGTAAGACCGGCATTGAAAGGGTAAGTCCAAGGTGGTGAATTGGCTCCACCAGGTATTTTCTTCTCATTGAAGAGAAGCCGCGGCAATGTAAGAAAAAATGCTCTAGGGTTTCGGGTTCATCACAAAGAGCACAATGACGAGAGGAGGTGAGCCCAGCGCGGTGCATGTAGAAGTTGAGCTGCGGAACTCTACAACGTAAGCTAGTTAAAGTAACCTCGCATTGGCGAGATTCGCAACATCGGGAGTCCCACGCATATGCCAAATGGGCGTAATCATCGAGGGAGGTGATGGCATCCTCCTGCCTCCTCGCCAGATGTTGATGCCGTCGGATCCGTGCTCCGGCCAGTATAGAGGGAAATGGACAGACGTCGAACGGAGGGCCGTCTAGTGCTGACCTCGCTAAAGAGTCTGCTTCTTCATTCAGATATAAACCCTTATGCCCAGGCACCCATATCAAGCGGATTTCTCTTAAGTGGGAAGGAACTAAATAACCAAATGTGCGAAGAAGAGCAGAATTTTTGGGGGATATCAAAGAGGAGCAAACAGATAATGAATCAGACACAATTACGACATTTAATATCTGGGGAGGTAATTTTTTTTAATGCTATGACTATTGCCATAAACTCAGCATAGAATATTGGGGTGAAGTCCGGTAGGCGAATCGAAAACGACCAGTTGAGTTGTGGACTGAAAATCCCCACACCCGCTCTCTCCTCAAGTTGAGACGCATCAGTCGCTACGACCACGTATGTATCCAAGCTAGACAGATAGTCGTTCAACAAACCGGTTAGTAGACGTGTAGGTAGCCTTTTCGCATTGTTAGGAAAAATGTTATTAAAGGTTAGGGGAACAGGGAGAGCTTCCCAGGACATCTGCATAACGGACGGAATGTTAATATTAAGAGGTGAAAGTAAAGTCTGGGCATACACACATTGAGGGCGGTATTGGTGGGGCAACCACGAGTTAAAAAATAAAGCCGGTCGAGCCACCATCAGCGACAAATCTCTGCTGAGGGGCGATTCGAAAATCCTAAGCATCGTCAGAGCAGTTAAAAGCTTAAACCGAGATTCTAGTGCAGGCAGCCGGGACTCTAAGTACAGGATGTTATTAGCTGTGTATTTCGGAAGGCCGAGACACAATCTCAGGGCACGTCGCTCTAGCAGTATAAGCGGATTGAGTTTGTACATTGGAGATCCTGAAAAAGAGAGCACAGCCAAATTCTAAGATAGGGCGCATGTACCCGCGGTAAATGAATATTAAGGTGTCTCTTCTCATCCCAAAATTCCGGTTGCTAATTCTTCGCAACAGGCCAAGTGCCCGTTCCCCCTTCGTCGAAATGTGCTTTATATGATGCCGCCAATCAAGCTTACTCTCATAAATAATACCCAAGTATTTTAGAGTTGTCACTTGCGGAATAAAATCCTCCCGGTATCTGAGGCAGAGGGTAACAGGCACTGATACGGGGAATACCAGGACCGCGCACTTTGCAACATTCATCGATAAATTCAGATTTGACAGCCACCTTTCGAGAGAATCCAAATAATTTTGTGACGCCTGATAAAGCTCATGTATGTCCCGTGCTGCTGCGAAAAAGGCTATATCATCCGCATAAACGTAACTGCAGACTTCATTGCTGGTAGGAATGGATCTCATCAGTATGTTAAACAAAACCGGAGAAAGCACTGACCCTTGTGGAACGCCCCTTGTCTGATGTAGTGTGGAAGTCTTAAAACCATTTTTCGAGCAAAAGAATTTGCGGCCAGATAGAAACTGCTGAATCCATGAAATAATGTAATTGGGTATCCCGCATTCTTTAAGTTTCGCCATAAGGACGCTGTATTCTACACTGTCATATGCTTTCGCAATGTCCAGTGTGACAAGCGTGCAGATTAGTTTGTTTCTACGGGCAAACTGGATACGGCTCTCCAGGTCCACATGGGCGGACCAAATGGAGCAGCCTGGACGGAAGCCAATCTGATGTGCACTCAGTAAATTTTCCCTAGATAGGAATCGAAGTAAACGGCCGTATACAATTCTTTCGATCAATTTGACTAAGTTACTGGTCAAAGTAATGGGGCGAATGTTGTCCGGGAGAAGGCCAAGACTGGGATTTTTTAATAGGGGTACAATTTTTGCAATTTTCCAATCTTCGGGCACCCATGCTTTCTCCAATGACGTGTTGATAATGTTTAATAGATCGTGAGGAGATTCCTCAAAGAGAAGCTTTATCGCTGTAGTCGAGATGCCATCGGGTCCCGGGGAAGCTGGCGGGAGGTGCATAACTCTATCCGCCATTTCCTCCATCGTGACAGGGGTAAAGTCTAAAACTGGGGTATTTTCAAATATCATGGGTCGGAGAGTAGCCGTAAACCTTGTTTGCCAGGCCCGGGCGACTTTATCGAGCGACTCTGAGCTTTCTTCCGGCGTTTCCACAATGGATACACCGTTGCTTCTGTCGTCAGTGCTCTTGCGGTTACGCAAAAAAGCAAAAAGAATACGCCGGTTTTTCGTTTTGGAAAGCGCGGAGAACCGTTGCGAATAATAGTCTTGCTTAGCCGTTGAGATGGTTCGGCGAAAGATTGCGGAATAATACTTGAAATTGGTCCAATTATTGGGGCTCTGATTATGGATAAATTTTTTCCACGCTGCTTTCCTGCGCCGATAATCTCTCGTGCAATCATTATTCCACCACGGGCTTATACCGTCTCTCTTGGTTGACGAAACCACAAACTCTGAATTTTTCAGTGTACTTTTCATTAATGCTGTGACGTTTAGGGCCCTAAGCTCCATAGAATCACTGGGCAGAGACGCAAGGGACGAACTCAACTTCTTTTTCATGAGTTCATAGTTAACCAAGGTCCGCACCACACGGTTAGGTGTGCTTGGGGAGACCGCAATATCAAAAATTATCGGAACGTGGTCGCTACTTGTAGGACCATCTACTGTACACCAACTAGAAACCAACCCACCCTTTACGAATGTTAAGTCTAAGACTGAGCGCGTTTGATTCCGAAAAAAAGTCGCACTACCCGAGTTAAGACAGACTAAATTATTTTCCTCTGTCCAGTCTAATAAACGCCAACCAGAAGTGTCGGTCTTGAAGCCCCAGCTCACATGGTGTGAATTAAAATCTCCGGCAACTATGACATTTTGATTACAGGAGGAAAGGGCGAGATCCAGCGGTTCTGTGGTGGACACTCCATTGGGGAAATAGGCATTCAGAACAGAGAAGGAAAAGCAACCTGGCAGACATAGATCTACCACCATGAGTTCACTAACCGGTGACAAAAACTGGAAGGACAGCTTGGCTTTGTGGCACATCTTTGTAGCTATTAGAATAAGTAAACCCCCTCCTCGCGTGTCCCTATCTAAGCGAAACACGCGAAAATTTGGTAAAGTAAATGGTTTGCCTCTAGACAGCCAGGATTCTTGAAGGAGAATAATATCTGGGCAGTGATTATTTATAAGACATTTAAGATCTGTCAGTGCCGCAGCTATCGAACGGCAGTTCCACTGGAGTACTCGGATCGACATTATGGAGAGTTAATGGCAGCCATGGCTGCCTCCAAGATGCTTTCTTTCAGTTTAATGTTCCCTTGGACCTTTTTAGGTTTCTTGGATCGCGACTCTGGGGAAGAAGTTGGTTGTTGCGAAGTGGATGGAGTAGCTCGCTTAACGTCAGGACGCCTTGGCGACTCAGTGGAAATGTAAAGTTCCATTTCGGTCTCATTGAATGGGCAAAGATCTGAAGAGGAAGGCTGACCTTGGGAAGTCTCAGAAATAGAAGGTGCAGAAACCTGGACAGTTGCCATCGGAGTAGAGTTTGGGCCTACTGTCTCCCTCGAAGTCACATTCTGGAGAGCGCTCGCTGAGGAAGGATTCCTTGCCAGATCGACAGCTCGCACCGATGAATCCTGGGGCTCTTGATCCCTGGGAGGCGAAGATGAGGATTGCAAGCAACCCTGCTGCCGGAAGGGAGCCACGGGCAGAGAGAGTGCCTGCGCAATTTGATGTGTTTGCGCTGCCAAAAGATTGGACACCTGCTCCGTTACAGACGCAACCATATTCCGTGAAACCTCCGGTAGCACTTCTTTGAGAGCGAGCGCTATCGCTTTTGCAAGGGAAGCCTCGTTGGATGGTGCCTGGCGGGCAGCAGCACCTGCATATCCATGCGTTCTCCCTTTAACTATCGCTACCGCCTCCTTGCGAGAGCAACGGTGCTTTTCAAGAACTTCAAGGATACTGATTTCAGAAGAGCGGGCCGGGCAGTTGGAATAATCAGCGGTGTGAGACGCTCCACAAAGGCAACAGGAGAAGTCGTCTGCGGTACATTGGCTAGCCAAATGCTCGTCCCCGCAATTGCAGCAGCGCGATGCTGACTTGCATGACCCTGCGCTGTGTCCGAAGCGCCAGCAGTTCCGGCATTGACGAGGTCGGTGGGACAACGGTTCTACCCTGTAGATGAGAGGCAAGACTTTGATTTCCGATGGGCACGATGTACCCGCGAAGGTTGCGATCACCGATTCTGTTGGAATAGTGGTGCTCTCCACTACACGGGAGCAACGGTACACCGAGATTACCCCGGCATCCCGAAACTGCTCAAGGAGCTCGCTGGGCGAAATCTCCGTGTCTACACCTCGGACTATTCCTTTTGTGCAGGCTAGGTGGGAGGGGACAAAAGGACTCACCGGGAACGATGCGAAGGTCGAGCACTTCAGAAGATCGATTAAGCAGGCCTTATCCGAAGATTTGCAGACGATTCCACCCTTCCCGTATGGTCTCACCTCCTTCACGTTCATGAAGTGCTCACTCGCCCCTTGCAGGTCCCTCTGAATAGTTTTGAAATTTTTAAGCCGGATCGCTCCGCCATTCGTAGGGACCATAGCCACATAGCGAATCTGAAAAAGAAACGTAGTGATACGTAACTCCGCTCGACAAATCCCTTTTCTCATGCGCGATAAATGTACAGTGAACGTGTCCCTTCTCCGCCTCATCATCATCATCACCAGCCTATTTACTCCAACTGCAGGGCAAATGCCTCTCCCATTAATCTCCAATTATCCCAGTCCTGTGCTAACTGCGACCGAGTTACCCCAGGAAACTTCATGATCTCATCTGCCCATCTAACTTTCTGCCGCCCTCTGCCACGCTTGCCTTCTCTAGGGATCCACTCTGTCACCCTTAATGACCAACGGTTATCTTGCCTTCGTATTACATGCCCTGCCCACGTCCATATACGTAGCGTGAGCTAATGTTCGGCTGGTTATTATTAGGTTTCCTGGTTGTCTAGGATTAGCTGATTATTATGCTTTCTAAAACGATTTTCTAAAACGATTTTCAATTCAGTCCAGCCAAATCCAACCTAATCCAATCCACTGCAGTCCAGTCGAGTCCTTCCAGTCACTGCTCCTCACGCATGCGCAGCACGGCTCTCCAGGAGCCACGCGAAAGGGCTATCAAGCGGCTCTGGCGCACCTTCACCACCGCGGCTATGACGTCACTCTTCTGGAATGCGCAGACCGGTGAATGGTCAGAATCAATTGTCTACATACCCGTACTCCAATTGTTTTGGACTTGCAATCCAATCCAATCCAATCCAACCCAATCCAAATCCAAATCCAATCCGATCCAAGCCAAGCCACACCAAGCCAAGCCAAGCCAATTCAACCCAATTCAATGATCTTGGCGCTTGCGCAGTACGGTCCTTCAAGGTGTACGTGAAACTGCTCAACCTCGGCCAGTGTAGCTTAAGCTACAAAACTGCCGTCTGCTACCCTCCAAGGTCGCCTGCGATGCGCCAGAGCTCTTCGATGCGATGCGCGCCAGCGAGAAGCAGACGACAGCGCATCCCGCGAGCCCTGTCGGCGAGCCCACGCTGTGATTCACGGAGAAGCAAGGCTCTGGCGTGTGGTGTTAAAGGACTGTTCGCAAAGCGAAAAGACGGACGCTAGTCGGGGAGAATTATAGAAGTTGTTACAATATGCATGGGAGAATGGAAAAGAAATGCCACGGTGCCCATAGCGTCCTCTTGAAGACGGAGGTTGAGGATTCCGTCAGAGACGCGCACAGAAGAGCCTCTCTGCCCGCATGTCGTCCTTCAACGAAGGCTCGTCCGGCAGGTAAAGAACCACAAGAGTCTCTGGGACCACCGCTCTACGCTGCAGAAGGAGTCGGAAAAGCTGGAGGTCACCCGGATGGACGTCGCCGCCGCACTCATAGCCACGGGTAGGTATTGTTTGAATGGATAGGTATCCCGAATGAGGCGTAACGGTTTTTAGCAACATAACTTCGATGCTGCGGAGACTAGCAGACGATGATACACAATAGCAGATGAAAAACGCAGCTCTCGTGCGAATTCCTCGTGCCCACTACAGTTTTGGAAGGTGAGCGGAGATAGGATATCGCGGGAGGGAGGTCGAGCTGATCGCTGGTCTTCCAGACATGTATTACACAATTCATGTCCTTCTTTGCCTGCACGGCTCTGGCTTTTGAGCAGGCTCCTTCGAACGATGTTCCGAGGATGTGTATACGTCCTCGTCATGGCGAACGTGCATGCCTAGGTGTAAAGAAAGCGAAAACATTTTGGAGCGTTTCTGTGCCCAGCAGATTTCGAGAGTCTGCAAGGTCTCAGCAAAGCCGCGGAGAGCAGACGCGTTTGGGAGTTGACTGGGCATGACGTAGCTGAGTGATTGTCGAGGTCCATGACCTTTATTTGCGTCTTGATACCGCTGTTTTCCTTCTAGTACAATGTTTAAACTAGTCTCCAGCAAAACATCTTGCGAAGACAGTCGCCGTAACCGCGCGACGCGTATCGGCTTGGAGGTCCCTTCGTCTTCTGCTGCTCCTAATGGATTACAGCCGCTAAGTATTGGCCCCACGTTAGTAATCGTAGAAGCCTTGAAAAGATTGATCATCTTGACCTTCTTCAAGGGAATTGGATAAAAAATCTCCGCATATCAAGTACGTTCTGAATGTACAGCAACAAAAAATTCAAAACGAATCACTCTAGAACATCCGCGTTTCTCCCGCGGTCGCTAGCGTTCGCAGCGCCAGAGAATGCCTTTGGGCACGTAGGGGACGCGTCTTAAACAATCAAGCAATACAAAACCCGGCTGTTAGCTGACGCAGACCTCGTGGTCTACGACGCAAGTTTGAAAGGTATGGGCTATATCTCGAATAGCGTTCATCCCGTGGAACAAAAGTAGGTGTGGACTTGGAAGCACTATTTTGTCGAGGGATTTTGTTTATCTTTTCGCCGTTCTTTCAGAAAGATCCCTTGACAACGATAACTGGTGAGCGAACAGAAGTTCCCATGGACTGCGCTCCTGGTTAAGAGGAGCCATACTGTTCCGCGTAGCACAGCGTTTCAGCAATCTTCTTTTTTGACGTTCATTTTTGCAGACGATTCTCGAATGGCGATTCCCATGATCGTACCACTCGGTTAAACGCTGCGAAGGCTCCAATATCTGAGCTCTTTTTACCTTTCAACTTCCCTTGAAAGTGATGGCGTCAGTCAAGAGCACGTCTTCTACTAGTTCAAAACATCGGGCGTCGTTTTGAAGTGGCGCGGTGTTGTTGCAGATGCATTTATTCTTGGGTTGGGGCGTCACTTGGTTGGGGGGGGGGGGAGGGGGGGGGATGAAGGGGGCGGTAGAAAACACGGGGAGCCCCCGGAACGCCATTTCGGGCGCGGCCAGAAACGACGCGCCAAGCAACACGTCACTGTGCGCGTCTCTGAAACTGCGGTCGTCCTTTCACAGAATTGAGCCGTAGCAGCTGCGCGTGTGGAAGGGACGCCATGGCACCAAACGCCACAGCCAAGAGCCCTCGGTCGGCGTTCCGTGACGCTGGCAGTGTTTGCGGTGCTGCGCTGTTCAACGAAGGGTCGCTCTTTTGCTTTAATTCGGCAAGGTAGCGAGAGGAACGCCCGCGTGCACGAGACATTAGAGATCCACTAGTAGCCGATGTACAAGTCCGTAGCCCACCACTGCGGTGCGTCCCGCAGCTTGCGTAGCTGCGTTGCGGGAAAAATACAGTTGTAAATGCGCTTTACTTCAGCCAACCCAGCCAGGAAACCATGTGTGTGGCGCTTGATGTGGCCCACATTCGCCGCTTGAGGAAATGGTTTTAGTAAAAATTCTGAGAGTTTCCATGTTGTCATATATGAATGCTAATTCCGGCCCTGGAAAAATGACGCCCGCTCATGCATTTCTGTATGGTAGTGAGGCCGACTTTAGAGGGTCTTTATGGAGTCCTTATATGCTCCCAGCAATGCATTTACCTTCGTACAAGCCGCTACTAAACTTTGATATCAGACCTCTCATATTAACGCTAAACAGGTCTTCCCAGCAATGCACTTGCGTATATAGTGAAGCCGACATTAATGGGCTCGCCGCTAACATTTTGTAGGGGCACAACGGGTACAGATGTATCTAACTAAAACCCTAATTTTGATATCTAGTTTTGATATCCGACAGCTTACATTGCCCTGGCAAAACGCCTTTCCAGCAATGTAACTGTGCGTAGTAGTGAAGGTGACTATAAAGAGAGCTCGGCGTAAAGCACAGCCGCTCGCGCCTTTATCCCCACAGTTACAATTTGCTTGTTTTGCGAATTTGTATAACGTTTTGCAGTTGAAAAGTGGTAGACCCGGTAGCGCAGCCTGCGGGACTCGTACGTCAAGCGAAAGAGGCGCCCGCGCAATCAGTCCAGGAGCCAGTGGGACCGGCTGGAACACAAACTTCGCTTCTTCGACAACCATCTGCGCCAGCCCAGGTGGGAATGTGCACTTTCTTTACACCTGAAATGCCCGCGAATACCTTTTGCAGCGAGCACACTGCTTGGTTAGCGTGCGTTAGTGGAGGCTTTCCTTCGACTCCCCTACCACTTGAAAGGATGCCAGAATTCGGCTTTGTCTGAAGTGCGTGTTACACCAGCGATGCCCCCGTGCGGAGAGACAGTCACGCGGATATTTCGAGTGAAACGGCTCAAACTGAGCAGCGATCACAGGGAAAAGCAACAAAACAAAAAGAACAGAAAGAAAGGGCGGCTTCTGCACTTGCCCCCAGATGTCTGCATCATGCGGCAGCAACTGACGGCGAGATGTACAAAAACAGCTTAACCTATGCGCTGTGCTGGAGAAACATTATTTCTCTGCGGACAGCTCAACGTATGCACGGTGCTGGAGAAACATTATTTCTTTGCGGCAGACAGCATTGGCAAAGCATAAGGGGGAATGGGGAGCGGGGGTGTCTTATCTGAGCACTGCTGAGTCTTCTTTGAGTCTTCCACTTAGTCTTCCTATTAGGCGGCAGTACTGTTGTGCTAGGTCGCTCCCATATATGAACCCACCAGATTCCACTGCAACAGTATAGTCAATACAGTTGTGCCAGGAGGAACTGCAACCGTCTGGTAGCGCCTATTCGGTTTCATTAGCATATCTTAAACGCTTTCTCCTTTGTGTGTGTGCGCGCGCGCCTGTGTGCTGCGCGTGCGTGAGAGAGAGCGAGAGAGCGAGAGAGAGATAGAGAGAAACACTTACGCTATCATCATCATCATCATCATAATTCTATGTCCACTGAAGGGCGAAAACTGGGCGGGCTGCTCCGCTGTGTAGCGCTACTATCGGCCGCACCACAGTCCCGTGGCCGGATAGGCGCGCCTACTTGACAGGTCTTTGCGACGGCGAACAATGCAAGCCAGTGAGCTGAATTTCGCCAAACTGGATTTTTTTATTGGCCCAAAAATGAAAAAGGGCATGGAATGTCTCAAGAGCAAGGAAGCTTTCGGCACATCTGGGTAACGCGGCGCCGCACAGAACTGCACTGTCAAGAGACGCTGGTGGCAGGATAGGCGCGTCGTGTCCGCCTACTTGACAGGTCTTTGCGACGGCGAACAATGTAAGCCAGTGAGCTGAATTTTGCCAAACTGTATTTTTTGTATTGGCCCAAATGCGAAAAAGGGCATGGAATGTCTCAAGAGCAAAGAAGCTTTCGGCGCATCTGGGTAACGCGGCGCCGCACAGAACTGCACTGTCAAGGGTCGCTGCAACCGTCAAGCTAACGTAAACCCCGTAAACAGTCCTTCGCCGCTGCGATTCAGGTGTTTGACTTGTCTTAACCAAACTTTAGACCTCTCTACGTGTAAATGGTAGACCAAGTGCTTCAAGTTAAAGACTCGGCGAAAAGAAACAGTAAACGCAGGCCGGTTCGATAGTGCTCCCCTTCCACTTATGAGCCAATTCGTGCTTAACTCAGAAAAGAGGACGTATGCTTCCAGGAGATTCTCTTAACAAATCTAGCGATTGATTTCAGCGCCATCTCGTCGAGAAAAGTGTTTACTACGCGCGGAAGTAGCCTTGAAAGAGGTGGCTGCTGTATTCTTCCTGCTACGTCTGCCGCGTGAGCACTTCGCTCTAAAAATGACATCAACGCTTCTTTACCATCGTTCCTGTATTTGTTCAGGTGTGTGCAGAAAAATCTGTCGTTGCTGTCTTCCCAGCGTATTGCCTTTGGAAAAAACAAAATGCGATAAACAGACATCAAGCACGGGGACAGGCGTTGTGATCGAAAGCTATTTTCCTATTTTACAGGAACCCCTTTCGGCGCTGAGTTCGATGAACAAAGCTGTCGATATTAATGATAAACAAGCAGTTCTCATTGCAATAATTTCGGTAGCTGCAAGGAAGCGATGAACAAGCGCGACAGATCCACAAATCTCCGCGTCGCTGATCCAGCGCAGTTATATTTAGAAAGAAAACAAAAAAACAAACAAACAAACAAAAAAACAAGCAAACAGGTGAAGTAGCAGTTCACAATAGTCAACAAAATACGAGCACATCAACTCGTATAGGTGTTCATCATAAAATAATTAGCTTCAGGAAGTGACAAAAATCCGGGATGGCTAAAAAAATCGAGCGGCTCACAAGAGAAGAAGGCGACATTAAAGGGACCCTGCAACACTCTTAGAGCAGTGCAAGTAAACCTGCGCAACGTTTAGATTACACTGCCAGGAATACCTGAGCCAAATATTACACGTGCACGTGAAGCGGTGAGCGCGCAAATCGATGTGAAAGACGCGGAAAAACAAACCGCTCTCTCTTCAGTTGTCCTCATTATGCATGGCCTGAGGGACGTCACATAGGCCATGGCTGCCCGATCGGCTGTCACTGGTCAACTTCGCGGGTAGATTCTCTCATTTCCGTCGTCGTCATCGCTGTGTACGAACCTCTTCTATGCCTGAACCTGTAGGCACAGTTTTGCCGTTTCTTTTGTGTTTTGAGTGCGCGCGGAGTTTGAGTGATGAGCTCAATACTTCCCTTTCAACGGGACCACTCGACTACAAACGTTTATTGCTTCAAAAACGCTCTACCAGCTCGAGCGCGCACTTGCGAGCAGGCACCCATGCCTGCTTTTTTGTGGCACCAGACCGGAAATAGGCCCCTCCGCGTTGCGGAGAAAAGAAGAAAACTACCCGGCATATGATATATCGAAGGCCGCCGAAGAGAACGCCGCGAGCCGCCCCCCTCTCCGGGAGAGAGCGCGCAGCTTTCGTCGCGTTGCCCGCGGTCGAGTTGAGAGGGAACGATTATGCGCGATTTCTCATCGCGCGTAGTTTCGTTAATTGTGAACGGATTTTCATTATTCTTGCGGGAGGAGATTTCTGGGACAATAGACTTTATCCCAGAATACATTACTAGTAGTCGATGGCAAGTGCTGCAGGGTCCCTTTAATGTTGGTAGTCCTGAACAAAGTGCTGTCTCCTTTACCCTGCTCGGCATGGCTAACAAGATTTCAAGACACCAAAAAGGATTACCTGATAAATAGTAAATACAGCAAACAGACTGGAAGGTTATGACCGGTTTCTGGCGATCCCAGGCGTTTTGCGTTAGGTCGGTGGGAAAATCGGAGGCCCGTATTACAGAAATCTTGGATCAGTCGATTGCCGGCCTCCAATGAAATGTTCACCGCGTATTCTTATCCTCGTCACCGGATAGCATTTGGTTCCCCCATGTTAAAAAGAGAGATCAATTTACACCCGTCTGCCATGCACGTGCATTCAACGAAATGTAAGCAGTCTATCCGTATCGGTCACTCATTTTGAACGCTCGTTGTTAACAAGCTTCACTGAACATGGTGGTCTGCAAGCGCCACAGAGAAGTCTAGAATCCTGAAATAGCAGTAAGCTTTAATGTTATCAGTGTTGTCACTTTAAAAAATGCGAACACCGCGATAAGATTTAGATAAATATCTGCAACAACAAGTGACAAGAGTAAATGAAATAGCTGTTAAGTTTTCTGCTTTGCTGCGCATGTTTCCCACATGTTTCTGTTGTACTATTGAAACGTACGACATGCTACTAGCTGCCACTAGCTTTACGATGTTTAACCCTCAAGTGCTCATAAGTGTCATTCTTTTGTCGTACCTTGTCGAAAGTTGAGCACTTTACACGTCATGAAAGGTGCGATGTGCAAAGAGGTGCGCCAGACTAAAAGTGATAGGTTGCCACTGCGTCCACAAAATCGCCTATTATGGCTGGCTAGTCAATAGTAATCAAAGCGAAAAACACACAAAAACAGAGAAAGAGAGAGTTAGAGAGAGAGAGAGAGAGAGATAATCACATGCTTCAATAATTCTTGAATGAGGAATTTAAAAAGCCCCACATTTGTTACTGCTAACATCACTGATGCAAAAAGTTTGCTTCGCAGCGTGGCATGTACGCTCTCCGATCTTCCCGTTCGTAGTGCGTGCCTTTGAGTTGATTCTCTTGCACGACACTGGTGCTGTGCAAAAAAGCCACACAAGAAACGCCTTCCGAGAATCGGTGTACGGTAGACCTAAACCCCGGGGCGTAACCAATTTGACAATAACGCTGGCGTCAACAAGGGTCTCCCCTCCTTTCAAAAGCCGGTGGTGTACTTTATTGAAAACACCTAACACCAGGTTTGTAGCAAAGCCCAGCAACTGCTCAAAACAAAAGGAGTGTCTAGAAATCGCAATATTAGCGAGTTGCTATTGTGTTATTAAGTTAGAGCATAGAAAAAAGATCTCCCGACGTTGGGGCACGAAGCAACATCAAAATAAAGCCTGCGCTCTACCACTGCTGTATTCGCTTTAATTGGGTTCCGAGCCCATTTCTGCACTGTAGCCACCTTCTCGGCTTTTCGTGCCACAGAGGGTCTTGTTTTCTCCACTGCATCTTGGTTTGTCAGAAAGGGTGCCCCAGAAAACCTTCTCAGCTCTGAAATCACTCATCAGGCCCAGCCATGATGACTTGGAGGTAACAGGGTAGTGGCTCTTAATGGTGTCAAAACATCGCTGCCATTTTTGGCCTGCCAACATTCAAAACACAAGCCCACGACATCTGGCTCATGCCAATTCAGCATTGGACGTTTGATAATAAAGTGATCAGGTAGTCAGAGTAACTCACCGCGGGAGGCCAGCATGCGTTTGGAGCATGCTGGCCCCGTTTTGCGCGACACTCCTAGGGAGGGCTGTGGAGGAGGATTAGAGGGGGAAAGAGGTCGCATGCTTTTCAGTTCTCCTGCCATCTCTAAAACGCTGAAAAATAGTTGCGCAAGAAGCCCCATGATGGGAGTGACTCAATCGGAAGATTTCAATGGGGCATACCGCTCTCCAACTGAAAGCGTGCAGCTCATATTTAAAAAACGAAGCAAGCTAACACAAAATCCTAAGATTGAAGGTAAGAAAGCTGTAGGCAACCTTCACGACAATAACGACGGTTTCAGTCCTAAAATGCAGCTGATTTGCTTCTTATTTCGCTGCCGAAACGACCTTTACTCCATCATCGGTGCTATTACTTTGACCTTCCTCCAGTTTTTTTTTTTTGAAGTGATAATCATTGGAGATACCTTAGAGGGCGTACGCCATGACGTGTCTTTCTCGTTCCTAGCAAGTGTTCCCCCGACTACGCGGACCGCTGGAGTACTTTCGGCCAATCTTGGCCAATCTCCCTAAGTGGGTATGCTTGGCTCGACAAACCTGCGCGGGGGACGCTGGGCGGTCAAACGTCCGGGTAATCGCCGCAGTCTAGGCCAATCTTCCTCAGGGGGTATGCTTGGCTTGACAAAGGCGCCCCAGGGGGCGCTGGGCGGTCGCCTCGAGTAGGGTGCCTCGGTGCGCGCCCGCTCCGTTGAGGGTGAGGACAACCGTGTCGTCTGCTAGCGCGACCGCCATTTTCTTGCATCCGCTGGACGCGGGGCGCGCGTTTGCTGCGTGACGCGCCTTGATAGAGCTGGTCTCGCTAACAGTGTGGGCTTGATTTGGCTTTACTTTTGATATTCATTCCTTTTCTAGGGTAGATGAGCAGAAGAGTACGGTTTTGGTGAAGGGTTCTCTATTTTGAGATGATTAGCGAAGGTATGGTGTATCCCGTGTGTTTCTGTTGCGCTACATTTGATCACTATGAATTACCAACTAGCCCAGTCTACAGCTTTACTTTTGGTGAAGTAAGCGTGATGCGCCGGGATGACGCTTCGGGACTGAGAAAGGTCGCACACCTTCTTACAACAAGCGCCTTATTTCATGTTACAAAATGAAAGAACTGAAGATGCAAAGCGCCACACGTTTCATATCGGCCCGTCCGTTTGTATCAGTCAAATATAAAAAGGCCGCAAAAGCACGATTAAACCTCCCACATAAACGCATAAAACCATACGTCCGGTATCTACAAACAGCCACACAGACAAGCTGACAATAGCCCCAAATGGATTTGGCACTGCTGAGAAGCCGGGTACAGTGGTGATTTCGCTTAGGGTGCACATGGGAGCGCGTGCGCGCCGGTACCATCAGAGCAGCATACCGTCGGCCGCGCGAAGCATCGCGCATGCGCTGTGCGTGTCGAGCCGTAATTTGCTTTGAACGCGCGGATTGCGTCATCGGAGCGTCTGATCATCTTCTGCTATGCTGTGCGTCGTCTGCTAATGGTGCCTCGCTTTGAACACCGAATCATCGAACCTTGTACGAACATGCCTAATAAAAACCACAAATTATCTTTTCCACCGTAAATCGAATCGGGGTTGTAGTGCCCTAGCTCACTTTATGCTCTCAATGTATTTCTGACAAACATTGTGTGCATGGGCTCGTTTGGTTTCAGCGGCAATTACTTAAAACAAATAAACTGCTGTTTCAATTAACGTCATCTTTTTATGGAGTCTCATTGAAGCATGCTGGCGAGTTGCGAACTTGCGATGTGACGAACCAATTGCATTGCATTCAAGCTAATGAACGGATAACCGCTCACTAAGAAACAGTTTTCTTGCGGTTTCAAGTTTCACTTATTTTTACAGCGGCCGATTTCTCCATCGCTTCAAGCACGATGAAGTTAGCGGACGACGTTCAGACGCTCCGATATGACGCGACGCGCGCTAGAATAGCCTCGCTCTACACGCACAGCGCATGCGTGCGGCTTCACGCATCCCACGGTAGGCTGCTCTTATATTTCTAGGGACCATACTGCTCTGATAGCACCGGTGGCCATGCGCACCTGTCTTCATCCTAAGCGAGATCACCACTGTACTTACACTGCATATGCAGGAGTGGTTCGTCGGCTGCCACTTGTCCCGCTTGATCTTCACCGTCCACAGAACTTAGAAGCCGCTTTTTTGGGTCTCTAAGAAACGAAAACATCCTCCAGAAATTTTTAGAGCTGTTAGAACACTGGGGAACGCAGCACCCAGGCGTTCTGAAAAGAGACTTTGTGAAGAGCGCCGCTTTTCGCGCGCCTAGCACGGGAGTCGGCCGGGGCGGGATGCAAGAAAATGGCGGCGGCGCCTCCCGAGAACCGGTCTTGCCGGCGGCGACCCCTTCAAAGAGTGGCGCCACCCTCAGCGGAGCGGGCGCGCATCGAGGCACCCTAGCCTCGAGGCACGCACACACGAGCGCTTAGAAGAGGAGGAGGGCGAGGAGGAATGCCTTTATTATCAGAGGGGGCATGAATGCCCTGTTGGGGAAGGAAAGGGACATGAAGGAAGGGAGGGAATAATCGAAAAAAGAATAATGTTCACGGTTCAATCACCTTAAATGGTGGATAGCATTGTAAAGTCCGTGAACATATAGTTCGCAGAAACCGCGAAGAGATAGGTGCGACGATTTTTAGAGGTCTCGGTCCAGGTTATTACACCAGCTTGTAAAGACCACTGGTTAGTGCGTATTCAATAACTTTCTCAAGCACTGAGGGGTCCTCTCGAACGCGTTGCAGGTGCGCTTCTTCATCTCGGGGTGGGGAACCGAGGTCCAATAGTGGCTCGCGATCGGTCTTGAAGTGCTCACAGTGCCATATCAAATGGTACAGGTTAGGGAGGAGGAAATAACTTTATTTAGTCCAAAGAAGAGGCCTATTCAGGCTCGTAGCGCCTTAGACGATGGCCAAGATATCTTGACTCCTGGTGGCGTCTTCGGCCCTTTGGACGGCCCACTGCTGGATATCAGGGTTTACGCTGCGTAGCACGGTCTCCCATTGCTCTTTACTAGTTATAATAAATGTGCCTTTGGTATTGCTAAAATCTTGTTTCTGGACACAGGGGCATTCCCATAACATGTGAGTCAAGTTTGCAATTTCGGGGCAGTGCTTGCATTTGCCGTCGTGTATATCCGGATAGAAGTGCCTGTGAAGGCCTTTATTAGGATACGTGTTCGTCTGGAGGCGTCTCCACGCGACTTCTTGCTTCTTAGTGAGCGAGGGGTGGGCAGCCGGGTAGGTTCGTCTTTCCCCTTTGTATATATATAGTGTTCGAGCACGTCTCGGTAAGCACAGAGGCGATCCTTGGCGTTGTCCATTGATTGTAAGCCGGGTTGCGGGGGCTCTCGGTGGGTAAGATCTCGAGCAGCCTCGTTGGCCCGTTCATTGCCTTCTAGTGCCGCGTGTGCGGGCGTCCATATCAACGTGGTTGTGGCATTTTGGTTTGTCTCGCGGCGGGAAAGAACCCTTAGCGCCGCGCCGGAAATTCTTCCTCGTGCGAAATTGCGGATCGCTGGCTGGGAGTCGCTAACGATTTTCCGCGCTTGGGTCGTTGCTAGGGCTAGTGCAATGGCCAGTTCTTCGCCCTCCTCCGGGTGTTTGGTTCGGATGGAGCAGGCGGCTAGAACTTTGCCCGAGTGGTCAGTGACGACCGAAGCCATAGCTCCACGTTTTTCGTAAGTGGCCGCGTCTGTATAAACGACGTGCGGATCCTCTAGAAGTTGTTTCTTGAGCGCCTGGGCTCGCAGCTGTCTCCGCTTCTTATTGTATAGCGGGTGCATATTCTTGGGAAGAAGTGGAACGCGGATGCCTTTCCGTAGTTCGGCGGGGACGGACAGCTTGTCGCCGAAGGTTCTCTTGTATGGAATGCGCAGGCTATGCGTGGCATTTTCTTTTAAATGCGAAGAGGAAAAATGACTATTTGCAAAACAGCGTCGTTGTTGCAACCAAAACATTCTTAATTAAGCTGCAACAATTAGCCAAAGAAATTACTTGGGCATGATGAAAAGAAGCTTCTGAACTCGTTACTCCTCACGAATGCCGACGAAAATTCGCTTGGTGTCGTTCGCTAATTGCGTGGTGGTGTAGGCACATCCCGGTCAGATATCCCGGTCACGCTCACAGTGATCTACGGTTTGAGACGAGGAGTGTCATTGGGGGTGAACCAGTGCTGGAGCACTTTTCACGCAAGCAAACCAGTAGGCAATCGCGAATGGATAGTTCCGTTTTGGCGAGGCGGGGTTAGATGGCACAAAATAGTCCGAAAAATTGAGTCGTCAAATCACTTGGATTTCACAACTTATTCGGATACAAAGTCTCCCAATCGTCGCCACCAAGGAAGGAGCGGGAAGGAAGGAAGGAAGGAAGGAAGGAAGGAAGGAAGGAAGGAAGGAAGGAATACGTTTTTTCGTCCATGGGGATCAGGTATTGGGCGTGGGGGAGGCCACAGGGCCGCCGCGACCGCCAGGGCCCGGGAGGTGGTCACGACTCGGCCTGAGCCCCTCGGGTCACGCAACATCTGCTCCCAGTGAGTGGTGAGGGGAGGGTACCGGGAGTACGGGTCTGCGGGGCATTCGCAGAGGGAATGGGAGTGAGTGTCGAGTGCCCCGCAGGCTGGAAAGGTAGGGTCAGTAAAGAGGTGTGGATGAGCCGGCCAATATCTCTTAAGCGGATTCCGATATGCCCGTTTTTTTATCAGTTTCTAGCGTTTACAAGGAAACACTAAGGGCACGGGGACCAGTCATAATGTCGATGCATAGAGACGTGTGTGTGTGTGTGTGTGTGTGTGTGTGTGTGTGTGTGTGTGTGTACAGTTGTGAACAAAAGTTTGGGCACCACGGTAGCGGCAATTCCTTGCCACAAGTAACAGCCCCGCGGCTAATGCAGGCTCACCTTCCCTACCGAATGCAACATGGTCCGTAATATTTTGTTTGTGGCTGTACGCGGGTAGGAGGAGAATGAGGAGAAAGTAATTTTATTGTGTCTAGAGGAGAGATCTAGTTTGGGCTTGTGCGCGTCAGACGACTGCCAGCATGTCTTGGCTTCTTGCGGCGTCTTTAGCCCGCTGCGCAGAAAACTGCTGGATGTCAGAGTCCCTGCTAAGCAGCACGGTCGGTTACTGCTCTTTGCTGGTGATAACGATGTGCCTTTTGGATTGCTGAAGTCTGTTCTTCGTATACGAGGACATTCTCAGATCAGGCTCGCAAAACTAGCGAGATGGGGGAGGGGGGGGGGGGGCAGTGTTTGTATGTACCTTCGCGAAATGCGGGTGGAAGTGCAAGTGAATTACTCTGGAGGCGGCGTCATGCTACTTTGTCTTTTTTTTTTTTTTGGTCAGCGAGGGATCAGTTGGGGATAAATATTATTTTTAGCCGGAGAGAGAGATTTGTCGTGTTTACTGATGAAAGCCCCTTGTCGCACATTTTTCCCAGGCGGCGCCCTCTGCGTAAGATGCCGGTCGCGAACCAGCCGAGCGACTGCGAGGAACCCCGCCACGCGTCGGAGGCGCCCCCTACCGAGGATGTTGAAGAGCAGCGCGGGGCCCCAGTGAAGGCGGGAGCCGCCATGATGCCGGAGCTGTACCGCTCGTTCGACGGGGACGAGCTGTTCTGCTTGTGCCTGGCGGCGAACTTGAAGCGCCTGCCACTCCGTCGGCGTAGCTTGACCAAGATTAAGCTTCTGCAAATTCTGCATGAGGCCGAGTTTGGCCCCGGCGATGTTTAAGAACAGGCCGTCGGCGATTCCTGTGGCCCCGCCGGCGCGTAAGATGACGAAGGAGGCGGCCTGAAAACAACTGTGGGGTGTCGTATAATAAAATGTTTACTCCAGTATTCTTTGTCACTTGAATGCGTGTTGATTGTTATGTGCGGTTCGGAAACCTCACCAACGCCGTGAATTGTATCGTCCGTACGTAGTGCTCATTAAGAAACTATTTTAGCACATTAAGAAACAAAACTAAAGGTAATCGGTAAGAACCTAGAATGTAGAGACGGGTGCACACGTTCGCGAACCGTCCTGTACAAATGCATTTTAGTATACTTCTTTCAGGAATTGTCAGGTAGTGCAAACTATTCACGCATCAGTCCCAACGCTGCATGTACTATTGGCAAGATGTGATTTCTTCGACCTCTCACCAACGCCACTGCGAGATAGAGAATGGTCTTTAACGGGGAGGGGCCCAGCGCCACTGCTGGTCCGGTGCATGGCATTGTGACGGTATCCTTGTAGAGGATATGAGATTTGGTCAGAACACCGCAGAAATGCTCCCCTTCAGATGTTACCAGTGGTATACGACATGACTAGCAAGGAGGCATCGTGGAAAATGTAACCTTCGTGGTCCCGCGCGTCTCGCTTTAACCGTCTGGCGTTCCACAAGATCATCGAAGTTGCCGCTGGTGCACCCGAACCGCTCTACGCCGATACCTCCTTCCCTATCGCGCTTCGACTAGTGAAGTATACATCCTGTAGGAAATTGCGGAATTAGTGAACAATTCCCTACCCTCAGGAGGAAAGGAGCAGCACTCACAACGCCACTAAGTATTATGCTGCACGTACTCAACGCTGCTTATGCATGCCTGGCCCCTGTACGCGTGTGTGTAGCCGTGTCTGTTTTTTCCTTACTAGGAACCAATGAGCCCGACAACTCCCCTTGCTACTCTCAACTCTATCTGCGGCCAATGATAGGGGTGAGAACACCTTCAGATACATCGCGAAGTAGTGACCACCTTAAGTTACAGTGGTACGTCGTGCGACGGAATTACGATGCTGCTGACGTGGGGTAAGTGACTTGTCACTTGGATCATCTGCCACTCTCTCGGATGAGAAGCAGCCTCTCGCTTCTCACGTGACATAGATGTTGTAGGATGAGTGAACAGTTACGGTGCGTTTGGCCCATATTTTGTGATCGTTTTTTTATATATTTGGAACTTCCGACCAGCGAGTGGACTGGCCAGATTACTAGCACTTCGTCTTCATCTGTACATAATCATCAGCACTACTTTTTATGCCTACTCGACCTCATCTTCACTCGTGTACATAATCATCATCATTGACCAAATGATTGACCAAAGGACAATCGTCTCGGCCTGCCTCTCAGTGCCCTAAATGGTATACCACAGCGACAGTGTTTTCGCGAACCACGTACTCAGAGACGGGACAGAAATGACCCATCATTTTATGAGAGATACATCAGAATGAGAGTAAGAGGCTGAGCCTTTAGAACGTAAGCGAGAGAGAGAGAGAGAGAGAGAGAGAGAGAGAGAGAATACATTTATTGAGCGTCTAAATTGGGAGTGGTTCCTTATTCACTGGAGCCCATATGATGTCGTGGCCGCCTGCGCCCGGTCGACCAGCGCTAGCTGGGTCGCCAGGGAGGAGCTGGACATCCAAATCTCCCATTGCTCTCTAAAAGAGGGGGTGGGGGGATGGAGGAGGGGTGGATTTTCTGAGCTGAAGTCAGACTCCTCAATTATGTGGGGCAGTGATCCTGGTTTTTTACAAAATTTGCATTCGGCCGAGTATTGCTCCGGGAACATGAACAGTAATCTTGACAACGGCTGGAAGCTCATAGGCCGGTAGGCGACGTGAGCTGGAAAATACACCTTCGAGGAGATTTTGATTGGCGCGAAACATTTGATTTTGGATACAAAACTGCAGGGCATACAGCAGCGTTAAGCGGGGCTCTTCAACAATAGAAGCTAAGGGGCTGAGCTGGTATACCGTCGGCTCGTGAGACTATGCGCAGGAATTAAAACGTTTAGTCACATTCGGCGCTTGACCGTCCCTTTTTGATATGCTTGCGCCGAGAAACCGAATTCTTGACAATAATTAACATGGGCTACGCATCTGGGTTATTGCGTCAAACATGTCAGTTGAAATTCTGAAGATATTCCCTTCTTTAGCACCTAGAGGGCTGTAAGAGGTCTGTTGACCATTTGATTGATTGTAGGGTTTAACGCGCCGACGCAACGCAGGCGATGAGGCGCGCCGTAGTGGAAGGCTCCGGATTAATTTTGACCACCTGGGGATCTTTAACGTGCGCTGAAATCTCGTACACACGGGCGTTTTTGCTTTTCGCCTCCATCAGAAAAGCAGCCGCCGCGGCCGGGAATCGACTGTTGACCATTTCTCGAAAATGTAGCTTTGGTGAGCCTACCGGCTTTCACAAGTTTTTTTAAGAAGAGTATCACGGAACATGTAGCTTCGAATATGCCATCCACGATTTCCTCATTCCAGTTTCGTTTTCATTCAGCTACACTTTCACGCTCATTAATCTAGCACAGAACAGAATATACCACTTCGCGAATCAGCTTCGTCTGCTACAGGTCTCTTCAATTTGTCATTTCGGACTACTCAGCACTGCTAAAGGGCAGCTCCATAGTTTATTTTTTTTGGTTAGAAGAATTTCTATCACAAACGCTGTCCTGGACTTCCCACCAGCCGCTCAGAACTATTCTGGATGAGAGAGAGAGAGAGAGTAAACGTGTTTATTGCGAAAAGCAATGGGGAGGAGTCCTCAGTCCAAGACCCCTTGAGCTTTCCCCGCCTCAACAGCCCTCAACACCAGCAGGCGCTGGTCATTGAGGTCAGAGCTGGTCAGAGCTCTCTCCCAAAGCTCGCAAGAAGGAATTGAGGGATTTCGCGAATGTAGTGGGGCGTGCGCGCAGCCCCCTACCATATGAAAGAGCGTCCCGGGGGCTCCGCAGAAGCGGCATAGCGGGGAATATACGGTGGGGTGCAAGATATGGCATTTAGTGGGATGGGGGAAAGTATTCGTCTGGAGTGCACGGAGCTGCCGTTCCTCCTCTTTCGTTAGGTGTTTATGCGGTGCTGGGTAGGTGATACGTCCCAACTTGTAGTGCTGCGTTATTTCCTGATACGTTATCAGCGGGGTTGGCCTCTCTTGCTCGTTTCCCGGGGCCCGGCGGGATAACTCTCGGGCCAACCGGTGGGCGGTTTCGTTGCCCGGGACGGCAGAGTGGGCGGGTGCCCATTTGATCATGATAGATCTGTCTGGTGGACGCTGGCAGATGATTTGGTGGGTTGTGCGGTGAATTCGTCCGCATGAGAAGTTGCGGCACGCTTGCTGCGAATCTGTGATGATTACGCTGGCAGTAGTTTGCGTTATGGCGAGAGCGATGGCCGCTTCTTCCGCTTGTAATGGGTCGTATCCGGGTAGGGTTAGGCTGGTGACGTGCTTATTGTTCTGGACAACCACGGCTGCCATTGCTCTTATGCCGGGATAGGAAGACGCGTCCGTGTACACTGTGGTTGGTTCCCTCCCGTAGTAAGTGTGGATGGCCTTGGCTCTTGCTTCCCTGCGCCCAGAGTGATGCACAGGGTGCATGTTTCTAGGGAGCGGTGAGACGTACAGCTGTTTCCTGACATTGTGGTCGAGAATTCTCATTTGAGATGTCTGACGCTGCAGAGGGGATGTGAGCCCCAGACGAGAGAGAAGAGTCCTCCCTGCGCTTGTAACTCCCAGCCTCAACCTTTGGCTCGAAAGATGGGCTTCTATGAGCTCGTCGGCTGTATTGTGCAGGCCCAGCTTCAATAGCTTGTCGGTGGCCGTGCTGACGGGAAGTCCGAGTGCCTGTTTGTAGGCCTTCCGAATGATGACATCCAGCCGTTCCATTTCTGACTTGGAGAGAAGAGCGTAGGGTATGGCGTATGTAATTCTTGAGATTATGAATGCTTGGACGAGGCGGAGGGTGTCCTCCTCGCGCATTCCCCGTGTTTTGGTGGTCACACGCCTGATCATATGTGTGACTTGGTCCGAGGTATGTTTCAGCCTATTTATTAGGATGGAGTTTGTTCGATCGGCTTGAAAGGTCATACCAAGGATCTTGATATGCGAGGAGGGAACGATGGTGTGGCCCTCCATGTGGATGGTGACAGTGGGTGGCCTCTGGAGGAGTTTCTTTCTTGTACAAACAAGGAGGAGTTCCGATTTTTGTGGGGCACATTGGAGGCCGCAAGACTTGGCGTAATGAGTGACCGTGTTGGCTGCAGTTTGTAGGCGCTCCTCTATCTCGCCTAGGGATCCTGTCTTCGACCAGATGGTAATATCATCTGCATACAAGCCGTGATGTATGCCCGGAATAGAATCCAATAAGGGAGGGAGACCGATCAGCGCAATATTGAACAACAAAGGGGAGAGCACTGCCCCTTGTGGTGTGCCGCGGCTGCCCAGCAGGATGGGATCTGTGGCTAGGTCTCCCACTTTAAGTATTGCCCTACGATCTGTGAGGAAATCTCTTATGTACTGATACATTCTAGGCCCGCAGTCGAGAGCATTTAGTTGCGAGAGGATGGCGGCGTGTTTAACATTGTCAAACGCCCCCTTGAGGTCCAGCGCAAGGATGGCTGTGGGTGAGTTGCGGGTGGCAGGCAGCATAACCTCTTCCTTGAGCTGGAGTAAGATGTCTTGCGTAGACAGACGAGGGCGAAAGCCAAACATGGTCGTAGGTAGCTTATCGTGATCTTCGAGGTACGTTTGTAGCCTGTTTAAAACGATGTGCTCCAACAATTTGCCTACACATGATGTGAGGGAAATAGGTCGAAGGTTATCAGTGCTCGGTGGTTTGCCCGGCTTAGGTATGAGCCTGACTTCCGCTGTTTTCCATTCATCTGGGAGTAAACCCGTCTGCCAGATGTGATTGAAATAATCCGTTAGCTCAAGCAGGGAAGGGGTGTCCAGATTAGCGAGGGCCTTGTTGGTTATTTGGTCTATTCCGGGCGCCGTATTGCGGCGAAGCTTGTCCAGAGCGGCCGTAACCTCATGCAGATGGATGTCGTCGTCCAGGAGCGGGTTGAGCCTTCCAGAGTAGGGGGGAAGGGGCTCCGTAGGGTGAGTGGGAAGATAGCGGGCCGTAAGAGTGGCGAGCAGGTTTCGTGTGCTTCCCGAGTGTTGATGAAGGATTCTGGCCATTGTGCGTTGGGATTCAGTCTTGCTCTTGCCGGGGTCTATAAGAAAACGCAGCAGCTTCCACGTTTTGGAAGTGCTAAGGGAGTTACGCATACCATCGCAGAGGGCGAGCCAGTTTTCTTTGCACAATGAGGCGGCATAGCGTGCCGCTTCCTCTGTAAGGTGAGCAATGCGTTTTTTTAACTTACGGTTGAGCTTTTGTTTGCGCCAGCGTTTAATTAGACTGCGGCGAGCTTCCCACATGTGGAGGAGCCGCGCGTCCACGCATGGGGCGGTGGTCGACGTCTCAATTACTTTTGTGTGATTTTGAACGTCCTGGTGGAGACGGGATATCCATTCTTGAAGAGTGATTGGTGGATGATTTGTCGGTTTTTCTCTTGTTTGACGTTCTTCTCGGAGTTTGGTCCAGTCAGTGAGACGCGCCGTGCCGAATTTGACTCGGTACTCTGTGCCGTGTATGGTGGTGGCCAAGATGGCGTGGTCACTTCCTAAATATTCTCCGAGGTGCGCCCAGTCCGCATGAGAGATGTGACCAATCATAGCCAAATCTGGTGAAGTGTCCTTGGTGACGCTGTTGCCCATGCGCGTATGGGAGGCGGGATTAGTCAGGAGAGTTAGGTCGTAGTTTTCGATGATGGCATGCAAAGCATTACCACGTGTATTAGAGTACGTATAACCCCAGAGCTGGTGGGCCGCGTTGAAATCGCCCGTTATGAGAAGAGGATGACTTCCCGCTTTGCGGATGGCCTGAGTGATCACATCGTGGAGGCTTCCGGCTTTACATTTGGGTCTGCAATACATGTTCAAAAGGAAGAGGCTGTGTATCGGTTTTGTAGCGCGTGGGATGAGCTCTACCAGGATTCCCAACTTCTCTGCTTGTTGGAGAGCGTGTTGGATAGCAGTGATTCGTTTGCTCACCAACGTGTGAAGTCTATTGCCAGTGTCTTCTCCGTACGTCACGTAGCCGGGAAGGCGAGGGGGGGAATTGGTCTCTTGAAGTGCTATGACATCCGGGGGTGAGGTAGACGCCGCGACGAATTGAGAGAGTGAGCCGCACTTGTTTTTGAATCCGCGACAATTCCATTGCCATATGGTGGTTTTGTGGTTGAGGGTTTGTTTATTCTTGTGCACTGCCATCTTCGGTCGGATGATCCTCTTGGGGGGAGTAGGTCTGCTGTAGGGCTTCATGTCGCGCCGTGCTAGGCGAGCGGGGTGAGTTTGAATGTGAGCTTCAAGCTTTTCAAAGCGGATGTTAGTTTGTTGCATATAGTTCAGAATAGTTGCCAGTTGCTGTGAGATTTCTGCGAGATTCGGTGCGGGTGTGAGCGGTGCTGGCGGGGGTTCGACCGGGGTTGGTGGTGAGCGTTCTGTCTTTCTGCGTTTCTCTGGAGTTAATTGCGGTTGCGCCTGCTGCCTGATTTCATTGCGAAGGGCATGTAGTTCTTCTCTCAGACTGGTTATTTCCGCTTTAAGCTGTGCATTCTCCTCCATTAGTCGCGTGTTCGCAGGTTGGATTTGTTTAAGCTCAGCACCAAGAGGTGATGGGGAACGAGCTTTAGGAGAGAGCATCTGTGCCCAGCTCACCTGCGCCAATGACGGGTCTCTTCGCCTTGGGGTGCTCCGACGCCTTCCTCGGGACTTTGAGCGTGACCGAGATCTCGAAGTGCGACGCCCGTTGCCCTGGGAAAGGTGGCGACAGCTCCGAGATCTGGATCTGGATCGGGATGGGGATGAGTGGTCACCCTTTTGGCGAGAGGGCGTTCTCGACCACCGCTCGGTGTTAGGCTTCCCCTGTTTCCTCTGGTTGACTGGTGGCAAGAAGCGCTTGGGGCAGGACTTGCTAGCCGTCGGGTGGTCGCCGCCGCAGAGGGCGCATTTTGGTTTGCACTCGTGAGGCACTGAGGTGAGTCGGGTTCCACAGTCCTTGCAAGTCGGCACAGCAGGTGGGTGAGGGCATACGTCCATGCGGTGGCCGATTTTGTGACATACGGTGCAGTGCGCGACGGTGCGTTTGTAGAGATAACATCTCGTCTCCACTCCACCAACGTATATTGTGAAAGGCACTTTCTTGCCCATGAAGGTGATGAGGATGGTGCTTGAGTCCCCGAGACGGCGGCACGTGAGGGGTTCGTATCCCGGTGCTGAGATCGCCTCCATGATTTCTTCAGGGGTGGCTTCCTTGTGAATATTGTGTATCACGCCCTTACAGGAGTTGTCGGGGGAGATACCATACGACGCAATAGCGTAGGTGGTTTCGCCAATAGTCAGCTTCTTTATCTTGCTCAGCGCCGAGGCTGCGGACTGGTAGGGTGTGCTTGCTACAAGGATGTTCTGGTCCTCATTGATGCGAATTTTCATGCCTGCATCTTGGGAGCGTAGCTTGGCTTCTCGCAGTATGCAAGTAGAAAGAACCATCGGGCTCACCTTGCTCAGCACGAGACCATTGCGAGGTCGGATAGCCAGTTTGAAGTCGTCAGGCGGGAGAGGTGGAGGTTTCGGCTTGCGCGCCTGGCGGCTTGGTCGTAGAGCCGACGTTGGCGGCGTTACGTTTCGAGCTTGGGTTGCGACTGTTGCTTGCCTCTTGCGGCGAATGGCTCGGTTGGTGTATTGTATCCAAGGTGCCGTGTCGCCTTCGTCCTCTTCTGTGGCATTTGGAAGGTCCTGCGACGTGCGCACGTCCATTTCTTCGTCGTCAGCGTTGCCGGGTAGCGGCTGGTGGGGTTCAACGATGCTTGACAGAGTAGCCGCGGACGCCATAACCGATGACTTGGCCGCCTGATTCGTGGCTAGGCCCTTCCAGCGGCGTTAGGGTTAGCGGGGCATCTCCGCCTCGAAACTCACAGTGGCCGCAAACAGAAAGTTTTTGCACTTACGGCCCAAAATTTGGTATCTTCGTGCTCCTGGAAGCTTCAGGCACGTGATGAAAACGTTCCTCGGGGTCTTTAAATGAGAATTCAGCAGATATTAGCCTTTGTTCGGAGAGCCGATGTAGCTACCATCTCAAAGCCTCAAATGCTGATGATGATTCTATATTGATGATGATTCTATTCTGGATGAAGCAAGACGCGTTTGCAAGCAGCACAGCAAACAGCACAGCCGCTGTGTGCTACAGCCGGAACATGTAGCTTCGAATATGCCGTCCACAATTTCCTTATTGCAGTTTCGTTTTTCATCCAGAAATGTTTGTACGCTCATTATTCTGGCACAGAACGGAATATACCGCTTGGCGCTTCAAGTTGTCCTTTCGGACTGCCCACGACCGCTCAAGGGCAGCTCCATAATTTTCATAATTCAGCTAGCAGAATTTTTATTAAAAGTGCTGTCCTGGACTGCCCACAAGCCACTCAGAACTATTCTGGATTCACAAACAAGTGAAATGAAGCAAGACGCGTTTGCAAGCAGTGAACCACAGCGCCAGCTGCTCGCCCTGTCGGTGGTGCTCAGACGCCGGGTTTCCTCTCGCGCCTGACCGGAAGCAGACACCGCTGACGTCGGCTGGGGTAAAGGAACGCCGCCATACATCGCGTGTCCTCTGCGAGAAGGAAGACGAAGTGAGACCCAGGCATCCGTCAGTGCGACCCTGCACAGCTAGAGATCGGAACGCTCGATGGCGTCCTTTAACGAGAGGCTCGTCCGAGAGGTGAAGAAGCACAAGCAGCTCTGGGACCAGCACTCGAAGCTCCACAAGGAGGCCAGCTGCCGGGAGACCGCGTGGGCCGACATCGCCGAAACCCTCGGTGTAACCGGTGGGTAGCGCGTCCTCGTCGGCATTCTCAGCGCGTGCATTGCTTAGGCGTCCCGTGATCGCGGAAGCAGAGTCCCAGTTATTGCAAAAGCGTTGCATGACTTCCGAGATCAAGGTTGTAACAGCCACCGCAAATCATGGTTTAGGCCCGACAGAAAAGTTTCTTCTGTTGGACGCAAGCTGCGTTGCCCATTCCACGGCAACAACGTGCGGGGAGGTACATATCGCGTCGCGTCCCGTCGGAGCCGCATCAGCTGATGGCTTTTGAGGTGTCTTGCCTGTCTGATAGCGTGTTGGGTCCGGTCTCGTACGATGTATACCTGCGTCCGTGGATCCGTTTGGCGAGGTATCTCCGTATCCGAAATCGGCAAAGCGTCTGTGGTATGCTGGTCATGGTGGATGCACGACAAAAATGGGCTCTTAAGGGCAGAACACTTTAGGCGCTCGCGTTGTCGTCGGGGCTTGCTCGCAGGACCCAAGTAGAGCCACACGGTGTTCCTTCAAAGCGGCTGTCGTCGCGGCGTAACCCAGAGGCTTCGAAAGCCAAGCTGTTTATATAGTCATAAGCGTTCGGAACTCGTTAACCGCTGGCGCTTGTCATACATCGCCGCGTTGTTTAGCGCAAAGAAAACTGTAGGTACATTTAAGGCAAAATATACGTAATTAACCGGCAGCACCCGCGTTAATTTAGTCATGAACCCCCGTTGGGTTTATGTTTACGATAGTAAGCGAAAAAAAGTGGCAGTGCAACGCCGGCACGGGCGGGAGGAAAAGCAAGCACAAAAAGAACAACTCCGGCTGGCGCAGTTTCAGGCAGGGGGCGCCGGAGCATTGCAAAGGCGGGAAATTTTAAATGCGTTGGGTAGTAGCAGTGAGCCGATAACGGCGTTACATCCCATTATGGCGAATCACTGCTCTGCACTTCCGACAGCTTTCACACTGAGTGGAATGGCTTTATTTTTTACGGCTGCTCTTTAGAGTCCTATCATCGAATTTTGTGGCAGGAGCACGGGATTAAGCTTACTTGCTCCGAAATGAAATGCGCTATGGCTTCCCCAGGCGATACGCAATTTTGCTTATGTGCTTTGAATGCGGCAGCATTGTGATTTCCACTTGCGCTATATAAAGTGACTTAAGTGCTCTGAGGAGTGTTTTTGTTTTCTTTAATTTCATATTATATAAACGCAGTCATCTTCCCCTGCCCAGAATCGGAGTTCTCCGTGGATGGGGTGAAGAACAGAGAGAGTAATAAACGTTTATTGGCTGAAAAGACTAGCTAGGACTTGGCCCTTGCCGGTCCGAGGTGGTAGGTCTCCCCAGTCCAGGGAAACCTCTGGCGGTGGCTCCAGTCTTCGCCCGGTTAACCAGATTCTTCTGGTTCTCCGGATCCTCGTAGACGAGCAGTGCCTCCCACTTTTCAGCAATGTCGTGTTCACCGGTTCTATGGGCGGTTGCATTATCTTGCGGTGCGGCAGTAAATGTCGTTGAGGATGCTTGGCTATCCGCAGGCGGGTCTGGGCGGCGGTTTTCGCAAGGGCACTTCAGGACCATTTGTGGCAAGGTGTCGTGTATGTCGCAGTAAGTGAAGAGATACGGTATTTGCGTGGGGAAATGCGGTTCATGTTCATTCCGTGTGTGTATGTGTTTGTGTGGAGGCGACGAAGGATTACGCTTTCTTCCTTGGTGAGGTCGAGGTGTGGTGGGGGATATCTCCTCCGCTCAAGTCGGTGGTGCTGAAGTATGGCCCTGTAGGTGATGGCTACGTCTGCTGCGCCCGTTCCAGTACGGATGTTGGGTGGCAGGAAGGCGCGGCTGGTGTGCTTTCGGGCTGCGGCGTGCGCTGCTTCATTTCCCGCTATCCCTTTGCGCTTCGGCATCCAGGAGACGTAGGTGTTCGGAAGTTCGGGGCGCGTCTTTAAGATTTTAAGCGCTGTCGCGGACACGCGTCCTTTTTGGAAGTTCCGACAATGCGCTTGGTGAATATAAGTGCTCTGTCACAACCAGGTGGTAATTGCCAAGCCGATGGCTCCTTCGTCCGCCGTTTCTGGGTTACGAGTCTCTATTGTTACGACATCAGTTCCCTGCCTCGTTGGTGCGTGAAGTTATTGCGAAAGCAGTGTGGTCTGGGTATCGAGCAGCGTCTGTGTGTCTTGTGTTAGGATATTTTTCATATTTTCGAAGGAGTGCCGCATTTTGTTTTGTTCGTGGCGCAGCTGTTCACCTCGCGTGCCTGACGTGTTCCCCACGGGCGCTGCGCTCCGCGACGCTTTCTCGTGCCGTCCGTTGCAGGACCAACGGCGCCGGATCTTTTGACTCACGAAGCATAGCGGGCCTTTGTCTAAAAAGATACCTATGCTGATCTTGGATCCTGAAGAGAACCCTGGACAGGAGCGGACATAGTTCAGAGAGCTCACTGCTCAGACTGTTATTTCGCGGGAATTTGACAATAGTCGTGACAGATAACGACCGATATAGTCATTGACAACCTTGAATAGCAATAGTGGGGAAGCTACGCAGCCGATGTGCGTCGTCTGTGGGAGCAGAAATAGTCGCCGATCATGTGGCTTCTGAACTTAGCAAATCACGTGGCTGTCTTTATATAGTACAAAAAGGGTTCAACGAGCTATGAGCAATCATCTTGTCCAGTTTATGGCTGCTAGAACTACGATTATTGGTCGTTAGATCTGGCGTACTTGGGAACCTTGAGTAGGGGGTCGGTGAGTGCCGGTGGCTTTGGATCGCGCTTGGCTTGGCTGCGTTCGCATGTGACCAGAAGCGCGTGCACCAGGAGCTTGCTGAGACCATGTCCCCTACAAGAACGGCACGCGTGATAAAGACGCGTGACTTGGCGGAGTGGAGAGGCTCTTCTTCGCGTTGCCAAGTACCCTCCCTCGCAAATAAAAAGTTGCCGCACGAAGATAGTTTCGAATCTGAAGGTGATATCAATTAAGGTACCTTGTTGTGGTCACAGGTGTTCCGAGGGTCCTAATTCCCTTCATTCCTGTGCACCGAACAGCCGTTTAGTGACGCCAGTTTTTTGAGCGAAGCTTTCAAGGGCTCTCTGATGGCGTCAACGTCAAAGTAAACACACTCAGGAAAGCCAACTCTACGCAATAGGTTTCACAGAGTACATCAATAAAAAATTACATAACACAACAATAGGATGTCGTTGCACACCTAACGAACCTGTCGTAATACACGAAATATAGTCTGGCAGTGCACACTGTTAGCGCTGATGATGATGATGAAATACACTCCATAAGCAGGGTTGGATTTTTGCTTCGGGCTTTGGTAGTTTCGATTTCAGAAATTATGTAAAGTAGATTTCGGACTTTGGCTTTGACTCAGTTAGCACTAGAGGAAATGTCGCGTTCCAACCTTCTTTTTTTCAAGAAATGGTCTTCAGATTTTTTATGCTTCCATCACAGATGCAGCTACCGAATTTCTGAGCCAAACGCGTGACCTGCACTGAGTAGAGGGCTTCCAGCAAAGCTCTACCCGCGCTATACTTGCCTCAGCAACTGTCCGACTTAGTCGTTTAGGGTGCGTTTACATGAGCGGAGGGACTAACACTTATTTTAGCTTTTTTTTAAAACGCTGCAAGCCTTAATAATACTGGGCTACCTAGGAAAATGTTTGCGGTCTCTAATTCTTTGAAAGTGGGCTTGCGTTGCCGTCATGCGCAACCACCGCAATTACGACCCCTCTCCTCATGAATTATAGTCATGGTTATCATAATGTACCATCAGCATCATCTGAAGAATGATTATTCCGCTCCACAGCGAAAAAATAAAACGCGCACCGTCCTCGTTCAATGCTCTGTGCATTTGTGTACAGGGTGAAGCGACGATAATTGGAACACTTTAAATTTGTTCCTGAACGAACCGCCGCTCTGTTCGCGCTCAAACGTACCACGAAGGTCGCATTTTGTGGTCTATTTTGTTTGACACCAGAAACAACGACGGTACTTACCTGTTTATTCTGAAAATAAATAAAAAGGATTTTCGTCTATTGGGACAAATGGCGGCAGATTTGGACGTGGGAGCCAGCGCAAATTGATCTTAGAACGACGAGCGCCACCTGGATATTCAGAGTCGAAACTCACGTTTGGGATTCACGGTAGGAATGCTGCCAAATGGTGTAGCAGACGATCAGAAAATGTGAAAGCGGGTTTTGGGACCGTCTGCTAGCTCATTTGGCTCCTTCCCTAGGTGCACTTTTTGATCGTCTGCTGCACGATTTGGCTCATTCCTACCGTGAAATCCCAAACGTGCATTTCGCTCTCAATACCCCAGGTGGCACCGTCGTTCGAAGATAAACTTGAGCATGGCTCGCACGTCCAAATGAGCCGCCATTGTCCCATACGCGAAAATCGTGTTATTTATTTTCATAATAACAGGTAAGTAGCGTCGCTGTTCCCGGTGTCAAACAAAATAGACCACAAAATGCGATCTTCGTGTAAAGTTTGAGCGCGAACAGAACTTTAAAGAGTTCCAGTTATCGTTGCACCACCCCGTATAATAGAACGACATTTTCCTCGGTCTGGTCATTGGAATAGAAAGACGCAAACATCTCGTGATTTCTTTTGAGAAGGTCAACGACTGTTGTAGCTATGCGCTGAACAAGTTACGTTGAGAAGTTCATCTAACTTCAGCGTCGGTTACTCGCACTTATTACATGTGTGGCCCCCGTTCTTATACAGTGGAGGAGTGCCAGACCCGTTGGCGCACCATCCGGGACACGTACCTCAAGCGCAAGAAGCGTCTGCACGTCTCCTCCAAGGGCCAGTGGAACGTGCTGGAGCACGAGCTCAGCTTCCTCGACGGCTTCCTCCGACCCCGCACGTGAGTGACGTCTGTGCTGCACTGACGTCATGCATCTAGTGGGAAGACTATTCCCACAGGAGCCGATGTAGGGAGAGACATACGTAAGAACCCGATGATATTGTCATGATCGAAACACCAGTGCAGATAAATTCCTTTATTTACACGGGCGAACTGGTGCCACGTGCTACGCCCCGCAGTGTGGCATGCGTGATTGTAAAAGCAGTTCTCAGCTGCTTGCCTGCGGGTGTGGTGGTGAAGTTCAAGTTCATGCGACACATGAGACGTGGCAATATAGCGGCGCGTGCACATCTTGACGTCGATACAAACTTCGCATTTTCGTTCGCATTCCTACACTACCTCACTAACGGCCGGATGCCTGAATACCTAGCTTGGCTTTGGCCAACCGGTTCCAGGCAAGAGGGGTCGACCAGAGCTATTGCAGAGCGCTCGGTACGCTACCGGTGCCATTGCGCATGCGCGCAGCCGGTTTCAACGCCTCTGCGCAGGGCGCACTGGCGCCGGTAGGTTACCTGGAACTGTAGCGGGACCGATTCTTCACACTGCTATAATCCTCCATTGTTTCATAACCTGGCCGTCGCTACGTCCGCGGCCTGCGCCTTAGGCGAGTGGGGCGTGAAGCACGTCGTTCTGCGCATGTGCAGGCGTTGCCAGCTGCGGCCCGCGGTGGTCAAGCTCGAGCTGGACGAAGGCGGCAGTCCCGGATGTTCCTCCCTGCATCTACGCTGCCGTCACCACCGGAGTCTCCGGAGCTGCAGTGGGGCTTGGCGCTGGAAGAACCGCCGCTGCAGCAGCTTCCCCTTCCGCCCCGGGGACCTGCCCTGGGAACATCGCGCGACCAGGACGAGCTGTTCTGCCTGAGCCTGGTGGATCACCTGAGGCGCATTCCGCCCAGGGAGCGCGACGTGGCCCGCCTGAAGGTGCTGCAGGCCCTGCACCAGTTCGAGTTCGGCCAGCTGGACAACTCGGAGCCCCCGGCTCTGGTGCCGTAGCCACAGCGTGAGGAGGCCTGGCCGTGGGATCCCGAAGACGGCGGCAGATGCCAGATCTCGAGCAATAAAAGGGTTCAAAGTTGCAAAGTTGTTCTCTGCTGTCAAAGCATCTGGATATATGGGAGAGTTCAGCATTTGTAGCACGTCTCGGGCCGCACCTAACGGCGGTTAAAAAACCTATAAAACGCGAATCGTGGAACAGCATTTTGTAGTGATGTAGAACGTCGTAAAAGACACGCCTGGCCTTTGGTTCGTTTAAGTTCCCAGTCAAGATTCCCTCAATCAGTTGGAGGCTGAGTCAAATGACAAGAAAACGTACGCGCGTTGAGGGATGAGCGGGCGATACTCGGATTCAGCAGATCTTTGGTTAATCCCAGTGACACAGCTGAGGAAATGCGCAATCGAGTAATTGCGCACTCGAAACTATGTGCAAAATGTTTCATCCAGAAATGAGCATTAACCCAGAGGAAAAAGTCGACCGCATTGCTTTCTCTGGTGCTTCGTGCTGCGTTTATATATCTGGTGGAACCATTTTAAGCGACCAAAACCGACCTAACCACGGACACAATCACTCCGAAGTACAAAAGTATCCAAGCGAAGTGACTCAAACCGACATAAGAGAGGCCAAACCACTTAAAAGTGCGATGCAAAGTACAAAAAAAAAAGCTGTAACTGTCTTCAATTGAAGAAAACCTCCCTAAAATTCGTTTAGGATGCCCACATCTCCTATAAATAGATACCATGCGCAATAAAATAAATGTTTCAAGTAAAGCAAACAACAAAAAAATTCCCCGCATTTCCCCGAGGGGAAGAATGTGAAAGTGCGAATGCACGAGTTGAATTTGCGCGGTTCGGTAATGTTCGCGAAAGAGAGATCACACACACACACACAACTACAAAGAAAGAAAGATGCGTTTATTCACAGACACCTATTTGTGTTGTCGTTGTACTTGATTGCTAGAGCGGATCTCAGCTTTGAAATTTCGTGTCAGTACTCCTTTAAGCGGGTGCATTAGCCCTTCTCACGCCCGATTCTTGGCCAATCCCCCACGTGGGTATGTGCCATGTCAGCGGCCAGGCAGCGCGCGCCCATCTCCCGCCGTTGCCAAGGAAGACGAGGAGATTCCTGGCCAATCCCCCACGTGGGTATGTGCCATGTCAGCGGCCAGGCAGCGCGCGCCCATCTCCCCCCGTTGCCAAGGAAGACGAGGAGCGCGCGCACCCGCAGCTGTTGCTATGCGGACGGCGGCGGACGCTTCAGGCTCGCTTAAGAAGTGCATTCGCACTTAAAAACTGCCCGTGGAATTTGGACCTGGCTTATGCGAGGGATAGCCAGAAACGAAACCTCAATGCCACGAGGCCTATAGACTGCCAGGGTTTGTTTAAACACAGTATAAGCAGCATATATACTCAGGCAGGCCACTAGATGGCGCTATGCGTCATGCGAACCCCATAGAGTTTCTTACAATATACACTAGAGCGGAATCTGGCGCTAGCGTCTATGCGGCTCACATCAAGGCCATCAGCGACGTCATGGACCGCCATTACATCATGCGCTCACCTTAGTTTCATCATTAGCTTGGATGAAAACGTTTGTGACCAGAAATTCGATCAAAGTGCGACAAAAACGCAAATAATAGTGTGGAATTGTGTAAGTGTAAAATAAAACAGGTTGTTTTAAAACTAAGGAAAAAAGAAGTAAAGCGGTTTTTTTTTTTTGCTGGAACGGTTGTGCCAGGTATTCTGCAGGCCAAGGTGCTAGTTGCGAACAGTGTTAATATTTGGAGGGAAGACTGATTAGAGACTCTGATTTTATAAATTTTTCCATTATTTCAAATAATAAGTTGTTTGAAGAGTTTGGAAAGTTTTTTGAACGCGCCTGTAAAAACGTCACTATCGCGGTGAACTGGTGCACCGACTTTCAGCTGCAGTTTAACAAGAAATAAGAAAATTTGGCGTTAAACAGTCGTAGACGATGACGAGTTAGGACGGATACAGGCGCCCGTGCCTGTTGTATCTTGTCTTCGTCGAAGTACGTTTTGTTTCTTTTTTTTGTCAGCTACAACTTTCGCGGCGGCATATTACCCGCTCAGTCATACGTCCTTCGACTGCGGCATGGCCAGCGTGAAGTACGATCACGAACTGCCTGCTCTTTCACCAAACACGGCTACCACAGAACAGGGAGAACGTCGGCTTCCTCGTAGCTCGTAGACGTGTTAATGCACACTGAAGAAAGCAAATCCCGAAAACCGCTCAAGAATCCAATTGTCATGCCAACCCCAAGCCAAAAGTGGGGGTAGTATTCCCAAAAGCCCCATGACGGCATGGACTACCAGGCGCAGTTTCCTCTCTAGTATACTTACTGAGAAACTCAATGGGACACCCTAAGGGATATAGTTTGTGAATGCGCACACAGTGGGCGTGTTCGCGGGGGGTGGCGTCCCAGATCTCCCATTTTTGGTACATCGTGTGGCGAAAGGTTGGGGTGGAGAAAGTAGGGTGATCAGGCGAGGGGACAAGACCAGAGTAGGCTTTTTTTGGTAGACGCCAGGATAGATGCCACACACCCGACAATAATGAGTACCGGAGTAATGAGGTCGCGTGGGAGGGAGGGTGTCTGTGCATGGCGAATGCCTTAACCGCGTCAAAGGTCGAGGGTGGGAGGGGAAAGGTTTTGGCAGGAAAGATAGAGGTCCGATGGGTGCGCTCAACGGCGGCCCCTTTTTCGCCAATTTGAGGAGCGGGTGGCATTTCTTGAGAAGAGGAATGCCCCAGATTCTCAAGAATCCGCCGCTGCCTCGGCCAAGGACCTCAGGAATCATCACCATCATCGGAAGCTGCATGGCAGAATGAGCGGGAGAGCCTGTTTGCAGCTAGTTTCACAACACGATGTACCCAAAAAAAGGCTGCACCAACGTAAGATGGTCTAACTAACCTAACGGGTCCTGATTTCTTTAAAATTTCTTTCATTAAATATTTCGAAATCACCTGCAAAGAATTTCTGTCGCACCGACCCGGTCGCTTATGAAGTTGGAGAGGGATATTTGAATTATCGTGAAGGGGATGCCATGACGATGACAGTGGTGAGGCGTTAATTTTGAGTGTGAGCGTATCTCTAAAAAAAATGCGAGTCGCGGGTTTACAGATAACGCCTGTCAGCTACCGACCCAGGTCCGTTTCTGTACAGTTTCGTTCAAAGCAGTAGAAAGATCAAGAATCCCACCACCACTGTCCACTTGGTGACAAAATCATTCACCTGATAAATTCAGTTCACAGGAACGGCTCGGGCGCTCGCATGGGCTGGACACCGAGACATGAGGAGCGCTCTGTGGCGAAAGGGACGAGGGGACCAGGCGTTCGGCTATCGTCATGCAAACCAACCGAGTGCCCGAGCGGCGCGTCCATAAAGCGATCTCTCGCCTGCTGTGCTAGTGACCAGCTAGCATTTATTCAACAGCTCCTTCATCGGGGAAGCAGACAGCTCATGCAGCCGCATTGGAGCGTTTGCATTCACACAACTCTGCCGTTACCCCCTTTCCCCGGCCAAAACTGCCTTCGGCGCCACATCTTCGCGAGAGGTATAGAGGCACCGTTGTTAGAAAGACAAAAACAGCTCCCAGAAAATTCGCCCAACTGGATTCCTCGCCTTTCTAGCCAAACTCCCGAGAGCTGCTGATGTGTTCATCAAGTGCCTAGCTAAGGCCAGTCCGAAGTTCCTCGCAAATGGCACGCGCCTGCCGCCAGTTTACGTTGCCCATTCTTTCACCAAACCTGATCTACATCATCTCTTTCGATTCTGCCCTAAATTAATTCAAATTTCTCTCCTCCCTGAACCATCCCACTATAGCCATAAACCTCCACTCCGTGCACACTCCCACCCATCACTTAATTGCGCTGTTCGTATTCGTACTCTCTAGTACTACCAGTTTAGAACAAACGATCGACCACTTCTCCCCTCTTCCTTACTCGACTCTCACAAGGCTCCTTCTCGCAAAAGTCCCATTACAAGACCAAGAATCTCCCCATTCAAAAGTTTAGTTGGTCGTGCCCCGTCACGTACCCCAACATGCCTAGAGCCCGCCCCCCTCCCTCCTCTCTCTCTCTCTCTCTCTCTCTCTGTCACACACACCACCACACACACACACACACGCACGCACGCGCACACACACACACGCACACGCACACGCACACACACACACACACACACCCTTGTTTGTCCCTCCCTTTCTATCTCCTCACCTTCTATCTCTCTCTTCCTCTCTCTCTTTATCTCCCTCACTCTCTCGGTTTATTATCAACAAGACTTACCAACAGCCCATTGCAAGAAGTGTCTAGCTTCTTTGCAATGGCCGCCTGCAAACAAGGCAGCATGCCCAGTTTCGCCCAACGGAAACTGGAAAGTTTGCCCCGCCCACTACCCGACTTCGTGGAACTGACGCACATGTGCTTGCAATGCCTGATGTCCTGCCCTGACCTGCCAGGTTTCACTCGGCGGGCTTCTTTTGAGTATGAATGGCAGCCACCATGTTGTGATCGTTAGTAGTGCGCGAAAGCCATCTTTGCGGTTCTTGTAAACAGCGGTCCAAACATCTGCTTTTCACGCACAGTTAGGCGACAAATACGTGACGGGAAGCGAATGAGGCGGCAATACCGCTTTTTTTTTTGCGCGTCTAACCCGCACCAAAAATCTGCGAAATTTCCGGATGCGAAGTAGAGGTGCGGATTATATGCGAGGTATTTCCTTTGGTGCAGTTTTGCCGCAATGCGCGTTGGACAGGGAAGCCCCTACAGCAGTATTAGCGACTAAGCCGCTGTTATCCAACAGGCAGGGCTTATTTTGCACACACCGCTCAAAAATATACCAACCTGAAAAAATGTATGCCGCAAGTCATCTAGTTACGTAGTCAGCTTGGTAAGTTCTTTTGCATAAACAAATGTGTAATGTTGCTTGAGTAGTAGATTTGGTCCATCCTCTTATGTATAAAACATGCGGGCAATACGCGGGGATATATATATTTTTCATCGACGGAAAGTGGCGGTGCGAGTTATATGCAGGGGCGGGTTATGCGCACGAAACTACGGTACTTTGGCGTACAGGACAAGAGATGTTATGCGTATGATTTGACGTCGAAACACCGCTGTACCACCTATTCTCTTGGATTTTTCTGCCGTTGCAAAAGTTCACCGGCAACTGTTAACACAAATCGCAATTTACTCACATCAAGGCAGTCTAGCGAAATGGTTTGACAGGGACTTCACAGGATATCACCGCAGAGAAGCACCACACAGATCTCCTTACCAGCCGCAGTGAAGAACTGATTCGTTCCTTACGCTTTCAACGAACTGAGCCCTTAGGGACTTCCTGCATTCTTTTCTCCTCCTACCATTCGCCCTCAAGTCGTCACCAGTAATCATCCTCCTCCACCAAAAAATGTTCCACTACTGTGAAGCTGCTTTTGCGGATAACTATATTTATTTATCCACAATGAGGACGACACTGCGAGCAATGGAACGGAAGATGATAGGTGTAACATTAAGGGACAAGAAGAGAGCGGAGTGGGTCAGGGAACACACGTTTGTTAAGGACATATTAGTAGAAATTAAGAAGAAGAAATGGACGTGGGCAGGGCATGTAATGCGAAGGCAAGATAATCGTTGGTCATTAAGGTAACAGAGTGGATCCCTAGAGAAGGCAAGCGTGGCAGGGGGTGGCAGAAAGTTAGATGGGCAGATGAGATCAAGAAGTTTGCGGGGATAAATTGGTCGCAGTTAGCACAGGACCGGGATAATTGGAGATTAATGGGAGATGCCTTTGCCCTGCAGCAGTAGGCCTAGATAGGCTGATGATGATTATGATGATGATAAGTGGGTGGCAGAAATTTATATGGGCGGATGCGATCAAGAAGTTTGAGGGGATAAACTGGTCTCAGTTAGCACAGGACCGGGATAATCGGAGATGCATGGGAGAGGCCTTTGTCCTGCAGTAGGCGTAGATAGGCTGATGATGATGGTGGTGGGGATGATGATGATATCTAGTTATGTGTGGGGACCTGCTGTATTGATAAAATAAACAAAAATGCACATGAATTCTCTAAAAGCAATTAAGAATATTTCTCATACATTTGTTATGGAATAGTTTCTGATAAAACAACAGAGCCGTTTCCCGCGACCATACTTCCTACGCAGACAACCATGTCTTGACAACAGGTGCGAATCCTGTAACATTTACGACTTCACTGTGAACTTTATAATCGTGAAAAGCTGACGAAACTCGGCGTGACGGTACAGTCGGCTTGGGGGCTAATTTCAGTGAGATTTTTCCGAATGACACTTATACACAAAGAGCGACAGAGATGCTTTACCCATAGATTATGGAGCGAGCGCACGCGATTCTCTGTCGAAAGTGGCCGATAGACGCATACAGTTTTGTCAGAAGATAGCCCAAGACAGCTTCATGTGTGAAAAACGATGCAAGAACATCAAAAAGAGCGCATTGGATCTATTCACGTGCAGCCTCGAAATAAAGTCGGGCCGCTGCTACAAGATATAATTATAATGCGAATACCAATGACAAAAAAAAAAAAAAAAACGAATGCTTCCGTACCAGAATGTGCTTTAAAAAAGATCGGTAGGGCTGTTGACAGCCAAACAGTATTTTCGTAATTAAGGCTATAGTTTTGCTCTAGCTCGGACGCTGCACCAAGAAGGGGAAATAAAAAAAAGAAAGAAAGAACCAGGAAAGAAACGAAGAAATAAATAAAGAAGGAAATCAAGTGAGAAAGAAAGAAGGAAGGAAAGAGTAGAAATGGAAGGACAAAGAAAGGGACTAGAAAGAAAGAAAGAAAGAAAGAGACTAGAAAGAAAGAGAGAAAGAAAGAAGGTGGACGGAGTGATTGACCAGGGAGGGTGTTACAACCCCGTACAACCCTCGCTGCGGCTGGTCCGCCCCGATGGAGCACGAACAGAGTGGTCAGAGAAAAAGACGGCGTTTATTGTGCGGCTTCGGCTTTTATAGGAACGAAAGGTAAGGAGGGGGAGAGAGAAGAAGGCACTGAGCATGCGCAGTCGGATGGCGCGTGCGCAGCGGTGGCGAACCTGCTCGTTGCAGAAAGAAAAAAAAGAAAAAAAGAAGAGAAAAAGAACGGCACAAAGAAGGAAAGAAAGAAGGGAAGAAGGAAGGAAAGAAGCAAAGAAAGAAAAAAGGCAGAAGGAACGAAAGAAAGGCAGAAAGAAAAAGAAAGAAAGAAGCAAAGACAGGACGAAAGGACGAAAAAAATGAGGAAAGAAGAGAGAAAGAAAGAAAGAAAGAAAGGAATGAAGGCAGGAAAGAGAGAAAGGGAGAAAGAAAGAAGAGAAGAAAAACAAAAACACGGGAATCGATTAACACGGAACGGACTTTCAGAAGTTCTAATTTTTTTCAGCACTCACGGAATTGCGGATGCACGCGGACACACTTCGGAGATATATCTGCGTTTGTTAAGTACCTGGTTGTTCCTTGCACGATCTTTGTAGTATAAGCGGCCTCCCCAGTCAACATCCCGTAGCAGCCAATATATAAGCCTACCACGTAATCTCGCCTGCATTACCGCTACCCTCGCACGCATGTCCTTCGGCTCGTGGGGGAGCCCGAAGGCCAGTATTCCCGAACCGTCGCTTCGAATAATGGCTTTCTTAAATCCTTCACATAATTCCGCTATCTTGATCAAACGGGTGCCTCGGTTGCATACGAAAGTACTGTACGCTCATCTGCAGGACTTGCGAGTCTAGAAGGCATGTTAGGGAACGTGAACATCCGTGTTTCTGTATTCGTATTAGAATTTATGTCTGCCGATGCCGGAACGACTTTCTCTAAAAGGTGCGCTTGAGTAGAATGAAATGGTCGTTCTTTTGTCCTGTAACAGCGATGGCTGTACAAGGGATATCTTTTCCGGGAAAGAGGTGATGGTGGTTGTCTGAAATTTCAGGCAGGGATGGCAGCAGCGCATATGCGAGGTCGGCTTAGAATTCAATTGAAAATATTGCGGAAACTCCGAAGTGGGAATTTGGAATAAATGCCTAAACCCCGCGGCTATACAGCGAGATTTTTTAAAGCCGACTTCACTACTACAAGTATGCATTCCTGGAAAACATTTTTTTCAGGTGCCGTTTGAGCAGTCTGATGTCAAAGTATGACGGTCCCAGAGCATTTTATTACATGCCTTCATACCTTCATGAGGCGCATACCTTACGTTACTACAACACATACCTTCATACATGATGCGGATACCTTACATTACATACATACATCACCTTCATACATGAGGCGCATACTTACATACATACATCCATAACTTACATTACATACATACATACCTACATATTACATACCTTCATGAGGGTCGCGCCATGTACCCTGAGTCTCTTTAACGTTGGCTTCACCACTATGAACAAATGCTTTGCTAGGGTGACATTTTAGACAGCAAAATAAGTGGTTCTTAAACGGTATTATCGAGGCCCTACGGGCCTTACATCAATACCTTATAAAACGCCGTGATCTCCCATAACACACTGAGAACTGCTGTACAAAAAAATGCCCTGCGGCTAGACGATGTTTTGAGGGTCATATAAGGTGTCTGGTACCGAAGTATGCAGTCATTGGCGCCTTTTACTAAGCAGCGAAAGAGGGGCGCATCAAGCGTTACAGACGGACAGAAAGGTTTTTCATTGAGTCCACATAGAAACGCTTATCCATTGGAAGTTGCAGTTGACTCTCTTATTAGAACGCCATATATGCATAAAACCGGAAAGTGATTAGACCGGCTTGGCCAGCAAACATAATCCGCCATTCCTAGCATTTTGTGCGCTGCTTTTATCTGCTTTTGGGCAATGCCTTTCGACGCGATGTGCCGTATAGTTGGTACGGGATGGTGGTAATATATATATATATATATTATATATATATATATATATATATATATATATATATATATATATATATATATATTATATATATATATATATAGATATATATATCGTGAGAATTAATGGGCCCATGATACCATTAGGGTATGTGCCGTATGCAGGCATCAGTCATGTGGACAAGTAGTTCAACCTACCTGTGAGGGTGTGCACTCACGCCAGTAAGTAAAGACAGCGACAACCCGCCGCGGCGGCTCAGTGGCTAAGGCGTTGTGCTGCTGAGCACGAGGACACAGGTTCGATTCCGGCCGCTGCGGCCGCTTTTTCTGATGCAGGCGAACGCAAAAACGCCCGTGTGCAACGAGATTTCGGCGCACGCTAAAATCTCCAGGTGGTCAAAATTACTCCAGAGCCCTCCGCTACTGCGCGCCTCATCGGCTGTGTAGCCTAGGCGCGTTAAATACCACAATCAATCAAAAGACAGGGACTCACGAGAAAAACATTTAGAAACTTAAAGTTTACAGATGTTTCAGGAAGAGGACTTCCTTTCTTATATATTTAGTACGTCCATCCCCGCGAATGGGTAGATATATAGCGACTTCATTAGTCACCGCAGGATTGTGCCGCCATTTCCCGCTGTTCTTTGAGAGGGTTTGGTACGTTGATACGTGGACGGGGCCACATTTTCGACAGGAAGTATATGCGAACTTCACCCTTCATTTCGTCCGCCAGTAATTTTACGTGAAACCTTCTTGAGCGACTCGTCGACCATTTCCCTGCTATGCGTTTTATTAAACAAAAATGGTGGTTGACGTTCCCTTGTGGCTGTACTGCTCAGCTCCGACACCGGAGCCACCACTCACAGCAGTCCGCCTCCACGAGGATGCAAGAAATCTTGCCTGTCGGTTAAGAGAGGGAGATTGTTCGAGACGCCTTACCTTCAAAGCGCATCTCGGGCATCAATTCTTATTTAACGTGGCCTGGTGCACTTCATCGAGAAGGCCATCAGTGGGAGCCTGACGGAGGCACCCAACAGCACCCCATACTGAAGAACTTTCCTCCTGGCATGTCCCCACATTCGCCTTCTTCGCTTTTCTGACCAATCTCTCTCTCTCTCTCTCTCTCTCTCTCTCTCATCTCTCTGTCTCGTCTGCTCTGACTCTCTTCTCGCTCTACCTCTGGAAATTCTCTCTCCCTTCATCTCCTCTCTCCTCGATCTCCTTCCCCTTATCTTCCCTGGAGACCTACAGTGCAGCACAAGGAGTTTGGTTGTGCCAGATAAGGGTCGTGCGGTGCTGAGCATAGAGTTCCGCACTAGCTTACTGGTTCCGAGGACGCCGCAGTTGCCAGGACGCAAAGCCAGCTGGTCTCTCCCTGGTATCCATGGTACGATCGTTCCCTCGTCATGACCCTTCCCGTGGTAGTGTTTCACAATAGGAATTGTCATGTACTGATCAACCCTGTGTTTGTTGGTGGTAAAAATATTGATGCCTAAAATTTAAAAAAGAAGTAGCACGATCCGAGTGCGCGCCACTATGCTGCTGTTATTATGAAATGCGATGGCATTTCAGGTATGGCTGTTTTACTGGCAACAGCCCCAACCCGCACACCAATGTTGAACACACCACGACACGCTCACTTCCTGCTCACAGAACGCGAGTACGTGACTGCACGTCGGAATACAGCAAACCCGTGCACGCCCCGTATTCATTCTAAACAGAGTACAAAAGGACGGAAAAAGATAAAGGAGAGCGCTTCTCGAGATGTGCGCTGCATAAGATGAATGCGTCGCAGCTCTCTCAGTACGGTATATACGCGGCACTACACGCTACGTCGTAAATTGAATGTTTGTAGCGAATACGTAGGTCGATTGAACTTTCTGCAGTGCGACGCGTTGGAATGTTTAGGTACAGTTCAATTAAAAAAAGCCGTTCGTGAATTCTAAGAGCGCGTCAGCGCCAGGACGGATATCAGTGTCCAAATCGCCCATTTAGTCATAAGTTACAACCAAATAAGAAAGAAAACTGCGGCTCGATACCTCTGTTAAAAGGTCCGCCAATACTTCAAGCCACCTCGGCTTCTTCACATGAGATCACTCAGTAGGCACGCCTTGAGGCAGTAATTATAGAGTTCCTTTTTTCACGTTCATTCTGTTCAAGTGGTGAAAGACATAAGCCGCAGGCGACAGGCCTAGCGATCGGCTGATCTTGCGCGGCTCAAGACATCGGCCGATCTCTCGGCGAGGTGCCTGTCGTATATTTACGCGCAAGGCCTTCGACAGGTTAACGGAAATAGCTTAACAAGGAAATCCCGGCGGCTTGTTTAACTGCTGCCCTTAGGCGGACGCGGTCTCTTCACGGTGACGAAATCGGGCAGCGTGGTTTCGACACTTTGGAAGCTGTTTCGCTAGGGGGTGGAATTCCGACACGCTCGCAGCGGTTTGGGCTTTAAAGAGAATTTGAAAGCTTCACTTTGAAGGACGACAATGAGGGGGGAGGAGGGGGGGGGGCTCAAAGTTTCCTGGAGGGGTTCGTTTGCTGTCGTCTTATTTTGGACTTTGACTCGCAGGCGGTTTGCACTTTGACCTTTGACCCTTGGACTTTGATTGCAGACGTACTTCTTCCTCCTTTTATTTTTTCGCCTCATTGTGTTCGCGCCATCTCAAGTAGCAAGCCCCGCCATGTGTGGGGCTAACCTCTTCAGTGTTCATCAAAGCTTTTTTTAGATGCGACTGCATCTCACTCACTCGCCTTGTCCCTCCATACGGCGTTGTGTTGCCTTCCACACCCTTCCCCATTCTCCTCGCCGCGCGAGCTGCGCTCTCCGCCGCTCACCCCCTCTCCTCTCGAAGCGAACACTCTCTCGCGAGGGGCATTGGATTGGATTCGATTGGATTGGCTTGGCTGGCTGCTGTGGAGATTAGAGATTGTTGCATTGGATTGGATTGGATTAAAGTGGATTGTGTTGGATTTTGTTGCGTCATAGCCGCGCCACGTTGCATCATAGTCGCGGCAGGGGGTTCACGGCACTTTTCACGCGATGGGAGAATCAACCTAACGGAAACAACAACGGAACCCCCTATGCGTCGCATCTACACAGGGGTTCCCGCGAGGGGAGGTGGAGAATTTTTTTTTCTCTCTCTCTCCTTGGAATTTCGCCTTTTGATTTTAGCACGCAAGAATTCGCGTTTCAGCCATCGTCGTGGTTAGACGGAGGGGATTTGAATTTTTGCTTCAAGAATTCATTTTTCCCCCTGTCAATAAGAGAATGGACTAGTTTAGATTCCTCGATTACCAGTACACAATCATTGTCGGAGTTCACCTCAAAAAAGGAGAACATGCTCCCTAAATAATATTCCAGTTTCTTTCTTATGTTTTTCTCTTTTGATGAGCCGTATTACCGTCTTCCAGTCGGTCATTTTTGGTGTATAAATTTTTCCGTACACTTCTGCGTAAACGTATTTGTTTTTCCTGTTGCAATAACTTATTGTACTTTACTGGAGTGTGTTTTTTTTTGTGCATTATTGCCGATGGTCTTGTGTTTGCGTGCAACTACTGTATTGTCTGCTTGATGAGTAGTACCGTCTTATATGCCACCTACCAACTGTTCATTGGTCTATGTACCAAATGTTCATTGTTTGCGTGTAATTAACGCCATTTTCAAAATTGTACCAATTGAATTTTGGAAATGCCTCGAGGAGCTTTGAGGCATTTCTGCCTTTAGCTTCTGTGTCCTCTTAGACATCGTCTGAGAACTTGTGCCGCTGTAAAAATGTGAAACTGTAAACGGTGTATTCTGTATCCACGCACTGATGCTCTTCTGCTTTGGTCTCCTCTGAGACGGGACAGTAACGAAGAAATAAATAAATAAATAAATAAATAAATAAATAAATAAATAACCTTTTTTTTCACAAACCAGCTTAGGTAAAATTCATTTACGAGGATATTACATATGTCATGGGAAATGATTGATTGATTGGTTGTAAGGTTTAACGCGCCGACGCAACGCAGGCGATGAGGCGCGTCGTAGTGGGGAGCTGCAGATTAGTTTCGACCACCTGGTGATCTTTAGCGTGGGCCGAAATCTCGAACACATGGGCGCTTATATGCTTTCGCCTCCATCAGAAACCGGCCGCTGCGGCCGGGAATCAAACCCGCATCCTCGTGCTCAGCAGCACAACTAACTACTGAGTCACCGCGGCGGGTGTCGTGGGAAACGAACATAATCATAATCCATACGCATTTTGGTTACACCTAAACAAGCGTGAGGATTCAGAGAAAGAATAAGAGGCGTTCACTTAAGTTGCGGAGTAATTTGAACTTTCCCGCCATGCTTTGGCAGTTATTCGAACCCAGCTATATACTATAGTTATTTCGGTAAGGCCTCGGCGCCTTGAGTGGATGGTCCGTTGCGATGAGTTATAAAGAACGTGCGAGTTGACTTAGAGCGAGGCTTAGCAAAATACAGCGGCAGGACTGGGGAATATAAAAGGCAATTTTCACGTACAATAAAAATAGCTTTAGTTTTCTCTTCCATGCGATAATGAAAATATTGCAGAGGGATAGTGTTTACTTTCCGCTGAATAGGACAACAAACGTGAACCCAGGCTTTCCGATAAATATATAAAAACATTCGCCCAAACATGAAAATATAATCAGTTTTTTTTCTTCCCATTTCAAGAAGATAAAATATTTGGTGAGAATTCGAGGAATGTCTAGAAGCGGATACACAAAAAAGTGCTGACCGTGAAGCACTCTGACGTCCGTCAATATCTGTGACGGATGGCTGTTTACTGCCGTTCGTTCGCAAAGATCGATCCTCAGTTTTCTCACAATTCAACAAGCACCGTGAGGACCGACATGTGTTTATCAAAAACGAAGTTCCGAGGACATATAACGCAGTCATCTATTTTGGGTGGCCTCCTGAAAGAGCGTTAGAAAATAGCCTCCACTTTTTTCAGATTCATTTTTTTGTTTAACAGGAGCCCCGACGTCCAAAATCCCGGCCATCTCCACTAACGTGAAACCTGGGGAGGGGTGAATTATGCAGCTTATACGCGTTTTCGTGGCGCCTTGCCGTCTCTGCAAACGGAGATGAAACCGCTGGGGGGTAGACGTATACAGCTTTGTTATAAAAGTCTCGTGTCCCTTACCCTTGAGCAGTGGGTGTGCGCGTTGCAGAGCTGCCAGCTCGAAGACCAGGAGGCCCTGACCTTTCGGTAGAGGTTGGCAGCTGCGGCACGCGGCCTACCGGACTAGGTGGCCGCCCACAACCCCTAACTGTTTTTCTCCTCTACCCCGTCCCTGTTGTTTCAATGAAGGTTTTCTTCCTCTCTCTTTGAAGCACGAAGGTCTCTAGCGCGAGGCGCAAACGAGTGTCCCGGTGTTTTTAGTACGCGTTACATTCTAGCACGAGGCGTAAGCGAGTTTCCCGGTGTTTTAGTACCGTGACTACATGAGACGGCGATTACGACGACGACGACAGGAGACGCCAACAGCGCTAGCCCCTAAGGGGCTTAGCCACTAAAAAAATTGTCACTCTGCCCTCTTCACATGACCGGACAGCGAAGCTGTTGAAATACCAATGAACATTGTAGTGCAAAATTTATGACAAATGCTGTTTCAGCTGAAATTTGACCCTACTTTATTACGAACGTATTGAACGGGGCGCAGTCCCAATGGGTACAAGAAATGCAAAGCCGTTGTTTGTAATTTGCTATTGAGCGTACTTCTCAGTTAATCAGATGAATGAAATTAAAAATGGCGGGAGTTCTGTCCTCGTATACAAACGTCTGTTTCACGGCTGTAAATTCGTGGTGGTACTGGAACGACGTGGGAGAGGCGGCTTTTGCTGAGGCTGTTATACGTATTAAAACTGCGGCTGGAAGTTCTTCATGACACTTACTGAGAAAAACTTCCCACAGTTCATTCTTTTCAGCAGCACAGCATCTTATGCCTTGTTTTTGGGGTAGTTACAAGCTGCGACCATTTTCTCTAGGCACACTCCTTCCGTAGAAGATTGTGCATTGACATCACACGGGAATTCCGGAGCGTCTACGTCTCCACGGTAAAACAATTATGACAAGTATATATACGAAACTATAGTCGTCCCAGCAGCGAATTGCACTATGGCGTTTTCCAAGAATAAGACTTAGACTAAGAGTTACAGTACTTGCGGGAAACTTAACTTTGCCGCCAACCGTATTATGCACCAGATTCAGGATTCTTCGCCGGAGACGGTTGGATGGGGCGAGTGGCATATGTTGTTCTGTGCTGTGTTTACATAAGTTGCGACATGTGTATTCCCTTTCTGTCGCGTCGGATAGCATCGCGTGCAATGGCTATGCATCGCATGCAATGCATCACATGCAACGGTAGCATCGCATGCAATGGCTGCGGTCATTGCCCAGTGCCCACCCCTTGCAACGTTCGCTTTGACGGAGGCCCTTTGAGAGAGCGAAAATTCGCCATGCCTTTTGTCCCGCGCCCGAAGCTGGCAAGCGACGGTGACGCTTCGCTCGTTCCTCTTGTTGTTTTCGACTGAGAACGGCGCGGCACGCGAAGCGCGGTGAGATCAATTACACGTGTGCGATGACGCACCGGGACCTTCCGTCGTTGAGGCATCATCGCGTGCCCAGGAGATCAAATATTGGTGATCGTTTGACAGCGGCCGTGGCGAGTGTTGGTCGGCCTTGCACGGAACCGAACGGCTTTTAGACGTGGTCCGTCATTGGCCAGGAATCGGGCGTGAGAAGGGCTAAAGCACCCGCTTAAAGGAGTACTGACACGAAATTTCAAAGCTGAGATCCGCTCTAGCAATCAAGTACAACGACAACACAAATAGGCCTGTCTGTAATAAATGCATCTTTCTTTCTTTGTAGTTGTGTGTGTGTGTGTGATCTCCTTTCGCGAACATTACCGAACCGCGCAAATTCAACTCCTGCATTCGCACTTTCACATTCTTCCCCTCGGGGAAATGCGGCGATTTTCCGTGCTCGCGTGGGAAAGGGATGAAGAGGTCACGTGATTTCAGGCAGGACCAATGGGGAAAAGGGATCGCGACATTCAATTCCCTGGTAGGTACAAGTCCGGAACTTCCTGTACGCACATCTACTGGTTCACTTGGAACGCTCCTTCTGTTCTTTTCATTGATTGATTATAGGGTTTAACGCACCGAAGCAACGCAGGCGATGAGGCGGCTGAGGATTAATTTATACCCCCTGGGCATCTCTAACGTGCACCGAAATGCTCGTACACACTGGCGTTTTTGCTTTTCGCCTCCATCGGAAAAGCGGCCGCCGTGGCCTGGAGTCGAACCCGCGACCTCGCGCTCAGCTTCGGTCTTTTCAACAACTGCTGAAGGAACTCGACTGTTCGGCCTGGGTAGCCTAAACAGTACAATCTCTGATTTTGGCTCGAGTGATCTGTGCTCGAGCTCCATTAATGCTTATTTTTTTAAACACGATAGTCTGTTTTGGGTGGCTTAAACCCGAAAATTTTGTAGTCTTTATGTCTGTCCGTCGGGAAAGATAAATTTATTACCAAATCATCCTGGTATCAGTAATACAAAGTTACAACCAGAAACGATGAAACAGTCTGTCGCTCGATTCAGCCTACGATTCAAAAGGTGAGAGAATTCTTGAAATGAAGGTTTATATGGGCCAAAAAATTTCCCAAAGCGCTAAATCTGAAACACACTTCATAGTTTGCAACATTGTTCAGGAAGAATAAAATATTGGGAATATTTGAGGTAAAACATCAATACATTGTAGTGCGGAAGAGATACAAGTAAACCGAAGCAAAAAGCTATCCGCGTCTATAGTTAGGCTCGTGGCAACAGCGGTCAAAACTTCTTTATTAACTATCTCCTACCCACTCAAGGAGATTGGGCGTCGTACGAAAACAAGGGAAAACGAAGAACCAGTGGACCGAACAGGGATCATCATCAGCGTGGACCGCGAGAAAGAGTGCGTGAGAGCCAGCCGTGTGCCCCGCTTGCTTCGGACTGCCTTGCTGAGCATCCTGCTGCATTTTCTTCGGAAACAAACCCATCTAACAACATAAACATCATTCGCAGTGTTATTTTAATTAAATATACATGGCTGTTGATTTCTTGCAAAACGAAATAAAAAGTTGTGCGTTGAAAACAACGTTCTGACCCCAAATACAAAAAAAAAAAATTGGGCCCATCTCCCCCCGAGGGGGGACTCGAGTAAATGCGTCGCGTAGGGGGTGGGTGTATTGCGTTAACGTTAGTGTTTGGGGGGTGGTGGTGGGGTGGTAGTTAATGTATTAACTATTATTGCTTATTACTATTAATTATTATTATTTCTTTCATATATTAATTATTACTTTCGTGATTTTGCGACTCGAGTCCCCCCTCGTGGAGAGATGGGTTTTTCTTTTTTTTTTGTGACGCAAGAAGTGAAGGCAAGGAGTAGGTTGTTGTAAGTCGTTATATTTATTTGTTGCTGTTGTCGTTGTATTGGACGCTGAGAACGACGGCTTCGTGGTCGCTAAAGTGTACTGTTAAGGGGTCTTTAAGCAGTGGTCGTGCGTTGCAGCAACTGGTGAAGACGACATCGATGCAACTGCTGCCGTGTACCAGTAGCTTCTTGACGTAGTTTGAATGAGTCAAGGATATAAGGCGCGTTCGTAGCCTTTGATTATGTGTCGCTTTTGTGGCGCAGTGGGAAGAGCACCATGTACCTCGCGTTCCGCCCACAGGGTCGTGGGATCGAAACCAGGCGCCGATAACTATTATTTTTTTATATAGTGTAGGGAGAGGGGGTGCGGACCTGTTGTTGAGAGCGAGGAGGGTAGCGTGATGCGGGAGAGGAGGAGTGGGGGAGAGGGCGCACCTGCGCGCTGAGCTGTTGCGGACGGACGGCGGACGCTACATGTGAGGTAAAGAAATGCTCAGCATTTAAAAAAATCCCACCTCCATCGCGGGAACCCCTGTGTAGATGCGACGCATAGGCGGAGCGGCGAAGGGACCGCGTTTTATAGCGCGCATAACGTTGAGGGGACTGCGTAAGCCGGTCCCAGTCGATGACGACGTTGGCGTACTTGTAAAGCGGCGTGGACTCTAGGTGTTTGAGCCAAGCGTGGATGTTGCTTCGCGGAGAAGGGCACACCGGTTATATGCGCAGCGCGCCCGAAGGAGAGGAAACCGCGGAAGAGAGAGTACTGCACATGCGCCGGCCCCAGCGCGTCTGCCGCGGCTATGACGCAACGTGCCGCGGCTATGACGCAACACAATCCAACACAATCCACTTTAATCCAATCCAACCCAAAATCCAATCCAAGCCAAGCCAAGCCAAGCCAAGCCAAGCCAAGCCAAAGCCAATCAAATCGAATCCAATCCAATGCCCCTCGCGAGAGAGGGTTCGCTATCGGAGGGGAGAGGGGGGTGAGCGGCGGAGAGCGCAGCTGGTGCGGCGAGGAGAATGGGGGAGGGGTGGACAACGCCGCCGACGGCGACGACGACGACGACGCCGGAGGGACAAAGCGAGTGACTCAGATGCTCTGCATCTAAAAGCGCTTGCGGCCGTGGCTCGCGGCGGTTTGGTACCAATAAGTTCCGCACTAACGAATGGTTCCAGTATATTGCGCGCGAGATGTGGAACCCGCTAAAATTGATTTAAATTGATTTGACTGGAGCAAACCTCCACATTGTTTATCGTGAAGGGAGGGAGACGGGAAGGAAAAGAAAAGCGTGACAGAGGGAGGGAGGGGGAGGGGGAGAAGGGTTGGAGTGGCGGCGCAGCAAATCCCCTCTGGTGACATTCGTATAGCGTAAAAGCAGATACGGGGCCAATTTTTTTAACACACGTAATTTTTTCACTGTCAAATGTTCTTTTAGCTCTGTTCTACGCATTATTTTCGCAAATAAGGGTGCTTTGATAGCGTTTAGGTCGAGTTTACGGGCGGCGCTCGACCTGTCGGCCTATTTAATGAGCGTTCCGCATTGGAACGGAAGTGCCGGGCATTTACCATCTCGCAAAGGAACAGCGCGAGGCAGAACAGTCTGTGCGAGTTGAGCGTGTTTGTGTTCTTGGCTATGATTTGGTAACATGTTGCTTTTGTTTTGTATATTCTGTGTTTCTTGGTCATTTTGGACATATTTTTGAAGGCGGATGCCAAAGTCGGCGAAGACGCTGGTAGAGATGGAAGAGCAACGGTGCGGTGTACGGTTCAACAGGAACGCGCCGTGGAGAACCGCGCTACTGTCGGCGTAATTCTTTACTTTCTGCATAATAAAGGTCTGGACTGGACTGGAAATGACTTCATTTCAATAAAACCTGCAGTGGGCTTGGGTCTGTTACGACCCCCGCCCCGGCGTGGCCCACCGTCGCATCCTCTTTGCGGCCCTACTAAGCGCTAGCCCCTTTGCGGAGCCCGTGCCTGTCGAGGGCAGTGAAGACCTGCTGTATGGCCCATGCTTGATCCGTCTTGTTGCTTGACTCAATGGCTCTTTGGAGGTCCGCCGGTATTCTTTCAAACTTGCGCCGTCTGGGTCGGAGGCAGCAATCCCACATGAACGTGCCAACCGTTGGCCGGCCCTTTCCTTACATACGCTGCATTGGGCATTGGGGTATTCGTCGGGATACATGTGGTGTAGCGCTGCCGGTGACGTGACCGACGCCGTCTGTAGCCTTCTGAGATACGCTGCCTCTTCGCGACCCAGCGCCCGGTGGGGCGGCGGATACGCTCTTCTCATCAGCCGCATGTTCTTGAGTGCTTCGCCGTAACCCCTGGGTCTGCCTTTAGTCTCCACCCACCATGTCCACTGGGAAAGGTCAACTGTGAGTGAAATTAAATCAGCTTTCCGGTCTTCGGCTGCGCCACCTGTTCTCGGATCATCGAGAGAGCGCCAAACCAAGATCAAAGGACACAACTATCCTTCGATCAACATCTTCACCGTGGACGTCGTAGAAGCCGAATCCCCGGCCCTCTTTATACAGAACGCCCGTAAGGCAAGCTAGAGACCCGCAGCCTATGTTCCGAAGGAGTGCGACGTGTCCCAGGGTCCATGAAAAGGAAACTGTGGGTAGGTCAGTGATGGCTCCTACTGGACATTACTGTTTCCGCGTTCACAACTTACTAGATGTGTGTAAGTGTATTCGTAATTGTTGCTCAAAACATTTCTTCAAAAATAAGGGAAAGGCGGGTAGGGTCAAGCAGCGGAGCAGTGGGTAGTCATCCAATCCCGGTGGCCGTTGGCCGCAGCTCTATCTTCTCGCAGAGGACTAGGACCTCCTGATCTTCAAGGTATACAGTCAAACCCGGCTATAACGAACCCGGGTAGAGCGAATTATGCTATATATCGAACAAAAATATTTCAGTTACGGAAATAAATGGGAAACATATTCCTTATAACGAAGTTCACATCAGATATACCGAACTCTGCGCGTCTAGAATGGCCGCCGAAATGCATAGTCTCGGAGCGGTGATTGAGATGTGGATTGGCCGCGACCACGCAGCAAGAGCCGCGACTTAGACATCGCGCCTTGCACGGAGCGACGTGACGCCCGACACTTTCCGTAACTGTTTCCGACGCGCGGGACTCACGACGGAACCCGCCCACTCAGCGAATCCGGACCAAGAACCAGCATCGGTGAACTGTGGTGGAAAAAAGGGGAAAAAATTAATGTTCCGGGAAGTGCTCGCCCACGTTCCCGATGATGTCGCGAGTGAAAGCCGTCCGACGCTTATAATGAAGCGCTTTCGGCAGTCGATGTGCTTCGCCAATGCTTCTTCGATTTTGGAGGACGCGGACTCGAACTGGTGCAAACAATGTTTCGTGTAGAGAATGCTATACTAGTTGAAGCCACCAAAACGCAAGTGAAAACAAAAATCACCGCTTTTTTTGCAAAGTAGGCAGTTAAGGCGGGAAGTAGCTTTATTACTAGCAACAAATGAATGATTTTGGGTGTGGTAATGGCTACTTCACTGTGTTTGTTTCTGCATGCGGGGATGGTGGCGTTGGGGTGGGGGGCTCCCGCGGATCGCGAAATCGTAACAATAAGACAATAAGCTCGTTATAGGCAGGTTCGGCTATATCGAACTATTGGATATATCGAACTAATCGCGGTGCATGTTGCAGTTCGCTATAAACGGGTTTGACTGTATCTGCTACGCTGCGAGTTTTCCAACGCTGAAGAGAGGAGAAGGGAATTGGGAGTAGGGAGTTAGACGGACATGAAGCTTGTGGGAAACCTGGCATCGGCTGCTAATGCGCGATCGCTCGGTTGGTACAGTTGTGCGCGCTTAACCATCGCAACAGAAGTGCGACCGGAAACGAATGAAATCGTAACGTACCTTAGACGTCCCGAAGAGCGCGTCCCCGCAGCGTCCCTCGCGCAGGGCGCCTAAGGTACGTCACGATTGCCTTCCTTTCCCGTCGCACTTCTGTGGCGACGATTAAGCGCGCAAGCAATTCCGGCTGCCGGCCCGTGCCTTATATAGGCTGCCCCTTAATTCCGACGCTTACAGTGGACGTATCTAACAGCGGACGTACCTAACACTTGACGATCACGGCGTGCGGTGCGCGCCGGTGAGCGAACGGGCCGCGTCGCCCTCGCTGCTGCGAGCCAATCTGGCCGGCGCGGCGATGCGCGCGCACAACAGTTCGCCGCGCTACGGATTTTTCCCTGACCGAAGAACCCACTGGTTCTGCGCGGCGATGGTGCGCACACTTGCGCGTGGCGCCCTATCGCCCCTTTCACCTATAGGGAGTACGTACGTATCACCCATGTAAATCGGAGGTTGGTCTAAAATGAACGTCTTCTCTCCATACCCTGGGCATATTCCCTTGTCTCCCCAGGGGACTGCACCTGCCCAATAGAGGCGGTGTTGATTTGGCGCGACGGCGTTTCACTCTTGTGAGCATGCTCAACTAGCTCAAACATACGGTGGCTCCTCGCAGTGTGTTTGAGTGCATGCCTTGTGTAATGCCTGGGTTATGAATATCGTGAAGTAAAGACCACAAGCTTTACAAAAATGAGGGGTCTGGAGCGGGTCGTCTAGCATGGTGTCCCTTAGTCCGTCTTACTGAGAAACTGCGAAGTGCAACTAAGAACTGAAACTGATCCTACTCTATATACCCTTTCCCTCAAAATCCCAACCGCCCCCTCACTGGCTTCGGCCATCCTGTAAAATAAAAGCTGCAGCTAACTGTCCACACGGTGTTGCATGGTGGTACTGGGACAGTCACCAGATGGACAGTGTAGGGGACAGATGGCATCGAAGATGTGATGGGAGTAAGAATGGTTGTAAAAGGCATGAATTTCGATTCGGCGCCTTAAAGGGCCCTGTAGACAAAACACAAGTTTGGTTCATTCCAAAGATTGCCTCATTAGAATTACACTGGAACTACTTTTAACGTAAAGTTTTCTCAAATAAGCTATATAATTACGAAAAAAGGGAGTGAGAGAGAGAGAATAAACTTCTTTATTAGCAAAAAAAAATTTGGAGTGGTGTCCTCATTTCAGGACCCCATTCGTTGTGCCAGCTGCGACAGCCCTTTCAACCAACCGAAGCTGGTCTTCCGGACTGGAACTGGACAACACGCTCTCCCACTGCTCATAAGACGGACGAGGAATTCTGTCCAACTTGGGGTTTTTCTGACAACCCCACACCATATGGTAGAGCGTGCCAGGTTCGCCACAAAACTGACACACAGCGGAGTACTGGGTCGGGTACATTAGGCGCAATTTCGTCAAGTGGGGAAACGTATTCGTTTGAAGCAGCCTAAGTATTCTTTCCTGGGCTTTCGTTAAGGATTCGTGGGCCGGGGGGTAAATCCTGCGCTCGAGCCTGTAATGCTGACTGATCTCGTGGTAGGTGAGCAACGGGCTCGCAGCCTCTATCCCTCGTGGTGCCCGGCGGGATAGCTCTCGGGCAGTATTATGGGCGGTGTTGTTGCCCTGGAGGATCGAATGGGCTGGAGTCGAGAGTATTTTGACTCGTCGGTGAAGCGGACGTTGAAGAAGAATATTTAAGGCACATTTGGATATTCTTCCATGCAGGTAATTTCGGCATGCCTGTTGGGAATCTGTGACAACTGTATCTGCGGTGGTCTGAGAGATGGCCAGGGCAATGGCAGCCTCTTCTGCTTGGTCAGTGGTCGTGCAGAGTAGGGTAATGCTGGTAATATGCGACGTTGCGGTTGTCACAACAGCAGTCATCGATCCCCTTCTGGCGTAGTCAGCCACATCAGTATAGACCGTGCGGGCCCTGTTGTCATTGACCCTTTCGATTGCACGAGCTCTTGCCTCTCTCCTGCCTGCATGATGTACTGGATGCATGTTGCGCGGTATTGGCGCTACTGCAATCTTCTCTCGCAGTTCGATTGGCATATCCCGATACTGTACCTCATTCCTAGTCTGCCTAGGAGGCTTCTCCCAGTAATACTTGACCCCAATCTTTGTCGCTGATTTGATAGATGAGCCTCGATGATTTCAGCCACTGTGTAGTGAATACCCAGTTTTTTAAAAGTTTTTCATTCGAGGTGCTTACTGGGAGGCCCAGAGCCTGCTTATATGCCTTTCTGATTAATGCGTCCAATTTAGCTGTTTCAGTCTTATTGAGTATGGCATATGGAAGGGTGTAAGCCAGTCGGGACATCACAAAGGCCTCAATGAGCCGAAGTGTGTCCGCCTCTTTCATGCCCGTAGACTTTGTCGTTATTCTTCGGAGCATATGTGTGACTTGTTCGGTAGTGCGCTTGAGCCGGCTGATAAGAACTGTGTTTCTGCTGTCCGCCTGGAAGAACATTCCCAAGATCTTGATCTGACGGGAAGGCCTGATGGTATGGCCATCCAAGACGATCTCGATGCTTGGGGCTTGCCGCCTTCCCCTGTGCACCATGAGGAGCTCTGATTTTTGCGGTGAGCAAAAGAGGCCACAGCTCTTCGCGTATTCATTGACTACGTCGGACGGCAAGTTGTAAGCGGCCCTGCATTTCCCCACCGAGCCCTTTCCAGTCCACACCGTTATATCGTCGGCGTACAAGCCATGGTGCAGATCTGGTATGACCCCTAGTTAGCGGGGAGGCCAATAAGGGCGATATTGAACAGTCGGGGTGACAGAACCGCTCCTTGGCCATGCGACCCACTAGCTCATTTCCCGCAACAGAACCTCCGATTGGCTGAGGCCGCCAAAAGCAAACGCCAATTAGGCATGGCTTACAAGTTTGCCGAACGAACTATTTGAGCTTAAATTAAGGGCACATTCTTTTTATAGCAGTAAGAATGGTGGGGTAGACCATGGAAATTACGAAAGTACACGTACATAGAAGTACCGATGCGTACCGCTGTTGGTTACTGCGCGAACTATGCTTGTTCTAGCTGCAAAGCACTGCGGCGCTTTGGGGTTGTCTCAGACGACACTGGCCGATTGGCGTAAGCGACGGTGTCTTACGTGACCATATTTGTCGAGGGAACACCATGTCTATCGAAACGATTATTTTCTACCTCAACAAAAACCAACCAGGTACAAATACGGTCAAAAACAAAGCAAAGGCCGAAAACGGCTCTTCGCGGTATGCTGGCGCCATCTAGGTTGGCTAACGGTAAACAAGGCTCGCGATCGGCTCCAGAGCGGTTCTTGTGATGTCATTGCGGACGTCACGAAAACACACGACTTGGCGGGAGAACCGAAATTTTAACTTAAATTGATTCATTTTTTGGTGAATAGAGCATCGCTTGCTTCCGGACAAGCGCTGGGGGCACTATAAAACACGAAATCTTTCGAATAAAACAAACTTGTATTTATCTTCGTGGCCCCCTTTTAAGTGGATGTCTGTAGTCATGAGAGAGGGGTGGAGGAGAGATGCTGTTGGAGGAAACCCCCTCTAATGGGCTAGGATATCGGAGGAGGTTATACCGTATTTACTCGCGTAATGATCGCACTTTTTTCCAAAAATATGATGCAAATTTAGGGGTGCGTTAATTACGCGAGGTAAATGTTTTGCGAAAAACATTTCAGCGCAGAAAACGCAACCAACTTGGAGGTCAGACTTTTCGCGATAGGTCTCATGAACATAATAAAGATATTCAATAAAAACATAATAAAAAACCCACGGATTACCGCCAGCCGCGTTGCAAAGCGACTCAAAATGTAGTGTTTTCATGAATTACGGAACACGCTTGACCGAGTTTGCTGCGAGGTGAGAACAGGTCGACTTATAAGTGGCTGCTGCTGCTGTACCAGTTCAGGACACGGCTGCCGACGCAGCAAGCTGAGCACGTTTTCTTCCTTGTCTTGTGAGTACATTATGTGCATTTAGTGAGAGTTTCTTCCGCCCCAATAATGAACTCATGCTTGCCGATATCGCTAATATCGGCAAGTCTGCGGCAATGACGTAGCCATGTCCGCTTTGAAAGAGGAGGAAACATAAGTAAGCATGGCCATCGTCAGCTGGACTTGACACACATTCGACATATGACTGTGGAAAGTTCAGGGTGCAATCACGCGGGAAATAAAAAAAAAAAGTATTTTGACGACGAACTGCAGGAGTGCGATCATTACGTGAGTACGATCATTATGCGAATAAATACGGTATGTAAAAAGTGGAAAATTGCGCGGTCGTGGACCAGTACGTCGTTTGTCTAGACTGTCACGTGAAACGTACGCCGTGCTTTATTAGAGCGGAGGCGCGCACTCGCGCAGCTCCGCACTGGTCCGGCCGTAATAAAGCGCGGCGTACGTTTGACGTATGATGTCAACGTATGATGGCATGGCTTTGAGGCGCTTTCAGCCGCCGATCGCCAGGAGCGCGCGTTCGGATGACTCAAGTACTCAGCCCCTAGTTCTGCGGGCAATTATGTTTTCGCAAATCTAACGCTGGATATCGGTTTGTCTGATTATCCTCTACAATTTTCACATTACAATCATACACCTAACTGCATTGATTAAAAAGGTAATTAACAAGAACTAATTAATTTTTCCGTAAATAGCAATTGGAATTCGTTTTATTGCGTCCGCCTGACCCCTGATCCTTTCACGCAAGAAAGACGATTTTCTTCCCTGAAACACTCTGTATATGACTCTCTATTAATATGGAGAAGGAATCAATCTTTTTGAACTAGTTTGAGTGCATATCTCAGATGTGTTCGAAACTGAATCCAGGATTCTGATGCGTTAGACTTTACACAGGTGGTTGACCAGCAAACGAGAAGCTTTAAAGGGGCACTGACACAAAATTTTGAAGGCGAGATAACTTCGCAGATAGATTGGTGGGAACACATATACATCATCTGCAAAATATCAGCGGTGAATACAGCTTAGAACATATTTAAAATCAATTTTGAAGTGTGCGAAACGCAACCAAGCGGCCAGCAGAGGACCACGCGCAAGTGTAAATAAACAACATCCAAACACGTCACGAGTTTGTGTTTGCCGCATCCGCACTGCCGGCTCGCCGCTCCAATCGGAGGGCCGGAGGGCGGAGCTTCTGCTCTCGAGAACGAACGACCCGATCGTTGGCGGCGGAGGCGCCGTGATTTCGTCAGCTCATCGGGCAGCTGGCCGCGACCAAAGTTCTACAGCGATTCCAGGCACTCTGTTTTTATTACTGTTTATTACCATTGGATGCGGAAACGCGCCGGAGGCACGAAAAGCCCACTGAGCAAGCCGCACGGTCTCTGTGCAGGCGGCGGCCACGGCCGTGAAGTGGCCCACGCCGGCGCAGGTAGCTCGAGTGATAGCTTGTTACCGCTGCACGAAATTGTCCCCAAGCCCCGACCATGGTGGCTTACATGAGAAAGGAGTTAATGATGCCATGGCGGGTTGCATTAAAAATTGTCATCTGCACCGCTTACGAGAGCGGCACTCGAATATCCGCCGCAGTGCTAAGCCGAACACATCTGTAGGCGGACCTGTAGGCAGACCGGCCGGCTGCTCCCAGCGCGCGTCTTGCCATCCACCGTCTCGAGCGTCGCGCGTCGTTCGTTAGCCGCGGTAGTATTTGCACTCGCAGCGCCTGCGTCACATCCACGGTCGCTTTTTAATTAGGCGCCTCACGAGATCAGTACGGGGGGGCATTCGCAGAAACTGCGGTCGATGCGGATTCGACAGTGCTACGGCGGCTCTGCTCTGTAACTGCGATATCCCTCCGACGGTCACGAGGTCAGCTTTGTTCACACAAAATCCACAAAATCCATCGTTTCGCGGCACTCGCTGAAACCGAAACTGCGACTGGCCGCATTGAAAATGCCTCTAATTAATCAACCGTCGCACGCTGAAGCAAATGAGGTTTCTACAGGTTATAAGTAGGTCACTAGCTACTTATCGCCACAAAAAAAACAAGATGCAAAATTTTTGTGTCAGTGCCCCTTTAAGTATTGGGAGCATAAATAACGATTAGTAAGAACAACAGAGATATTTGAAGATGAAACGATGTTAGGGTCTTACATGCGCACAATATGATAAATAATTGGTTTACGGTGCACCCAGATATTTATGGAAAGTTAAATGCTATGAAATGTGAACAGAAAAGATAAATTGGCCGTGGCGACGGTGAAAATGCGCCGTTGTACAGTTATTCATGTTTGGGGTACGACCCAATGGCTGCGCTATATAACGTCATTGTGACGTCAGAACATCTGTAAACGATAGTGCGATACATTACACAATCGTCTGCAAACATACGTGTATATTGCTAGTACATGCACTGGAAAATCATTAATTTTTGTTTCAGCAATAAAGGGACAAGTGCTGATCCTTGCGGAACGCCCGATATCTCGACAGTTAGAGTGGCAAACTCGGAACGGTTAGTTGGGAATAATACTCTGATCAAGGTTGATACGTGATGGTACGAATTGTAAAAAAAAATTTAAATTCTACGTTTATGGTAGCTTTCGCGAAATCCGACACATTGCGCAAGACTACACGTTACCTTCGACGTCGAAAATTAGATCGTGAACAAGAAGATCAGGTTGGGGTTTAAGAGGAAAAATTCTGGCGAAATCAGAGCATAATCTCGGCGTAAATGATGTGCTCCATGATACCGCAGGCCCTGCGGGTCAAGGAAATGGAGCAATTATTCGACGCACATATTTTGTTACCAGAGTGGAATACCTGGAATAACCTTTCCGGCTCTCCAATTGTTCGCAAGAACGCATAAGGTTCAAACGAGAACGGCGAATACATTCAATTGGGATTTCTTGTGAGGGGAATAATAATCTATACTGAGAAACAACACGAGATAAAGGTGGCGGGGACGTCGCTATCGAAAGACTGCTCGATTAAGAACTCGAAAGATAAGGAGACTACTATATGCGCAGGCTTACTTAAACCCGCAGGTTGCGCCTGAAGACATAGTCTATTTGGTTTCTCAAAATTTCCATGACATACTCCGACGGCAACAAGCTCGACATAAGCCGCTTTGTGGTTTATCGATTGATTAATTATGGTGGTTTAACGCTCCGACGCCGCTACACAGGCGATGAGGCGTGCCGTAGTGGAGGGCTCCAAATTGATTTTGACCACCTGCAAGGGATCTTAATGTGCGCCGAAATCTCGAACACATGGCAGTTTTTTTTTATATTCGCCTCCATCAGAAATGCGGCCGCCGCGGCTGGCAAACGAACCCGCGTCCTTGGGCTCAGCACCTCAACGCCTTAGCCACTGAGCTTTATGGTTTATTAAACCATTGTTTGTATCAGTAGTTTTACAGCAATTCTTAAAGATGATTTCGAGAAATGAAGGCTCATACTCCCACCATGACAGTAAGAGGAACCATACATGCAAAAAATGACACAAAAATTCAGCATACAAATTAACGTTCTTTTAAGTAAGTGCACAAACTGGCGGCTCAAAGAGCGTAGCTTAAAGTTAGAGTTCTTAAAGGAAAAACAACTGATTTCGTCATATGCGCAGCGTCCGAACGTTAAAACGACTTTTCCACGTCCCAGTCTACATACATTATTATCCTTCCATTCTTCTCTTTCTAGATTACCCGCATTTAAGGCTGATAAGATCTTTTAAAAGCGCCCACGACTCAGGATGAGGCGTCGTTTAAGAGTATGCCCGGGAAGCCCGTATCCGCCTTACGCAAACCGTTTTCCCCCCCGACGGATCGCCGTCTCCGTGGCCCGCATCCGAAAGTGAACCGTGCGTACACTGCTGATAACGGTGAGACGCGGAGCGGCCGATCGCTCAGCCCTTGTCACGCTTAGCTGCGGGGGGTGTGGAGGTGCGACAAGACTAATTGTCGCATGTGCTGTGCACTGGACTGCGTGGCCTGCAGTGCTGAACTTGGCGCGGGTAAGCGTCGGCCTTGAGGGGAAACGACCGTCTGGCACTCCCAACCGCCAAACGCTTGCGAGTGAGTGTTATGTAGGGCTCACGCATAAAATTTGAGCCTGTGACGTAGTGGGATAAAAAAAGCAAGAGAAATTCTGAGAATTGCGTCTATACTCGGGAACAAGTTAAGAACGGCAATAGCTCATGTAGGGTATCACTCCGCCTAAGCGACGGACCCGGATGTCAACGGGCGCGTGCTTTTAAGTGCAGAGCTCTTTAGGGGCTCGCCTTGTCGTCGTAGAGCCACACAGCGTTCCGTCGTAGCGGCTGTCGTCGCGGCGTCTGCAGAGGCTTCGAAAGCCAAGCGGTGCATATAATCATGAACGTTCAAAACTCGTGAGCCGCTGGCGCTTGTCATACATCTCCCCGTTGTTTAGCGCAAAGAAAACTGTAGGTACATTTGAGGCAAAGTATACGTAATTAACCGGCGGCGCCCACGTTCATTTAGTTAGGAACGCTCGTTGGGTTGGTTTTTACGATAAAGCGACAAAAAGTGGCAGTGCAACACCGGCGCGTGCTCCTAGAAAAGCAAGCGCAAACACAACAGAACTCTCTTGGCGCAGTTTCAGCCAGGGGGCGCGCGAGCACTGCGAAGTCGGGAAATTTGAAATGCGTTGGACAAACCTCCGTTGAATTCATAAGAGAAATGAGAGAGGCCGGAGAAGAGCGTGATGTGTGGTAAGAGCCAGCGAATAAAGGCCGCGCAGGCCATTATGGCGAATCACTGCTCTGCACTTCCACAGCTTTCGCGTTGAGTGCAACGGCTTTAAATTTTTTTGGACGGACATTGCTATGAATGCGTGATATCATCTGCCTTTTCTCGCGTAGTTTGCCTGTCGTCGCTGCAGTAGGTTATAAGCATATTAAGTACGAAAAATCACGGAAATGGCTCGTGACAAGTTCAAATATTCACAGTAACGCACTAATTGCTCCGCGCCGAGTAACATCCGGCTGCGGTTATGAAGCACAGCGGCAACTTTCATTGTTGTTCTTAAGTTGTGCTCGAGTATAGGGCGTAAGGACTCTCACACAGCTTCGCCGTTTCACCGACCTAACGTTTTCATGGTGTAGTTGAAAGAACGAGTCAAGCCAGGCAAAGACTCTTTTACATCGAAGCTAGTGATGGCTGGGGACTGCATTTTTCTTCGGCGTGAGAGGAAAAGCGATGCCTAGTTTGACGCAAAATTGTTTGATTATATGCAAAAGCATATACGTAGTAGTAGTAGTAGTAGTAGTAGTAGTAGTAGTAGTAGTAGTAGTAGTAGTAGTAGTAGTAGTAGTAGTAGTAGTAGTGGTAGTATGTATGTATGTATTGTTGGATGAGGCAGACTTAGCCTTGCATAACTGCCAGCAATTGCTTCGCCTAATCGTCGCCAGTACGATATCAGAGGCACGCAAAGTCATCACACCTCAGTGAGTCCTATTATAACAGCCTCATGGAGGACGTTGTTGTTTCCAGCTGCTTGAGGAACGCCAAAAGGCACCCTAAGCCCATTCCTGTGTAAGGATTCCAAGCATTCGTATTGCGTCTCTGAAGGCGATATGAATGGCAGCTGTATATGTCTCATTGCGCAATTGCGCATTTTGAGTGTAGTAGTTATCAAGAGACACCATTTTCAAGATAAGTAGCTTCTCGGGTAGGAAAATCAAAGCCCGTTTATTGAGCGACGGATGATTAAAACACGAAGCTTTTTCCAACGCAACCCGAGTCAAGGTCAAAGTCAAGAATCCAAACTGCTCCGACCATGTCGGAATGGCGCAATCGGGTAGGCGTCAACTTTATAACGCGAGGGACTCGGGCTCGATTCTGACTGCGGGAAGCGGTTTTTTTCTTGAGGCGCTTGATGTGCCTTTTGGAAACCAACTGTGTATACAGTAGAACTCCGCTCTTACGATCCTCAGTGCTGCGTTTTCTCGGCTACAACGCTGTTTTTGTCTAGTCCCGGCGCAGCTCACATAGAGTCCCATGAATTAAAATCCTCACTTTTATTTCGGGGCTTAGAGTACGCTCCCGGATCAATCGTCGCAATAAGACACTCCGAACGCGCCCTGGAAACATGCGCGGACCGCCATTTTGACGTTTGACGAGCCTTGGCCAGGCTTGGTTACGGAACTGACTGCATGAAGGCGCACGCCGGTGCGATTCGTCACAAAGATGACCCTATGTTACTCTATGCTATCACCATCATCACTGCGCTATCAATGGAAGTTTCACTTCGGAATGCCGGAAGTGCGTGTGTGCCATAAAAACACCACCGCAAGAATAGCAGGCGCTCTCGTCGTCACTTCAAGCTTTGTGAACACCGTTGAACTTGCAACCGCGAACGTTGTCGTGCCTTGATGGCGTCGCGAAAATAGGAGGCGCTTTCCCTTCAGGGAAAGCTTGACGAACCAAACGTAGTAGACAAGTAGCCACCGCGGAAGACAGTCGGCATGGCTAGGGACCTTGCATTGTCACGCGTGGTGTTTTGCAGCGATCGCAAGAAGCGGCAATCGTACACTCTCGTGTTTTTAAAGGTTCGAAAGCCAAATTGGCAGAAATACATGGTTGCAAGTCAAAGCTACACTGCTTTCGTACATTTTCGAAGGTTTCCTCACTGCTGCGTTTTCCTGGTTCTTACGTTTTGTTTTACCGGTCCGGTGAAAAACGTATGAACGGGGTTTCCCTGTAGTTGGATTTCCTGCAGTGCGTTTTGGCCGCAACGATTTCAATTTTTGACTTTGACAATAAACTATAACACACTGGCTTTCGACGAGAGAAAGATTCGCGTTTCAACCATCTTTCACTTCACCAACTATCATCATCATCGACAGAGAAAATTGGCTTTTCTGTAGTGCGTTCTGGGCGTTACGATTTGGATTCTGCCCTTTGGCTTCCGACTTTGAAGACACTGGCTTCCGACGACAGAAATTTTTACATTTCAACTGTCTTTCGCTTCACCCACCATCTTCACCAGCGTCAGAGAAAGTTGGCTTTCCTGCAGTGACTTTTGGTATTGACGGTCGCCACCAGCGAGGCACAGAAAGCTTCGCCTTAACAGCTGCTTCTGAAAGATTTGCCGCGTGTGACCCTCGTCGGTCATGTCCCCTTTCGCAGCGCCCCATCTGTGTCTGCCTTCCAAGCGCGTATTTGTTTAATTTCCTCCGGCTCCTCGGGGTGGCGGACGTGAAGACTAACACGGGAAGAACAGGACGTCTGGTTGCCGGTGTGAGGATTCGGCTCTTGGGGTTGCGAACCCCTTCTGAAGCCGGATGAGAGCTTGCGCATACGGCGAATCCTCAAGTTAGAGAGTATCGTCACGGCCGGTATACGCCTCAGATTCTGTATAAACATGGGTGGTGCGATTCGCACATTCGGAGCGACAAGGGAAGGTGCTCCGCGGGCTTTGTAAGTCTGACAATATATTTTAGGGGTGTGCGTGGGTGTGTTGTACACGAAGGCCTTTCGATTTTTCTTTGTGGCTCCCGAACGGCTTCTTTTGGATACCCGGATGATCGTCGTATCAGAGTGTCCTCGCCAATACTTCAAGCGTCGTATGGTTCCCCATGGGCGTAACCAGACATAAAGTGCAAAGTGAACGTTCACAGTGCAGTGAAAAGATCAACATGAACCGTCTTCCCTTCCCTTTTTCTCATATCCCACAACAGCGGCTATTGGCTTCCTCCTAATAAAGTCATCGATTCCATTTTGTCGGGTTTTGCCTCTGATGTACAAGGTCGTCTTCTCTCGGTGCGGAGACGGCTGCAGCATGGCCGCGCTCCGCGCAGCCTTAGCGCACAAGCCGCGGCCGCGAATCAAATCTAAGCTGCGCAGGCAAACAGGGGCTTGGATGAGGGGTTTTGTGTCGTCTGCTAAAGCGCGGTAGCACGCTGTGCTTGCTTTGCTGTGAAGAACGCCTAACTCCCGGCATTCTTGTCGCGTCATAGCACGGCGCGACCGTGTTGAAGGAAAGCGCACTTCACTCACCACGGTGTGTTCGGTAGTTTCTGCGTATTACTACTCACCGCTGCCGCTGCGCGCGCAGCACGGCCACACTTTGGTGCTAGCCGCCATAGCCATGCTTCGCCGTGTTCGCGCCAAGAGTGGACGACCCTGTACCTGGAAGTTCTTGTTTTCCCAGTTTTCTGTATACGAGCAAGTTCCGTTATGATATTTCTTTCGAGTGAGAGTTGTTACATCTGCTTTGTTGCTGCTATTGCGGAGATGATTCTGTATTAATTTCTGCGTATTCTTTGTTGTTGATGACCGCCCTGGTGTTGTGATTGGAAGTTTGTACCCTCCTTACTCAATGCTCACCTTGAGCCTGTAAGGCGTAATAAACAAACAAACAAACAAACAAAAAAAACAAAACCCAAACAACAAAAAAAATAAAAAAAAAAATAAATAAATAAATAAATAAATAAATAAATAAATAAAAAAAATAAAATAAATAAATAAATTACATAAATAAATCCTTGTGCCGAACCGGAACCGAACCGATATTTTTGCCGGAACTGAACCCGAACCCGAACAGTTATATATTTTTTAAGCATGCTGAACCCGCTGAAACGAGAAATAAATAACGGTTACCGGTTCATAGAACACGTCGCTGTTTTTGGGCTTGAAAATTTGCAATTTTGTGGAGAAATAACAGTCATCTCAAGCTTTTTATTCAAAGGAATTTCAATTACCGATATAATGTGTTTTAGCCTCCACTTATCGAGCAGTTTCTGCCATCGGCTTGCATGTAAAATTGCCGTGACCAGCATATCACTTCTAAGTGCCCGCAAATCCCAATTAAGCGACTTTGAGTCGCCTTGAGTCGACTGTGTGAAATAAATCTGCACCCGCGCTTTTACATAGGGAGTTTAAGGGTCGTCAAGCTTTTGGATAAATTAATGATAATTCGCAGGGGGTATAGATTGTGTTAGTTTGGAGCTGCCTACAGGTGGTTTGCTGACTATTGTGGTGGGGGTAATATATCAGGTGGAGGATATTTATGTCTGTCTAGGCGGCAGTGCACAACTATGCCACGGTACGCTGTCATACGTTCCCTGGCCGATCTACGGGAGGAGTCACCGATTGCCCGGTTTACTAAAAAGCCCCTGTAATAAAAAAAAAAATGTGCAGGAGCAGATCGATCACCAGATTCAGGCACCGAGCAATACCAATCCAAACCCTAAAAGTACCCACTTGTTGCGTTTCATAATTCCTGGGTATGCTGAGGGATGCCTGATGCGTTCACACTGTGATATATAAAATGTCGCCCCATCCATTCACTTCTGTATAGAGGAAAAGCCGACTCTATACAGGCTCGTTACATAAAAAAGCGGCTGGAAATAATGTTTACGCATTACTGGACAACTTTCACATTTTTGCAACCACAGTTTTGTAGGTTGCCAGTGGTATAAAAATGCAGGTATATTTCCCTTTGGTGGGAGTGAAAGGTTAGCTACATACCGAAGTCTCCTAAGTTCATGGTCGGTGCTATTCTCCTGTTGCGTCTACTTACGCACTCTCCATAGGATGTCAAAGCAACCACAAAATCAAAATATACCGTGGCCGTTCGTTTTTTTAAAGAAACCGCTTTTGTTAACTCGCTGTACGCTATTCTGTCCACGCGCGACGCTGTTTTCCCCCCCAAAAGGCAATAATTATTGAAAAGCATACGTTTGACCCAGCGTCAACAGTGACATCATGTGGGAAAACATAATATCAATGCGTGAACTTCATGATAGTAGTTAAGAGGTAGAGTAAACTGAGATTGAAGGCATCAAAATATCTCGCAGACATTCGTTTTAGGGGAAGCTTTGGTCGGTGGTGGCCATTTGCATAAATATATCCCTGCGACGTCATAGGAGCTGGGCAAAAAAGTTCCTGGTGAACGACAGTAACTTTATTTATTTTCCTGATCATCGAGCCCAGTTGTTTAAAGTTTCCATTAAGATCAACATCATTGATATTGCGACAAAGCCATCTTTGAATGAACCAAACTTGTACTTTCTGGTCCCAGTCCCTTTGAACTACACAGTAATTTATTTTTGCACTTAGTTGTAATTATTTCATTTCATTTCATTTCATTTCATTTCATTTCAAGTCTGCATTTATTTCACGCTTTTTGGTACACAAGGAGGCGGGAGAAAAGCCACCCAACGGTAGCTTGACGAGGCCCCTGCCTCCTGTACAGGACAACATTGAGCACAGTACATACAAGAGCATGTTGTTGTCAACCATAGACAAAAGAATATGTTGTCAATTTTTCAACATTGTATAAATACATAGTTACGCACAGATACAGTAGATACATACATACGCAAATGTAAAATCAACTTGACATACATGCCAAAATTCCGATGTAACCCGAATGATTGGAAGTCAGAAGTGTAACAAGTGTTTACACCTACATACGAGTGCAAAAAAGACCAATACAATTTTTCATACTTATACGTCGGCATCGATCTTCCAGTAAACACACAATTTATTTAATAAAATCAGGCGTATGACACAAGAAAATATTAGAAAGTTCAAAATAATTAATCATGAAGATATAGCTCAAACACTGTTTAACAGATAAAGTATCTATGTCCTTCCCCAATCTGTGAAGGCCGTTTAGCAATACCGGTATTCTGCTTCGTAGCATATTGTCTCCGTAAGTGGTTCGTTAGAAAGAGTCCGACCATATCTCCGGATGTCTCGTAACACATGCATGAACATTTTTAAATAGTTTAGACATAATAACCAGGCTATTTGTACCTTTATTTCTTTCTGTAATGAGCTTCTTGCAGAGACGGTAATCATAGAAGTTTGGGATGCTAATCAGGTGAAGTTTTTCTATCAGAGGACGCACGGGGTGGTCAGAGACGACGTTTATTCCGAACCGGTTCGCGAACAGTTTAGAGAACCAGTTCGGTATGTAAGTTAATAGAACCGAAATTAAACCGGAACGAAATTACTTCCCCCGAACCCGAACCGTAACCGAACCGGTATTATTGTCGGTTCAACTAAAAATATTAAATAAACAAACAAATAAACAAACGAACAAGTAAATAAATAAATAAATAAATAAATAAATAAATAAATATTCATTAGCATATTGCAATTCATTTGAGATGTATGAAGCCTCAACGGCCTAGAAGCTGAGTCGTATACGGCAGAAGTCATTACAGGTTGCATGACAAATTTCCTGAATTACGTGTGTATGTCGGCGGTGTCCCTGAGAATAAAATTCCCTCTACAGAAAACACCGCTCTTTGTATATGATAAATCCTCCTATGGTTGTGTTACGTCGCAAATCAAAAGTGACCGTACGGCATGCCGCAGTCACTAAACTTTGCGTTCGAACACGTTTGTGTTGCAATTTATGTTCGTAGTCTCCAAACATGTAGATTGCCCTTCTCTGGAAAGACAAGTCAGATGACTTGTGTGTAAAACAGTTCTGCAACCGTTTTGAGGCATCATTATTTCTACACATATTATTAAAGTGAGTACTTCTATAGACGCGTTGACAAACAAATGGTCTAAAAGAAAGGCCGCAATGATACCAGTAACTTCACATGAAACTCCCTTGCGCCACTTCCCGGGAGTTTGCGGAGCGCTGGTTTCAAAAATAATAAATTGGACGCTGCTCGGAAAAAATGAGAAAGCGCTTGGACTAATTGACTGGGACTTCAGCTTCAAATGGAATGGAGCTTGAATTAAGTTGACTAGGACTTGAGGTTCAAATAGAATGACACTTCGATTAAATTAACTGGGACTTAAGCTTCAAATTTAATGACACTTGAATTAGGTTAACTGGGACTTGAGCTGCAAATTTAATGGCGCTTGAATTAAGTTAACTGGGACTTGAGCTTCAAATTTAATGGCACTTGAATTAAATTAACTGAGACTTGAGTTTCAAATTTAATGGCACTTGAATTAAGTTAACTTGGACTTGAGCTTCAATTTTAATGGCACTTGAATGAAGCTAACTGGGACTTGAGCTTTAAATTTAATGGCGCTTGAATTAAGTTAATTGGGACTTGAGCTTCAAGTTTAATGGCGCTTGAATTAAGTTAACCTGGACGTGAGCTTCAAATTTAATGGCGCTTGAATTAAGGAATTAGGTTAACTGGACTTGAGCTTCAAATTTAATGGCGCTTGAATTAAGTTAACTGGACTTGAGCTTCAAATTTAATGGCGCTTGAATTAAGTTAACTGGGACTTGAGCTTCAAATTTAATGGCACTTGAATTAAGTTAACTGGGACTTGAGCTTCAAATTTAATTGCACTTGAGTTAAGTTAACCGGGACTTGAGCTTCAAATTTAATGGCACTTGAATTAAGTTAACTGGGACTTGAGCTTCAAATTTAATGGCGCTTGAATTAAGTTAACTGGGAGTTGAGATTCAAATAGAATTGCACCTGGATTAGGCTGACTAGCACTTGAGTTCTAAATTGAAGGGCACTTGGCTTATAACAGAGCACGATGAATTACCATCATAAATCGGCTTGTATGCATCTCAAATGCCTGGTCGAATATGCGCGGCCTTGCGGCGTCAGCGAGAACCGTATTCTACTTGTGAACACTAGCTGTAGTACCCGGCTATACACAGTTAAAGGAAGTGACAGCTGGGCTAGTTGGTATTGCATTCGGGGCGTCATCATAGTAGCGCACTTACCCACGGACACTAAGAAAAGAGACGACAAACCACAGCGCTCACTCACAACTGATTTTTAATTAGAACAGACAAACATTTAAAAACTACAATCTAAACTCATGTGACAACACATCGCACATACGTGACAATCCATCGTGTTATTTCAAAAACGTGGCAGGCAAAAACACACTGTGTTGATGAATGCACGTGTTTTATATTTACGCTAGAGCAATTTAAAAATTCAAACTCACTTTCATGTAAATGAAGCGAAGGCACACTAAAGCACCACACCCCCTTTTTTTTTTTATTATATGCCTCGAGAATCTCGCGTCATCTGGTATTATCTGTGCAGGGACAATTGACACGCAAGATTATCGAGGCATATAAGAAAAAAGGGGGTGTGGTGCTTTAGTGTGGCTTTGCTTCATCTACATGAAAGTGAGTTTGAATTTTTAAATCGCCCTCTAGCGTAAATATAAAACATGCGCATTAATCCACATAGTGCCTTTGTGCCTGCCACGTTTTACAAGTAACATTCTGGATTGTGACGTATTGCGATATGTTGTTACATGGGTTTAAGTTGTAGTATTTAAATGTGTGTCTGTTGTAATAAAAATCAGTTGTGAGTCAGCGCTGTGACTTCTCGTCTCTATTCTTAGTGCCTGTGTGTAAGTGCGCTACCATCAAGATGTTCCAAATTCGCAGGTAGGTCGACTATGCTGATCCCACTAATGGGTATAATACGCGTTGAGTTATTCTTGTCATAATTAGTTAGTTCGCCATGGAGTTGTGCAGAATAACTCCCGTTTTCTGTCAGTACATGGGCTCCTGCCGGAGGTACATTTTTATGGGAAACGGCTGAAACTCGTGTTTTATGGGAATTGTCGTGAAACAAATTGTACCAAGATAGTGTGCTCAAACGACTGCTTAACGCTGTGAATTGTTATATATGTAGGTGGGATGGATAACCATCATTCACAATTTTATAATAATATCGGCTTTAACAGTAAGCGTGTGGTTACAGAAAGCCCCAACAGATGTCGCATGGCATTCGAACGCGGGAAAATTGAACCGAATTACCCTTCCCGAGGAGGGTAATTACAAACAATCCTGCTCCCCACACAATATGTTTGTTAGCACTTGGCATTGATTTTCGGAGATTTGCATGGACACCATTTGTAAGCAAAAACGAATTGGATATTCAACGGGCTAAATTATTAATGAGCTATTCGTAGAATCACGTAATTTTCCCAAAATACTTATGCTTCTAATAGGTGATTGTTATAGAAAAGTCTTGAAAATCAATTTTTAGAGATTTGTATGGGTTACCTATATAACCAAATTTGTTGGATATCTCAACACGCCTGCGATAAAAAGTTCTGAAAAAATATTAAGGACTTTTCGCGACCTCAGGGGTGTAATTAAAAAAAAAAACAGCAATACTGAGCTCATACATCATACTAGAAATGTACTGATGAAATGGGAAACCTCTACAAGCAGCAGTTTGGCTGGGCGTTGACATCAGCTGTTAGCCCTCTTCGGCCCGTCGGGGTGTAATTTAAAAAATATATATATTTCCCGCCATTTTAGCGGTGTCGCAGGTACAAATCTTTAAAATCGGTCTTTTGTAGTTGTATAAGTAACATTTATTAGCAAAATTTAATTGGATACTGGGGAAAGTTCCATGGATAAAACGCCCAATTTGCTGCGAAATGTAGATTCGCACCACCAGTGTTGGTTAGGGCAAAACCCTAAAACTTCGTTTTAGAGATTCTTCCGGGCTAAATATATAAGCAAAAACCACATCTCAACAGCCAAGCAAGACAATCACAAACTTGCGAGAACACAATTTGCCTCTTTTCCTCTGTTAAAGGTGTAATTTCCGAAAATCCCGCGTTAGTTAGCCCCTGTGATGGAAATTTCGCCCGAAATTTCAAGTCTCTATGTTTAGCAGCTTTGGCTGGGCGTCGATGAATGAGTCAGTAATTCAGCCAGTGTATCGGGCACTTCTTTTTATAGCAATAGTATTCGACCGGGCAGGGTCCTCAGAGCAGGTGCCTTGAAGGTGCGTTTGTGCGGCAGATATTCTTAAAGTGGTTGTGAATACAAAATACAACGTTAGTTATTTTAAATAACTAGGCTTTAGTATCTGATTCAGCTGCAGCCCTTCCACGAGAGACATTGTTTAACTGCAAAAACGCAAGGAGTATTGAAAAACTCAAATTTACCGCCAGAGTGACGTGTTATGGGCAGGAGTGACGTCCTATGGACCAGCAGTAAAAACAAAATTTTGAATGCTGTTAACGGCGCAAGAGCATACAAATGGATGGGATAAACGGAACTAGACGCAGCACTACCATCGTCATATCATGTGTCTGTGAAGGTTTATATCGGTGGCCGCAAATCGCACGAACAAGATTCTGTGACGTCAGAGATAAGTTGCCGGGAAGTGGTTAGGGAGTCGGCACGTCTTCCCATGTTTTATTTATTACACCCGTTATTTGTTCGAAGTTTGCGATAAAATTTGTAGCATTGTTATCGGGGCAAAGCAGTCTTTCTAATGAACCAAACCTGTGTTTTGTCTTAACGACCCGTTACTGGTGAGCTTCTTCTGTGCGGGATCTCAATTCATGCGTCGCTTGCTATAGCAATAGCCGGCTGATATCACGCTCGGGCTGGTCGCACGCACGTTTTATTTACACTATCTCGTACTGCAAAGCTCACGTTCCTCACCAGCTCGTTGTCTTCCTCCCAGTGCAGCGGCTTCGCTTTTTCCTCTTCGACACGTTAAGCTCAGTAGCGTCAACCGCAACAATATAACACGCTAATGCAATGTTGGAAGCCCCCGCGCCAGAGCTCGCTTAGCAACTTTTGTCTTTCAACCAGACAGAAAGGCGAATCCACTGTTTTGCTCCTCGCAGCGTTGAAACTGCTCTCACCGTTGTAAGTCCTGGCGTGGTAACACCACCTAGGTCACAAAGCTGCACACCTTAGACGGTAGCCATCTTATCTCCGTCGCGCGAACGGGTGGATAAGCCGAATTTTGTAACCACTCCAAACGTTCGGTGACATCATCACCCGGTGACGTACAGAGTGCCCTCCGCGGGCCCGCGACGTGTAAAGAGGCTTTCTTCAGGTATAGGTGTGTTGGGCACAGGATGCCGAGCGGCTCATTCGAATTCCGGAGAGACGACGGAGACACGATTGCGCAACCGGCGGCGCTCGTGCGCTCCATTTTGGTTTTCTCAAGATCAATGACGCCTCAAGGACGCGCCGTAAGGTAGCAGTCGTACGTGCGACCAGCGTACTCTCTTGCATTTTAAAATATTCACCGTGATAGGACTCTACTGCCACCGCCTCTGACCAGAAACAATAAAGCGAAAATGAGAGGGTTCTCCCGGCTACGAAAAGCACAGTGGAGACTGTCTACTAGCTCACGCTACGGCTTACGTAAATGCTCCAATCCGCATTCCTCGGGCAGCGACCGGAGGAGAATATACATTTAAGCCGGATCCGATATGCCCACTGTGACAAAATTTGAGCCTGTTACGCATTCCCCCTCTCTCAAACGTTCTTTTTTCTCTTTCTGCTTCCGTGTCTGCTCCGCTGAGACTGACTATAAAAGGATGTCCACTGCTGGTCCCGCTTCAGCAGTCGCCGGTTTGCCCACGCTGCCACCGCCATGGTAAGACGCAAACTTTCTTCGGGTCAGCTCCATCCGATAGAGTTCCTAAAGCATTGTATCCCGATCTAAGCACTTAAGAGGCAAAGACAGAGGAAAACGACCCGTGTCGCTGTCTTAGTATTGTCCGAAAAGGCGCACAATTTCAAATGTGACTACCCAAGGGGTATTCTTTTCTATCTCTCAGTGAATTGTTTTCAGGAAACGCCAGCCAGATTTGCCGTACTTATATCCTCTAAGGCGCTAAAACGTTAAGAGAAACCATTTTAGCAAGCTTGTTCTGCTGGGCAAAAATTCAGATCAAATGAGACTGGTATTCTCTGTTCGAATCCACATAGGTGTGCCGATTAAACGGCAGACGAAGCAACCGCACCTTAAATCTGGCTTGTTCTAAAAATGTGCTGGATAGGGCTTGAGAAACGTCTGCCCTAATGTTGCTGTGTAAGATGCAGAGCGTGGTTGTAATTAAACTCTATCTTTTCCAGTTCCGTGCCTGCGTTCTTCTCGCTCTGGCCAGCAGTGCCCTTGCTGGCTACCTCCACGGTGGCTACCCTGGTTACGGCCTTGGTGGCGGCGCTGGCCTGACCAGCTACGGTCTTAGCCATGGCGTTGGCTACTCCGGCCTCACCGGCTTCGGCGTCGGCCACGGCCTTGCCTACGGTCCAGCCGCCAGCTACGCCGTTGCTGCCCCAGCCGCTGCTCGCTACGTGTCCGCCTACCAGACTGCTCCGGCCGTGACCACCGTCCACGCTGCCCCAGCTGTCGCCACCGTGGCTGCTGCCCCAGCTGTGTCCCGAGTCACCACCTACCAGTCTGCTCCAGTCGTGGCTGCCGCCCCAGCTGTTGCCACCTACGCTGCCGCTCCAGCTGTGTCCCGAGTCACCACCTACCAGTCCGCTCCAGTCGTGGCTGCTGCCCCAGCTGTTGCCACCTACGCTGCCGCTCCAGCTGTGTCCCGAGTCACCACCTACCAGTCTGCCCCGGCTGTCACCACCTACCAGTCTGCCCCAGTCGTGGCTGCTGCCCCAGCTGTCACCACCTACGCTGCCGCTCCAGCTGTCTCTAAGGTCTCCACCACCTACCACAGCGCCCCAGCTGTCGCCACCTACGCTGCTGCCCCAGTCGCTACCGTGGCTGCCGCTCCAGCCCGCTTCACCACCTTCCAGTCTGCCCCGGCTGTGTCCCGTATCACCACCTACCAGCAGGCCCCAGCCGTCACCAAGGTCTTCCAGTCTGCCCCAGTTGTTTCTGCCGCCCCAGCTGTGGCCACCTACGCTGCTGCCCCAGCTGTGTCTCGCGTCACCACCTACCAGTCTGCCCCAGCCGTCACTAGCTACGCTGCCCCGGCCGTGACCAAGGTCTACCAGCCCGCCGTGGCCACCGTCCAGGCTGCCCCAGCTGTGTCTCGCATCACCACTTACCAGTCCGCCCCAGCCTGTGTCCCGAGTGACCAGCTACGGCCTTGGTCATGGTGTTGGCCTCACTAGCTACGGTCTTGGCCACGGTGTCGGCTACTCCGGTGTCACCGGCTTCGGCGTCGGCCACGGACTCGCCTACGCTCCAGCCGCCAGCTACGCTGTTGCTGCCCCAGCCGTTTCCCGCTACGTGTCCGCCTACCAGGCTGCTCCCGCCGTCTCCACCACCTACCACGCCGCCCCAGCTGTCGCCACCGTCCAGGCTGCCCCAGCTGTGTCTCGCGTCACCACCTACCAGTCCGCTCCAGTGGTGGCCCCAGCCGTCTCCACCACCTACCACGCCGCCCCAGCTGTCGCCACTGTCCAGGCTGCCCCAGCTGTCTCCCGCGTCACCACTTACCAGTCTGCCCCAGTCGTGTCCGCTGCTCCAGCCGTCGCCACTTACGCTGCTGCCCCAGCTGTCACTAAGGTCTTCCAGTCCGCCCCAGCTGTGTCCCGAGTCACCAGCTACGGCCTCGGTCATGGTGTTGGCCTCACTAGCTTCGGCCTTGGCCACGGTGTCGGCTACTCCGGTCTCACCGGCTTCGGCGTCGGCCACGGACTTGCCTACGCTCCATCCGCCAGCTACGCTGTTGCTGCCCCAGCCGTTGCCCGCTATGTCTCCGCCTACCAGGCTGCTCCCGCCGTGACCACCGTCCACGCTGCCCCAGCCGTCTCCACCACCTACCACGCCGCCCCAGCTGTCGCCACCGTCCAGGCTGCCCCAGCGGTGTCCCGCGTCACCACCTACCAGTCCGCCCCAGTCGTGGCTGCTGCCCCAGCTGTCTCCACCACCTACCACGCTGCCCCTGCTGTGACTGCCACCTACGCTGCCGCCCCAGCCGTGGCCACCGTTGCCCACGCCGTTCCCGCTGTTGCCACCACCACCGTCCACCACGCTGCCCCAGCTGTGGCCACCGTCGCCCAGGCCACCCCAGCCTTTGCCACCTTCCAGGCCGCTCCTGCTTACGGCTACGGCATTGGCAACGTCGGCTACGGCGTCGGCCACTACGGCTTCGGCCATGGCCTCGGCGCCTACGGCCTGAACTACGGCTACGGCCTTGGCTCTCCCTTGGACTACAGCACCCTTCTCCGCAAGAGGAAGTGTGAGTATGAGGTCATAATGTGGCCGTCAAATTCTACTGCAGATTGTTTAGAAGGAGTCGAACTGATTTGTGCTCTTTTCTATTTCTTTTTTACAGAGGATGTTTCACTGTACAAATTACATCGAACAAGCAAGGGAAGGAAGAGGGGTCCTTCATTGTCAACTCGTCTCAGTCATTGTCAAATAAATTTCGATATGTGCAAAGCGAATCTGTGTCAACCTGATTATACTATAGACCACACTTTAATATTAATGTAAAGATGGAGCATGACTTGTATACCGAGCGTCAAAAGTTCCGGACGCGAATTGGAAAATCGCAGCCAATTTCTGTGCTGTCTGATGGTTCAGCATTTGGTCCGTCTTCCTAAATGAAGCATCGAACGTAGAAGGCTAGTCCACATACGCAAATCAGGAGCGGAGACCATAGCAGAAAAATCGCCTTCCATTTCCAAAATCGTGTCCCGGAAACTTTTTACGCCGGGTGTATGATCAAAGAATTGCCATCAATTATAAACGATGTGTTTGCACATATAACCCGAGCAATGCTAAAAGCAAAGGGGATTATATCCGCTAAAATGGCTTTTTTATTTATGTAACTAATTACGGTTACAAATCACAACTTCCGAAATGCTACGGGGTCCAAATTTAAACAGCTGCTTATTACATCACTTCCCATCATAATATTTTGTATAGACAGCAGAAATGTATATTTAGTTGAATAACTACGCTGCCGTTTCGGCTTCTATGGCAGTAGCGTTGAAATGTTTGAGCGTGCCGTTCAAATTCAAAAGGCCCAAGTTGCGCCTTATGCTAAAAGGACATGGTTAAAAGCCGCTTGAAAAAGTGGTCTGCTGGAGCGTCTAAGAAGTCCAGCGCCACAATCGTCCAGCTTCATCTCCGCACCATTCGCTTCTGCAAAACCACGAAGAAAGTCCTGGAGGTTGATTGAAGGCAAGCCGCTGCTTACGAGCGACACAAGCTCGAACAATAAAATAATAAAGTAGAAGAGAAAGGAAGGGGACTGCGGCAAAAATGCTGACAAGGATGTGTTCATAATAGTGCACGCATGAAAAAAATGTCCGACTCTGTCTAGAAGTGTTATCCAATAATATCGCGTTTCACAATTAAGGTGCTAGAAATGACCCTTGAACACGAGTGCGCAAAACGAAATAGCCTTCCCGCCTTGTAAATCTAATCAACTGCCTATTTTTTGCCCTTGAATTCAATCCTGTGCCTTTCTAGTTATATACCCCCGCTATCAATCTCGTCTTCGTAACTCAAACGTTCAGAATAAAAAATAACCTGTTTATTTATTTATTTATTTATTTATTTATTTATTTATTTATTTATTTATTTATTTATTTTATTTATTATTTATTTATTTATTTATTTATTTATTTAATTCATACGGCCAGCCACCTCTTGGTGGCCAAGGCAGGAGTGATAAAAACTTGCGTACTTGCAGCCGCGCTACACAGTACAGTTCACGGTACAGAATAAAATCACCACATAACAGGCTTGCGTGGGACATGTATACTCGGGTTACAGGAGCAACAGAAGAGCGGTATCGAAATACAATCCAACTTTTGTTCCCAACACGAAGTGGAAAACCATGATAAGAGTAATTGAAACCTGCCCATGTGACCAGACAGCTTTTAGTACAAACAGGCAGTGGCAACTGATAAGAATGCGTCGGGCGCTGCAATGCTGGTGACGAACGGGGTAGTTCATTCCAATCGGAAATCGTTCGTGGAAAGAAAGCATATCGCCGAGAATTATTTTTTTGTTTTTGTAAGCGGCATCACTATGGTTTTATCATGCTTGTTCCGAGTTTTTCGCGATCTATTGTACTGCATGTATGTGTTAAAGGCGAGTCCTAAGTGATGATGATTTGATTGATTGTAGGGTTTAACGCGCCGACGCAACGCAGTCGATGAGGCGCGCCGTAGTGGAGGGCTCCGGATTAATTTTGGCCACCTGGGGATCTTTATCGTGCGCCGAAATCTCGTACACACGGGCGTTTTTGCTTTTCGCCTCCATCAGAAAAGCGGCCGCCGCGGCCGGGAATCGAACCCGCGACCGCGAGTCCTAAGTGTCCATTGACTATGTTATGCAGGAATTTTATGCGATGTAGCTTTCTACGGGACTCTAATGTGGGAAGACCGGATCTATTACGGAGTTCAGTGACTGAAACGTGTCTACTGTACGCGTGGTAAATAAACCGAAGGGATTTATTTCGAATTCGTTCAAGCAAGTGTTTTTCTGCAAGGATCCCATACAACGTCAGCAGATTCCAACAATGGGCGTACCAATGAAGTGTAAGCGACTCATTTTGTTTTGCTGGTACAGTGTCTCATGCGATGCCTTAAGAACCACAATCGCCGTAGTGCTGCTGAGGTTATACCTTCGACATGCGTTTTCCAGCTCAAATTAGAAGTGATTGTAAGTCCAAGGTATTTGTACTGGTTAACGGTTGTTATAGCAGTGTTGTTTAACATGTAAGTAAATTCCGAGGTTTTTTTTTTACGTGTTATGGTCATCTTGACGCACTTTGCTATGTTGAGGCTCATTTTCAAGGAGTTACACCATGCTGTAATGACCGATAAGTATTCATTTAGGGTGGCGTGATCTGTTCTTGATTGAATAAGAAGGTACGCAACGCAGTCATCCGCGAAAAAACGACACTGCACATTAGATTCGGAGGACATGTCGTTTAGATAAATCAAAAATAAAAGTGGTCCTAAGACGGAGCCCTGCGGTACCCCGGAATGCACGGGAGCAGAAGTAGAATTTTTATCTGTTATCTGAACGTGTTGGTATCGATTGGATAGGTAAGAATCAAGCCATCGAAGAATTATTTCATTGGTTAGGACTCGGAGGAATTTTAAACATCTAGTGAGAATGGGAAGCTCGGTCGAAAGCTTTCTCGAAGTCTAAAAAAATCGCATCAATTTGTCCACCTTTGTCAAGTGTTTTTAGAAAGTCATCAGTAGTGGGAATTAACTGTGTGAATTAACTGTTGAAAAGCCTTGCCGGAAACCGTGTTGACTTTGGTGAAAAAAAGTGGTTACTCTCCAAAAAGAACTTAAGTGTTTGTAATCCTATTGCTGATTCTAATCATTTCATAAAATCACTGCCACGTTTTGTAGGAAGGAAAGCTAGTATTACAGGTCAATTTTTCAAAGGCGAATTATGTGGGACTTCCTCGTTGGTGTCCCAACATTTTCTACTATTTTAATTTGTTGTGCTTACAGCTGGCTTTGATGAATACAGGGTCATGTCAGTTGAGCGTCCACATCATGACGGGAAGGTAGTAAGGGTGCATAAACAAGGGGATTGTTCTTATACGAATGTACGGACGTTGACTCGCAGTTTTCGAATCTGCGAATATTGTCATACAGTTTTACAGATGCATGCACATGGTAATGTACGCGCACTTTGCCGATCTGTCACAGACACTGAAACGAAACTTGATCGGAACCGCTTGTTACTGTCGAACGGGAAAACAACGCTAAACCAAAACTTTCTCCGCAATTTTGAAGCAGAAGTTGAACGGGAATAAAGCAGGCGAAACGTTCCGAACCTGTTCTCTGAGCTGTTCAGAAATGCTTTATTTTCCGCAAAATAGCGCAATAAGACAGCCGCTAGTGTACAAAAGTGACACTTGATTCTGTCACATTTCCATATTCAATGACACGTATCCAGGATTTGTTAAACTCGGCGCCAACGATATAAGCTTTTATTCTGCCACTGGAGGAAACTTTCCCTTGCTCAACAATAAAAAGCCCAAAAGTCTTATTGCAAATTTCCCAACGACCAAGACCTTCACGTACTATTTGGATAGATTCATTTGTTATATACCCTATCGAACACATACTCAGCCTTCCAGAGGATCGTGTGCTTCCTACAGGAATTGATACTACAAGCATTGTAAAATCCTATTATTTCGTTCTCTACTAAGCTTCTACGTTGATTACTAGTGTCCTGAATATCTGTATTACTTTTTCACCATTAGAAGTCCAAAGTTTACGTCGATATAGGTGAGCCTTAGGATTTGGAGGTATCTCGAATCCGAAAGAACCATGTGTTAGAAGCGACTTTTAGGTATACCTTAAACGCTCACTGTGCAAGAGAACTGGGGGAGGCTCTGAGAACTTTGAAGCGATTACTCGCAAAGGTACGGTGTGCCTCGAAACGAGCACATAACCTTCAGATAATTACGTAATACCGCTGTAATGCCTGTTTCATAATCAGGGCTCCTCACCTTACACGACCACGGCATTTACATTGGCACTGAACCGGCTCCCCCTTCGATCGCTTACATAACCAGCAGTTGCTCCAGTGTAGTCGCTGGCCCATATGCCCCTTGTCGGAAAGTCTAGTCTTGACATTATAATGCAACCCTTGTCTCGCTTGCCAGGTTGACCAAGATGCGGCCGTGCACACAGTGGTGGCGCTTTGCACATGGCAGAAGGTCGTAAAAGTAAAAGAAGACAGGTTTTTGAATATAGCGAATTACACTTCGGGGAGCTGTGCACTGTCCTCTCTCTGCGAGGCCTTAAAGCGAATATATATCGTAAGCAAACACATAAAAAATAATACTGAATGAAAAGTCAGGTGCAACTTTCAATTGTTACTGTGAAGAAGCCAGCAACTGAGGACAGTGATGCACGAAAAGGCGAGGCAGCTTCAAATATTTATATGGGCAGTATACGGCGAAGAAGGATTAGGACTGCGCAAGGCCTTCTCCCTGCAAAAGACCTAAATATTATGATGCTGATAATGGTAGCGGTGGTGGGAGGTAAGTCGCATTAAACCAATTTTGTACATTTTTTGATACATTCGGCCTGCCAGAGCTGTGCTACGGCTCTATAGAGCTAAATGCTTGACAACTGGGGCGAGCTGGCCAGGCCGCGGTATGCTCTTGATGATGGGGCGGACATGAAGCAGGCGTCGATGTCGGAATTCGAGGGGGGAGAACGGGTTAAAGTGTTGCAATGACTAAAAAAGCAGCAAAGTGTGTTAGTGTCGCGTGAGAAACTAATCTTAAAACAAGAACAGTAGGCCGGTTAGAAATGTCAATTACTTGGATCATTAACTAGTTAGTAACCCGTACATCTCGCTACGTTTTGGTACAGGAATCATGGGTGTCTTGCCGCGAGTTCAGGGATGCCTCAAGGAAACTGTAATGTAGTACGCTTTATTTTCTGAAGGAGATCTACAGCAATTTATTGAAAAATATCAGAAACGGCTGTGACTCCTCCTATTTGCCCGCTCAAGCAACTGACCAGCGCAAAAAAGCGCAAAAATGAAGTCACGTCATATTAGAAAAACCCATTGTCATTGATCTGTGGAAGTCACGGGGGAACACGGGGTGCCCCGTACTGGCCCTTTAACACGATGAACTTCTTGCCTGGATGCCATAGCGGCAGAGCCATGCAGCCGCCGAGGCCTTGACGCGATCAGAGGACCATCAAGCTACCGTCGTCAACGGCTACGTGTACTCCGCAGGACCCGAGGCCGTGGCGGTCAGTGACGCTGAGCTGAGGTCGCCACGACACGGATACATGGTGTGCCGTGGCGGTGGCGACAAGCGCACCTTCCCACACCAGCCGGAGAAGCGCCAACAGCCCGAGAACGCAACCGGCGTCCGCCTTCGCGAAGGAGCTTATGGCTGAGGCTTACAGTTCCTCGGCGATGCACACTGCAGGCGGACATGCAGCGACGGGAGCCAGGTGAACAGGAAGCATCACTACGAGGACGCCCGCATCGTGCATCGCAGCCCTGCCACGGGTACTCTCGTCCTCCGGCAGGTGCGGTCGTTCGTTCCTGGATGGCTGGAGCTGCCGAAGTTGTCCCTCGCCGCGATAAGGCAGGTGACCGTGATCTGCATCGACGAAGGAGAATGCAGCCGCGAGAGCAGCGACCGTGCTGCTGGCGACGGGCAACATCATCTATCTCTCTCAGCCCACGTTCCAACAACCGCACAACGGGGACCAGGATGATGACCTCCCGTACGAGGACGGAGCGACCAGCAGTGGCGCACAGTGTGACACGTCTTTCAAACAGCTGCTGGTGAGCAGGGAAAGGCGGCGCACCAGACGTCGTCGACGCTCACCTCCTCGAAGAGCAGGAAGGCCTTTTCGTGGTGCTTGTAGAGGTCGAGAAGGGCCAAGAAAAGCGGCTCGCATTTTTTTTTGCGATAGTATGCCCTTTGGCATAAAGTCTTAGAGGTACAAGTTGGCACCCGTTTCCCGGAGGAAATCCAGAAGACAGCGGTGGTGGGGCCCCCAGAGCCATCGGTGCAGATCAGGAGGTCTCCCAGGATGCAGGCCTGTGCCGCGAAGGTGTCTGGATCTCGCTGCACTAAGGGAAGGGCACGTCCATAGTAGGTGGTTGGTGTCGGCGTCTTCGGCAGGAACCGTACAGAAAGGGCAGGTGTTGGTAAACGGGGCATGGTATCGTGGTGGCCACGCCCGGGTTACCGCAGGAGATAGGGCCACCCCAACTCGAAGTCTACGCAGCAGGACCTCCTCCCAGCGAGCGAGCCCACTGGGAAGGTCTGTTCCACACGGTGGTATGATAGCGCGTGTGGCGCGACGCAGATCTACCTTTAGTTGGACAAATTTTCATGTGGGTCCGTTGTCAGCAAGGGCAGCGGTCGTGGAACCGAGGAGAGGCGACAGGAAGTATCCGCCGCAATATGCGCGGTGATAGTATTACGCCGGATCCACGACAGTCGGAGAGGGCAGGGGTATGTGTCCAGCAGTTTATGAATCTCTCTTGAAACGGACGAGTTGGAGGTAACACGGCGCAAATCCCGTATGGCCGCCGTTGAGTCCGTGTACATTTGTACAGTAAAACATTTGATCGCGTGCTCAAGGAGCGAGACACCATGACCTTGTTGCTGTTATTGTTGTGCCTTATATTAATGGCGCATACCCAATCAGGGGATCGGCCAAACATCAGTCGTTAAACCGAAAGAGATTACTGACTAGGTACATTACTCGAGGAAAATTAGAAAAATTTGGAAGCTTTTTTTCTTTTGGTGTTTGATGAATCGAGTTTGGAAATTAGTCATTATTAAAATAAAACAAAAAAGGAAAGGAAGAAATAAATAAATAAGGAAGAAGAAGAAGAAGAAGGAGCACGAGGAGGAGGAGGACGAGGAAGAAGAAAATAAGAAAAATATTCAGAAATGAAGACTTTTGGAGGGCTTTGATGAGGTGCCAGAATAAGAATCGAATTACGCTCTGAATCTTATGGAATTTTCTATGAAGTGCAGGTGAGCAGAACAAATATCCCGGCGGCAATATCCCGTTTCTGAAGCCTCAAATGATAATACAGCCGGCACTGATAATGCCAATCACAGGCTATGAAGCGGCACCTCAAGGACGTCTGACCTGCTGGGATTCCTTCTTCTTCTTTCCAAAGATAAAGGCGCGTACCCACTCAGGGAATTGGCCCATGCTCGAAAAAGAGCTAATTAGTTAGAAGTGCACATTCTCAAATTGGAAAACAATGAAAGGTAGAACAAAACATATTCCCTCCCATGGGTCGAGGGAAGACATAAAGGAGTAGAATTAAGAGACAAGTCGTCCTTTGGCCATGATGGATTCATGGAGGAGAGTTTACATGTGTTTTCTTGCTTTCGCAACGCTGCTATCCACGGAATGAAAGAAGTACAGAAGTCTTTCATCCCAGGCCCGTAGTGCTATGCTCTGTTCCCTCTTCTGTGCCCTCTCGTGAGATATAGTTACGAGAAGCGGATGAAGCGAGACCTGTGGATCACCGACGACCAAGCTGTGTGTGGGTGCAGCCTGCGAGACCCTCTCATGGACACTTTGAAAATACGTTGTGTCTAGAGTGCCTACTTAACGTGAGAGTTAGGGCGAGTTGGTACTTGATTGAAGTAATGCTCACAGCGCGAACAATTAAACGAACGACGAAAGAGAGTGGCTACGCAGACAAGCGCCGTCAGACGGTACTTTAAGCACTCCACTATATCGACATACACCAGCGCCTCGTAGAAAATGCCGCGTCAGGCAATACCTCTCTCTACCTAATGTGAAGTAAGCTACCTTGACCTAAACTAACCTAGCGTAACAAAACATGAACTGACCAACGCAAAGCCATTATTTAAAACACCAAAGACCGACCAAAGCCATGAAAATTACAGGTTACCATGAAAACCACCGAGGTCAAAGCTGGTCTCGCACTAACGTCTTTGGCACCAGGAAGCTATGACAGAACCCCTACAAAAAAACAAAAAGAAACCACACCGACATACGCTATGGCGGTGCTAGCCTAGCCTTGAATATTCGAACACCTTCTGTGCCATTGTGACCGATTCATAATGCCGATGCAACAGCTCTCCACCACACTTCGCCGACTCGACGGCCACCCATTTAGGCACAGACAATTTTGTGTCATAGGCGTTGTCCGTCACAGGCCGAACAGGCTACAAAAGCCTTACTTCGCTTTTTGAAGGACACGGGCCTGTCTGAACGATTGTAGGGACATTACTACAGTGCAGTGCCCTTAGTTCGCCAATTTTATCAGTTTTGTGCATTTTTGGTTTTGAATGGTTACGAATTGAATGGTCACGCCTTGAATGTTCACGCATTGTGTTTTTCCTAATTTTCTTCCTCTCATTGTATCCTTTAATATATACCGCTGTCCTTTCTATCCTTTTCTATTAAAGGTTCTCTCTCTCTCTCTCTCTCTCTCCTCTCTCTCGATCTCTCTCTCTCTCTCTCTCTCTTCCCTTTCATTTCCCGTATCCCCACCCCCCTCAGTAGGGTAGCCAACCGGACAGTATCCTGGTTAACCTCCCTGCCTTTCCTGTACTGGTCTTTCCTTCCTTCGAATGTCGTCGGACGACACTCTAGACACTCCGTTGTAGATTATGTAAATGGATTGCCCATCACCTTCAACCCCGATTCGTGTCATTTGTCCTGCGTCACGTAACAATATTGATGACAGTGTGGATTCCGTGCATCCAGATCTTAAAATTCGATTCATCTCGGATGGTGGCGCTATTTTTAAGTGGTTCGCTTGCTTATATGCAAGCCTAAATAATATACATGAGTGTTTTAAGAGCTGGACATGGTGCTTAATGCTGACCAATCCGTTCTATTTTTTTATTGAAGTCGTACAAAATGGTCCACTTCTTACACACATATGGTAGGCATTTGTCCTATAACGCAATCTCCCAACCACAAGCACTCAGGTTTTGCAATTTTCGATTATCTACTCTGCGACACCCGTGTCGAAAATACTGGCTTATTTGCTTTGCAGAAGCTATGCTTCTTGAGACTAAGCGTCGTAAAACACCTCACAACGTAAAATTTCTTAGGGATACTTCTCGCTTTTTTTACCAAAACTTGAAGGTGCATGCGTTTTGTGGGGAATCGGTCCCCGACTCTGACATAAAAACGCTACAGAATTCAGCCAAAAAGCACTTAGGGCAATTAGACATTTTCGCGATTAGACCCTTCTTAGGAGTTACGGAAGCTAACAAAATTACTCGTCTTCAACTACAATGGAAAAAACGTACCGGGGAATGCTTTAGCATCCCTTATGGTGAGGTAGGAAGGCATATGTGTGGGCTGGAATGTGTGTGCGGGAATGCCAAAAGAAACTGGTGACTCGGGCCCGATTAAAAGCAAGAGAAAGCCTTTTCAATTGTCTAAGACGAATGTCTAAGCACCCCATTATTTGAAAAACAATTGTGCTTGAAGTAGTCATTCTTGTGCGCTCGAAAAAAATGGGCCACTGTAAAGAGCAAATAAAAACACGTGTGATCCGTCAGGATTTGAACCGGGTGCGCCAAAGCAGACGAGCAGTAGAAGAGTGAACTAGCCAGCTCGGACCTAAGGAAGCAGCTTTGGATCCCTGAAAGCGCGAAGACGGCAGGCCGCACCAACGGAGTCCTGGACTGAGGACCCGGACACTTACCAGATAGATCTCACTGTTAAGTTTTCTCCTGCTCCTCCTCCTAGCGTTCGTCCTGTGTTTTCGTACTCGTGTGGTCCGTCTTCTGCACTAGTAAAATGCATTCATTATCCTCCATTCCGCTTACCCATGCGCTATTTCCGCGCTTTGCCAGTGGAACAACAAGGGTTGTTGCTATTGTGTTTTGTTCGTGGGATAGGCTCGGGGGATAGGCGAGTAATCGGCAGCGAAGTGTATGCTGACGATGATGGTTGGAGTAGGTAGTCGCATGAGTGCAATTTTGAACATTTCTTGCTACACTGGTCCTGCCGGAGCAGTGCTAGGTGTCGCGTATATGAAAATGCCAGAACGCTGGGCCGCGCTTGGACAGGCACGGGTTAGCTCTTACCGGCATAGAGAGGCCGAATATGAACCATGTGCCGATCTCCGCACTCACGGTGGCAAACGCCGATGAAAGTGTCGCAATTATACGTGATATTGTAGCAAATCATGCATAGTCTCGCACGACAAACTAACTTTAAAATAAGCACAGAACACGTTCAGAAAATGCATATTTTTGGAGGTTTAATTACTTAAACAATACCGAACTCCGCGTAAGTTGTGCCCCTAAAAGACTGCACTGGGACCTTCGTTCCCCACAAGGCTGCCAGCAGTTCAATAGGAAAATAGTGGCGATGACTCCCGCTGTTTGCTCTCTCATGCCATTGACCAAAGAAAAAATGTGAAAGAAAAGACGGCAGAAAAATCAGAAAGCAACATTGTCAATGATCGCTCGAAGTAACAGGTGACCGCACGACGCCTGGGTTTCCCGTAGTTGCGCCCCAACGAAGAGCTCCGGGGGAGAGCCACGCAGCCAGCGAGGCCCTTCGGAAGCCAGGGCACCATGAAGCTCCCCTCGTCCGACGACTCCGTGTATTCCGCACCCAAGGCCGTTGTGGTTAGTGACGCCGAGCTGAGGGCACCACGACACGGAAACACGGTGGGCCGTGGTGAAGGCGGCCAGCCCGCCTTCATACATCAGCCGCAACAGTGCCAACAGCACAAGAATCGACCTGCGTTCGACTTTGCGAATGAGTCCATGGCTGGCGTCTACAATTCCTCTGTGATGCTCACAGCAGGCGGACATGCAGCGACGGGAGCCATCTACTGGCAGCATCACTACGCGGATGCCCACATCGTGCATCGCAGCTCGGCCACTGGTACCGTAAAAACCCGCGTATAATACGAGTTTTTTTTTTTTCCAAATTTTACAATGTAAAATTTGTGCCTCGTATTATATGTGGATCCCAAAGTTTTCAGCCGAAAATTTGCACTTTCGGTTTCGGTTTCAGCGGAGGGTGCGCTTCTTTCGGTGGCGTTAGCTGGCTGCTGCTTCTCTCAGCCGGCGCCATTTTGATTGTTTTGACCACGCGAAGGATCGGCACGTTCACCGCAAGTCTATCACGATGTCGGGTGCGCGACGGCAGTATTCAGCTGCAATTAAAAGAAAAGTTATTTGATGTGCCGAGACCATCAGAAATTGCTCTTTAGGACGGCAGTTCGGCGCCACCGTAGGCAGCATTCGCGGGTGGAGAAAGCAATTAGGGCTTGACTGGATAAAATCTGTGTGGTGTCGGCGGCCTGGAGCACTGCTGGGGGTTCCCGTCAGTGCTCGTGTTGGACGCCTTTCGCTGCCACCTGGCTGATTCCGTGAAGAAGTTGTTGCGCGAACCCCGCACCGAACTCATTGTAATTCCAGGAGGAATGACATCCCAGCTGCAACCGCTAGACGTTTGCATCAACAAGCCTTTCAAAGACTGCATCAGGTCCTGCTACCAAGAGTGGATGAGGTCAGGAGACCCGTAAGTGACAGTTAATGAATGGCTGACACGGGCTTCTCCAGCGGTACTTTGTGGCTGGATCGCGGATGCGTGGGCCAGCATCCCAGAGGAGCTCGTCAGTCGCTCTTTTAAGAAATGCGGCATCTCGAACACCCTTGATGGCACTGAGGACCACTTTCTGTGGGAAGACATTTCCGACAAGGCGACTTCAGGAGACAGCGCCAGCGAACCTGACGATGACTGAACGGACGTCGGGAGACAGTGCCAGCGAAAACTGACAATGACTGAAAGGTAACTGCAGTGCAAATAAATCTTTTCTGTGCTCTTTACCCCACATTATATGCAGATGATTTTTTTTTCTGATTTTGATGTCCCAGTATTACACCTCGTATTATACGCGGGTCCGTATTATACGCGGGTTTTTACGGTACTCTTGTCGTCAAGTAGGGGCAGTCGCTTGCTTCCTGTTGGGTGTCCTGGTAGAAGCGGTCCCTCGAGGCAACAAGGCAGGGGGCCGTGATCTGCGCCGTCGGAGGCGAAGGCAGCTGCGAGTTGAGGGACCATGCTGGTGGCTACGGGCAACATCATCTTCTCCCGTTACAAATTTTGCAACAGCCGCACAGCCACGACTAGGGTGATGGCCTTCCTTACTGGAGTCGCGGTTCCCGGCCGTGACTCACAGGATGATGGTGACGCTCCCTCGAACTGCTGCTGGTGAGCCGGGAAAATCGGTGCACCCGAAGACGTCGACGCTTTTCTTGGAGAGCAGAAAGTAGTTTCCGCACCGCTTGTGCAGGACGAGAAGGGCCACGAAAACGGGCTCGCATTCGATCGCGTGCTCAAGGAACGAGACACCACGACCGGCTGGGACCACAGCCTACTTCCTCGTCTTCTTTTGAATATAATGAGTAAGGTGTTCAGTGCGCCAACACTGCGCTATCTTCGAAATTTTTCTCTTTATTGGTTGCGCTATCTTCGCATGATTCAACGGAATAACAAAAGCCGCGTACTCGTTGTTTCTTTTTCTGAGGCAAAAATCGCTCGGGGGATTGGCCATAAATCGGAATCTTTGAGGGCTACTAAGTCCGCTTCGGAAAACTTACAAAACTATGAATTGTAAACGTAAAAGTTTTACGATAGTGCTCATCAAGTAACCTGTACGTGATGAGACGTGCTTAAAACAGGTGCACATTAGCCGCGCGGAAACCTCATAGGAAAGCTGTAGCGTGTTCCAGTCTGCTTGCTGGCACGATTCGCGTCGTAAGACGAAAAAACCCAAGCCAGGAAGCCCAAATACACTGTTCCAGAAAATAAGCCGGTCGAAACAATTAGCGCCAAAGGACCAAATAAGACAGAGAAAAAAAGCGCAGATACGATGAAGAATAAAATAAGTTGTTGATAGGTTTCGCCATGTTTACATCTTCAAAGCACGTAATACCCGATAAATTCTTTAGCTGGATTCTTATAGAGCAAAATACGCCACTTAGATATTTGACTGCGAGTTTTTCTCGCTGAAACTGGTGATTTTATTTGTATGTTTGTAATACGCTGCACTGTGCACGAAAGGAGTGAACAATCTCTTCCACATCTTCAGTCCTTGCATACCGTCTAACACGAAGGCGCTCTGCGAGTATCGTAAGAAGATATCACGTTAAAACTTTGTTGGCCTGGGTTTGCAACTATATAGGTAACAGCACTCGGAGTGTCATCGAGATCGCCTTTTCGATTGCGGACAGGTTGTGTCTAGAGTGCCGTCCGACGGTACTTTAAGCACTCCAATATATCGACATCCACCTCCGTTTGTACCTAACGTAAAGCAAGGTAACGTAATCTAAACTTAGATAAAATGACCTAACGATTAGAGCGCAATCATTTAAAACATCAAAAATAATCTCCGCCATGAAATGTTGTTAAATTTAAAGGTGAAATAAAAAACAAAAGAGGCAGAAGCCGGCCTCGGACCACCGCCCTTGGCACGGAGAAGCTAAAACGGAGCTGCTACACCACGCCGACAGACGCTGTGAGAAGTGCTAGCCTTGTCTTAAACATTCGGATGTCGTCGGACGGCACTTTAGACCCTGCATTGCTGAAAAGCCTGTCTCTATGTCGCGTGACTCCAGCAATTTAGAATCAGCTGAATGACTCGTGTGGATGGCTGGGACGTGAAAAACTTGAGATCATCTTCCCTACATTATAGCTCTCATGTTAAACGAGTAGTGACACGAAACTTTCGTGTTACATTTTTTTTTCGCTGTTATGGGTGCCTATTAGCGCACTAATCATAGAATGGCGTATTATACGGTCGATCGCAGCGTAAGCAATCATTTACGGCGTTGTTTATTCGTACGTGTCAGTGTCGGCTTCGATAAAACGAACACCGAGCGGCCCCCATGACAGGAAGTAGCACCTGACGTCACCATTTTTGTCGCACCGCTGCCGACCTGGACGCGCGCGCGAGCAAGCGCACGCGCTCGCCCATATCGGGCGAGGTCTTCCCAATCTCCGCGCGCCCGGGCAGCATGACGTCAGTCCCAAAACTGTGACGTGTACACATGGTGTAACGGCGTGTGCCAACCGCAGCCAGCACGTCGGCCACGTCACGGGAGCCCTGACGTCGGCAGTTTGGGACAAGTAGCAGATGCTGTCATGCTGGCCCGCTCTGAAATTTCTCGTGCGGGCAGAGATTAAAATGTATTTAAAATATCTTAAACCGAACGGATGCACCGGTGGTGTAGAGGAAGAGCATCCGCCTCGCGTGCAGGAGGAGCGTGGTTCGAATCCCGGTGCCGGACGATACCCACCGGATTTATAAAAAAAAATCACGCATCTCCACGAAGTGAATCATGACGAGTGGGCGAAGCACTGGGGATCGTTATTAGCTTAAATAACCCGTGACACTGCTCACTCGCGCATGTAAACGTGTGTACAGTATATACTACGGGGAAGCTTGTTGTCGGCGTTCCCGTTGAGCCACTGCTTCCCTAGCACGGAACTCTGGGTCCGCTTGGCGTTTTTACCATTTTGCCACCGCTTCCCGAGCTCTCGCCTCCGGGGTAGCTTGTTGTCTGCGTAGACGTTGAGCCACCGAATGCCGCACCTTACGCTCGTTTTCATCCATGGCATACAGAGAATGTCTGGTCTAGAACGCGCTTGTATACGCATTTGCACCGCAGCGCTCGCTCTGTCTCTCTCTTTCTGTCCCCCCCCCCTCTCTCTCTCTCTAACCTTTTGTGAGCCGTTTATTTTGTTCTTGTTAACCTTTTTTGAACCTTCTGGTCTCACATGTTTCGATTTACACGGTGCTGTGCCGTGATCACGGACGCCGGACGGACCAGCCTCGGCCTTAAAGTGCTTCCCCCTAAAACTTCGAGCTCTTCCCCTCCAGTCCCAACACCTATGTCCACAACCGCACTCAAATGACTATAGCTGAATTCGAAATGAAAAGTGTTCTCACACGTGCAACCTTGCTCGCTAAAGCCTACTGTCACCTCTAGTTGTACACTTAATATGCAGATTGCAAATTATATTCTTATTATAATATTATTTTTTATATAATTACTACTATTCTCATGAAGTATTCGGCACGTACACAGGCAGGAAGACTGGGCCGGGCAAAGCTGCTGATTATGCCCCAGTGAATGAATTCATCAGGATTGGTTCGCTTTCTAATTACCCTTTTCCGATATTTTTAATCTTTACTTTATAGCGCCATCGGTGTTCGTTCTTTTTTTCTTCTTATTAGGGACATACCCACGCTGGAGTAATTGACAGTATACCCGTGGTTCCCTGCTGTTGCTAACCGCTGCCTCGTCCCATGGGAAGGCATGACAGCTTGAGGATCAACTCCAATCCAATATATGGAATCCAGTACACTGCATCTCGTTGAATTCACCCTTAGCTGGAGCTGCAAACCTTACCATTGGTCGGGCTGACTTCTACACCTATCATTGAAGTATCTCTCTCCTTTCCCAATCCAATTCAATTTCATCCAACGGAATTCCACTCTCAGCCCCCCGCACGCCGTACTACTACCACAGAATGCTAGCAACCGCGGCAACAACAGCCACGCGCGAGTCCCATTATTCCCAGAGATTTCAAATCATGCGCTCATCTGCATGCGTGCAGTGCGGTTTCTACCGCTGACTCCACAGCCTTTCGCGACACGCAGGTGTCAACTCCCAACTTTAATGCAGCCACTGGCTCTAGTGGTGGTGTGTGGTTATGAAAAATGGAGAGAAAAAAAACCCTGGTAACTGTATATCAAATGATGACACATTTTCCGCTGGCACGCGCCCTTATATAATTTTTCATCCTATCCCCTCTCCGCACCCCTCACTTTCACTCCGCAACCGAATTCGCTTGACCTTGGCTCAGCTTCAAAGTCAAAGTGACGCTACGAGGAAGGAGACTTCTATGAGTTTGTACCTGGACTAATAGACGCCCCACTTTATAACAGTCAGTGTAGCGAAGATATTTTCTGTCAACCATCGACGGAAGAGCCACAGCGTCGCCCTGCGAGTATATTCAAAAAGTTTCATGTTAAACTGCCTTTACCTTGGTTTGAAACCGCACAGGAAACAAAAGCCGCAGCGGTCGCCCTTTTAGCCGATGGAAGGCCTGACTCTACTCGCGTGCATGGTCCCTTTTAGTGTCCTTGGGTCTTCCGCTCTCTAGGGGACTAACTCTAAGTGACGTGCTAGGCCCTTAGTCGGACTCTAAACGAGCATCTTGAGCGACAAAAGCTCTATTGTCTTTCCTGCGAAGCACATTTCTTGATCAGATTCTTTTAGCAGGACTCTATTAGCGAACGCATTATCTTCATCACAGTCATCATCATCATCATCTCTTCATCGATTTCATGTTTTCAGACATCTGGTGTAGCAAGCTAGGCGCCTTGACCAGGCTAACCTCACCAGTATCATTAAAGACTATTCTCTCTCTCTCGCGTGCATGGAGCAGTTTCGAATCGGCTGAGTGACGCCAGTGGACGGCGGGGACGCGAAAGAAACGAGAAGACCTCGCTACATTCTAGCTGTCACGTTAAGATAGTTCAAACAATCTTTGTTAACTGACTTTCCCAGTGTTCTTGCAAGTGATATACACCTTCTCGTTCACACTTAGTACAGTCATACGTGCAGTTGTACAACTAAAGGTGCGTAATCCGAAACGACCGGCCATGAATGCGGCGGCATATGTAGCCCGCTGCTTCCCCTTGTACTAAACTCGGAAGGGCCTTACCCTCCCTCCTACACTTCTTTTTCGAATGGAGATTGCTGCTTCGTCGAATTTAATAAATTCATGCCTTCAACATGTTGTACGATATTCCCTCCAAAGAGGTTCGTGGTAATGACGCCAGAGCTCACCGATAATCGGGGTATATATCGTTTACCAAAGAAAGGGCACCCGAGAATAAACCCAAAAAAGGTGCAAAGGCGCACTCAAAAATATGGAAACACACAAAGAGGGCAAAAAAACCGGAAAAGGGAAAGAAATATTATTGTAAAAATGCAAGACCGCGAAATCTAGACGTATAAACATAGGGAGAAAATTGGCCGATTGTTGCTGCGAGAAGAAAACGAAGCAGCTGTTTGCTCGAGACAGCGAGCGCGTGGGTTGCCAAAGTGGGATTCCACCGTGTCTACTGCAGCTTCGTTGTCATCTTGGTCTCAACGTAGCCACTCTAATTCTCAAGAATAACGCTGTCCATTGCAGTCTTCCACGCAGACATAACCTGGCCTGGTGCTTGTTGTGTTCGCCGATTTCAGCCTGCCATCCGTTGCAATGTAGTTTGGTGCTCAGGAACTGCAGCAGTGCAGTGAGCTTGGCCACAGAATACAGCGCCGACGAACTCGGGGTCCTCGCATCATCAAAGGCCCCTGGCTTCACTGGGTCCTGCTCGTTACGCGCGGGTTAATGGATCGCCCCCTGTAAGTTCCGATTATTCGGCGCCAGGACACCCTTTAAGGAACACTTACGGTGACCGGCTCTCCCCTCCCGGCAACGGTTGGTGCGGGTGACGCGTCATCTGTCGACCGTAAGAGCCCTCTTCCCGACTCTGTGTCACCATCTACGGGAGCCAGCTGCTCGTCACCCACGCTGCAGGCGATGTCACCCGGGACGTCAGACTTACTGGAATCGCGGCAGGCCATCCCACCAGGGCAAGGTCTCTTTACCGAGTCCGCGTCGGAACTTTGCTCCGCTCTCCTCCAACGGCCAGACGACACTGGCCAGAAGCTGACGGATGTAGTCAGCTGGAAGAGATCAATGCTGTTACCATGGGCCTCCAAAGCGGCCGAAGCCCCACAGATTTCCATGGAGATCCCGGCTTCCGGTGTTTGGGTCCACGACTCACCCCAACGTAGCCCTTCCCGGCAGCCCGGGAATGACCCGCCCCGTAACAACACTTTGTACGCGAGACACACGGTCAGCACCGGTCAGCATCGGTGCCTCATGATACCTCCTCTGCCTTAGTATGCTATCTACCTACGGAGTCACCACTGGTCAAGCGATGATCTGAGGGCGCCACGACAGGGACACACGGTGTGCATTGGCGATGGCGACAAGCTCGCTTTGCCGCAATTGCCTCAGCAGCGCCAACAGCGCAAGAACCAACGGGCGTCCAAGTTCGGGAAGGACTTCCTGCCTTGCCTCTACAAATCCTTTGCGATGCACACCGCAGGCGGGCCTTCAGCGACGGGAGCCGTCTTCTGGCAACATCACAACGCGGACGCCCACGTCATGCATCGCAGCTCTGCCCCTGGTGCTCTCATCGTTCAAAAGGTGCGGTTGTTCGCTCCTGGCCGCGTGGAGTGGCCGAAGTTGTCCCTCACGGCGACAAGGCAGATGTCCGTGATCTGCGCCCACGAAGATAATGGCAGCCACGAGCCGAGCGACCAGTCTGCTGTCTACGTAAAACATCATCTGACCCCGTTGCACGTGTTCCAATGGCTGCACAACCGCGACCAGGATGCTGACCTCCCTTTAGAGGATGAGTTCCCGGCATTGGCGGACAGGGCGAGGCGTCTTCGACCAGCTGCTGTTGAGCAGGGAAAGGCGGCGCACCAGAAGACGCCGACGTGCTCCTCAATGAGCAGAAAGAAATGTTCGCATTGCTTGTAGAGGCTGACGAGTGCCACGAAAAGCTGCATGTCGTGTGCGATCACGCGCTCCAGGAGTTAGGCGCCACGACTTTCTGGAACAACTGCGTCATACTATGCTGCGCTCTTCGTGGTATCGTGACATATTATTAATAGTTTGATTGCCGTGTATACGGGTGTTAATATACGATTTTGCTGGAAGGTCTGTGTGTTTCTAAAGTCTTTCGCATGCGGAAATATCAGCTTAAAGTTCTCTCATCCGCCCTATGAAAGGTACGGCATGGTTCATAGTGCTTTAATGTAACCGGCAAATAACGGCACAATGCAACCGGAAAATAATAGCCGATTTCATCCTACCCTCTCTCCACAACCCTCACCTTGGGACGGATGCGTGAATAAGTGCTTTCATTCCGCATACCTTTGGCTGAGCTTCAATGTGAGAGTGACGCTACCAGGAAGGAGACTTCACTGACACGCATTCTGATATAATCTTTACGCCTACTCCCTCTCCGCTATCTTCTCGTTGGAACGGACTCGCGATTAGATGCTTTCACTGCTCAACCGCTCGAGGCACTGGACTGAGTTTGGCTGAGCTAACTAGATGGATGCTACGAGGTACAATCGGCTTTCACTGGACAGTACCGGAAAGAATAGAGCGTTCAGTGTAGCGAAGATGATTTTTTCAACCATCGCGGATGAGCCGCGTCGTGCCGCCTGGCATGAAGGCGCTCCGCGAGTGTTGTCAGGAAGTTTGACGCTAAACCTGCAACTATATAGGTAAAAAAACACGGAGTGACTTGAGCATCGCACAGTTAAATCGATGAAAATATAAGCTCTATGTCAGGTGGCTCGAACTTTTTATAATCAGCTGAATAAAACCTGTGAACGGCGGGGATGAGACCAATTCAGAAGACCATCCCTGCATTTCAGCTGAGCTTTCATGTTAAGCTAGTTTGATTCCGGTTGTTAACTACCTTTTCCAGTATTATTGCGGATGAGATGAACGTTCTCGCTAAGACGTAGCACGGCCACGTGCGGAGTGTCACGGCCAAAGGTACGTAGGCCGAAACAAGCGGCCAGGTATGCGGCGATCGATACAGCCAGCTGCTTGCACGCTGTACAAAACTTGGAAAGACTTTTCCCTCCCTCCTACATTCCCTTTCTGAATGGTGGGATGTTCCTTCTTCCAACTGAATCAACTCATGCTTTCGTTATTTTGTACGCTATTCCGTCTTTGGTGGCTGGTGGTCGTGGTGCCAGAGGAAGAGGGCTCATTCTTACACAGAGGTATACGTTTACCAACGAAAGGACACCCAAAAAGAAGTAAGCAAGAATGTACAAAGATACCACACACATAAGCAAACAAACAAAAGGGGGTGAGAAACGGGAGAGTGACAAAAATAGAATGTAAAAATACAAACCCATCCAGAAATCTGCTGACCGCATGCTGCTGCGAGACGAAAAAGAAGCAGCTGTTTGCACGAGACCACGAGCGGTTGAGCGGCTTCTCTTCAATGAGAAGAAAATACCTGGTGGAGCCAATTCACCACCTTGGACTTACCCTTTCAATGCCGGTCTTACTGTCGTTCGGTGCCATTTCGCTTGGGTCTCCCCACAGGAATTTGGTTACGGCCGTCCACACCTACGTCTCAGAGACTAGGCGCCTACCCTGTTAGCCGCTCTTCTTGTACTCAGACGAAATAAGAGCCTATTGCAAAATCCCGCATAGTCTGCTCTTGCAAATTCCCGCATTCTACAAATTCCTTTATTTGTTGTGCAATTATTCTGATCAACAATTTTTTATTTATTTTTTTTTCTCTAAAATTTAGTCTCCTAAATTGGGCACATTAGCCCCAATATATCTCCCGATCCTGGCCAATCCCCCAAGTGGGTACGCGCCACAATCAGAAAGGAACAACAACAACAACAACAAGGTTGAGCTGCCAAACCGGAATTCCACCAGGTCTACTGCAGCTTCCCTGGCGTCCTGCTCTCTACGGCCAGGAGCACTCATTCGGAAAAATAACGCAGTCCAGGGAGTGTTCCACGCACCCGCGACCTGCCTTGCTGCTTCTTGTTCCCACGGATTCATTGCAACACAGTCGCTGCTCACGAGCTCGAGCAGTACCGTGAGCCTGGTATCGGAATACTGGAACCAGAAACTTGGGGTCCTAGCCTCGTGAAAGGCCTCTGGCGACACTGGGTCCCGATCGCGATAGCGGAAGATAATGGATCGCCACCTCTGAGTTAGAAATATTCGGTTTCAGGCATCTCCTACGGTCCCCGGTTCTCCGATGTCGGCAACGGCTGGGGCGGGCGACGCGTCATCTGTAGCCCGTCGAAGCCATGTTCCAAATCAGCTTCCCCGACTCTGCGGCAGCACCCGTGGGAGCCAGCTACTCGTCATCCACGCTGGCGGCGATGCCACCCGGGGCGTCAGACTTGCTGGAATCTCGGCGGGCCAGGCCACCAGGGCAAGCTGTCGCAACCGAGTCTGCATCGAATCTTTGCTACGCAGTCCTTCAACAGCCTTACGACTCTGGCCCGGAGGAGACGGGCGTAGGCAGCGGGAGGGGATCAAGGCTGTTCCCCTGGGCCACCGAAACGGCTACGACCTCACAGATTGCCATGTCCTGTGTGGGGGTCCATGGCTCCCCTCATGAAAGGCTTCCACGGCAGCATTTAGATGACCCGCCGAGCAACAAATCTTGCTACACAAGCCACGCGGTAGGCACCGGTCAGTCTGAGAACCTCCTAACGACCTCGCTGCCTCAGTATGCTATGCGGCCAATCCAAGCCTCCCGTGAGGACCACAGAGTCTTCCGCCTTTGTAGTCGCCACGGGTCAGGCGGTGAGCTGAGCGCGCAACGACACGGATACAGGGTGAGGCGTGGTGGTGCCAACAAGTGCGGTTTCCCGCATCAGCCGCAGCAGCGCCAACAGCACGAGAACCGACGACCGGCATCCAAGATCGTGAAGGTGTTCCTGGCTTGCCTCTACCATTCCTCGGCTGTCCGCATAGCAGGGAGAAGGCGTGCAGCGACGAGAGCCGTCTACTGGTGGCATCACTTCGAGGGCGCCCACGTCATGCAACGCAGCTCTGCCAATGATGCTCTCGTCATCCAAAAGGCGCGGTCGTTTGCTACTGGGCGGACGGCGCGGCAGACGCGGTCCTTCACGCGGACAAGGCAGGTGGCCGTGATCTGCGCTGACGAAGGCGAAGACAGCTGCGAGATGAAGGACCAGACGTCTGGCTACGGGGAACAGAATATGACTCCGTTGCACGCGTTCAAGGGGCTGCATAACCGGGACGGCGATGCTGTCATTCCTTACGAGGACGAAGTTCCCAGCACTGGCGCACCGGGTACACGCGTCCCCGAATAGCTAACGGTGAACCAGGAAAGGCGGCCTACTAGAAGACGTCGACGGGCTTCCCAAAGAGCAGGAAGAAGTGTTCGTGCGTCTTGTACAGGCCGATAAATGCCACGAAAAGCCGCTGTACTGGTTCGGCCGCACGCTCCAGGAGCGAGACGCCGCGGTCCTCATGAACCACAGCGTCATACTCCACGGCGCCCTTCGTATTCTTGTGACATGTTAATGATGGTGTGAATGCATTGTACACGGGTGTTAATATACGATTATTCTGGGATGACTGTGTGTTTGTATCTTTCCTACGCCGAAATTTTACCTTAAGTAACATTCGTGACCAGCATGAAAGGTACGACATAGGGCCTAATTATTTAATGCAAGTGGGAATGAACCGCCGATTCCGCACACATATACGCTAGAAATTTCTTAACACAAGTTGCTAGCCATACCTAGATAGCTATAACAATTAGCGTTAATCTGTGCTTGAGTACCAGTAGTGAGAATATTTCCTCATCTCCTTTCCGAAGCTACGCTTTTCAGTTAATAGATTGGTAAAGCACCCAGAGACGTATACCTTTCACTTAGTCGACCTAAACTTCCACATGCGGACTAAAACAGAATACTAAAACAGAATCGAAAGAATTCAACGAACTGTAGTCAGAGCTATTTATAGCAATTTTTTATAATTAGACACTCTTCTTCAGCTAAGGGAAGCAAAAAAATTACACCCATCTGCCCGAAGGGAACCATGAGTAGGATGCGGAGCGTCATTGGGGTTCCGTTTGCGTTTCCATTATGTTTGTTAGCCAAATTTGGTGGAAATGTAGTGAACCCCATAATGCTCATATATCCTACTCATGGTTCCCTTCAGGCAGATGGATGTAATTTTCCTTATTGTATGCGTATATACGCGAGTGAGACGAGATTGAAGTGGTATCTAAAGGTCTTTATTTAGGTTTGCACGTCTTCTTACTTTGAGTATGACGGCCTTATGGTCGCTGAAGTGCACAGTCAGTGGATCTCGTAGCAGCGGTTGTATGTAGTCGTCGCCGTTGCAGTTGGTAAAGACGAGATCGATACACGTTCCGTGGATTGTAGTTGGGTGTAATTGCTGTTAGTGTTTGCGCTGATGCTCTCACTTAATTGCGTCAGCACACTCACTGACGGGGCTGTTGCTTCCATCCTACTTCATCTGAAGAATCACGGAGTCAAGCGCAAGCACAACCGGAGTTGTTGTTGTTGGTGGTGTTCCTCTTCTATAGCACGTACCCACGTGGGGGATTGGCCAAGAAACGATGGTGTGCGGACGCCGGACCACCGCCGACGCCGCGGGACATACCCCCGAGTATAAGACGTGGGGGATTGGCCAAGAAACGGTGGTGTGCGGACGCCGGACCACCGCCGACGCCGCGGGACATACCCCCGAGCATAAGACGCTCCGCATCTAAAAAAATTCCGCCCCTTCAATTTCGAAGGAAAAAGTTATGGGTGCACCTAGTCTCTCTCTTACGATGACAGAATGCGTGAGCATCGCTGCTCGTTTAGTTATTAAAGCGTGTGTGGCGGGATATGTATATGCTGACGCGTCGCTCCCAAAGGGAATGGATGGCACTACCACTATGAAGACCATGCGCCCGAGTTATCAATTGTTAATGCGAAAGCCCCTGGAGCCCCATTCAGTCGCGTTTAAGAAGCCAAAGAAAGACGATTATCGTCTTTAAAACCTTTTCGCAGGAATACGCGCGTTGGCGAAGCGGAGCTGGGAAGAAAAAGAGCAGCCTCCAAACAAAGGCCGGCAAAGCCACCGGTTCTCTGCAGACATCAGTGGCGAAGCGTCTTCGCGTCGCTCATGAAGCAATGACGTTGCAATCAAACCTCAACTTCGCCATGTCCCGCCCTTACCCGCGTTATCGCTATAGCAGTTCACGAGGTATATATGCTTCACATATCTGCATCAGGTTGGGCGAGAGCTTGTTAAAGCTATTTTCGATCGCGGTAGCCGGTTTTCGAATCGCAAAAAATACAGAGGGTTCTACTGCCGCTACAAAAACATTCGAAGCGCTGATACTGCTATTTGCCGATATTCGAGGAGTTTTTTTTTTTTTTAACGAGTCAAATGCAAAACTGGAACTGAGTCAGATAAAAGAGTACTGACAAGAAAAACTTAGGAACTTTCATCTAGATAAGAGGTTAGAACAGAAAAGGTCAGATAACGCCCGGCAAACGCGTACGCACGTCGTATATCGCAACGAAAAAAATGGCAGCATCTCCACTCCGTGGATGACGGCGAGGGTGCGGAGTACGGGGACTCGAAATGGCATCCAAGTTGCGCCCCGAGTGACATTCGATTTTCGCCCCGACCGTCCTTCGATTTGAGCCGTGAGTTGTACCTGCAAATAAACTGGAGTTGTACCTGCAAATAAAACTGCAACTCACGGCTCAAATCGAATTTCGCTTGATTTTCGCTTGATGGCGGTGTGCGCACGGACTGGCGCGGACGGACATTGGGAGGTCCTAAGGTACTCCGCACCGTTACAGGCGAGGGAGTAAGCCGCTTGACTCTCGGGTACTGACTCACGGTCGTAGCCCAATGGGTTAGACGACTGACACTAACTCTGTCTGGTCTACCAGACACAGGATCTAATCCTGCCGGTGCCTGTGTGTGATTTTTTGCGATTGTAAATGCTATGCGCACGGACGCGGACGAACATTGTGCGGTCCTAAGGTGCTCCGCCCCTAAAAGCCGGACCTTGCTGTGGCACGATTAAAAATTAGCCAAATCCAGTTGCTCAATGGGAGTGTACTTCTGGTGTGACTGTTCGGACTGCTTCGTGGGTGTTTTCGCAATCTTTCTTGCTTTTTGAAGCTGGCTAATCATAGATTGTGACAGCAATTAAGAGATCGCCGAAATATCTGTCCCAAGACTTGGAAAACGAAGTGAAAAGAAGACGCGAACGCAATGAAACTGAGAGGTTCGAAACAATCATTTCATCCCGTATCTCACGCACCTATACGGTAAATCTGGTTACTTTTGTGTTTTTTCATTGCCAGAATTTACCGTTTCATTGACTGATAGCCGCCGCTTACAAGCCCTGGCTATTCGCCCTCCCTCTATGGCTACGAGCCACTTGATTATAGAATGAAGAAGAAGGTTGAACGAGCCTTCTTGTGAAGCATTTTGGAAATAATGCGAGCACAGCGAAGAACTCGCTGACTTTGTGAGTGTCTTCAGGCGTGCCCAAGGAAATGATCCCGCGGAAGAATTCGAAGAGAGCTGCTTACGCTACCAAGGTTACCACCTGCTCTTAATGTATATCTTCTAGTGTTCTTGAAACCCTGTTGCATATGTTTAATGATTTTGCTGCCAACAAATCCTTCGTGCCATTCTTTAAAGTCCAATTCTATAAATTGTCCATTCTAATGCATCATCAAATTTGATGTTTCAGTGTATTACAAGCCAAAGTTATAATCCTAATATTTGTCGAACCCGCAGCTTAGTGATTAATTACTTGTGGCCGTAAACGAATTCCGCAGGCTGACGTGTCGACAATATTAAATAATAGCTTTGACAGCGCTGCAGTTCGGTCCGGTAACAAACTTTCGCTTCTTCTCACATTCTGTTAAATGGGTTTGACTCATTTCGAAAAAAAAAACCTCATTTGTTAGGGTAGTTAACAAACGCAGTAACAGAACACGAATTGTAACTAGGTGCACAAACTGCATTCAGAAAGATCTCGCTATTTTACTAGCTATTGTTGCTATTAATAATTTACCATGAGTGGATTATACCATTTTTCATTTCAGGGGAAAATGACGGTTTAAATAGTAAGCTTACCGGTAATCCTGGTTCCACGCTGATCCATCCTACGAGTCGGCCGGTAGCACACAAGCTCCGCGGGAAGCTCATTGTATTATTATTTAACACCACAAGTACCAGAACATGTCCTTTAAGTTGCTCCTCGCCTGCTGTCTCCACCATCACCACTGTGACTCACACAAAAACCGATTTTAGGCGCACTTCAGACCCAGACACGGAAACTTATTGGTGTGACCAACTTTCCCACCATCTGGTTTGGAAATTGTAAGCCAAACCAGTTGCCATCTTTTGAAGTCTCAAAACAGCGGGAAATTTTCTTTCATTGACGTTCCTTCTGAGGGCAGCAAATACTGACGGAAACTGTGCACCGTCGCCGATGGATATCAGTCGTCGTTTAGACCACAGGGAACAGCCTGAACCCCGTCTATGTCACTGCTACACATATCCGAAAACTCGCACATCCGTCGGGAAAAATAGGCACAACAATTTACACGGTCTTTCCACGCAGGCAGCTGCGTCAAACGCCCGAAATACAAGCATGGAAACGAGGGCGATCCAACCGTCCCAGAGGGTCTGCAGCTGAAGTATCGTCTGCGAACGAAGGCAACTGGCTATCTCCGGGCGTAACAAGGCACCTTACCGCGGCGGGTGGCGCACTATCACCGGCGTCGGGCAGGAAATGCAACTTCACCAAGTCATGCTAACGCCAGCGTTATCGCGGCAGTTTAGAAGCGCTTGCATATAAAAAACCTTGCAAGCATTGCAAGTCATTACAATTACCTACCAACCACGGCAACCATCTTCTAGACTTGGACGAAGAACGAAAAGGCGGCTCTTGGCTCGCGTTTGGGAAAATACAAAAGGCAGCGATGGTCGACGACGGGACCAAAAAAAAAAAAAACGCCATCGCTGCAGGCTGATGAAAGCCGTCGTACGCGATGGTTACCGGTAAAGAAGAGTTATTGGGGTGGTTAACGGGCCGAAGCTACAAATGAGCTAAGTGGCGCGCCGCAGTGGAGGACTCCGGATACATTGGAACACCTGGAGATCTTTAACGCGCGCCGAAGGCACGACACACAATCGTTTTCGCTTTTCACTTCCATCAAAAAAGCAGCCACCATGGCAGGAATCGCACCCGCGTCCTTGGGTTGAACAGCGCAACGTCTCAGCCAACCTATAGAGTTGCAGCGCTAAACAGCTTCTGGGGATTACGAATAGTTCATTGGGTTTATTGGTAAACCCTGGGCAGTAGTTCAGAGGCTAACGCCCCAAGGACACCGACTTGACTCAGGCCGCTGCGACCATTTTCTGGTGACGAAAAAAAAAAAAAAACGAGAACGCCGACATGTGCCGAAATTCTGCGAAATTTCACTTTGCCGCAAAGCGTATTTTTCTGAACAACCTTGTGACGGACCACGGCAAGAATAAATGCACACGAGCAAGTGCAATACAGCTTCGCACCAATTTCTCGAATAAATATTGCGTTAACGTATCGTTGATTAAAGGACGACAATCAATTAAAAAACAATACAAAATCTCCGGAACGTAAGGAACATAACACGTTTTTCTAGGGTTATTTTTACACGAACTATCGACGAGCGGACATATCAGTACACGGGCAGAGGCAGCCGGACGTTTCACCGCAAGCGATATCGATACAAAGTTCCTGGCGTCAAAGACTAAAAAAAATTGCGCCCACCTCCCCGCGAGGGGAACCCTGTGTAGATGCGACGCATCGGGGGGTTTACTTGGTGTTTCCATTGGATTGATTCTGAAATCGCGTGAAACGTGTCGGGAACGCGTATGATTATTATGTTTTATGATTATTAGTATGTTTTATAGGCCAATCTTGGTCAATCTCTCTAAGTGGTATGCTTGGGGCTTCGGTGTCGCAACGACCTTTACTCCATCATTGTTGCTGTAAGTGGGAGCTTCTTTTCTTTTATTGCAAGTGTTAATCATTGCCCCATCATGCGTTGTATCAGTAGCTTCTTGACGTAGTTTGAATGAGTCAAGGATATAAGGCGCTTTCGTAGCATTTCATTCTGTCTCGGTTTTGTGGCGCAGTGGGAAGAGCACCACATACCTCGCGTTCCGCCCACAGGGTCGTGGGATCGAAACCGGGCGCCGTTAACTATTATTTTTTTTATAGTGTAGGGGGAGGAATGTGGACGGACAACGGCGTATAGAGAGACACGGCGAGTGAATGAGATGCAGTCGCATCTAAAAACACAGTGTATATCTATTGCAGGTTTGTATATACTCCTCTTCGTGCTTTTTAAACTCGTAATCATAAATTTACTCAATTATTTTGTAAACAAGTTCTTATGTAAATGTCCTTTAAGCATGGTTCATCAATTCCCATTTATTTATTTTTTGCTCTTAATGATCTTTAAGAAAAATGTTCCTAAAGAGGGTGTCTGTGTTCTTATTGTGGTTTTTAATGCATCTTTATTATTGCGCATATATTTGCAAATGATTTATCCCGTAGATGTCTATTAGGGATCGTTCCTGATCCCATTTATTTTATTTACTTTTCTCCCAGATTTGCACTAAATATTCTTTTAAATATTTCGCTGTGTAGAAAGTTAACGTTCCTTTCAACAAAAGTATACAATGAGAGCTTCAGTAATATTATTGATCCGTGATAAGCGCCATCCGGCACCACTCACGAGTGGCCGGTACCACACACGAGCGCCCCTCGCCACTCACGAGTGGTGAGTAGTGAGTGCACCCACACCCGCGAGGAGTGAGGGTGAGTGGCGCTGACACTCGTAAGTTCTGAGCGGGGTTCACTGCGAGTGGCGCTCACACTCACGCGGGGTGAGTGGGGCCCACCGCGAAAGGCGCAAGCACTCACTTGCACTCGCACTCGCACTCTCCAACCCAAAACGTTGGTGAGGCTCACTCCCCACTCACTCGTGAGTGGTGAGTGGGTGATGTGTGAGTGCGCTCGTGAGTGAGCCTGCCGACCAATGCGTTTGGTTACGTTACCCATACCATATCGATGCACAAATCGACTTCAGGTTGAAATTCAGGTTCAGGGCAAATTCAGGCTCTGGACAAATCAGGTTCAGGACAAATTCCGTTCAGGAAAAATCGAATACTGTAATGGGCCCTTTCCTCGCCTCACCCCAAAGTTACCTGTCTGATAGAGCCCAAGTCGTGTGAGCACAGACATGTTACTCTATTCCCAAGCTAAAACACATTGGTGTTACCCAGGGGTCAGACTTGGGCCCATTGTTGTTTCTAATTATTGTGGCTGATTCCAAAATTGGGTTTGTTGACTCTGAGGTTATGACAGTGAAAAAAAATTGTGCGCAGAAATTATTGCATATCTCTCTCCCTCCCTCTCTCTCTCTCTCTCTCTCTCTCTCTCTCTCTCTCTCTCTCTTTGTTGCTGAACTTGTGTATTTTGCTGAATATGTTGCTTCAGAGGTTCCGTCAACACGCTGTCATGGAAGTGGCAGTTATTTTTCTGCGCTACCTTGCATGCTTATGTGGTGCACACAGTGGAACAAATGGGAAGTGGAAGTGAATATCGTCCTAGGGCCATCATCCTAAACGCAAGAAAGCACACGAACGCAATGGACAGTCTAAATGGCGTAAAAAAAAATTAGTGCGAAGCAGCAAAACCGCGTGGGGTTCAGACAAGGCAGCTTGCTTGCTGTCAAACAAAATTCTGACGTTACGAATTTATTTCAGGCAAGATCAAGCGTACACGGGAGGGCCACTTCTATATAGATACTAACGATGCCGAGAGGGTCAGCGGTTCTTGCGGAACATGCGGCAGAAGGGCAGATCTCAAACACATATTCGGGAATTCACAGAAAAACAAAAAGATACACAAAGAATAAACACCCTTTGAGGGTTTTTGCCGTACCTGTACTGCGGCGGTTTTCCGTCCCGCAAGGTCTTTGCCGTACGGGTACGATTTCGAGCATCCGTTTGAAATTTCGCGCCATATTAACGATGCATGCTCCCTGGGAGGTGCTGCCACCTCCTGGGACTTACAAGAAGTGTTTGAAATTTGATTGTGCCACCTTCTTGCGGTGAAAAACAGAACTCTCCGGCTTCGGCGCGTCACGGCGTCTGTACGTGTCAACGCGTTTCGTGGTTTCAGTTTCGCCACGTGATCGCATCGGAGGCGCGCGAAACTTGATCGGCGCTCGCTATCAGGGGCGGCGGAAGTTGATTTCGATCTATATTGGCGCTGGTCTTATCTTGTTTATTACCCACGCTCACTAGGTATTCTTGCCCTCCTTGCTTGGAACCACGAGCTTGGAACTGAAGTAACCTAATCGGAGACTCCGTTGCGGGGGCGGCGGAAGTTGATTTCTATCTATATTGGCGCTGCTATTAGCTTGTTTATCACCGGCGCGCATGAGTTATTCTCGCTCTCCTCGTTTACTGGGTTGCCTTCGAGTTCTTCAGATGCACGGCAAAGCGGCGATATGGCCCAACGAACTGCCCGCTCTGATGACACCGACCGCGATGACTCTTTTGACTCTGAGTTTGCTCCTTTCACCGAGTCTGAATCGGAAGGCAGTCTTTCTTCGGAAGAAGACAGCTCATTTTCGGACATGCGCTTTATGCGCGCAGACTGCGATAAGGCACTGTGCGTAGACCCGTGTTTCAAGGAATACCACACTCTGAAATACTATTGAACATTTTTCAGTTCTAAGTGATGCTGACCCCAAAATACTGTTCCTGATAATTTTTACCATTTAACACTGACTTTAGACATTTTGTACATTCCAAATCCGCAATAAACTAATTTGACCACCAGAGAAAGTTTTTTCCAAAAAACTTCGACCATCAAAGGGTTAAGTGGAGCAGTGGGATATGGCGCTGCTCAGCTCTAAAGAACTATACTACGACTACTGATCCAAGACATTGAAGGTCAAGGGCTCTTCAGGGCTCAAGGGCTCCCAGCTGACGACTGAAAAGGACAGGGCGCTCCCACCGCTCCTCCTTCTAGCTTCCTTGGAAACAGATCGAGGATCGGGTTGTTCTCTCTCTCTCTCTCCTCTCTCTCTCTCTCTCTCTCCTCTCTCTCTCTCTCTCTCTCTCTCTCTTGGACGGCAACAACAAGAATTACAACAACAAAACTACGGGGCACTTTAGCTGTCTATTGGGGTGCGGGAAAACGTGAGCATCATTTCTCGGAGAATTATGGCACTACGTTTGGTGAAGCTGAGTTTTGTGCTGCTAAGTTCAGTTTTGTTAGTGCATGACGTCACAATACGCCCAACAACTAGAGTTTTTGTTATGAGTAAGCTTCAATGCAACATACAACGTCAGACAGCCAGCTTTGCAGAGAATAAGCTCTACATCTAAAGTCAACATTACTGCTTTTCCTGAGTGCTTTGCTGCGAAAACATCTTTCCAGGGGCACTATAAGCGGTCCGTATTAGGATATGAAGGCCGGCCCTAGGATCTTGTTTCGAATTCCCCGCCAGACAGAGTTTTGTCGTCATCGTTGCCGAGCTTTTCCGTCCGCGCTGATTGGTTATGGAAATCTGGGTACGCCGTGTTTTTTTTTTTGTTTTTTTTTGCCCAGTGAACCAAGTATTGAGCCAAGGTATGAGTTATTGATGCTCACGCAACAACGAAAAAAAAATAGGAAGGAATTCCGAAGTTTACACCACCGCGCTGACAAAAGCCGACCCGCCACCGGCATACGGTAGTGGAGCAGATTTTGTGTACTGGACAGGCCATTCGTAGCGCCAAGCTTCAATTTAGGGCAAAGAAGTACCGTTTCGACGTTTCTTAAAGACAATAATCTTTCTTGAGCTGCTCAAACAGCAAAATCTCTCTTTCCATATCTCTGTCTGCATGTATGTCCTTCAATTAAGCCATCCGGCCAATGTTGAAAGACTTCTTGAGTGAGCCGTTTATATGGGCAAACTTTTTTCAGTGCAATAAGTCTACCTAAACATGTGTCCCATATTTGTCAACATTGTTAGGCCAAAAAATGTAACATTAGGCTTATCCGAGGCAGAACGCCAATACATACCTAGTGCCTCTAATCAAAAGTAGATGTTTACTGAATTTTTGCGAGAGCAACTTGCAGAAAACGCATTGAAAACAATGTTTTAACCCCGAAAGGCAAACAATAAGGCTGGTGTCCAAGCCTCGCGCTCGTGGCTCTACCGCTAAGTTCCAACGATTCCAGCTGTCCAAGGCGGCAAAATTGAACTCTGCAAACCATCAATGTGTAGACTGAGGCAGGAGGGGAACAGCGTGAGAGGTAGGTGGATGAAGCAGGATAGGCGGTTAAGCGGCGGGGGTGGCAAAAGACTATCGTCTTTCAACGACATTTGCAGCGTCGCGTGCAGATGCGCGGCATTTTTCGGGGGCCCCTGTCAGGCGGGTAGGCTCCAGCCCCCTCCTCCCAACGGAAAATAAAGAATTGATTGATTGATTGATTGATTGATTGATTGATTGATTGATTGATTGATTGATTGATTGATTGATTGATTGACTGACTGACTGATGACTGATTCATTGATTGATTGATTGAAAACCTACAAGCATACGTCTGTCTGTCACAATAAAGAAATTCCGTGGAACAGGAATAGTAGCTTGGTGCCAGGTTTTCTTTGAAGCTTCTCAGAGAACGTTTTTGATTTCTCCAGGTTAACAAAACCGCTCGCACAGGACGGCAAGACCAACCGCATCAGTTTGGCCCATTTTTGTGTGGGTATTTTTAAAGGCCGCTAATGAAGCTGTGTTGAAGTTGTTGCTTTAATTCTTCTTCACCCTGCGGGGTTGTTTGCACTGCCCAAACTCCTGACCTGACTCTACAGGATATGTCGATGCCAGGCAAACTACATGGAACGTTAAGCGGTCTTGAACCGAGCCTGACACCGTATCTGTAATGGCATATGGGTCAGGGCTGAATCCGGGCATAGAGACTAGGGCCAAAGTGGGTCTTAACTCTGTCTCAAAGGTTGCCAGGCCTGGCGGGGACGGGTACATGGTTGTTTCAGCGGGCCACGGCCTCCCCGGACTTTTAAAAGCAAGCCCGTACTGGGTACAGGCCTGTAAATAGAATCAGTGCAGTGTTCGCTGTACTTTTCATTGGACACTGAAGGTGGGCAGGATACTAGCAAAGTTCCGGCTGCGGGTACTTGCTGAATGACAAGTGGAAAGAACAGATTTGAAGGGGTTTGAGCTGCAACTTATCTGTTGCGGAGATGAAGGTGAACGAAATTCAAATGCTTGAACCACACCCTGAAGCGCAACAAAAAACAAGTCCAACACCACAAGTACCCAGTAGAACGCCAGGGCAATGTAGGTTACGGGTGGAAGAACATGGATGTTTAGGTTAACAAGAAGATTCAACGACACTGGATTACGATAGGTTTACATATACGCTGTATACACGGTCTAACGGACATGGCCGCTTAAGTAATGGAAGTATGCACTTGGGAATAAAGGGTTGTCGACTACAAACACACGGACATACAGGCGGTGAATCCATGCGCATGCACATGTAGATTACGGACGCACGCACAGGAACGTGTATACGTTATCGACGCAGCCCCGTAGGGGACACACGGGTTTAATGTTAATCGCGTGGTCGCCGCAAGAGGCATTTAGACCACGGGCGCAAAGGTGGGGACACGTAGATTACGGGCGTACGGAAAAGAACCATGCATAATGTAGACGCTCGAACACGGACATATCGGTTGCTGAAACGCGGATAGTGTTGGGCGGAATATAACGACGCACAGGCTGAACCCCGCATGCTATGAGGACGCATGAACAGATACATGATGTTAGTGTTGCACGCAACCTTACATGCACGCGTAGGTTACGGAGTCACGGATGGTGCCATGTAGGTTGTGCGGAGGCACGAACAGCTACATGTATCTTACAGAAGCAAGTATAGGGCTATGTACGTTGCACGGACGAAACATACGGGGCGTATACGTTGCGGAACCAGCATACCGCTACGTAATTTATGCGTGCGCAGAGCCATGACTGCGGCCACAATTACTTTGTTTCGAACCGTGGCGCAATCTTGTGAGCATTCTTTGTGAGCTTTCTTCTTAATGGCAAATTATTGGGCAGAAAATTAATTTTTTCTAAATGGGGCTTTGATGGAGCAATCCTTGCGTATGATCCGACGAATTCGCTGTCCATGAACACGCGCACCCCTCCAGAGATATAGAAAATTAGAACGTATACATAGTTTGCCGATATCCTACTGCATGTCGGCGCAAGGCGCATCTCGCAATCCATGCAAACACAGCGCTAAAAAAATGCCTCCAAATTCCCGCTGTGAACGTGGTGGCTGGACAGTTAAACCAAACGAACGCACCACTCGAAACACGAAATCCCGACGAAGGCAAGAAACAAAGCGCGGCTGTTTTTAATTTGTGATTTTAATTTTATTACCTATTAGATAATTGGCCTGGCGAAAGTTGGGAGGAGCAGAGATTTATCTTCCCCCAAAAATAACATGGGGCCGCCCGTATCACGGTGGCGTTTTGGTGCTGCGACAACGACTTATGTAATGATGGCTTCATTTTTTTTATTGTACACGGTTTAACGCGCCAACGCAACTCAGGCCATGAGGCGCGTCGTAGTGGAGGGCTGCGGATTATTTTTGACCACCTGGGGATCTTTAACGTGCGCCGAAATGTGGAACGCACGGGCGTTTTTGCTTTTCGCCTCCATCAGAAAAGCGGCCGCTGCGGCCGGGAATCGAACCCGCGTCCTCGTGCTCAGCAGCACAACGCCTTAGCCACTGAGCCACCGCGGCGGGTTAATGACGGCTTCCCACTACTTTTATTAAAACTGTGACGGATAATTACTTGTAATGCCGGCTGAGGTAAAACAATCCCAGGATTAAGTCATCATCTCAGCTGTCGAATGTCCTAGAACTCCTTTAAAGATAGTTTCCGAAAAACACCAGTTACAGCCATTTTTTTTTTGTAACCGCACTCCTCCTGTAAAAAGCCATGAGTTGTCTGAAGACGGGAATTTCCACTTTCTTAACTCTTCACCATAAACTAATTATAACAAGTAAAGAACCCTTGCGTAATGATGTAGTTGCCTTAGCGAGCAAGTGCACAATGATTTATTCTGCAAAGTGTATCTACATTAGATTGAGACGTACACAGCATTTCCGAAAAAGTTGGCTTTGCTTCACGGCGTATTCTCCTCTACGTTTTCTCTATGGAGGCCAGATTCGATTGAGTCGTGCGGTGATGGGAGCAGATAGCGTGATACATCTTCGCGGGAAAACAGCGTTTCGAAATACCCCTGTCTCGTCACTCCATTTAGCTTTCCTCAAGATCAATGACGCCCCGAAGGACGCGCGCTGAGGTAGCTCTCGCACGCGCGATTGTCCTCCCTTGCATTTTAAACCATTCACCGCGCGTGGTAGCATACTGCCGATGCCCCGAGCCATCCATAATAAATTGAAAATAGCCGATGTCGACTAAGAAAGGAAAGCAGGTCGAGAGTGTCTGCAAGCTTCCACAAACGCTTACGCAAGAATGCCGATCCGCATTCCCCGTCTGACGACAGCACGAGAATACTTGAAGCCGGATCCGATGAGCTTACTGTGGCAAAATATGCGCCTGTTATGCATTCCCCCCTCGCACTCTCTCATTTCCCCTTCCGTGTTGCACCACCTTAAATCGAGTATATAAGGACCCCACAATCGGTTTCGCTTCAGCAGTCTTCGGTTCGCCAACGCCACCTCCACCATGGTAAGACAAAGGCTTTCCGAGGCTCGTTTCGTGTGGTAGTCCTCCGAAAGATTCGATCGAGGTCTAAGCTCTTAAAGATTCCCAGTCCGACGAATGCCACACTTTTCGCTTTCTTTTTGCTACCCGGCAAGGCTCACGCGGTGTATTTTTTGTGTCTTGGTAAGACTGCTGTCAAACCCACCGCGGTGGCTCAGTGGCTAAGGCGTTGTGCTGCTGAGCCCAGAGACGCGAGTTCGATTCGCGGCCGCGGCGGCCTCTCTTCAGATGGGTGCGAGAACCATAACCTCCAGTGTGTTGAGATTTCAGCGCAAGTTAAAGATACCGAGGCGGTCAAAATCAATCCGCAGTCCTGCGTTGCGGTGCTACTGATAGTTTAGGGGTAGCTTCGGTGCCTAACCCTCCTCTCCCTACAAAAAAAAGATTGCTTGCAAGTGCTTCGCAAGTTCGCAATGTTTTTTTTATTTATGGCATCAAACAACCACGCAAACCTTTTTTCGACCATTTTTATTGAGTATAGAAGTGTATCAAAAAATGCTGTGCTGTAAGTAAAAACTAACTTTATCCTACAAGTTAAACAGTGTGACGAAGCAACTATATATGGAATTAAGTTAATTTGGCAAAATACTCGCAAAACTAGCTACGCCAGAAAAAATATCAACTAAAGACTCGCTCTGGGAGAAGTAGCAAGTCAAATAACTGAGTCGTAACCATTCCAGTTCCGTGCCTGCGTTCTCCTCGCCCTGGCCACCAGCGCCCTTGCTGGCTACCTCCACGGTGGCTACGGTGGATACGGCCTCGGCCAAGGCGTTGGCCTGACCAGCTACGGCCTCAGCCACGGCGTCGGCTACTCCGGTCTTACTGGCTTCGGCGTCGGTCACGGTCTTGCCTACGCTCCAGCCGCCAGCTACGCTGTTGCTGCCCCAGCCGCTGCTCGCTACGTGTCTGCCTACCAGGCTGCTCCAGCCGTGACCACCGTCCAAGCCGCCCCAGCTGTCACGGCTGTCCACGCCGCCCCAGCTGTTGCCACCTACGCTGCCGCTCCAGCTGTGTCCCGAGTCACCACCTATCAGTCTGCCCCAGTCGTGGCTGCTGCCCCAGCTGTGGCCACTTATGCTGCTGCCCCAGTCGCTACCGTGGCCGCCGCTCCGGCCCGCTTCACCACCTTCCAGGCTGCCCCGGCCGTGTCCCGTGTCACCACCTACCAGCAGGCCCCAGCCGTCACCAAGGTCTTCCAATCCGCCCCAGTTGTTTCTGCTGCCCCAGCTGTGGCTACCTACGCTGCTGCCCCAGCCGTGTCTCGCGTCACCACCTACCAGTCTGCCCCAGCCGTCACTAGCTACGCTGCCCCGGCCGTGACCAAGGTCTACCAGTCCGCCCCAGTTGTTGCCGCCGCTCCTGCCGTGTCTCGCGTGACCACCTACCAGTCCGCTCCGGCCGTCACCTACCAGTCTGCACCAGCCGTTACCAAGGTGTACCAGTCTGCCCCAGTCGTTTCCGCTGCTCCAGCTGTCGCAACATACGCTGCCGCCCCAGCTGTCACCAAGGTCTTCCAGTCCGCCCCAGCCGTGTCCCGTGTGGCCAGCTACGGCCTCGGTCACGGTGTTGGCCTCACTAGCTTCGGCCTCGGTCACGGCGTCGGCTACTCCGGTCTCACCGGCTTCGGCGTCGGCCACGGACTTGCCTACGCTCCATCCGCCAGCTACGCTGTTGCTGCCCCAGCCGTTTCCCGCTACGTGTCCGCCTACCAGGCTGCTCCCGCCGTCTCCACCACCTACCACGCCGCCCCAGCTGTCGCCACCGTCCAGGCTGCCCCAGCTGTGTCTCGCGTCACCACCTACCAGTCCGCCCCAGTCGTGGCTGCTGCCCCAGCTGTCTCCACCACCTACCACGCTGCCCCTGCTGTGACTGCCACCTACGCTGCCGCCCCAGCCGTGGCCACCGTTGCCCACGCCGTTCCTGCTGTTGCCACCACCACCGTCCACCACGCTGCCCCAGCGGTGGCCACCGTCGCCCATGCCGCCCCAGCCTTTGGTGCCTACCACGCAGCCCCTGTTTACGGCTACGGAGTCGGCAACGTCGGCTACGGCGTCGGCCACTACGGCTTCGGCCACGGTCTCGGTTCCTACGGCCTGAACTACGGCTACGGCCTTGGCTCTCCCCTGGACTACAGCACCCTGCTCCGCAAGAAGAAGTGTGAGTATATGGCCACGAAGTGTCCGTCAAAGCGTCACATATCACAGTTTTAAAGAAACGCAACTGATTTGTTCCGTTTTCTTTCTTTACAGAAATTATTTCCATCCAGAACACAGATGGGGCATGCAAGGGAAGAAGACGTGGGTTTTCACTGACGACTCGACTCTGCAATTGCCAAATAAATGTGATACGTACAAAGCCCTTCAGCGTGGTGCTTGTTATACTATAAATCACTCATATGACAACGTCTGCTCTGCATAATTAAGGGTTACGACGTGCCCGTCATCCCTAAACATATAAAAGCAGAGTTCTCCCGGGAATCAAGTGACCCGTAGTCTTCCTCATGAAGCATATCCTCCCCACATGAAACACGTGAAAGAATAACTGCTTTCCTTGTAGGCTAATTTCTATGGTATACATACTGCCTTACTAGGGCAGGTCCTGTAGTCGACGTCTGTGCGTGCCAGTGGCGAGGAAAAATTGTCGCCCTCATTAATACTTCATTGACATAATTAACTGCAGGCTTACGGTATCCCACCTTCGGAAAGTGGGAAAGTAATGGATTAGCACCCCGCAATTAATGCACTGCTTATCTCCGTGATTGTTTTAATGAAGAAGGGTTGTATGCGCGGTTCAATCGGATATGACGGCAGTTTTCAAACATTAAACCAGTCCACCATTTATATGAAAATCCCCAAACCGTGAGTTCTGCTCTGAGTTGCCTCGTGAAAAGCTCTTAAAAGGACCCTGTAACACTTTCGATAAGCGCTTTCACTCTTTCCTTCGCGTCTGGAAGCACTGCGAAAGCTAAAGTTATCGTCAGCACTGAGCAGCACTGCGTGATTTGCTCGTCGCTCCAGATACGTCTTCCGTTTCTGCTTTGCTTATGTCACTTTATTTTTAAAGTTGCTATCCAAGCGGGTTCGTTGCTGCAACTGAAGGAAAACCGGCCAACAGCAGCTACATGGCCTCAGTGACGTAATTCGCGCCGGTCGAAGAACGTCAAGACCGGGAAAGAGAGAGAGAGAGAGACAACAACTTGGGCCCTGGCGGCGTTTCCAGCAGGCTGGACGGCCCAGAGTTTGGTCTTTGGGTCAGAGCTGAAGCAGCGCGGTCTCTCACTGCTCGTCATTCGCGATTTTACGGTCTTCTTGGGCCGCCTGAGGACAAGCCCATAGTATATGTGACAGGTCCGCCCGGTCCTTACATAGTGCGCACATGCCTGAATATTGGCCAGGGCTAGTAATGACTGTATGCACGGTGTTTTGGATATGTAATCGTTTGGAGGAGACGCCAGACCACCGACTGCTTTTTGTTTAGGGATGGATGAGCGGGAGGATAACGGGCCCGTTCGAATCGGTAATGATTAGTAATTTCCCTGTATGAGACCATGCGGTCTCTTCCCGACCTCAGCGGAGGCTGCTCGGTGGCTCGGCATGCGAGTCCTCGAGCCGTGTTGTGAGCTGCCTCGTTGCCCGGCAGGGAAGAGTGTGCAGCTGCCCATTAAAATTTGGACTTTCCTCTGGTCTCGGAAATTTAGGCAGAATGCGTCGTGCCTCCGGCGATATGGGCCCTTTAATAAAATTTCGAACTGCCGTTTTCGAGTCACTGATTATGTATTTAGCTGTCGCAAGTGCGATGGGGCATTCCTCGGCTGTCTCAGATTTTGCGGTTACGACCGTTCCGCAACAGGTTAATTTACCTTCACAGTCTCCTGCTGTCATTGACATGGCATCACACGCGGCATATTCTGCCGCATCGACGTAAGATCACGTCCCTAGAATTTGAAAACTTTTCTTAATGGCTTTGGCTCGCTCTTGCCGCCTCTCCTCAGTTGTGTTCCGGGTGCATGTTTCTTGGCAACGGAAGTATTTTGGCACACTCGCGCATTTTCTGAGGAATGTCTACCTTGGTGTCTTGTTGTGCCGCGTAGTTAATTCCGAGGGAGTCTAGTATGTGTCTTCCCGTTGGGTTTGCGTGTAAGTCTTTCGTATTGTGCCACTGTGTGGGCTTCTATAATCTCTTCCAGCGTATTGTGAATTCCTAGAGCTAGCTAATCGTTCGTTAGCCGTACAGGTAGGCAACCCGAGGGCTTGCTTGTATGCCCCTCTAATGATACGCTCGATTTTAGCCTTTTCGGAGAGAAAAAATTTTTTGAGCAAGTTTCCGACAGACAGACAGACAGACAGACAGACAGACAGACAGACAGACAGACAGACAGACAGACAGACAGACAGACAGAATAGATAGATAGATAGATAGATAGATAGATAGATAGTAGATAGATAGATAGATAGATAGATAGATAGATAGATAGATAGATAGATAGATAGATAGATAGATAGATAGATAGATAGATAGATAGATAGATAGACAGAACAGACAGACAGACAGACAGACAGACAGAATAGATAGATAGATAGATAGATAGATAGATAGATAGATAGATAGATAGATAGATAGATAGATAGATAGATAGATAGATAGATAGATAGATAGATAGATAGATAGATAGATAGATAGATAGATTGATTGATTGATTGATTGATTGATTGATGTCATCTGGTCTGCCGCCATGTAACAATATTTTTAAGCGCACCAACTTTTTGGGTTAAAGGCTAAAAGAAGTTGATTCGTTGTCGATTTCTTGTTTTTTTTTTTTTTTTTTGCTTTTTCTCCTGTTATCATTTGACGGCAAACGTCCTTGCTCTGCCTGGACTTAACATGGCCAGTTGGCACGTTAGACTGCGATATACATGCTCACTGGATAAATGATATGGTGCGCTTTTTCTCCCCCTTTACTCGGTAAAGCATCATCAAACCTGCCTTTTTACTTGTGATTTTGCGCAACAAATTGAACCTTTGCATCCACGGCGTGAAGGTATACATATCAAGAATGCATCAGTATGGAAATGCAGCATGCGCCATCTTAGTCTATGGTTCTGAGCCCTCTGTTGAGAAATATGCATTTTAAATGGAAGTGTAATCAGTTTAAACGTGCAGCCGAACCGCCGCGGTGGCTCAGTGGCTAAGGCGTGGCGCTCCTGAGCACGAGGTCGCGGGTTTTCCATTCCAGGCCGCGGCTGCCGCTTTTCTGGCATGGAGCGAAAAGCAAAAACGCCTGTGCAGGTTTCGGCGCACGTTAAAAATCCCCAGGCGGTCAAAATTAATCCGGAGGCCTCCACTACGGTGCGCCTCATCGCCTAGCGTTGCGTCGGCGCATTAAATCCTACCATCAACCAGTTAAACGTGTAGCCGCGCATCGTAGTCTCTACGCACCTACATTGGGTATACAATCACCTACATTCAGGTATACATTCACCTGCAATGGGTATAAATTCACCCACATTAAGAGAACGAGACGAACGAGAGGACTCAGCTTTTTTGGACATGGAGTGTACATCCCTCTGAAACATGGTGGAACAATTTTATAAAATCTATATTATGCAGTCAATAATACCTTTACTTTCATTAACAGAACTTCGTGTGAATGTCCGTGATGTTTGAGCGAGTAATCTTCTCAATGTTGCTGTTCAGAGATGTGACTGATGAGTGCCGGTTTACCGGCACTTGGTAGCACCGCTCTTAATATTAATGTTAGATACAAAGGAATGCTTCAGTTTAAATGCGCAGTCTTGAACAAACGTTTGCGGAGCGCTCCGGAATTTTTAGGAAATGAGTAATTAAAGTGGTATCGTGTTTCGGAATTGTGAATTCAGACGCGTAATAATCACTGATTCTCATTGTATGGTGTTTGGCTGATACATCTTATTTGACACATTTCATTCCCATGTATTACCTCGGAAGTCACAGTGCCGCCGAACCTGTTTCGCTGAATGTCCATTACAGAACCAGCTCACGTTCAAACGTTATCGCTGAACTCCACGCCACTGTCTGCGTACATCCTTCTCTTACGACATTACCATGCAGACCTCGTCTCTTTTGTTCCGTTGCCCGATATGAATTATGTGAACTGTACCGCATGTTAATAGGCCGCAAGAATTGAAAAAAAGAAGTACTGCTTTTATATGTAAAACATATCGCGGTGGTTCCTTGGCAGGTTTCTCCGTCCCTTCTTTAACATTTCCGCCCCAAGAGTGCCTTTGAACAAGATGCATATCTAGGCTATAAGAACGACTCCCCACTGTGGAAGTACCGTCACCAGTGACATTTCCAGTCATTTATCGAAACCTTCCGGGCATTTAAGGTGGCAGAAAAACAAGTGTACAAGCGAGTTTACCTTGGGTTAATTAAAAGTACACGACGATTAATGTTTTTTAAGCACAATAAAAACACCCCATCTATGTTTTTAATAATCTGCAGAAATTCAACGAAGTGTCTACTAATGCATAGCTTTCTAATGCCGCTTGTCTAGAGTGTATGTTTATTACAGCCAAATATGGCTATGAGTAGCGAAAGTCGTTGGATTAGTTTATTATTTTGAAATTATCTTTTGTTTATTTTCGCCATTATGTAAATAATATACCGTTATAGTACCTTTACTCCGCTAATTATGTTTTTTTTTTCAAAGATCCAAGGCGTAGTGCAGAGCTGGTCCATTTACGCTATTGTTATGCATACTTCCAACATTATTTTGCGGACTCATTTCATTTATTGTTCGCTTTTCGGGGGAGATGTATAAGATGCATATTTTTGTGGTTTTATTTTGTACTTATTTTTTTTTCTTTTTCTAAATTTTGTTCGACCAGTCGTCTCTATTCCGCTATTCTAAAATTTACAGGTGTTACTTTTGCCAAATATGCATTGTTGTGGAGATGCAGGGCGTTACAGGGTTCACCATTTTCGCTATTTTTTTTTCGTATTCTGGACGTTTCTGTTTTTGCTGAATTTTTTTTGTTATTCTTTGGTTTTGGGGGAGATGTTTAAGATGCATATTTCTGATTTAGTCAGATCACTTTCGTCAAAATTTTATTTTTGTATTTTTCTTATTTTTGGGGGGGGTCGGGGGAGGGGGTTCAAATTCTGTCAGACCAATTACTCGGCAATACCGACTCCGTCAGACCAATTACTCAGGTGTTACTTTCGCCAAATCTGCATTAGTGTTCTAAAAACTTGGTCATCATTCTTGTTTTTAAGGCTATTATGTCTGCATATGCATCAAACTTGAAATAACTTTCTCTTGTTCCGGGTTACTCTGGGATTGCCGACAATGAGACAGCTGATCAAATGGCCGCTGCTGCTACACTGACGAATACAGTACTCTGCAACAACAGTAATCTGCACTGACCTCAAGCTACACATTAGAAAACACTGTCGTAAAACATAGAAAACAGGGTGGAGTAAACAGGCAGACAACAAATTACACATAATAAAACAACACTTGGGACCTTACGCCCCCGACAAACGCAACAGATACACAGAAGTCATCCTTGGCTAGGCTACGGATATATGGCCCACCCTATGCAACGCACTCGCATTTGCTCACGGGATCTTCAAGACCCCAGTGCAGCAGGTGCGGAGAGGCTTTATGCGTAACTCACATACTCATTCAATGCAACGCACTTGACCCCACACGGCGCGAACATTTTCCTGAACTGTACAGACAACACATCCAGCTACACCCATCACACTTCTTGGCCGATAACCCAATGTTTTCAATTAAGAGTGTTTTTCAGTTTTTATCAGACGTCGTTAACTTTTCTACAGCTCTTTTCATATCATGCATAATCATCCTGGCCCTATACACCAGCCATCCTAATAAATTTTAAGTCACTTCACTTTTGTTTTTATTGAAATAATTTAGTATTTAATTGTAAATCCGAGTCATCAAAAAATTGCAGCATCTCCAATCCGTGGACAATGGCGAGGCTGCGGAGTACGGGGACTCGAAATGACATCTGAGTTGCGCCCCGACCGTCATTCGATTTGAGCCGTGAGTTGCACCTTGATTATTCCCTAAATGAGACTGCAACTTACGGCTCAAATCGAATTTCGCTTAATTTTCACTTGATGGTGGTGTGCGCACGGATGGACGTGGACGAACATTGGGAGGTCCTATGGTACTCCGCACCGTTACAGGCGAGGGAGTAAGCCGTTCGACTCTCGGGTACTAACTCACGGTCGTAGCCCAATTGCAGAAAATGTCAGGCTGGTGTATGAAGTGTACAAGTTACAGGACCACGAACTTGAATGGGTTCCTGTTTTGGAAGAGCTGTGAACATTTGATGTTTTAAGTCCTTCCATCAGCCAAAGTTTGGCAGGCGGTTTTTAATTTATCCGCGACTTGTAATATGTGCGTTCAAAGTAATAAAAAAAACGGTCGTAGCCCAATGGTAAGACGACTGACACTAACTCTGTATGGTCTGCCAGACACAGGCTCAAATCCTGCTGGTGCCTGTGTGATCTTTTGCGATTGCATATGCTATGCGCACGGAGACGGGCGGACATTGTGCGGTCCTAAGGTACTCCGCAGTCTAAAATAACTTTGTCTTTGGTGCTCTTTGCCCGTGTTATCCTTGCGCCATTAAATCCAAACCATCATACTCATCACTAATTCTTTGTCATAACATCTAACCCCTTCAAATACACTATCGTATACGAGGCCCTACAGTCTCATTTTTGAAACCGTCGTGCCGTACGTAATTAACGTAAATCTACACTGATGCCGTTCCAGTTACATTCTCGACTTCAAGCTAGAAGGTCCTTCCTGACAAAACAAATAGATACTGTTGTCATCGAAGCCCCAACACCCACTTCGGTGAGTGAGCTGAAAGCCTTCCTGGGCCTCGTAAACTATTGCGGCAAATTTCTGCCAAATCTCGCCACCGTGCTGGCCCCGCTATATGCCCTTTTAGCTAAAGGGACCAGGTGGCAGTGGGAGCCGAAACAAGAGCGAGCTTCCAAACAGTTAAGGATGGCGAATTGCGGCTTCCAAGTTCCTTGCTCACTTCGACCCTGATAAGCCACTACGACTCGAGTGTGACGCGTCACCTGTAGGCATTGGGGCTGTTTTGTCTCCCGTGTCAACGGTGTTGACTACCCCAATCGGATTCCGGTCACGGACACTTACAAGGCCGAGCGCAATTACTCCCAGTTGGAAAGGAAGCACTGGCTCTTGTCTTCGGCGTCGCGCGGTTTAAGGACTACTTGCATGGACACCGATTTGTGTTAGTGACCGACCACAAACCGCTCACTGGCTTATTCAATCCAAGTAAGGCGATTCCACCGATGGCTGCAGCGACGAGAATCCAGCGTTGGGCCTTATTTTGGGAAATTATGACTACACATTACAGTATCGCAAGGGCAGTGAACATTCAAATGCCGATGCCCTCAGTCGGTCTGCCATTGTCAGCCACGGAGCCGCCGGGACGACTGCCCCGACGCCTGTGTTTTGTATACCCAGGCCTGGAAGAAACGGCGATATTCGCTCGCGACGTGGCACAAACTGACTGATCAGGACGCCATCCTCCGGAAGGTTGAAAGAGTGGATTGCAGAGGGATGGCCGTCCTCCCTCCCCAGGGTCACGAACACCTCCACCCTCCGTCCGTACTTTAACCGGAGAACGGAGCTAACCACTAGCCACAATTTGGTGTATTGGGGGACATACATCGCATTGGGTTCTTTTCCCATGGCTTGTGGCAAAACGCATGGTTGCGTCCTGCTGCATGAGACCCACACACCCAGGAATTGACATCCATGAAAAGCATGTGGCCCGAACCCTGTTTTGGGTACCCGGGTTTGGATAGTGACATAGAACGGCTCGTCAAATCATGCGGTACATGCACGCAGGCCTCGGCGATGCCACCCGCCCAGATACATTTGGCGTGGCCAGACACCGGCGAGAGATGGAGCCGACTACATGCAGACTTTGCCGGTCCGATAGACGGCCAGATGGTATTGCTTGTGGTGGACGCCAAAACAAAATGGATGGAAGCAGTTCCTATGAAAGTTGCCACAGCGCAATCAACGGTTGATGCCCTAAGGTCAATGTTTGCACGCTTTGGCCTTCCAAAAACTATCGTTTCAGATAACGGACCGCAATTTGTGAGCGCTGTCTTTCGCGAGTTTATGGCCCGAAACAGCGTGCAACATCTCACAACTGCCCCGTATCATCCACAGTCCAACGGATTAGCTGAAAGAGCGGTGCGCACCCTCAAAGAAGGGCTAAAGAAAAACACTGGTATAGACCTGAAAACACGCATATTTTCGGTTTCTGTTCCGATATCGCCGAACGCCTATCAAGGATGGCAAGTCCCCGGCGGAGCTATTACTGGGATATCAGATCAGAACCAAAATGGACTGCATCACACCGGACAAGGATAGGGCAGACATCCAACCGAGAGCGATAAAGACTAAGTTTAATGCAGGTGACCCCGTCTGGATGCGAAGTTTTGGGTCAGGTCAACGGTGGATTCCCGGAGTTGTGCGCAGTCACCAGGGCTCCCGGATGCTTACGGTTGAATCGGGACAGGGACTCCAGCGACGGCATCTGGACCAGCTGAGGAGTCGGGCTGAAGAACAAGACTGTCGCTCGGAAGACGTTAACCAGCAGGAACCCGCCGCCGAGAGTACCCCGTCCTCATCGCAGGTGGACTCGACTTCATCTCCCGGTACTACGACCTCAGTGCAGGACAGCCCGGAAGCAGCCGATGCGGGAGCTGGCCACCCGCCAACTTTGCGAAAATCGACAAGGCTCCGACGGGCCCCTGACCGCTACGGTTTTTCTCCTGAACGCTTTACCTATTAAGGGGGGAAGAGATGATATGTCATCATCATCATCACCAACAATCAAGGGATCATCATCATCAGGATTTGTGCTGCGTGGAATAAAACCGGCTTCCATCTTGCCATGTTGTTCGTGGCTGGTGCTCTAAGTATTATTCGCTCGGAAGCGATATAGCAGATACCTTCCTCGAAGACGTACTAAATGTTGTCGCAAACGCCGTCTCCCGCGCATTCCTGGAGATCATTCGGGACTTTAGACAAGACATGTTAATCTGCTACGCTGCGTTGTTTTCACCCCACCGAACATTTAAAAGCACGTTGACGTGCGCCGATAAAGTTGACGCGCGGCGCTAAAATGTAATCTTTATAATAGTTTAGATATAGATCAATGTGAGCGAAAACTAAAAACAATAAAAATGTCCGGTTAATTTTTTGATAACCAAGTATAACAATTACCGTCTGTTACAGGAAACAAAAAATAAAAAGCAGCAAAAATAAAAAAAACGGGCTATGAAGTACGAAATTACAAAGGTGTACTCAATCCAACCTTCTCCTTCGATTGACTGTAAAAATACATAAAACACTCATAACAAACTCGTGGAATCGCAAGAAGTCTCTGTCCAGTGTTTTCATTCGTCGAACACAAGCACAAGCAAAGGAAAAGAAGCTGTCCGTTTTGAATGAACGTGTTCGTTCAGTATACCACCAACAAAACGATAGGTTGGTGAAGAAGTACACATTCTCAAAATTTCTGTAGTTTTTTTTTTCTGGTGGAAGGGAAATACAAAAGAACCAGCGTAATGTAGTTCGAAAACAGAAACGCCTGGTGCCCTAAATTAATTCACAGTCCTCCAGTGAACGGCGTGCCCCATAGCCCTGATAGCGTTATTGCGTCAACACCCGCAATGTTGAAATGATCCGTGCCGCCGCTCAAAAGGCAGCAAATGGGCTTTTGTAATGCGTCTGACTTAAAATCAATTCGGCAACGACCAACTCTGCCCGATGTCTCCACATTTGCTTGCCAACCAGCGATCTAACTCCCCAACGAAAAAACACGAGGCGGACCGCGCAAGCCCGTATCTAACCCGGGCCCCAATATTTAACAGAAAAGTAAGAGACGGATAGATAAACATATCTCGATAGGAGGAAGAGAACTCTTGGTTCCAGGTGCTAACGCTGTTTCTGCGTATCGTCTTATTCAAGCAAAGGGGCGACGCACAAGCTGAGGAGACCGAGCAAACTACTGTCTAAAACAAAGAAGAAACAAAAAAATTGGCCGCGTATCTGCTCCTTTCGTTGCAAATGTCGTCAAAAGACGATAGCCTTTGTAGACATTTGCCAAGGAAATGCCCCCTTCGCTTTCCCGCTCACCTTTCATGCTGTTCCTGTTCTGTCGCGCTCATCCCAAGGTAAACACACTAAAGGTTGCTCAAGGCGATTTGAATTTACCGCGTTACACTGCTACAGGCGGTGTTCCTAGATGCCTGCGCTGCAGTACGGCCGAGACGCGCGTGAATCAAGGCGGCCGACTTCAAGGTTTATAGAACCGCGTTGCCGTGCTCCACGTGCATTCCAAGCAGAACGTGAAACCTAGCTAGTGGAACCTTTAATTGCTGTTGCCGCGTGATTTCTCATATGCCGCCAGGAGGTGGCGCGGGCAACAGCAGGCGGTACGCGTTGTTCTGCAGTAGATGTAGAATATCATTTGCTATCGCAAAACCGAGCATCCAGGAATTTTTTAATAAAGGAACACTGTAAATATCCCTTACTAATTTCCTGTCTTATATTTGCGTAATGTCTTGTTGTTGTTCAACAAAGTTGACAAGTATGAACATATAAACCGGGCATAGACGTTTATATTTGGCTGTGACTATATAAGACTATTGCGCAGTAAGCATTTTACTTTGGCCGGGTGGCTGAATCGAGTCACAGAAAGACAGATGGACAGACAGACATACAGACAGACCAAAATTTCTGGGTCTAAGTAGCCCAAGAAAGACTATCGTCTTTAAAACAAAGAGGGAGAGAAAGGGAGGCAACTTCCGTCTCGAGGTGATAACATTGCTGCGGCGCCATACAAAGCAAGCCCGAGACGCCCAAGGCAACGCCGCTACTTTCCCTTTTAGTTATCGTACGATGTCAACGGTGAAAGCTTATAATCGCTTCGCAGCAGCCATCAAAAATTATTTAAAAATGAAATTTAACGAGCAACAGCCTGCGGCAGATCAGGATTGGTTTCGTGAGCTGTCCACCACCAGGTAGTTCAAATAACGTATCAATGTATTCTGCTGGCTCTTTTATCGGTTGCATTACTACTGCCAGGTTACTGCGCCGCCAAAGACCTAACATCGGTTCGAAAATTTCGGTGCAGAAAAGTAAATCCTATGCAAGTAAAGCTCATCAACAAACTCCCCGAATTGTTGGTTTCTGCCGCGTAATCAAGCATGCAACCTTGAATACGTGTAAAAAAGCCGCGGGCCAGAAGGTTTCGAAAACTGTACAATGGACCACCACACATCACAAAAGTTCCAAAGTTCAGTTTTATAAATGATCTTCATTTGCGCGACAGGACAATCTAATTGTGCTTGTGTGAGGCTGAACCCGTTATTTTCCTTGCACACATCTATTTAATCGAGTAAGGTAAAAAAATTACGCCCACCTCCCCTCGCGGGAACACTGGTGTGATGCGACGCTGAAGATGGTTCCATTGGCGTCGCATCCAAGGAGGTTGTAACCTCCTTGGTCGCATCGAGCAATCGTCGGGTACGGCAAGAGAGCAAGCGCGGACGACCGTCGACTGAGAGACCGGCCGGAGCGCGGCCCTCCGCTTCTATGCGCAGCGCGCCCGAAGGAGAGGAGACCGCGGAAAGAGTACTGCACATGCGCACAGTGCGACCGCAGATGTTGGGAGAGAGCGTTCGCTATCGGAGAGAGGAGAGGAGGCGAGCGGAGGAGAGACGCAGCTGTGCGGACGCGGACGACGGACGCACGCAGGACAGGACCGCCGGCAAGAGATGCTCCTCTCAGCGTCGCATCTAAAAATTGCTTCTGATGTCTTTGTTCGCGATACGATCCACCTCATTTTCGACAGTCGTAAATGCTTGTCTTCGCACACACCTGTTCGCGATACGTGGTTCTAATCGTGAGTCATCTTTCTTCATTCCAAGATCGTTTTTTTAGAAAAGAAGAGCAAGTAATATACCTTGTATAATTTGCTGCCATTACACTAATGGGTGAATAGATGGGAATACATACCCGATGAGCTTAATTTCTCATGTGCTGTTGACCTGTAGTCACAGTAGCCACAGCGAAGTTGTGGTGAATCGCTGCTGAACGTTGAAGCCACGACGAGGTACCCTAAGCACTCGCAATCTTCCTTGCATCGCCCTCGCGGGATACCCCACACGTCCTCTGTCACGGATATCATTACGGCCTAGAACGCGAGGTGGAACAGATAACTTGTTTTTAAAAGTGTATGCACGTTTATAGAGTATACGACAAGACATGCAGAACAGTTAATTCAGGCCCGACGAATGCTCAGACCGCGAGGCGGCCAAACGACTAAGCCCTTATCGACAGCTCAGTTATTGCGTTGTCAACAAAACCTTGGCACTCTATGCCTTCCGGTCGTCGTCCACACTTTTATCGCACTTAAGGCATCATATAAGTTTGTCAAGTTTGCCAGCTGCTTGTATTGGTCTATGTAGTGAATATTAGCAATCATGCCTACCTTCCGGAACCTCTGATTGATTGTAGGGTTTAACGCGCCGACGCAACGCAGGCGATGAGGCGCGCCGTAGTGGAGGGCTCCGGATTAATTTTGACCCACCTGGGGATCTTTAACGTGCGCCGAAATCTCGTACACACGGGCGTTTTTGCTTTTCGCCTCCATCAGAAAAGCGGCCGCCACGGCCGGGACTCGAATCCGCGACCTTCGTGCTCAGCAGCGCAACGCCTTAGTCACTGAGCCACCGCGGCGGGTCTTCCGGCACCTCTAGGACGGCGCGAAATGAACCAGGGCAGGAAGGGGACTTCGAAGTTCTGTACGTTGCTCGAACACAACATGGCCTAAGCGGCAAGAGTCGCGCAGCACACGACCCGCGGCTTCCCGACGAGACTGAGGTTACGTGATTGATCACGTGGTCATCACGTGGTCAAGCTCCCGCGAAACCAAAGACGCAAAGGTTACTAGTTCGGTTTAGCGGTTACAAATTAGTGGTTACAACCGTAGCGCCACAAAGCAACCACTACGTTCAACGAGATCTTCGGCCGTTACCATTACTCAATATAAAAAGGCTTGTAACGTTTATTGGACTGGCTTGTAACCGTTGCTATAGAACTTAAAAGCGTTTATAGGTAGCCATAAAGGTTACGGCACTTATCTACATGTGGTTTATCTACGTTGGCTCAGTATTGGTGAATTCCTCGTGTGGATAGGTATGGAGCGGTCACCGGTCAAAAGCAGCAGCGGCATTTTTTTCGCACCGCTGTTCCCATTTCAGCGAGACATACAATCCATAAAGAACTCTTCGGTTAGGCCGTGGAATAAAAACACCGCAATTTTGTACTGTTATCAGCGAAGACGGCTGTATGGTTTGCTGTTCTGGATTCGTAGTCGATGCATCGCTAATCCCAAATAGCTATTGTTTTTTGTTCATCACAGGGGCCCGGATTATGCCTCCAGAACTTCTAAACTGGGTATTTTATTTTTCGCTTTTCTGAACCGCAGCGCATGCGCATATATACCAGCAAAGAACCCACGCGTAGCTGCTTGGGATGTAGATGGGGGGAAGGACACAAAGTTTTCACGGAAAAGGGGAGAAAGCACCTCATGTAATCATTTACTAAAAGGTGCCGCTATTGATAAATACCTTGGGTGAACAAACTTGCAATTGAGGGCAGTGACTAGACAAAAACTGATTAGCTACGGCACTGCATGAAAGACCACACGTATGACTGTAATTTAATTTACAGTTGTCATTGCAACCTCCTCTGTTCCTGTATATACCGTTTGTATTTTGTGAATAAAACAGTTGATAGTTTACACTCGTCTTGTGTATGTCAGACGAGCGGTTACACAAATCGACGAGTCGGTTACACGAATGGTTGTAATGACCTTTTCTTTGCAAATACGCCCGCAAGCTATCGTGAGAAGACACTTTAAAAACTAGCCCTGAATACATGGTAGGTATTGTAAACGAACCCTTTAGTGCCCTTCCGGCAATAAAGATTTTTTTTTCTGCTGAAGAAACGCAAGTTCAGGAAAATGACATGGAACACAACAGCATGTAGTGTATGGGGACTCCCCGGACGGGGCCATCCGAGTTATGGACAGGTACATTTGCATTTGCACGAAGGGGTAAATGTTACAGCGCACGGTCAGGGGCGCTGGCCTCAGAAATGCGAACTAGGGCACGTCGGTAAATACTGCTTTACTTTCATTCAACTTCCCCTGTCAAGCTCACTCGTTTACAAATCATGTTCTTTATTGCACTGCACCACAATTTCCGTGTGCTGTGTGCTGCCCCTTCCTTGGCCTACTTTCCAGGAATGGCATTTGAACACATTGAATAAGTAAGCAAGTATGTAGTGAAAACTCCAGAGAGAGGAGAGAGAGAGAGAGAGAGAGAGAGAGAGAGACGTTTATTCGAGCTTTCTAAAGTGGGAGTGGTTCCCTAGTCCGGGAATCCATCAGGTGAGCAGAGAGCCTTCGCTCTGGATGCCAGGAGCTGCTGTACGTCCAGACGGTCACTGGTCACCAGGTTCTCCCACAGCTCAGGGGTGGGAAGAGGGGATCGGAGAGGTGGAAGTTTGGGATTGCACCCACACTGTATTATAATTTGAGCTAGAGTTCCGGGTTGCAGGCATACGATGCAGGCGTCGGGCGAACTGGGTGAGGGAATGTATTGGTTTGTAGTCTGCGGAGCAGCGATTCTTCTTCCTTGGATAGTGCAGGGTGAGGGGGAGGGAAGTGTTGTCTGTCGGAACGGTAATATTGCGTGATGTTTTGATACGTTACGAGCGGGATTGACGATGTGGTCTCCTCGGAAGCCTGGAAAGAGAGGGCGCAGGCTTGCTGATGAGAAAAGTTGTTGCCCGTCAGGGAGGAATGGCCACGAGTCCAGATGATATTCAACTCCAGAGTCCCCAGTGGCAGTGCCGTGGTACCCTAAACAGAAACTTCCTTTTAAACTGAAGGATTTGGTCCTACAAACGCGTGTCTCTCGTGATCTGTAATTCACGAAATTTACATGCGTTCTTTGAATTCTTGCTCTGTACTGCCCTCCCTGCATGGGCCAGCATCTTGGCCTGCAGTATTAATAAATGAATAAAAAAAAACACACGGTGGCTTCCAGCTTCCCCTATAAGCGGCTTTGAGGTTTTAACGTGTTTGTTCCGTACACTTATTTAACTCCGCTGGTCATCCTTCTTCATAAAGTGGAAAACCATCGAATTTTTAATTGTCTCGTATTTATTACAATTATCTATATGTTTTTTGCGAAACTGTGGCTTGCGTATGCTAACATGTTCACTGGTGGTGGTAGCCACTTCGCCGTTCCAATTCTTGTTGCTTCAGACGTCTAATTACAGTGTAAAATGACTTACACCCTTCTTGTGTATAACTAACACCCTCACAACCTATCAAAAACGGAGAAATACACTCTTTGCAAAGGTGTAATTAAATGATAAAACGCCCTTTAAAAGTGTGTATTCCTGTGTGTCGCTAGGGTGTAAGCGTGTTATAAACAACAAAACAACCTTAAGGGGTGTTTTCGTTCGTGTTTTTGCTAGGGGGTAAGGGTGCAAGTTATAGACATTGATTTACACTTTTAAGTGTGTAAAAAAGAGTCTATACACCTATCAAGGGTGTAAGTCTGCAAAGGGAGTAAATCGATAATTTACACCTTTAAATGTGTCAATCAGTTTACAGTGTATACTGATTCCTAAACCGTTTACCATGCCGTCCACGCACAGGCGGATTCATAATTGCTCTTCACGAAGTCCCGCGCGTCACACCTGTGCCCAAGACAAGACTGGAAATCCCGGCTGCGCAACCGTGCGTGGTCTGCCGCTCCATTTCGCTTCCTTCAAGATCAATGACGCCGTGCTGAAGGCCACGCGGTAAGGTAGCTCTCGTACGTGCACTTACCTTCCTTTGCATTTTCAATTATTCACTTTGTCGGAAGCGTACTCTATCAGTCTCGAGTCTAAACGATCAATTAGGAATATGCGAGCTCGTTCAGAACAAAAATCAAATTGAGATTGTCGGCACGCTCCGCTAATACCGTTTACGTCACGATGCTGATCAGCGGTCCTATGCCAGAAGCAGAGGAAGAGCTGAAAGCCGGATACGATGTGCTGAACTACGACACTATTTGCGTATGTCCTCCATTTTCACCTTCATACCTTCTTTTTCTGCTCTTCCGTATTTTCTCGGCAGAGGTTGGGGTATATAAGGATCCCCGGCTGTCCATTTCACTTCAGCAGTTCTCGGTTCACCAAAGCTACCACTGCCATGGTAAGACAAAGGTTTCCTGCTCTTCGTTACATCCCAGTGAGGTTCATAAGCGTTCGCTAGGTATTTCTGGATGTAAACTGCTGTGCCTTGTCTCTAAGGTTCACGTGAGATTTATTTGTGTTAGTAAAATTGTGGACAGGAGCAAACCGAAGTTGAGATGATTCTCTTAGTTAAAGCGTAAAAGTACCAGTGTTAATCTTCCTAAGCGATCGTTGCTTTGAGCTTCACTACTACGATGTCAAAGAACTAAAGTTCTAAGTTTTTACAAAAAAATAAGTCCAGCGAAGACTGTCTTGTTCCTTCGGAGTCTCTTTAATATGCCGGGTAAACAACACAGCAATCCTACCCGACGGAGGATCGTTTCTCGAGTCAAAATTGATACTCAAATAGCCACTCCTTCTCATCAGTGCATGGTAAAATAACCCTCCTCATTCCACTCTTCCCGTGATTGGACAATGGCCATACCTTGGTTGGCGGAAGCGCGCAGTGGAGGATGGTGGTGGTGGTCTGCGGTGACGTACTTAGCTTGCCTATCTAGGAATCCGAAATTCTGCGACATAATTCTGCTGTTGCAGTAGTGGAAATTCTATGACAGTATGTTCTATTCATTTCAGTACCGCGCTTGCGTTATCCTCGCCCTGGTCGCCAGCTCCTACGCTGGCTTCCTCCACGGTGGTTACCCGGGTTTCGGCATCGGTCACGGCGTTGGTCTGACCAGCTATGACCTCAGCCACGGTGTCGGCTACTCTGGTCTGACCGGCTTTGGCTTCGGTCCCGGTCTCTCCTACGCTCCATCCGCCAGCTACGCCGTTGCTGCCCCAGCCGCTGCTCGCTACGTGTCTGCCTACCAGAGTGCTCCGGCCGTGACTACCATCCACGCCGCCCCAGCTGTTACGGCTGTCCACACTGCCCCCGCTATCGCCACCGTTGCCGCCGCCCCTGCCGTATCCCGCTTCACCACCTTCCAGTCCGCCCCAGTCGTGGCTGCTGCCCCAGCTGTCGCCACCTACGCAGCTGCCCCCGTCGCCACTGTGGATGCCGCTCCAGCCCGCTTCACCACCTTCCAGTCTGCCCCGGCTGTGTCCCGCGCCACGACCTACCAGCAAGCCCCAGCCGTCACCAAGGTCTTCCAGTCTGCCCCTGTTGTCGCCGCTGCCCCATCAGTGTCTCGCCTCACCACCTACCAGTCTGCCCCAGCCGTCACTAACTACGCTGCCCCTGGTGTGACCAAGGTCTTCCAGCCCTCCCTGGCCACAGTGTCCACTGCCCCAGCTGTGTCTCGTCTGACCTCTTACCAGGCCTCCCCAGCCGTTACCAAGGTGTACCAGTCTGCCCCAGTCGTTTCGGCAGCCCCGGCTGTCACCAAGGTCTACCAGTCCGCCCAAGCCGCTTCCCGAGGGGGCAACTATGGTCTCAACCAGGGCGTTGGCCTCACTAGCTATGGCATTGGCCACGGCGTCGGTTACTCCGGTCTCACCGGCTTCGGAGTTGGCCAAGCTCCATCCGCCAGCTACGCTGTGGCTACGCCAGCCGTATCCCGCTACGTGACCGCCTACCAGGCTGCTCCAGCCGTGACCGCTGTCCAGGCCGCCCCAGTCGTGGCTGCTGCACCAGCTGTCGCCACCACCTACCACGCTGTTCCTGCTGTCACCACCACCACCGTCCACCACGCTGCCCCAGTGGTGGCCACCATCGGCCACGCCGCCCCAGCCCTTGCTGCTTACCACGCAGCCCCTGTTTACGGCTACGGTGTTGGAAACGTTGGCTACGGCGTCGGCCACTACGGCTTCGGTCATGGTCTCGGTTCCTATGGCCTGAACTACGGCTACGGCCTTGGCTCTCCCTGGGACTACAACACCCTGCTCCGCAAGAAGAAGTGTGAGTATAAGGCCCCGAAGTGGCCGTCAATGCTTGCTGTTTACTGTTTTGAAAAAAAAACGCAAGTGATTTGTCTCCTTCCCTTTTTTGCAGAGGTACTTTACTCTACAAACTACACAGAAAGCAAGAAAAGAAGACGGGGAGCTGCATTGTCAACTCTTCGCTACTGCAGAGAAATAAATCTCGATTTGTGCAAAGAATTCTGTGGCATCCTGGTTATACTGCAAATCGCTCTTGTGTCATAAATGTCATGACCACTCCTGCTGCGCGCACTCACAAAATGGAGATTAATTAGAAAAGTTTCTTGAACATAGACTACTAAACGGGAAAGAAACCTAAAAACTATTCTTTTTGTTGTTTATGTTTTCGTGTATAAATGGTTTATGCTGCAATGCTCGCGATAGATCTCGAAGCGTTGAAAGCTGCCTGCATACTTACCTGAAATAATTTTTGGATATAGCTGCAATCTCTTCATCGAACAATATACATCCGTACAGTTACAAATTACGCTTACAAAAAGGCAGGTACAGCCGTTTTTGAAATGGAGGACCGGAGGAGATCCAGTGGAGGAGTATAAGGGAAGTATAGAAAATATGAAGGAATAACGATAAGTAGCATGCGGGCTTGTAGGCCCAGTCCAGTGGTCAAAGAATATTTAATGCGAAAAATGGGTCGCGATATGTACACTTGGCAAGAAGTGGTATTATGTCACTGATAAGTGACCACTTTCTACCTTGCGTTAGATACTCTAGAGACAGCTTTCAAAGTTCACGTAGGAGGCCGCTGTCAAGGTGGCAGTTTTTTACGGGTGTCAGAATCCAGACTGCCGTGGTTTATGTAGGGTTGAATGGTGGAACCTGCAGTGGTTAATGTGAAGACGCGACACGGAGTAAAGGTAGCACCATTCCATGCTAAATGATGTAGTGTGGCTGGTGTTATACTGAGGGGGCCGTTCCTTTATATTAATCTGGAAGAACTCAACTACTTTCAAAATAACTTTCGTTGAAATTCTGTTTCTTTGCAGTGGCTTTGGTCAACACTCGTCAACCCACAAACACGTCCTTTGACATGATAAGGCTTTGCGAGGCAGTTGCTGGTGAATCTGCTTAATTTATTATTTAGGTTGAATCCTTGTAGCTTACATAAACCTGGTCGTTCTAGTATTATTACAAAGCTGCTTTTTTGTATAAACAAAAGTTGCCCTTGGTCTGGAAATATTTAGGGATGTAGGGTGTAGTGATACCGCGAAAATCACGTTCTCTAGCTTTTTCTTCCGCAATACCTTGAGGTAAATACCCGAGGTTGGGCATATTCTAACATGAAAACGGAAAAAATTCTCGATATTAGTGATGATACTATTTACTAGCGCAGAAAGCCCAGTCTAAAATTACAACAGGAATACCGCAAAAAGCTAACAAGAATTCTTGTCGTACGACAAAAAAATAGCAGTGGCACGGCCGCTGGATGAGAGCGCACGCAAGGTGCGCCTTTCATCCAGCGGCCGTGGCAGTGGCTTACCTCGGCTATGCCAGGATATACGTAGCCTGAGCTAAGCTTCAGCTGGTTATTCTTAGGTTTCCTGGTTGTCTAGGATTAGCTGATTATCATGCTTACTGTTGCTAAAACAATTTCCAAACCAATCCAATCCAATTCAGTCCAGTCCAGTCCAGTCACTGCTCCTCGCGCATGGCTCCTCCCGCATCACGGCTCTCCAAGAGCCACGCGAAACTGCTATCAAGCGGCTCCGGTGCAGCGTGAGACTTGGCTACTGCGCAACGGAGGCGCACAGCTAGGCACGCGCCGGCGCCAGTGCGTCTGCCGCGGCTATGACGTCACTCCTCTAGTATGCGCAGACCGGCGAATGTGCAGACTCAATTCTCTACACACCCGTACTCCAATGGATTGGATTTCAATCCAACACAATCCAATTTAATCCAATCCCATCCAATCCCATCCAAATCCAAGCCAAGCCAATCCAATCCGATCCGATCCAAACCAATGCAATGCTCCTCGCGCTTGCGCAGAACGGCCCTTCAGGGCCCACGCGAAACTGCTCAACCTCGGCCAGTGTAGCTTACGCTACAAAACTTTGTTGTGACAATAGAAGATCCTGTTGTTACGACAAAGCCACCTGTTTTTACGACACATTTCTGTCGTAACGACAAAGTCAATTTTCTCAACGATAAGCATTCCTGTAGTAACAACAGAACAGCCGTTTGCGCTACTCTTCACAATCGGCAATAACATTCAAGCGATGTGCAACTACTGACGGAACATCAGGATCCCGACAAGACAGGAATTCGGCAAAACGGAAACCTTCAACATCAGGACACGGGACACGACACACGACAGAACATCAGAATCACGACACGACAAGAAATACGAGAAGGCGACAGTACGAAACGCGAAAATTACGACAAACTACAGTAGTAGTAGTAGAAACTTTTATTGTGCCTCGTGATGGGGTCAAAAAGAGAAGGGACGGAGGAGAAGGTGGTGCCTTCTACTCTACTTCCTCCCCTCTTCCTCAGTCGTCAGCCAGAAGCCCCTGGGTTCTGGCGGCGGCCTCGGCCATCGGGACGACCCGAAGCTGCACTTCCGGGTCGGGGCTGAGCAAAGAAGAGGTCTCCCATTACTCCATGTTCGTTACAGTGAACGAGTTGCACCTAGCATTTGCTGCATCATTTTGATTCTGCCTTGCGGGACACGACCATAACATGTGGTAGAGGTTCGCCCGACCCGCGCATATCTTACAATCTCCTGAGTATATTTCGGGATAGCAGCGACTGAGCGCAACCGGGATTCGAAACGTGTTCGTCTGCAACTGCCTCCACCATACCGAGTCCCGTTTAGTGAGGCTGCGGTGCGCGGCGGGATACTTTCGTCTTGCCAATCTGTAATGATCTATAATTTCTCTGTATGACACCATGCGATCTCTTTCCGACCTGACTAGGTGGGGTGAGGTGGGGTCGACGTCTGCTTGGTCGATTAAACCTCGGGTGGCGTCGTGGGCCCTCTCATTTCCTGTCAGACCCGAGTGTGCTGGTGTCCACATTATTTGAATTTTTCTTACATTTTTCGCTTTCGCGAGTATGCTCGTGGTTCGAGGCGATACCCTACCTTTTGCAAAATTTCTAACTGCCGATTCCGAATCGCTAACATTTATTTTTGCGCTGGTGATGGCCGCCTCCTCACCATCCGTAGGTCGCACCGTAGAGAGCGAAGCGGCAGTGAGTAATTGTCCCTGACGGTCGACTATCGCTAGCGTCATGGCGTCGCGGGCACGATATTTAGGTTAATCAACGTAGACCACGTCCTCTGATCTTTCAAATCGTTTGTCTAGCGCGCGTGCTCGTTCCCGTCTGCGCTCGACGTTATGCACAGGATTTCATGTTTTTTGGGAGTGGGGGAACGTAGAGGTGCGGTCGCCATTCAGGGGGGATATCCTCTTTCGGGCCCGCCAGTGTTTCGTATGCTATTCCTAGCGAACGAAGAATGTGTCTTCCGGTCTTGCTCCGGGATAGTCTTTCGTAATGGGCCGTTCTCTCTGCCTCCACCATTTCGTCGAGCGTGTTGTGAATGCGCAACGCTTCTAAACGATCATTTGCAGTGCTGAATGGACGGGCGATCGCTTGTTTGAACGCCTTTTTGATGAGACCATTGATTTTTATTTTCTCGTCCGCTTTGAAATTAAGAAAGGAGTCACATAAGTAATTTTGCTTAGCACGGAAGGACTGAATCAGTCGTACTAGGCTTTCTTCTTACATGCCTGTTTCTGTTTGCTACCCTTGCAATCAATCGCATGGTTAGTTGCGTGCTTTTCTCTAATTGTTTAATGGCTTCCTTATTGTGGCCATTATCTTGAATTTTAAGGCCAAGGACTCGGATACTGGCCACTCTAGGAATGAGTTGGCTGCCCGCGTAGAGCTCGATGTTAGGTGTAGCAGGGTCCCGTTTGCGTCCTCTGCTAGTGGGTCTGTATATCAAGAGTTCGGATTTTGGGGGAACACTCGAGGGCTCGAGGGCGGACATAATCGATTATCTGCGTCTATTCCGCTCTGTAACGTGCCTTGCCCATGTCCGTCGCTGCCGCCGGCGACCCAGAGGGTCACGTCGTCGGCGTAGAGGCTGTGATTTAGAGTGGCTATTTCATTTAGTTTGTCGGGTAGTCCCATCATGGCGGCGTTAAATAGAAACAGGTGAAAGTACCGAGCCTTGCGGCGTCCCACGGCTTCCCATCTCAAATTGACTCGATTCGATGTTTCCAATCACTAGGGATGCCGTTCTGTCAGAAAAAAATTTCTAATGTAATTGTAAACTCGTTTTCCGGTCCCTAGTCTCTCGAGGCCCTCGAGAATCCCCTCGTGACAACCGTTGTCGAACGCCTTGGTGAGATCCAGACCGAGAATGGCCCTGGTGTCGAGCGGGGAGCAGCCTTCGCCGTCGATTATCTGATGTTTGATGCGTAACGTGACGTCCTTCATGATGTGAGGGTACAGGTCGTTTTCCTCCATGCAGACATTTATTCTGTTTAACACCAATGCTCGAGAAGCTTACCCAAACACGAAGTTAAAGATATAGGCCTGAGGTTTTCAAGGAGTAGCTTTTTCTCAGGCTTCGGTATCATGACTATTTTAGCCGTTTTCCATTGGTGTGGTATGCGGCTAGTCTTCCAACAATCGTTCATAAATTTGGTTAGTGCCTCGATAGATGCGTCGTCCAGATTTCGAATCATTTTATTCGTTACGCCATCCGGAGTTCGTAAGTCGTGTATTGCAGAACGTGGTGATGGGCGGTCTAGTTTTGGGTTGCCAATTCCCGCATAGTTTTTTAAGTTGAATCTTAGGGCTCGTCTCAACGTACCTGTTCTTGATTTCTGTAAGTATTTCGACCTCCGTACTTTTATGCTCACGCACTAGCCGGCCGACGTTTTGTCGTTGTGTTGGTTTGCTGTTGTCTGGGTCAATGAGGCTGCGTAAGATGTTCCATGTTTGTGATAACCCCATTTGAAGGTCCATGCACTCGCAGGCCTCATTCCAGTGTTGACGCGAGAGCTGATTCGCATAGTCTTCGATGTCTCTATCCAGCCGCGCTATTCGCCTCCTGAGGGACCTGTTGTATTTCTGCTTATTCAAACGTTTCTGTAGGTTGGATTTTGCTTCCCGCATGTGTAGGAGCTTTCGCATCTGCACATTGAAGCTCGCTCGGCTTCCTCCGGAACGGTCTCTGTGGAGCGTTCCACGTGTTGCCGGAGTAGTGTCGTCCATTCGTCGATGTCAGCAATTTCCGTTACATCGTCCCCCGTTCCTAGTTCTGTGTGTCAAAGGGCCCGAAACGCGTCCCATTTCGTTATTCTTATTTTGTTTCCCATAGGTTTGGACGGTCCCGCCTTCAGGTTCGTAGAAACGATGTAGCGGTCGCTGTCCCATACTTTCCTGCGTATTATTCCAGTCCGCAACGAACACGTTTTTCAGGAAAGTCAGATCCGGCGTGGTATCTGCGCTAACGCTGTGGCCGATGCGCGTGGGAAATGCCGGGTCTGTAAGAAGGGTCAAACGTTCTTGTTGCGCATCGATCCATAATTGTCTTCCCTTCGGTATTTCCTTCGCGTAACCCCATGCCGCGTGGGGCGCGTTGAAATCGCCAACTATAATGAGTACCTGCTTTTTGGCGATGTCTAATGTTTGACGGAAAAGTTTAGGCGAATCTGTGTTTCTTTTTGGGGCTACTATACACGTTAAGTACAAAAAGACTACCTTCCCCCCTCTTTTTAGTCGGAAAAATTTCGGTAAGGACGTGGTCTACGGTCGTCACGCGCGTATCCGTGCCTGATCACTGGTAGGTTTCTCTTAATCATCGTGCAAACAGGTGGTTCAGTATCACCTCCCCCCCCCCCCCGGTGCTGCCGTCAAACGATTTGTAACCGGATAATTTTGCTCGACATCCCGCTTCCTGTAATGCAAACACGTCCGGTGCTTCGGTGTTTTCGTTAGTGTCAAGGAATTGCTGCATGTTTCCCCTCTTACGGCGAAACCCGCGGAAGTTCCACGGCCATATTTGTCATCGCTGCTACTCTGACCCATTCCGGTTTGAAGTGTCTGGTCTGCTGGTTTTGGGACTGTCAAGCATCGCTGGGTCGGGTGTAGGGTTTGGCCACTTAAATAGGTCCCACGCTCGTGGTAGCTTGCGGTGGCGGGTGCAGTGGCCGCCACTGTCTAAGGCCGTTATTCTGGCGGTCAAACCTGCTATTTGCTTTGTTAATGTCTTGGACGTGCGTCGAGAACATGTTTTCGAATTTCTTGCCGAATGCCTCCAATGTACTGTCCATTTTATCTTCTATTCTGCTTTCTAATTCCTCTAATGGGTATTGTTTGGCTGGGGTAGCTCGAAGCTTCTCGTTCTGCTCCTTTTTTTTCTTTAATGGCGGGGGATTTGTTCTTTCTTGTTAAGTGGTCGTATCCATTTCTACCTGATTTTGTAGCTCGCTAGCGGACGCCTCTTCCAGCTGTTTTTGTTCAACCGCTCTGTCAGCGTGGGTCTGCTTTAGACGGGCTATTTCCTCCTTAAGGGCTATATTTACACGCGTAACCTGTTCCAACATCTGTCGTATTCGCGTAATTTCTTGTTCTAGTTTGTCGTTTTTGTCCTGGCCTCTGGCGGGTCCCTGACCATCGTTTTTACACCTAACGAGCTTTCGAATGGCGACCGCTTTCTGCCCAGCTCACCAGTGTGGTCGTTGACTTGGCCTCGAGACCCTGCCGTGGGCGACGTGGCTGCGTTGCCTCCGTTCCCTCTAGAGCTTCGGGATCTGGAGCCGGACTCTCGTCTTTCCCCGCCACCTGCAGGTTGCCGCCGAGACTTGGACCAGGAGCGATGTCGTCCTCCTGTTGCCGGTGCATGTGGTCCGTCACTCTTGTTGGGTAGGCGAGGAAAGGAACTGGAGCGACTCCTCTTCCCATCCTCCTCTGAGTCCTTGAAGTGGCCTTGTGTATACTTTCAGATCGTATCGGTAATCTTCCGAGGTGCGGAGAATTCCGGTGCGCCTTTTCCCTTTGCCGTCGTCTTCCTGGTGGAAACTAGAAGATCTTTGATGATGATTGCGTGGACTTTGCTCTCGCTGCTCTCGTTGTTGCCTTTTTTTCTTTTCCCACTGCCTTTGCTTGAGAAGGAAAGGCGTTCTGAAGCGTTGTCGGCACGTCTTGTCGCCGGTTGCGTGGTCTTTACCACACAAGGCGCATTTCGGGTCGTACGGGTGGTCCTCGCCGGGGTTTCGCTCTCCACATCCCTTGCAAATTTTGTATTCTGGTGCTGAACACACATCGGATCGGTGACCGCAGTTTGCCGCACGAGTCGCGCACTTCGTGTTTCTTCTTGTGGAGTAGACACCTGTACTCAGCTCCTCTGTAGTAGAAGTGGGGAACCCGTTTCCCTTCGAATATTATGACGACCGAGTTGGTACTGCCCATTCTTCCGGCTTGTAATATCGTGGGGTTTCTCTTATATACACATGAATTCGCGTGATGTCCTCTGCCGTGTCGTATGAAGGGATGCGGTGAATGACCCCTTTGACCGTACCTTCTGGTGGAGCTGCGTATGCGACGGTTTCGTAGACGGCATCGCCTACTCGCAGTTTTCTTATGCTGTTGTACTTCTCGGCATTCGCCATGGTCGGGTGCTGGTTATGACGATGTTCTTCGTAGGGTTCGATCGCAGAATGTCTTCTTCCGCTCGTGTCGCGGGAACGCTGCCGCGGCGAAAACTGCGTCTCTGATCCGAGCGTCGCTCAGCTGTTTAACGCTCAGCCCGTCGCGTGTCCTCAGAATGACCTCAATATTTTCTTTCGGCAGCTGCGGAGCACGTTGCGGCTGCGAGTTGCGCGAGCGCTTCGTGGAGTGTTTTGTGGCGGGTGTCGATGACCTCCTGCCGTCGCGAGCTTGTTGTTCTGCCGTTAGGCATAGCTTGCTGATCGCTCGGCTGTTGCGTTGGCGGTGGCTGGACAGCCATCCTGCGTCGCTTTCGAATTCTTCTGGTGAAATTGACTCACCATTGACTTCTACCTCCATGTCGCCGATGCGATGGTCGGAGGCAGCACTCCTCCCCGGTGACGTAGTATGCGCAGCCGGGGTGCCGGGGCTGTTGCCTCGTCAGAGGTGGCTGTGGAGTGCCGAAGCCCTCGCAAGGGTTAGCGAGGCCGAGGCCACTCCGGGCCGAAGGATGGCAGCAAAACTCGAACCGCTGGCCCGATCTCCCTGGAGTTGCGTCGTCCACCTGCGTCGTTGACCTTTGTGGATCCGATGGTCAAGAGGGGTTGTGCGAAATTATGGTACTTACGCCAACAGAGAGATGAAACTGCGGAGCCCATATGGAACACGCCCACACTGCTTGGCCACCTGGTGGCCGCCTCACGACAAACTACAGATTTTTTCTTGTCGTCACTTTTGACTGGGAAACGTTGAAAACTTCCTAGAAATGTTGCCCGTCATCTCTTCAGTTACGTTTAAAATCAAGTGGCTGCAAAGTACCCTGAAGCGCGAAGACATAAATATGTACATCATTAGCGACTTAAAGGGTCCATGAAGGGAAAATACAACTTTGTTTAACTTTAAGAGTTAGGCTTCAGTACCTCACTCAGCTCCATTCGCCACGAAAGGCATTTTTTAACTGATAGAAAAGCAAGAAATGCTTATGAACTTTCAAATTTCGCGCCACAGTGACGTGTCATCGGCGCGAGTGACGTCATATGGGCCAGCACTAAAAACATAATTTTCAGTGGGTTAGGTGCAAGTTAGCATTCAAGTGATTCGATCAAACGGAACTAGCGTCCTCACTACAATAGTCCAGTCATGTGTCCTGGCGATTGATTAGATCGGCCGCCGTCAATCGCCCGAACAAGATTCTGTGACGTCATAGAAAAGTTGCTGAAAACTGGCTAGCGAGTCACCACAGCTCCACACGTTTTCTTTAATATCTTCGTTATTTTTTGGAAGTTCGGGATGAAATCGGTATAATTTTTTATCAGGACAAAGCAGCCTTTCTAATGAACCAAACTTGTAGTTTGTCTCCATGGCTCCTTTAATATTAACTCGTAAGTACAGTATTTCGCGTACCCTGCCAGATCTGAAGTTCAACGTTACTTAGTGGGAAATAAATTCCGCGACAACAGGGTCGCGAAAAACGTCAAATGTACAAGAAAGGTCAGTTGGTTGTGGGGTTTAACACGCCGGCGCTACACAGGCGATGAGTTGTCCCGTAGTGGAGGGTCCGAATTAATTTTGACCACCTGGGGATCTTGAACGTGCGCCAAAATCTCGAAGCCACGGGCGTTTTCGCGTTTCGCCTCCATCAGAAACGCGGCCGCCGCTCCCGGGAATCGAACCCGGTACAAGAACGCTGATTCTCTGTTTTGTTCCATTTAGGTTCCTTATGTTTAATTACGTGTTTTTGAAGGGCGGGGCATACCACACTATGAGAGCCTCTACAACCTCGTATTACGCCTGCTTGTCGACAAGAAGTAATTAAAAACCGTTCCTATGGAAAAAAGCCAACTGTGTTTGTACTCAACTTGCACCTGGTGCAGTTTAAAACACAATACGGAGTATAGGAGGAATGGTGTATGACAGCTGCAATCAAATGTTCCCGGTAATAGAGCAATTTAACAACCTATGTGTCATTTTATTGTGAATCTAGGGAATAAAGAAGAGCAAGCTAATGCAAGCGATAATGTTAGATCTCAAACTCTGAAAAAAAGACTGCCAAGAATGTGACTACGTTCCTTTCTAGGAACATCGTATTAGACGTAAGACATTTAAGCATGTGCGCAATTGCTTCATTTCTCCCTGCGAGTCTACTTTTGTTGCTTTACTTGATCTGTTATTTCTATGAGAGCTTACGCGCAGATTTTTATGTGCTTAAAGGGATCATGAAGACAAACTACAAGTTTGTGTCATTCGAAAGGTTTCATGTTTTATAGTGCCCCCGGCATTTTTCGGGATGCAAACGATGCTTCATTCACTGAGAAAATTTCAGATAAAATTTTGATTTTCTCGCCAACTCGTGCGTTTTCGTGGTCTGCAAAATGACATCACAGGAACCGACCGCTCTGCAACCGTTTGGGAAGCCTTGTTTCCCGTTAGTGAACCTCGATGGCGCCACCATATCGTGGCAAGCCGTTTTCTGCCTTTGGTTTGTTTTTTGAGAAAATAATCGTTTCGTGAAAAGTAGTGCTCGCTCGAAAAATATGGTCACGTAAGACACCGTTGCTTGCGTCAATCGGCCAGTGTCGTTTGAGACAACCCCTAAGCCCCGCACTCCTGTGCATCTAAACCAAGCATAGTGCGCGCACTACCAAAAGCAGTACGCATCGGTACGTCTATGTTTACGTGTGCTTTCATAACTCCCTCTGTTTGTCCCACCATTCTTACGTATATGAAAAGAATGTGCCCCGAATTGAAGCGCAAATAGCTCGTTCGGAAAGCTTATCAGCTCTTCCTAACTTTCTTTTGCCTTTGCCGCCCTCCGCCAATCGCAGAGCTGGTTGGTATGACATCATAGGTTTTGTTGCGGGAAATGAGCTGGTCGCATGGCCATTCCCTTTTTTCCGTATTGTGTAGCTTTTTTGAGCGAAGTTTACGTTAAAAGTGGTGTCAGTATGATTCTGACGACGCAATCTTTTGAATGAACTAAATTTGTGTTTTCTCTTCATGTCTCCTTTAAGTTGCCACTGCCGAGATCGAGATACACATTTCTTTACTTTGTGTTTGACTCTCTTTACAGTAATCATTACGCCCAACATTTTTGCTTTCATTGTAGTGCACCCTCGAGATTGGCGACAGATGTAATTGCTGTAACAAATAACATTATCCTTAGAAGATATGTTACATTTTTCGTCAACACTGTTCAAGCGGCCAGTGGGAGATGGGCGGAGGAGGGGCGTGCGGCTCCGTCAATCTGACATTTCGTAGTCTTTTTCTGCGGGTATCCTGCATCCTGTATTTTACTTGATACGAAATAAATGAATAGCATCGAGTTCAATCGAACTGAGTAATTAAAGAACACAGGGCAGGAGCATAGAGAACGGGAATGCCTTCGCTTTGTTCTATCAGGATCTCCGTTCGCAGGCGTGTTCTGTTCGCGGACATTTCCCGCCGCTTGGGTACCTCCTTTCTGAAAGCAAACGGAGATTGCGTATGGGGACTACAGGTAAGCATCTTCGCCATACGAACGAATGGTGAGGAACAGACTGCTGTTATATATATATATATATATATATATTATGGGGAGTAGAGTACAAAGTGGCGGCAAGACGATATCAGGACCGTAACAAACGGGCGGGGCGAGGTACAGACGGTCAGAAGGCACTTGATAGCGTTTGATGGAAATCACTGAATGGCAGAGATAAACTTACGGCAAATTTGTGGCCACATTTAAGTCTTTGACGACAGCGTGCTTTCGCGCTGCTCCATGCTAACAATATGCGGTTGCTCCTAGCCTACCGTTCCATCTTCCTACGACGTCACGTGGCCAGCTGCAGGTGACCGGTCAGGCTAAAAAACAGAGGTCCAATCAACTTCAGGCAAACAATCAAATTTTGTTGGTGCAGTGTATAAAAATTTCCCTTTGATATGTCACAAATCCACAGAGCGCGTGCACATCGTTACCACCCCGCTATTGTGGCCGATAGAATGCAAAAGACCCTTGACATCCTGCGCCAGTTCAGAGGATAGCGGGGTTGACAACAGCTCAGTTAGGGAACATTTGTTCTGACTACGGCATGCCAGTATCGGCTACGTGTAGGTCCCTGCAGTATAACACGTGAAAAGGTATGGCGTGAGGGCGAACCGTTGGTAAAGAACTGCTGAACGTCCATAGTTCGAGAACGATGTACAGCTGCAACCAGAGAATGGACCTTTTTCCATTAGCGCCCTACGCATGCGCTACTCTCGCTCCCAGCGACCGATCCGCCATTATTGGGTGAGGCAAAATGTAAACAAAACAACGCCATATTCGATGAGCCGGTTGCGGACGCCGGGAAGTGCTGCTCCGTTTTCTGAGCTCTGAAAGCTGATGACAATTCGGCACTACGGCTGCCATAGAAAAATTTCTCTGCCACAAAAAACCGCGAATTGCGCCTGGTACGGCTTTTTCAACCGCGCAGGGCAGGGGAGAAAAAAGAAGGCGTCTTCTTCTCTAATCCCCCAAGTGTGGTATTGGCGAGGGCTACGCTACTAGAAACCGTGGCCAGTTGCGCTGCGTGTTCACGGTCATTATGCCACAGCGTTAAAACTGCTTCCGTCGTCTCAGGTTTCGCGTTTTCATCGCGTATTTGTTTCCCCGACAGGTATAAGAGCAACTGGAATTTTCGTGAGGCGTCGCGCCGTGTACAAACCTTTTTCGCCTTCGCCCGTCGCAAAGCCCTTTGATGCAAGCGGCCTTTATTCCTCCGCGAGCGAGATAAAAACTTGCGTTTCTTCCAGGGCGGCTTTCTGATCCGGTCCACCGGAAATGAGAGTCTGTGGCTGGGCTAATACATTTCCTCCCATTTCTATAGCCTCCGCCAACGTTTCTGCTTCTTGTGTTTTTTTCGTAGACGTCGAAGACGACGAAACTCTATTCGGCCTTTATATCGGTGCTTGCAAGGGGCGAGGCCGGCGGTTCGTGCGGCCAGTGTGAACGACCCCTGAATGACCAGCTTATCGATTGAAACGATTAATTCCGTCGCACCGGCCAGGCCAGTAGTGATGGAACCGATCGTCTATTACTTGATCGCTGCAGCGCTTTACGATGCGACAACGACGTTCGACGTCCTTTTCCTCGACGCAGTAGCCACGATTCTCGCAGTCGCAGTCTCCACGAAGGAAATGTTGATGTTCCTCGAAGGAGTTCGTCTTTATATGCGGCGAGTATAATGAGGTGCGGCGGCGTCATTAGGTGTAATTAAAGCGTCAGGCTGTCTTTGGTCAGCGTTGTGACGGCGTTCGTGCGGCTGCCTGCGAACATGGCAACCCGTGAAGCCTTCTGGATTTGAATTTCGGGTAAAGCGGAAGTGCAGGCGTATTAGTCCTTTCAATCTTTAGTAAGACCAGCACATGCTCCAAGCTGTGTTTGCGCATGCGCCGTTTGATCATCCTGTCTACTGCTCCAGTATAAATACGCTAGTACATCCCACTGATACAACGGCTAGCCCCGAGACAAAAATGTTGAAAACGTCGTTAGAATCTGTGTCTTCTCAGATGCAAGCCCCCGCGCAGTGTTGTGCCGTGTACGAACGAGTTGCAGCACAATGCCGTTAGTAGGAACTTTCTTCAGGATAGAAAATTTCGTCGAACTAGTTAAACCTCGATGTAACGAACCTCTATGCAACGAATTCCTGGACTTAACGAAGTTTTTCATTTCCCCATTTCCACCTCCATTGAAGCCGCATGTGCTTGCTACCTCTATGTAACGAAGGAGGTGTGACGGTTGAACTCGATGTAACGAATTCGCAAGGCTGACGAGTCCATGTTTTTTTCCCTTTTTCTGAAAAATCGGCTCGCGAAATGCACTAGTTTAGCGAATTTATCCCGCACCGCAATCTCCTGTACATTTTCACGAGTGAGAGCGGTGTCGATTAGGTGTCGTAAAGGGTTAACAGCGCACAAACACGACGACACACAAGGAAGAGAAGAGAAGATCAGCGCTTGTCCTGTCTTCTCTTCCTTGTGTGTCGTCGTGTTTGTGCGCTGTTAACCCTTTATGATGCTACACCAACTAGCCCACCAAGCCATCGTCGGTTAGGTGCTTCGCCTGCCTGCCGGCGTGTAGTAGCGAATCTCCACTGCTATCTGTGGTGTCGATTCGTCGGTTATGACTTCTTCTGCCAGAAAAGAAAAAAAATGTCTTTTCAAGCCACGCACGATATTCTAAAGGCCGCGTCCGACGGCAAGAAAGAAGAACATCACCGCCCGGTACGCTGTCCCAGCTATCATCGCCTCAACAATTTTGAGTGCGGGAACGAGCATCAAGTTCGCGAAAAGGCGCCCTTTCCGCAGAAGTTTGGTTCTTGAAACGCGTTAAGGCACCGAAAAGTATCAAAAGCAAAAGTGATACTCAGTTACCTTGTTGAGTTCGGGGGCCGTGTAGCAGGCAGCAGGCGCAAAGCACGCAGTTTTTCAGTGTGAAATATGTCCTTGAACAAGGGTGAGTTCAGCATCACGGATGTCTAGCATATTAGTTTTGTTTCTGCTTCACTCACGCAAGCTTTAACTCGAAACCTGCATGTAACGAAAACCTGGATATAACGAAAAAATGCAAGTTTTTGGCAACTTCGTTATGTCCATGTTTAACTGTACCTGAAAAATCATCTCGGCAAGATCGTCTCCGCTTGTCGACATACGCCGTGGCAGGGAACTTACTGACGAAGGATTACCCTCTCCATGCGTCATCATCCTACACGTCCGCCCTGGGGCGGTATTCTCGGTGTTTGTCCGTTTTGAAAACGTCCATTTTGTCGTCAGTTTTATTGTGACGTACTTTCCAGTTGTAGGTGGGCTTTGGATTGACTTTTGCGTAACTGTTCTTGTAAACACATCTTAAGCGACTGAACCTATTTTAAACTATCTTTTATGTGTTTATTAATCCGCCAGTTAACCAACAACAAGGCGACGAAAAATCGTCTGCTCCTAATTCGTCTTCTCCGAGAAGCCGCCGCTCATAGCTCCGCCGTGCTTGCATGGCGTCACATCCGGGTGTTCGCTTTTAGCCAATCAGGGCTTGCTCAAAACGGACACTTTTGAAACGGACACTAAACGGACAAAACATGAGAATACCGCCGCTGAGCAAGCCGTCTGAACTTTCACGTCTGGCAATGCTTCTCTAGCTGCGACGGTTTCCGTTGAATCGAAAACTTTTTGTCAGTTTATTGAAGCTGATGTGTAGTCTCTGGCGAACATATTGGGGCGGGCGACTGATCGATTAGCCTTGCGGTTAATCGGAAAAGGTTTTAGTCGTGCTCAGTTAATTTTTTATCACCTAATACATTTAACTCAAGTGAGCGAAATATCACGGCATCTTCTTGGTATTTCCCATTTACTGCCCGAGATTACTTAAGGGTTAAACTAATCCACGAGTTACAGCCGCTTCGCTCCCTATGGCCTGCACCATGAGAGGGGAGCGTCAACAGCACAAGTCCTTTTACCTTGGCGTTCGTGCTGTTTTTCTGAAGTGGGGCGGAATTCTGAGTTGTGTCCGTTTTGAAAAGATTTATTTCCCGTCCGTTTCAGTTGTGACGTAGCTGCTCTTGCGAGGAATCTGACCAATGAATGTGCTGCTTTACATTCGGTCGTCTGCTTTCAATCTATCAAAGCTCACTCGAAACGAACACTTTGAAACGCACATCAAATGAACAAAACTGAAAATTCCACCCCTGAACTACATTTGTGCTGCTCGTCGCACCCTGTGTGTGTAACAATACTCTCTAAAATTTGAAAAAAAAAAACTGTGGTTGATTCCTCTGTCATAGGAATCGGTAAAACACGAAATTGAAATGTGCAGCGAAATCTGCAATTGAGCATGTTCTGCGGGTCGGCGGCTGTCTCGTGGGTGTGCTTGGTGAGTGACGTCCTAGCTGTTGGCGCGTCGTTTCGGCAAAGGTGTACTTGCGTCATTTCCGTGACGGATATGGCGTCAGTGAAATCTTGGGGTATCGCGGCATAAAAACACTTCCGTGTTAAAATATAAAATCCAAAAGCCAACAACCCTAAGTATAATGTGCTCTCCAGTACTAAAGGTTGCTTCCCCGCAAAAATACACTGCGTGCAGGGGTGCACCCTTTACAAACCGCTTGCTTCGTTGTACTGGCGTCACTTCCGTGACGTATATGACGTCAGCGGAATCTTCGTGTATCCGGGAATAAAACACTTTCGTGTTTAAAAAACGTATTTACAGTTTCAACCCCAATATATTTTGTGTCTGCAGGCGTGTCAGCCCTGCTAGACCTAGGTATGAAACAGGACAACGAAACGTGATCGCGAAAGCCATCTTGCTTTCATAGCGCAATGCACATGCGCAGTGGATTGCCAGTTCAGCGGCATACCGGAGGGGAGGTTCGAAACAAACACTTTCGTAGCGATGAAAACCACCGCGTGGCAATTTTGTGCGTGGATATACCCGTAGGATCATTTGCAACATCAACCAAATCCCTAAAACGCGCGTTTACGGACTTCATTTTCTGGCGCATGAGAAAACTAATTTTGGCATAAATGACGCAGTATGATTCAGATCTGCCGCAAGAGAGAGAGAGGGGAGGTGAACTTTATTGAAGTCTCCGGCGGAGGTAGCAGGGTGCCACGCAGGGCCCTCTTGCTACCTGACTATGTGGGGGCAGTCATCAAGTCGTGTCCCGTCGCTTACGTCGGGAATCCAACGCTCTCCGCGAGGCTTCAGCCCCTGGATCGCGTCGATGCATCCCTGCGCGTTTGGCGAGCGAGAGCTGCCTCGATCCGCTGGACCGCCTGTAACTGTTGCACTGAGTCCTGTGCTAACACGGCTCTAGCAATGTCCTTCGGCAGCCTGCCTGGGTAGGCAGCCGCCTCTTCTGGATCAGTTCACAATCCCACAACACGTGAGTCAGCGTAGCAGTAGCACTCTTACAACCTGCACTTTTCGCTGTCGTAGACGTCGGGGCACATGTAGCGCGCGAGCGCCGGCGTGAGCACCGAGTTCGTTTGCAACTGTCTATAGAGCACGCAAAGGTGTGCTTCTCGGACACCTAAGCGCCGTTCGAATTGCCTGTCAATTAACTTGTTCAGTCATTTTATGGACATGTTGCGCACATGCTGCTGCTGGAAAATGGGAATCTCTTTTAAAGCGAAGCCTTCTATACCTCACTTGGCGGCGACGTTGCCCCGAAACGCACTGCAGGAAAATAAACTTTCTATGAAGATGATGATGATCGTGGGTGAAGTGAAAGATAGTTGAAACGCAAAGCTTTCTCTGGTGGAAAGCGCATTTCTTCGAAGTCCAAAGTGCTCAGGATAGCCTTCTGGACTTTATCAGCCATGTCGAACATAACTGAGCGCATAGACTGTCAACCATGGCTCTGTTTTTCGACGTTTCGAAGGCTTACGATTGTATCCTGACACAAACGATAGTAGACAGACTACAATGCTCCGCTTTCTTCACGGCTTCCTCACAGACCGGTCGATGCGAGTACGATTGGGGAGCGTGATAAGCAAAGAAAGAAGCGTCTCAAGGGGTGTACCCCAGGGTAGTGTTTTGTCCCCTACCATTTTCAATGTGGTCATGTCTGGGCTGCCTGCAGTGCTAAAAGAAGATCGACAATCAGAAAACGTATCTATGTACGCTGACGAAGTTTGCTTCTAGTTGTTCGGGTGCCAAAACAAGCAATTGGCAGTGATCGCTCGACGGACTGTTCACACCGGGCAGAAATATGTGCTCAGTCGGCCTGACATTCTCAGCTGAGAAGTCCTGTTTTGTTCTTTTCCCTGGGAATCGGCGACGGTCCACCTGTCTTGATGTAACATTGAAAAGCCCATCTATATACGTCAATCCACTCACGTGCGGTTTCTCACGCGCGGAACCGGCCTTGAATACCCTAAATAAATTCAGTATTCTAACCTTATACGACATACGTTTATTCTCGGCCCATAGAAAAGCTTCCTGTTCCCACCAGCAAAACAGTTTTCTTCCATTAGCAAACCTCACCGAGCGAAATCTACCTTATCCTACACGACAACCTGACAAATGAATTGTAACATTCCCTAGAACAAATTACGGCTCACGGATGTTGTCTTTTGTTGTACCGTCATTGCTAAACCGGTTGAGTAAATATAACGTGGATACCATGTATTCCAATCTACAAGATATTATTATTTTGCTGAAAAGTTGACTACACACTCATTAACAATTTTTTTTGGTTGTGCAGTAACGCCCCCCCCCCTTTTTTTTTTCTTTTGATGATTTTTTTGTCTCGTTTACTTGTTGTCTGAAGTGCTGACCACCTTGTCTTTGCTTTGTACCCGACGGGGCCAAGGGCTAGTCAAGCTGTCTAGTACAGCTTTTTCCCTTGGCTCCGCCACTTTATAAGAAAATGTCTGAATATATAGATGTGCATAAGTGGAAATAAAGAATTCATTCATTCATTCATAACCTGCAAAGCCGGCTGTATTGGCGACGGGCAGTGGATACGACTGTTTCGGCTCCGATTCCCCGAGTAAACATTTTGAGGAGGATCGCTGGAACTAAGTGGGGGGAATCACCCGGCGTCCATGCTTAAGCAGCACTCAGCACTAATTTTAAGCCCTATTCTTTACCAGCCGCCTCTGATCTCCCCTTCAGAATCCCAGTATGAGCGCCTCGAAACGTCGCTCAGCAAACAGTTGAAGACAGCAATTGGAGTTTCTTGAGGAGCGGCAAACTAGAAGGTCATACAGGAGAGCACGTCATTCCGCTGGCTGGCGTCGCGGAGGTTACGCAGATGCGTGAAGGGGAAACCAACGCTGGAACGGCAATAATAAGGCGTCTTCGCACAAGGACGGCCTCTCACGCGCACACTGCCGAGTTTGCCCGACTACTGACGGCACAAATTTCTCAGACTTGAATTCCGCCATGGTCTTATGAGAGGCTCCTGTATCAGCTACACGTTCCTCACATGACAGTCAAGAGAAACCCCAGTGGAAGCAGCTATTTTAGTGCTTGAACACCTCGAGAACACTTACCCGAATCAATTTCAAATTTTTACGGACAGTTCAGTCAATCAGCACAGTTTGGTACAGTGCAGCGGCGCATGTCATTCCAGATGCGCAGGTTTCCTGGGCTGCACGGATGGATCATTTAGTGTCCTCCACCTAAACCGAGTGTATTGCCATCGCGGCTGCTTTGAGGAAACGTAAATCATACAAGTCGCAGGAAGTTGTAAATCTGACCGATTCAAAAACAGCACCAACTTTTGCAGCGTGGGATCACCACGAAAATGGTCTGTCAGCGTTCCTTATACGGCTTGTGCAATAGCTCAGCAGCAAGGGTTTCCATGTGCGATTTCAATGGATTCCATGCCCCGTTGGCAAACAAGGGCAAGGAGGCCGCTGATCAGATGGCACGGAATGCGCTGTCATTTGCACCGACTAAAAATTTCCCCCATTCATTGGAATGACTTCCGGCGGACAAAAGGCGACCATTTCAAGCCCTTGGGAGATCCCAATCATCAGCCTTGCGCCACAAAGGGGCCTTACAAGACGGAGGCAACTTTGTTGTACCGTATTTAAACGGGCTCAGCGAAGACCACAGCTTGGCTACCCAAAATGGGCCTCGTGCGATCACCTGTGTTCGTCATGTGCAGTGCTAGGGGATGTGCACCACTACGTATTGTGGTGCCCAGAGAATGCTGTAGAACGGACAGCAATGACCTAGTTATGCAAAAGTTGGCAGCCTGGTCCAACAAAACTGCCACCAACACCATCCAAAGTCAAAGCCCGAAATCCAAATCATTACGCCCAAAACGCACGAAGGCCAACTTACACAATGGGTTTCCACAAAGGCACACCAAGCACCTCAAGAGAAAAGTTTCCGTGGTCGGTGTCGAATCTGGGTCCCTCGCCTTATGAAGCGGAAGTTTGTCCCATTGTGCAATTCCGATATGGTCGAAGCAGCGTCGAGTTTTAACCACCATACTCTTAAGAAAAAGTGTTGATTTTTTCCCCCACAGACGGACTAATTTTGCATTCTTAGAATCCAGTTCACCCTCATCGTACCAACTACGTGAGCAACAACACACAAAAAATTTGCAAGTTTGCTTTTACGTGTTATGGCTGCAGGAGAGCACTTGTTAATCGACGGAAACCTGATCTCCCAATAAATCCGAAGAAACTACCACTACCACAAACATGTAAAAAATCAACAGCGCTATCCTTGTAGCTCGGTGAATTATTAGCAAACTGAATTTTAGCTTTCTCTCTACCTGGATCACAAGTTTCTCAACTCTTGACAGTTGAGAAACTTGCTACTTAACTCCCTGTTCAACTTCCTGCCTGGACCCTTCCTTTCTGCATCGTTCTGACGCGGAATCTGTCCACTTACGTTACCCCCGAAATTTTCAAGGATTCTTCTACATCCCTGTTGCCCGACATACCACTGAATGTCGTGGAGCTCCTCTAAAGCGCAGCTAAGATAGACCATCGCGTGCAAGAGTTTCAGCGTTAAACGTTGCTACTTTCAAACCCCAGTGGCGCCGTCGTCAGTAGCCCAGAACATCTTATAATTCTGTACAGAGCTGCTGTTCTGACCCCCCGTAAGGTCCACTGATTCGCCAGTGTTGGGGGTTGAAGTGCTGAAGGCTGAAGATGACACCTGACAGTTCGTCGGGATATTGTGGCGGAGCGCTGCACGACGGTGTTGCTAACGAGGGCCTGCTCCATGGATGAAAGAATGCTGACGAGAGGCCCTCACCTTACCTTTTGTAGAGCCCCTCCCGCCATGTCAAGAGGCTCACTGAGCCCACTGCCTTTTTAACCCGAAAGTGTGTTATTCCGGGATTCACGAAGATTTCACTTACGTCCATATCCGTCACGGAAGTGACGCCAGTACAACGAAGCAAGCGGCCTGTGAAGGGTGCACCCCTGCACACAGGGTCTTCTTGCGGGGAAGCACCTTTAGTACTGAAGAGTACGTTATATTTAGGGTTGCTCATTTTCGGGTTTTCTATTTTAACACGAAAGTGTTTTATACCGGGACACAGCAAGATTTTACTGACGTCATATCCGTCACGGAAATGATTCCAGTACACCTCGGCCGAACCTACCCGCCAGCAGGATGCCCGAGTATTCTTTCCGTCAGGTTTAAAATAAAAATTGGTGGGGGGTGTAATTGGCCAATTTGCAAAAGTAACTGGTCACTGACGAAAGTGGTTTTCTACAGCACAAGTACAACCACAAGCTTTAATGATGGTAATTTATGCAGCTAGATTCCCCCGACGCTTTGGGCATAAACGAGTACAGAACAATTTCGTGTACAATGCGAAAAGATCACCAATGTTATGAATGTGATCAAAACGGGATTACAATGGTTCAAGAAGTTCACTCTGATTTCAGTTTTAAAAGATTCATTCTGCGGAAAATACAAGCTTTCTGCAAACAGAAGGGCCAGTGTGGTTTGGTGTGCGTTTCATAGCTGTTGCATTATCATGCATAGCTGATGCACGACAAGTGCTCGTACCAATAAACGAGCGCTACGGCTTCGCACCTATTTGCACACCTAAGTTGGAGATTTCAGCTTCATACCGAGCATGCATATATTCCAGATTCTAACAGGATAGCCTTAAGGAAAGTTAAGGTTAGCGGGAGCCAGGGAAAATAAGGACTGAAGTGACCAAGCATGCGGTGAAGTTAGCATTTAGCCATTATAACGGGATTTTACTGACAGTGTTCATTAAACGAACACCGAGATTCGTTCTATGCTCACGTACGCGAGCGCTTATGATGTATGTACACACGAGAATGATTAGTAATACTGCGGCGTGAGAAACTGCATTACATTCCCAAGTGTTTGACCCCATTCCCATAATGTTCTGCACCAGTTTGAAACTCCTTCGAAATCACATTATTCCTTATTGTGAGAACTTGTCTTCGAACATAAGAAACAACCGCGAATAATCGAATGCTTTATTTACCCGAGTTTCGTAAGTGTTTTAGGTAATTGATAATGAAGAGCAGAGGTCTGAGAACTGAACCTTGCGGCACACCAGATTTTTATCTTCACTTTTTCTCCTCCCTTCCTAACCAGTACCAGGCACTACTCGATACTTACGTATAAACCTTCGTTACAACGAAATCGCCTCATTCGCAATTTCTTTAATCAGTGTTCTACAGCCCTCAGAGCTGTGCATTCAGAACAAACTGTTTTAACGAATTATCACTTATAACGAACAACGTTTTCTGTACCAACTCCGTTATAACGATTGTTTATAACGAAGGTTATAACATCGCGCTGTCATGCACTGCGACGTAGTTATTCGACAAATGAACTCTGATAGACTGGACACAGACTAGGCAGCGGCGTTCAACCAAGGCTTTATTTAAATAAAAAGGAAGTTGTAGGAGAGGCGAAAAAAAAACGACTAGGGGGTTGGTGTTAGCTCGCCGGGTGGCCAGGAACCGCGGGCCGTTTGAAACGACCGCGGTCCGGCAATTTGGGTGGTGCTATTGCATGACCCCGTCACGGGTATTTCGCCAAATAAAAGGAGGCGCGCTATAAAAAACGAAGCTTGTGTGTGTACAAAAGCACCTAGAGAGGGGGCGCCCCCTAACGACAGAGGTTGCAGGCGGCGGAGGCGGCGGCGGCGGCTTTGTGGCGGCGGCTCTGAGGTATTCGCTCTGGCAGGTAATCTCTCCCTACTCTCCTTATCTTGCTCGTCAAAAAACCGCCAGGGTTTCACTGTCCAAGACGAGACTAGAAAACCTATTTACACAACACACACACACACACACGCACACACAGACATACATACACACGCAACATGCCTGCGGTCACGCTAAGGCCTCGCTGTTCCCTCCCACACCTCCGGGGAACACGACCCCGGAGGCGAGAGGTTTGTCTTCTTAATGTACATTGCATCGCACATAAGCGCAGTCCGCGTGTATTTTATACCTTTCATAATAGTATATATAATATTTATAATATTTATATATAATATGTATAATATAATAGACCTATTTTTTTCTCGCGCGTGTTGTCAACAGGAGTTCTTTGGCTTCGTTGCTAACAATGCCATGTGGGGGCGGGCGAGCTAGCGCGAGGAATGTCGCTGAGATCTGGTGGAATGTGCGCCTCCCGCGAGTAGCAGCAAAAAGTGTGTCGTGTGAGTTTGATTTCTCAGTGGAAAGGGGGTAGGGGGAAGGGGAGGGGGTGTCGAAATAAGTTACACGTTAGGGTTAATAAATTAACGCTGTACAAGGGAGGCCGGGAACTCAAGGACGGCTTGGGTGGTGGCGGTGGTGGTGGTCTTCCCCCTCGTGGTGGCCGGCTCGCGGCCTCAGCTCGGAAAGGCCGGGACCATCAGTGCGACCAAGGCAGTCAGCAGAGTAGAGGCAGCATAGACGTCCGTCCTGCGGAGGCCGGGAGAGATTGGGGGTGAGAGGCCCCGTCGGGCTCGGCGCCAGCGGTTAGTCGCGCATGCATGCAGCTGAAGGGGGGTGTTAATTACCGGAAAACACTAAAGCCCGCATTGCTCACCAAGAGCTCGGGTACCTGCGGCGAAGGAGAAGTGGGGTAAAGAGGGTGTTAGAGCGGCATATTCAGCTGGCACAAGCAGCGGTACAGCGGACATGCGGTTAGGAGGCCGCGCCTCAAACAGTCCGGGCAGAGCGCACCGCCGACACGCAGGCCAAACCAGGGACGGCACGGAGATGCGAAAAAAAGCGGGAAGAACTGGGCAGGGGAGAGCAGTCAGCTTATATTTTAACGTTCGGATCCGTTGCGCCGCAGCGCGATCCAGAGCGTTAATTCCATGGTGCTTCCATAACGGTCCGTCGCATTCTACGTTGCGTGCACACAGCACTAGGACTCACCGTCACAGTTCTTAACGTTAGGCTACTTTGTTGCCACGGTGACACCGGCTGGTTAATTCCGACCACCAACGGTTGCTTGGTAAGCATGCAACAGACTCCGCGAGCCAACAAGCACTAATCATGCACCGGCTGCCCTGGATTAGCCGTCGGCGGCGCGCTCTTTTTTCCCGCCAAAACCAGCACGTCGCAGCGGGCGGTGGTGGGGGCTCACCGCGCACTTGCAGCTGGCGCACGGGTCCAGCGGCACGAGCTCCCCGGCCCGGTACGTGCGGCCCATGTGCAGGCAGCCCCGGTGGCCGCTCACGTTGGCCGCTCCGCCAGCGCACTCCTCGTCGTCGTCCCGGTCGTCGTCGCAGCGCGGACAGCACTCGCCGGGTCGCAGCGAGTGGCGCGCGCAGCGCAGCGGCGGGCACTCCACGGGCCAGCAGTCCAGCTCTCCGCGCAGGCACTCGCACTGCTGGCAGTCGTGCATCCAGCGCTGGCCGCTGGCGAGTAGCGCCCCGGCGTCGGCTGGGTGCTCGCACGAGCCGGCCCGGTCGCACTCGGGGCAGCAGCGCAGGTCCACCAGCTTGGCGTCGCAGCGGCACGGCGTCCGCTCGCAGCGCGCCACGCCCGCGCGGCAGCTACAGCGGCTGCACGGCTGGTCCGGCCCGGCGGGCCAGCGCTCGCCGTCGGCGCGCTCGACGCCCAGGTGGTCGCAGGTGAGCGAGCAGCTAGAGTTGTCGGCGCACACGCACGCGAAGGAGCCCGGCTCGTTGACGCACGTGGCCGTGCTGTGGCACGTGTGCGTGGCCAGGGCGCACTCGTCCACGTCCTCGCACGAGCCGTCGGGCGCCGTGGGCGCGTAGCCGTCGCGGCACTCGCAGTAGAACCAGCCGGGCATGTTCACGCAGCGCGAGCTCCGCGGCTCGCAGCCGTGCACTCCCTCCGCGCACTCGTCCACGTCCCGCTCGCAGCGGGCGCCCGCGAAGCCGCGCCGGCAGGAGCACGTCTCGGGCGCCGCGCACCTGCCGCCGTTGAGGCAGCCCCGCGAGCACACGGGTTCGCACTGGCGCCGCCCGTCGCCGCGGTAGCCCGCGGGGCAGCGGCACTCGAAGCTGCCCGGCGTGTTGACGCAGCGCGCGAGGCGGTGGCAGTCGTGCTGGCCCGTGGCGCACTCGTCCACCTCGACGCAGCTGAAGGCGTCGAGCCGCGCGAAGCCCGGCAGGCAGTCGCAGCGGTAGCCGCCGGGCGTGTTGGCGCAGCGAGTGCTCGACGCTTGGCAGTGGTGGCCGTCGAAGCCGCCCTCCTTGAGGCATTCGTCCACGTCCTCGCACACGTGGCCGGAGCCGGCGTAGCCCGAGCGGCACTGGCACGCGTATTTGGTCTGCAGGTTGACGCAGGTGGCGCGCGCGTCACAGTCGTGGCCCCGGGCGCAGTAGTCGACGCCCGGGCAGAACATGCAGCACTCGCCCGGCACGCTGAACCGCTGGGACTCGGGGCAGCTCAGCGCGGGGCACGTCTTCTGGTCGATGCGCCGGCAGGTCATCTGGCCGTCCTGCGAACATGACCACGCCGTGAGTAAACTTGGGGGAAGGTGGGTTCTTATGGTGTTCGCATCATGCCCCTCGTACGACACACCCATTGTATCACAGCTACGCTCATGAGGCTGTTGACCAGCGACAGCTAGGAGCCGTTCCCCCGTTCAAAGATGCAAAGACGCTACCGCATCCGCGAAGTACCCTAAACCCTACGTCGCGACGATAAGCAGCCTTCCACAGGAAAAAGGGAGCGAGAGAGATAACTGATTTGTTGGAAGAAAGGAAAGGAAAGTGCACTGGAGATATTATTGAGCTCAGCAGGGAGCTCACCTGCATACAACCCAGTGCGGGGGGAGGGGTAAGAGGGGATAAAAGACTTGAGAGGAGATGGAAAATGGCGCACGTAACAACCCACCACCAGATGCGCTGGCGTCGTTAACGATAGACGTCAAAATAGTGGTTGTAGTTACAAAACCACGTCATTCCTGCGGCGGCGGTTCCTGTAGGAATTGTCGTTGAAACAGCGGTTGGTGAGAAATTGCGGGCATTCCTGCCCTAGACAGATAGTTTTCCCCAAGCTGTTCGCGAAGGCGAAGAAGAAACTCCACAGGAGCGCAACACTCACGCTGCAGTTGCACTGGACACACTTTTGCGTCACTTGCTCGCCGTGGTCGTAGAGGACCTGCTTGAGGAAGCAGCGTTCTGCAAGAGGAGAGGGGTGTTTGGGTACAGGTCAGGGCGCGGTCGCCTCACTCAGTGTGCATGGGCGCAAGAGGCCCCGGCGGCACCACTCACTGAGGCAAGTCGGGCAGCACTTTCCCGGCTGCAGCACGGGGTGCTTGCACGGCGGCGCGGGGCAGCTGATGGGCCGGCACTCGACCTGGCCCCGCGAGCACGTGCATATATCACAGTCCTGCTCCCACACCGACCCGTCCGGCCGGACGCTGTCGTTGACGTGGCAGTTGCGCTGGCACTCGCACTCCTCCACCGACGCGATTCGCTGCTCCGCCTCGGCTAGCTGCGAAGGAGACGGAGACCAGAAACTGTTGGGGGAGGAATAGCTAATAGCACGAGCCTTAACACTACACATCACAGCTGACGGTGCCAGTAACGTTAGAGATCATTCGCTCTCCCCAAAAAATCCACGGACATGGTGAAATGATTGATTGATTGATTGACTGTAGGGTTTAACGCGCCGACACAACGCAGGAGATGAGGCGCGCTCTAGTGGAGGGCTCCGGATTCATTTCGACCACCTGGGGATCCTTAATGCGAGGTGATGATGAACAACCTTTGTTTATGGAAGAAAGGCCATTAGGCCGTTTGGCGAAAGATGAATCGATGGGAACGTAAAGGAATGGTTCCTGATGAAGGTCGTCGGTTTTGTGGCGTAAAGCCAGCGAGGGTCAGAGCACCAAAACAAAAGAAAGGTAACTTCGTGTTAAGCATAACTACAAAAATAGGGAAATAAAAAATTGAACGGTTTAAAGGCCGGCATGCGTGGTATATAGGGCCAGGATAATTATGGGTGATGTGAAAGGAGCTGCGCAAATTTCATCTGTTAACTTTAAAATGCGCCTAATAGAAAACACTATCATAGGTTAAACTGTATGGTGGGTGCGAAAGAGTGTTTTCTCTTACAGCCCTGCAAAGTGTTTACGTCGCGTTGTGTCGAGTGCTTCGCATTGAACGGGAATGTGGATTACGGATATGTCCTCACCACACCCGCTGCACAGGGAAGAATTAATGATCCTTTGAAGGAATCAGGGTCAGCCGGAGACATGACGAAACTCACTGCTCACCAGAAGTGCCGTCTCACACAGCTCCTGCCAGATCACTCGTCATAGCGGAAGTGCCTAATTGGTGTAGACGCACAGGATCGCGGTAAGCCGGGTTTTCCGGAAACGAATGAGGCCAATTTAATAATCCGTAACTTCAGCTTGGCTATGATGCGCGCACTATAATACAAGGCTAAACAAACTTCCAGGAAAACAAGCAATGGCAATTTCGGCCACATGGCCGTTTCCACGATTCGCAGATATAGGCACAGATATCGGATATAGAACACCCACGAATTAGTGCTAAAACGCGTTAGTCTGCGCTATTGAGGCGAGCGTATTTGCACGATGAAGCAAGGTAGAAACAACTACATGGCCGTACACTGTTATGTTATATAAGCCTTCAACAGCCATTGATATATTCAAAGCTACAATGATACAATCAAGAATCACGCTTTAATTACAGTATTTTCCGGTGCATAAGCCGCGATTTTTTTCCGAAATTTTCGTTGGTGCATCTTATCCACCGGTGCGACTTACGTATGGAATAAATTTGGTACGTGGCGGCCGCGCGTGGTCCGCGCTCAAAAAGGTGCGTGTGTGCTGCGTGATGTCAGCACACATTAAGAGACACCGCTCTATGGTCTAAGTGAATTAATTATTTGTTAGTGAGTCGGAGGAAGAAGGCTTCGATATTTTTGCCTAAACGACATCTGTAAGTACATGCCATCTGTGTGTATCAATAAGCCATATGTGAAAAGTTAGTTCTGGCTAGACTTTGGACGGTAGATGCACGTGTCTGCTTACCGGGCAATGCATTCAGGGGAGGCGGCCGCAGCAACCATATGTACTTTCACTGCACTTTCTAACGAACTAATCCTCTATGACTAACCTGATGAAAAAGTGCGTTTTGTACACTGGTGCGTCTTATACACCGGTGTGACTTATATGATTTTGATTTTGAGGGTTTAACGCGCCGACGCAACGCAGGCGATGAGGCGCGCCGTAGTGGAGAGCTCCGGATGAATTTCGACCACCTGGGGATCTTTAACGTGCGCCGAAATCTCGTACACACGGGCGTTTTTGCTTTTCGCCTCCATCAGAAAAGCGGGTGCGACTTATATACGTTTTTTGTTTTGTTTTTTTTTTTTTTTTGGGGGGGGGGGACTGCAGTTTTGAGGGGGGTGCGACTTATAGACCGGAAAATACGGTGCATTAATAGTCAATTAATATATGCACAAATACCGGAAATTGTCACGCACGCTTTATTGTGCCCACGAGAGATATTGGACTCACGTTGGTCTAGTAAAGCACCTACTACGGAGTACGCACGTTACTAAACGCAAAGCCATCACGCGATGATTGATGCGTTTATCTGCACAAGCTTGGAGCTCGATCTGCCCGATCCTTGCGCACATGCAGTCAAATAAGGAGTGCACCACCCGTCGTACCAGCACAGGACTTACAATCCGTCTAAGCTACCATTCGCAGCGTTTATGCCCTTGCCCGAGCTGACACCTTCAGCCAAGTTGTGTGTCGGCGGACATAAAATGAGGACAAACTAGTTTTAGAGTCCGGCACAACGCAAAAAACTCGCTAACTCGAATTCCCATTTTTCTCGTAGGAGACGAGGGATAGGGAATGCGGATGCGAATGGAATGCGACACTACCACTAGGCGATTTCCGCTCCCAGAGCACTGCGCCCAAGCAGTAGCGGGAGTTCGGAGTGAACTGAAGGTGCCCCCAAAGTTTTATCGTGGCTATAACGACTGAAGCTTTAACCTAGCATCTTCGTGGTAACAACTGTCGCCTTGTCGACCCAAGTTAGCTACTGCTATTGACTCCCCGCCTGTTATTCAGTGACGCTACACATCGCAGCGCCATCTTGCGGCGAAAATTCTTAACAAGGATCAAATGTCGGTGCCGGCAGAGAGAAAAAAAAAGCAAGTAGACACGGCAGTCTTGCAGAATAATCCCATCGATCACCCGGGCGCCAAACGGGCACCGCTGAAGAGAGCGGGGTTTTTCACCGCAGCTGTGTCACAGCCGGCAAGATTAATGAGCCATGCGGGGGTGCGCAGAGCAAGGCCCCGCTTCAACTCCTACAGCGACCTCGCCCGCCAACAGAATCACCGCACGAAACATGCAACGCCGAGTCTGGCACGTTCCGGAACGCTGACTTCAAGCGCGTAGGCCTACCTGCAGTACAGTGCGCGCTGAAACAAAATATGTCCCCTTCGCCACATTCTGAACGAAGTGAGTGAGCAACGCCCAAAGCGTGTACGTAGGAGATGCGTGCAAGGGCAAAGTTAATTTGTCCTGGACATGTTCGACTGGGACCTTTGACAAAGAATGTAGGCGCACGTGGCCCTCTGAGGCTGCGCCATGAACAACGCTCCCTGGAAGACATGAACTACGATGAAGTTAACGGAAAACAGAGCGAGGTTCCAGTTTGTGATGCCCGGATACGGTGTCGGCACGAGGTGACAGCGATCGACGACAGTTCGAAATGTCAAGGCCAGGGCGTTCGCGCGGCGACAGATGGTCTCTCACAAAAGGGAAAACAAATTGCTTACAGAAACTCGTCCCCGCCTGATGCACACGATGATGAGAAATAAGGGCAGTGAGAGTTGAACGAGAGGACCGAGTGCTCACCCTCTGCGTAAGCTTGCTGACGTATCCCTCCAGCCGGACGACAGCCTCCTGGAGCTCGTGGAACTGACCACAGGTGGGACACTGGGCGTCCAACTGCGGGCACTGGAGCAGCACGCCCTGCGTCTGCGCCACGACGCGGACGTCCTGGAGGTCGCCCCGGAAGTGGAAGTGCCGAGCGTTGCGCTGGCCCAGCCACAGCTGCCAGGTCTTGTCCCCGTCCCCGTCCTCGTCGCCGACGTGGGGGAGGGCGTCCATGGGCTGCCTCAGGATGCGCGTGTAGAGGCGGTTGCAGTCGACGTACAGCTGCACGCTGGGTCCACTGATGGTGAGCGCCAGCCGGTGCCACGTGCCGTCGGCCAGCCGGTAGGGGAAGGTCTCGACGAGCTGGCGGCCCTGCCGGGACACGTAGTGGAGCCGCACCTCGTCCCGGCGCCCGCTGCTCTGGAGCTCGAGGAAGCCGCGGCCGCCGGGGTAGGTGAGCGAGAGCAGGGCGCCCACGTTGCGCACCTCCTGCCGCAGCGTGGCCATGACGGTGACGTCGCCCGAGGAGGAGGAGAGCAGCAGGAGGCGGGCGGCGTGCCTGGCGGCGTCGGCGGGCAGCGCCACGTGGCGGGCCCTGGCGTTGGAGAGGCGCACGGCGGGGCTCCAGCGGTGCATGCCCCTGGCTGGCTCCAGGCCCGCGTAGCTGGCGTTGCCCAGCGCCTCGATCAGGTCCAGCTCCGGCCGGAGGGACACCGGCGCCGCCGCTGGGTTGTGGGAGAGGAGAGGGCAGGAAGAAATCTGCTGTTAGGCCTCACGTCGGACAGTTCCGGGCCTCTTTCTTCCAGCTTTCCCACACCGAAAACCTCACCGCATCGCACTCGTACAGTCGCCCACAGGCTTAGCTGGAACAACGCTTCACCCGCTTATAGTCTCCTCCAGCCTTAAAAGGTGATTTAGTCGCAACTGCTGCTATTCTTTGAAGTTTTAAGGGGGCTCGTAAGTCCTACACGTTCGTTTGAACAGTTGTTAGAAACTTTTGGGATGTTCCACGCTGAAGCCAAACGTGGTGATCAAGCTAAGCCGGTGGACGACTGTACAATCCGATCGCCCGGTCCGATTACACGCGGTGCTCGCGGACTTGCTGAAGTGCGCGCTGTACAAAGACTCGGGTATCAGTCTTAGAGCACTGCAACCAAGATCCTGCATCCGACTGATGCCCGCATGATGGCAAACAGGGTATAAGAGCGGGTTGCACGCCCAGGAAGAACTGTTGCATCTAAAAACGAGATTCACGTGCAAAAGAGTCCGTGAACAGGTGAAACGTTTATCGCCGACGACTTGATTGTTAAATCTTCAAACACTTACGAAGCACGCAACAAGCCAAACAAAAATTAGCTGCACATATGACACAGCTCTGAAACGTGAAAATCAGTATGCGCGAAATTTCAACATCAAACCTACCGCGCCGACCACTGACTGGATAAGGACCCAGGGGCAGAGCGTGCCGAACAAAATGGAAGAGGCACTCCATCGAGTTTTATACTAATATATTAGTATGAAACTATGGGGTACTTAAAAATCGTGCCGATGACAGAAGATTTCCGCCGTTCTGACCTCGACTGTGCCCACTGTTCCGTGTCTATTCGCGCTATGAATTATCTTTGCCCGTGTCATGCAGGCGAGCTTAAACTGGCGACCTCGAGAATGGCTTTTCTTTGTCGCTCATTTGCTTTCAACGCGGACGACGTTTACCGCTAAAATTACGGCAACACCCACACCGACGAATACTCGTGCTACGGTAAAGGGTGCGGCGAACGAGCACACGTCGGCGGAAAGCATTAGTCAGACGCGCCGAGGAACTGAAAGCATCTGAAAAACGCACCAAAGGATATTCCTTACCCCATGTGTAAACACAACACCTCGCTTCACCAACGGCACGGTTGAGGCTGAGAGTCATGTTTCCACGGGGGAAACCAGCCCCCAAAGCCGGGAATGGCTGCCACGATTTCGTGGCAAGCAGCACCGCGCTGCTGAGCCCTCGCGGTGTTCCCCGGTCAATAGCCACATGTAATTGTGGCATCGCCAATGGAGTGGAAACTACATCCATGACCTCTACTTGGATGCCCTTCACGACTGGACTTGGATTATTAGTGACGTCTGCCCTTTGAATCTGAATGAGGTCAAGGACCATGTAGTCTGAGGGTGCGTTCCAATTTACCGTTTAGACAGCCTCGTTGCCGTCTTCGCGGACAGTACGCCATGTTAAGCCCCGTTCCAATTCGAACGAAGCAGTCAACGAAGACTGCTTCAAGGAGACAGCATCGAAGTCTGCAACGATGCAGGCTACCTTCCTGTCTAAACTAATAGGTGACGCCAGCGCCACCTTTTTGCGCATTAATGTTAAAACAAAAGCACTTATTCCTTTAATTAAACATTTAGAATAAGTCACTAGTGACGAAGATGACTGTTTAGTTTTTTAATTGCGTAACATTTGTAATAACAACGGTAATAATAGTTACGAAACCTGCGTCTTGCGCAACTCAACATGTCTGCTATGACGCTGTCGTCTGCGCTGGCGTTGCGCTTGCGACCGCGGCGCCGTTCCAATTTTATTCCTTTAGACGTCTAGTTAGACTGCTTCGTAGGCTGTCTACCAAGCTGTCCGCGAATTGGAACGCAGCCTGAGTATGCCGATAACTTACCTAATCAATACATTTTTTACACGGGTACCAGGAAGACAAAACACGAATTTGCTAATTTTTAAAGAACTAGCCTTGAGCAACTTACTCAGCTCCATTCCAGCCACGAAAGACGTTTTTAAACCAAAAAATAGCAGGAAGTATCGGAAACCGTTCAAATTTCGCGCGCTAGTATGGCCAGTAGTGACGTAATATAAGCCAGCACTGGTACAGTTTCATCAGTGTGTTAAATGCGTGTTAGCATTCAAGTGATGCGATCAAAAGAAACCTGAGGCAAACATCCAGCCTTGTTTCTTCGCAGTGGCTTCTTCCGGCGGCCGCCAATCGCACCAACAATATTCTGTGACGTCACAGATACGTCACCGGAAAGTGGCTGGGGAGCAGCCACTGGTTCATATGTTTTTGTTAACACCCATTATTGTTTCGAAGTTCACCACAAAATTGCTATCATTGTTATCGGGACAAAGCGGTATTTTTGAATGCGCTAAACATGTATTTCGTTTTCGTGGTCCCTTTATCCTCACTGCTGCTACTGATCATACGCAGAAAGTTTATGTAGCTATAGAAGAAGTACCGCATTTATGCGAATATAAGGCGAGGTTTATTTCCGAAATTCGTAGTCTCGAAGTCATACCCCACCTTATATCCGAAGCTCAGTATATACAAGTGGATATTTCTTGGACTCTCCAAACTGCACCCTCGCCTTTTTTATCGTGAGTGCCTTACATTTTAATAAATACGGTATTCCGATTAAACACCCAGTCGAAAATGCCGACAAGAAAAATTTCTGTAGTTTGTCGTATTTTCGCGTGGCGTACTGTAGTCTTGTCGAATTCCTGTCGCGTCGTGATTCTGATGTTCTGTCGTGTGTCGTATTCTTGTCCTGATTTGGATGTTCCGTAGTGCCAAATTCCCCATGTCGTGATCATGGTGTTCCATCAGTACTTGCACATGGTTTGAATGCTACTGCCCACTGTGAAGACTGGCGTCAAGGGCAGTTCTGTTGTGGCTAAAGGAATGTTTGTCGTTGAAAAATTGTCGTTACGACAGAAATGTGCGATGGCTTTGTCGTAACAACAGGACTTCTGCTGTCACAACAAAGTTTTTTTGTCGTGCGACCGGAATTCTTGCTAGGTTTTTGCGGTATTCTTGTTGTGATTTTAGACTGGGCAGGAACACCCGGGGTTCTCCAACGCGCACCCAATGCCACACCAAACACACCTGTCTATGTTTCAGCTCTTCATCCACGGGACCTGGAATCGAACTCGCAATGCGCACACGCCCTGATTGATCGGGGCTACACGTTCAGACCACACGACACGTGCCGCAACTGTCCTTAACGGGACATGACGTCAGCGTGTGTGTTGTAGCCGCCAACAGGAAACGTCGAATTGGTGCTCATTGAGCCAATCGCGTGTATGCTACATGCCCTTTACCACCAGCGAAACAAAATTACGGCCCTGAACGTACTGGAAACTTCGAAACGCTGTATAGTGTGCTACATTAGTGAATGTTACTATTTAAAAAAAAAAGTATTTTCGGAGAAACGGTTAGCTCCATTTCGCTCAAGCTTGACACCATAAATGCCACGTTGTGTGGTCTTCTTTTAGGAGAGGAGCCCTTACGGGCTCGAGCTGTTGGCGGCTCATGTCATCGTAACCGTCGTCCAATGTAGTCACGGTACTAAAACACTGGGACACTAGTTTAAGCATTGCGCTAAAACGTAACGCATACTGAAAAAAAAAACAAAAAAAAAACACCGGGACCCTCGTTTACGCCTCGCGCTGGAACGCTTCGTGACTCGTACTAAAAAAAAAACAGCGAGACACTCGTGTACAACCCGCGCTAGAACGCTTCGTGCTTCAAAGACACGAGACTTTTACAGCAAAGCTGTATACCTTTACCACCCAACGGTTTCATCTCCGTTGGTAAAAACGCCAAGGCGCCCAGAACACACTTATACAATGCATGCTTCGCCACTCCCCCAGGTCCCACGTTAGTGGACACGGCCCGGGATTTTTTTCTAGAAGACAGACAACAGGCACTTTTTTGCGATCTTGGAAAAACCTGTTTTTGTGTATAAGCGCCGACTGATTTTTTTTTATTTCTAAGTATCCATACAGGAAGGGAATTAATAAAGCCAACTTTTCCCCCATAGGCAAACAATGCGTTTTTATTTACTGATAAAATAGAAACCACTACACTCTCCACACAAATTGTGATCTTGTTAAATGTCCATGCAAAGCTCTACCAGCGGTGTGTAAGTTTGATTGCGTAGGGTTCAACGCGCCCATGCAACGCAGGCGATGAGGCGCGCCGTAGTGGATGGCTCCGGATTAATATTAGGCAGTTTTAGCATATCGTTACCGTGTTTACGTTACTGTTTACCGTGTTTGCGGGAGTAGACTGCGCAGCGCGGGAGTTACCGCGAACGGTAACTTACCGGCACAGGCTTCACCGTCACCAGCGCTTCCGGTAACACGGTAAACGGTAACGCAAACATGGTAACGATATGCTAAAACTGCCTATTGACTGCCTGGGGATCTTTACCGAGCGCCGAAATCTCGTACGCACGGGCGTTTCTGCTTTTCGCCTCCATCCGAAAAGCGGCCGCCGCGGCCGGGAATCGAACCCGCGCCCTCGTGCAGCAGTTTGTGAGTGAAAATAGTTTTTAATACTCCTATATTCCTGCAACACCCCACACAAATTTTCCCAGGACACGATTCATTTCCATTCATCAACGTACACACTGAAAGCTCCGTCAGTTTTTCGGTGTAACCCTACTCTTGGAGAGAACAGAACCTCCCCCCTGACATCTATTATTTACGGGGAGACAGTTGTGTGTACACCGTCAAAGAATAATGTTTCTTTTTTCCCCCAAACAGCAGCACACTCCCCATTACTCAGCGGGCTTGCATCCGACCCGCCGCGGATATATCGAAGGGGCGGTCCGGGGGACATGTCACTCGTACACACAACAAGAATGGGCTGCGGGAAAATTAGATGACCTTAGAGGCAAGCCAAATGATAACTGTCGCAACCCCAGCCAGCGAAGAAGCACACCCCTCCCTATGTCTCCCCATTCTCCCCGAGGCCTCGCCACAAATTCCCCGGGGGGAAGAGGGGGCCCTTCGGATGGGTTGGCAAGCGCTGCCCTGCCGGTCGACCCAGCAACCCACGTGACCGGGGGCTGGAAGGTAGAGACATACAAGTCGAGTTAATTCATCGTTAACCCCTCCCGCCCAACCGAGCAGCTTCCCGGACGAAGGCGCCGCCATCAGGGGCGGAGCGCAGTCGCAGTATCACTGAGCCAACTTTAGGGAAACAGATTAGGGAAAGGCAGAGGGCATGCCTTTGTGTTGAGCCGCGTTTCCTGCGTGCCGTACCCCGGTACCGGGGAGGCGCAGACGATCTCCATCGCGCGCGAGACAAATTGGGTTTACGAGCTCTGAAACGCGGCGGCTTGGCTAGGCTTGGCTTGGGGCTGGAGCTGATTAGACGTGACCGAAGCGAGAGGATTGTGCCCGGAGCGTTATCTCCTGCAAGTGTGTGCGGTTTGAGGGGAAAAAGAAAAGAAAAGTGCACTGCGGATATTTTTGAGCGCGGCAGGCAGCTCACGCGCATACAACCCAGTGCGGGAGAGGGGAGTGAAAGGACAGAGCGGAGTGTTAAAGAGAAAGAAACCCTTTATAAACTCGGTAGTTCACCCACGGAGGCAGAATACAGGCGGAAGGCTTATCGCAAACTTTTTATTTGTTGAACATAACGCGACAATTGCGTGGTCGCCGTTCTGCCTTCTGCACGGATTGGCGGGCATTGTACAGGGAAACCTGGGTAGTAGCAATGAACTGTCCAACGAACTCAAATCCAATTATTGAAACCGATCTCAAGCTGCAGCGAAGAAGATTATGCCTGATAAAATGCGATTTACGTCATGTATATAACTCGCGTTTGGGGCGCAGCTGTTGGGATCAGAGAATTGAGCGAACAATAGTGACTCTAACTCATTTTCTTTTTTTTTTTTTTGGTTTGCTTAGAGAACAGGCACGCTCTGCGCGCCAGACTTCGTACGAACAGTGTTGACGGCTCGGTTGCTCGACTGATGGTGTTCTCGGCAGTCGAAAAGGCGGCGTATCGATGTGGCGAATGTTTACTTGGGTTTGTGCGCACCGAACCAACACGTGGGATCTCAGGCGCGCCGTGTAGCGCGGGCTACGGATTTGATTTAGACCACCTGTGGATCTTCAACGTGCGTCGAAATTTCGACACGCCGGCTCTTTCCTCGCCGTCACTAAAAAAAAAAAAAAAAAAAAAAAAACGCGGCACATGTTGGAACACACAATAGGCGCACAATGTTCGTTCCTCAGTTCAAGGTCGTTCCGGCAACAAGTTACAAGTCGTGGCGGGAGGTTAAGCTCGTTAAGTAACGGTCTTGAACTGACACGCGAGCTTTCCTCAGCGCGGGAGAGCTAGATGCGCCATAAGCAAAAAGAAAAACGCGTATCTGAAAGCATCTACTGAGTGAACGAATGCCGGGCCGGCAAGAAAGAGCAGCTCGTCTCCGTTGCAAGGCAACGCTAAGGCGCATGCGCACAGCGGTTCGCCGGCTGAACGAGAGAACGCCGAGTCGACAAGGGAGAGGAGAGTGCGTCTTTCTTGCTGGCAGAAATGTTGTCAGTGACGCCAAGCCATAGTTCTGGTGCCGTGATCCGGTATCTACAAACCATAGAAGAGACAACTGGGCTAGTTGGTATTGCATTAGGAACATGATGGTAGCGCACTTACACTGTGCGATACCATCAAGTTGTTCCAAATGTACAAATCAGGAGTGTAAAAAAAATTGGAACTGTTACATCTCCTCCCCCTTCCTTCATTAAAAATCCCGGGTCATCTCCACTAACGTGAAACTTGGTGGGGGGCGAAGCATGCAGTGTGCAAGTGTATTCTTGGCGCCTTGTCGTTTTTGCCAACGGAGATGAAACTGTTGCGGGGTACAGGTATACAGCTTTGCTGTAAAAGTCTGTTGTCCTTGAAGCACGAAGCTCTCTAGCGCGAGGCGTAAACGAGTGTCCCAGTGTTTTCTTAGCACGCGTTACGTTCTGGCGCGAGGCGTAAGCGAGCTTCTAGGTGTTTTAGTACCGTGACTACATGAGACGAACGACGATTACGACAACGACGACAGGAGACGCCAACAGCCCCAGACCCTACGGAGCTTCGCCCCTAAAACAACCGGGGGAAAGTTGGCTCATTTCCTCCTAGTGATTTGCATTTAGGGCCATTTCTTGCAAGACTTGATCGGGGACCTGCATTTTCCAGGCACCTTTTTTCCGGGAGAATTTCCCGAGGGTTTCTTTTTTTTTTTTTTTTGATAGTTCTTTTTACGGAGCCCCTTCTTTTCTGGAAGCATTTTTGCCCACAAGCAATAAATATGTTACGAAACGTGCCGATGGTATTTGTATAAACTACAAACACTACACATCGAGGATGCGGCTTTCTGCTATATAATGTACCTTTGCCGACGTCGTAACTGATTTCAACTATATGAACACACATCATTTGGGGTGACGCCAGCACAAGCTCCAGCAAATAGGCTAATCAGAGTGGCTTTTATTACGACACGTAGAGTATAGTATACACACCACCGCGTATACCGGTAGCTGGGGCAGGCTGTGTGTGAAGAAACAGCGACTGCTTTTTTCTGTGTGTGTGGTTCGGGCCACCTGGGAACCCAGTTGGTACGGAGGGAACAACTGTTGTTCAAACTCAAAACAAAACAAAAAAAGACGTGTTTTACGTCAAACGCGCGCACAGCCTTGAATTAAACCCCGCTCTGGATCGCGCTGCCGTCCGTGTTTACACTTACAGGGAAGTGCGTTCACCAAATATAGCGTTTTGGAGACTCGTAGTGGAGACAATAAAACGCAGTTACGCGTCTGAAATTCTTAATGACGCCACATCGCCTGGCACACGAATGACCCAATCGCATGCACTGCCCGAAAAAACTTCATATCAGCATGTTTGTATCCTCTATATACAAACAACGCTGCGAAACTAATTTTAGCTTGTGAATGTCGGGAACGTTATTAAAAATGGTTTATAGCACTCCGATGCGGGAATGTTTCCTTGCGGCGCTTGTCAGTTAAGCGAACGCGCTGTATTTTCAGGGAACAGCGATACGCAGAATAGGGTTGGCTTAATAATGGTTAGAAATGGCCAAGGGGCCCGAGAACTCGATCAGGGCAGACAAAAAAAACCACATGAAGGCCCATGACGAGCTCAGTGCCAGCACAGCGATCTGTTGATTGATTGATTGATTGATTGATTGATCGATTTATTCACTGATTTATTGATTGAATGATTGATTGAATGATTGATAGTGATATCCCATTTGAAACAGGGTGACGACATGTTATCGTACGAAGAAAGAACTTTTATCTATGTTTTATACTCTTCGTTTATACTATCACTGCTTTGAGAGCAGGGAAAAGGTACTTTTTTTTTCTGTTGCAGGTGGTCGCTATCTTAGGCATTAATCCCCTCCAGCTTTTCGCCTACCAGCATTCTAATTCTTTAGTAGCCTCGACAACCTCGAGGCTGTCGAGGCTGTCGACTTCCTCTGTTCTACCCTTAAATACTATGGTTTCTGGAAGCCGAATATTTCCCTCATGTAGATTTGTTTGAATACACTCCCATTTTAAAACAATGTGCCGCATAGTTTCCATTTCTTTCCACAGACCACACATACCCCATCATTCTGTATATGCTTCCCCACAAAGCTCTTAGTACTCAAGAAACCTGCTCTAGCCTCAGAAAGCAAAGCACTGCCCTTGGAATTACCGTAGAAATTTTCCTTTCTGATGTCCAATTTCTCTGCCCTGTACATCTCTAACGACGCTTGAGCTTACATATGTTCTCCCCATTTATTCATTTATCCAACTACTGTCCTTATTTGTCCTGCCCCTCTTTCTCCTGGCAGTGGAGCCCATGGCGAAAGGTAAGTGTCCGTGTGTTTGTGTCGGCGCGCGTGTGCGAGCGCGTTCATATATTTAGTAAAAGTTGGACACAGGTGGGAAACTGAATGAAGCGAACGCCGTGCCAACGAGGTTTAACCAGGTATCGTCCAGGGATAGCCCTCTATTAGACCCTGTCCGGTAACGAAGTACTCATTTAACATGTGTGTCAGACTTTTCCCTCATCTGATCTGTCTGCGCTCATGCGGAGTTTGTTTCGTTTCAAAGAATCTTTGTCGAGGAGAGAGAGAGAGGGATAGAGAAGAGATAGAGAGAGAGAGAGAGATAGAGAAGTAGATAGAGAGAGGATAGAGAGAGAGAGAGAGAGAGCGAGGCGAGAGTAGGGAGAGGAAGAGAGTCTTCGAAACGAAACAAACTCCTCATAAAAATACGATGAGTAAAACGGCGGACACACGTGAAAAACCAGTATTTTGTATCAGTAAGGAACTGGCCATGAAGGCCAGTCCCTGGCCGAGACGTGGATAATCCTTGATATTTCCACCAATATCCGACTGTTTTTAATACATTCCCGATTTGGTTTCCGAAATAAATTAAGAGGCTAGACGCACGTGAAGATGATAGTTGGCGTTCCGACCGGGCCGTCCGGTCTTCGTCTGACGAGTAGCGGGCCCCGGTCGAAACGTTCGTTAATTATCATTTGCGTCCGGCCTCTTCACTTTATTCGTCTAAGAGTGCACGCATCCCCAGAGCGCACCTGTGCGGACATGTGAGCTTGAGCGAATGCAGGCGAAGCGCACGGCGACGGTCCCAGCGCGGACGTGAAAACAGTTGCGCCGAAAACGCACAGCTCGTTGCACACAAGCGGCAGCGACAGAAAACAGCGCACACCGCGGCGGCAAATGGCTTTTCGCAGCGTGCGTCACCGGCGACCTACTCGGTACACAGCTCGAGTAGCGAGAAGGTAGCGGCGATACCTCCTCACAGGGGCAAGGGTGCCAGAGAAGTGCCGAAACAGTTGCTCGAAGGAAAGTCAGCCTGCGAGAAAAGCTGACTGCACCCTGCCATCCTCGGGATCAAGGAACCATGTAATGTGCCGGAGAATGAACAGTCAGTGAGCAACGGTGACCACACTCTACCCGTCTAACAAATCAAGGTACCGTGCAATATGCATTTTATTGGAGAAGGGACAGTCAGCGAGCAACGTTGACCGCACTCTGCCATTCTAAGGAGTCACACACCATGGAATGTGCCAGAGGTCGGACAGTCAAGGGGGGCAGAAGGGAGTAATAACAGTTTCTCGAAGGTACGCCTGCAAGTAACATTGACCGCACTCTGCCGTACCGAAGAATCAAGGCACCATGGAATGTGGCGGATGAGGACGTGCCGCCAACTGGAGTTGTGGAGATGCGGATGGTCAGGCAAGATGCGGAATTTCGCATGCGGGGGAGAGTGGGTTGGCTCCATTGTTACCTGTGCACAAAATGTGTTGGTCTCGGGCCTTGTATTGAAGAGAGTTTGATTAGATAAAACGCATTCGATTAAATCGTGTGTCAATAAATCGTAACGAGGGACACGAAGATTGCTGGAGAGAGTCACCAAATAATGCGCACCCATTCTAACGGTCTCCTGCGTTCACTTTCTACGCTGGTGATCAGATGAACGTAAGTCATGGGCTGTATAAATATTGCAAGAAATATGATTCACCATACATCGCCGTTCCCCCGGGTATTCGTAGCTATTTTACCCCTATTTTACATAACCAACTTCTAAAGTCTAATGAGCGGAGCTGATCAAAATTATGTCTCAGATCCATGGCAAACAATGAAGGAGTAGGCCGGAAAAACGTGATATAGTGTCCAGTAGGTAGACAGAGACAGGCGATGTTAGTCGAGCTACCACACGGGGGTTCACCACCGTCAACGTCCGCAAGGACTGCCGTAGGGCCTGTGGTGCTTGCGTGCTCAGCCTATTCCTGAAGAAGGGTCAACCCCTTTGGAGTCCACACCCATCAACAGATGGTGATTGATTGATTGATTGATTGATTGATTGATTGATTGATTGATTGATTGATTGATTGATTGATTGATTGATTGATTGATTGATTGATTGATTGATTGATTGATTGATTGATTGATTGATTGTAGGGTTTAACGCGCCGACGCAACGCAGGCGATGAGGCGCGCCGTAGTGGAGGGCTCCGGATTAATTTTGACCACCTGGGAATCTTTAAAAAAGTCGAAAGTTGGGCAAGTTGGTATTGACGCATCTTAAAAATCCAACTGCGCGCAAATTAACGAGGACGTGAACACAGTGGTGTCTTCAGTGTGTTCACGTCCTCGTTAATTTGCGCGCAGTTGGATTTTTAAGATGGGAATCTTTAACGTGCGCCGAAATCTCGCTCACACGGGCGTTTTTGCTTTTCGCCTCCATCAGAAAAGCGGCCGCCGCGGCCGGGAATCGAACCCGCGACCTCGTGCTCCATCAACAGATGGTTCTGTTCTCTAAATTTCAAATATATTTTCACTGTCAACGGGGATGTTTGACAGAGCGAACAAAGCTGAAAGAAGATTGCGCCAGCTATGTCCATCTGTGACCATTCCAGCCCGGTCGAGAACAGAGAAAGCCGAGCACATGTCGGCGAGCGAGATTATACCATACAAGTTCGATGTCACTACGACGGTGATATGTTTACTCCCGTGAAATGACAGCTAAGTAGACGCCAAGCCCGTCCTACTTTTGCGTAAACCACGGAAAGGAGATTCTTTTAGCACTTACCACACCACAAACTACTTGAGAAGACAAGTCTGCCTCGATACAGCTTGGCACTTTCCTATATCTTGGTGTCGGTGAAACGCAAAAACAGTTCTAAACTGTCATTGCACTCACTGTTTCACGAACTGCGCTCTATTTTCGCCAGTAGTCTTACTATTGCGCCATTTCGCGTTCTTCGTTTCCTAGTAATAAATTTCATCCCAACCAAATTTGAGCTTAACGCGGGACGGGACTGTGCCACGCATTGGACGACATGCATACAAAGCGCTTCAAGATGTAGCATCCCAGCCTCTTTGCACCGCCTTACTGGGCGTCCGGGCGTGGAGCTCCTATTAGACGTCATCTGAATCCCAACGGGTTTAGGCTAACCTGACGGCGACGACGACGCAGTGACAAAGCGACGACATCTGCGCGACAACATCGCCCCGCCTTCGAACGCGAAAATGGTTTACAGATCGCCGGTTATGCGGACGTGCCGGTGCAAGGCGAGCGCCGCCACCGGCGTCATTCGCGCCGATCGGACTTTATGGAGGCGGCGAGAGGAAGACCTTGGAGGCGCCAGGATCCGCCAACACCTCCCAGACGGGGGGAAAGCCCGGACACCGCCGCCCCGCATCGTGCGAGGGAACCGACAAGTCCAGTTGTCGTGCAGCGACGTTTTTTACATTCACGCTCAGCGTTGAGAACGACGGTACGAACAGGCCGTCACCGGCCGTACCGCGCCAAACTTCGTGAGGATACTTTCTGGCGCACACGGAGGCGTCGGGGTCCGCCACCCTCGCCGCCAGTCTGCTGGCCCGGCAGACGAACGGCGACGCAGGGGGCCATTTCCTTTTCGAAGCCGGCCACGCAGGAATCCGGCAGGAGCCCATATAACGCAGCTGTCGCGTCCGAATGAACGCGACCGGTTGCTGCTGTTGCACTAACCGCGCCGTCGGCGCCGCCGCCGGGTCATCTGTTTGTCGGCAACGGGCTCGCAGAGAAACTTCCACGCCGAGCAGCCGACGAGTCGGCTCTCCTCTGTTCTCCGTCGATCCGTGGGGGGAGGAGAGGGGGATCGGTCTGCGAAGCGTGGTAGTGCTGTCTGCCTGTCGGTTGGGTGCCCCATGACGTCGCGGCGGGTCGGCAGCGCTTCGGGCAGTGTCCGTCGTCTGCGGCTACTCTCCCACACTGCTTTCACCAGAGTTTCCCACAAACAGCTTCAACGTCACGCAAACGCAAAAGAACAACAACAAAACTACTGTTCGACATTTGGCCGACAGTGGGAGGCCGCGTTGACCAGCTCGGCGCCGCATCTTCAAGACATTGCAGACCGGACTGACATTAGTACGGAGTGGCGGGCTCCTGAGCTTGTGAGGCTGACCACACCCTCTTTCCCTTATCATATCTGCTCAAATAAACTTTCATTCGTACTCGAGGTTAAGCATATAGACTATAGTTTGCAGAGCGTGTGAGTTGAGGGGCTCGAGGGTTGGCAGAACATTTGAAGACAGCACCTCATCTTTGAGAACTGGAGTGTCCTGTGATGCCCTTCGGCGCAGCATGAAAACCTACTGCTAGATCCAGAGACCGGTCAATCAGCGCTGAGTGCGCATGCGCCGCGGGCAAAGAAATCAGTTATTTAGGCATACCATACTCGGTAACAACTTCAGAACGGCAACGGAAGTTGCCGCTGTGCGTCATCACCGCAGCCCGATGTTACTCCGCGCGCCGCAAGTAGTGCGTTACTGGGAATATTTTGAACATGGCACGAGCCGTTTCCGCAATTTTCTGTACTTAATATACTTATAAAGTACTGCAGCGACGGCAGACAAAAGACAAACTACGCGAGGAAAGGCAGACGATATCACGCATTCATAGCACCTCCGTTCAAAACACGCGCGCCCGTTGACAGCCTGTCCCGCCGCTTAGGCGGAGTGATACCTTATATGAGCTACTGCCGTTCTTAACTTGTTCCCGAGTATAGCTTAAAATTAAGGGAAAGCAGTGGACTTGGACTGGGCACGTCGTTCAGAAAAACGGGCGGACCATAAGGGTAACAGAGTGGCTACGAAGAGATGGGAGTAGAAATAGAGGAAGACCATGAATTTGTGGGAGGGATGAAATTAGAAAATTTGAAGGCAATGAACGATATATAATACAAGGAACATAAGAGGCCTTTGTCCTGGGGTAGACACACACACTCTTAACAAAAATGCTAGTAAAAAGGTAGTAATGGGTTACATTTACGAACTCCTTACGAACTTGACTACCTCAGAACGGTACGTAGGTCCTGCCACTACTAAGTATTGAACCCAATTGTTATCGTTACTAGTCTAGAACGTGCATTTAGCAACTGCTGCTCGTTTGATACTAACATTCACTCAGTGACCAAATACTATGAATTATTGAACCTCATAACTACATCACTTTTCCCACTTTAAATCACGATTAAAACGTTTTTTTTTTTTGCAAATTTACATGCTGACTTGTATATGCCCACCTTTCAATGCATAATTCTAAAATTTTCGCTCAAATATTTGATTTTTGCGACAAGCCCCTCGACTATCAGAAAACGTTTCGCTGTTGGCTATAAAAGCAAGAAAAGCAAATTAATTTCTTAGTTAACTAAGTTATACTAGCTCTCCTCGTGCATCCCGTTGGTTTTATCGCTCAATTGGCGTCTAAGTGTGACCTGCGTGTTGGATGTGTCTATGTCGTGCTGCGCGCTCAGCCGATCCACATTGTCAGGCGTATCTTTTTCCTAGGATATGCATGGCTCGTTAGTAAAAGCACTATGTACTCAGTGGATACTGTGACAAGTAACTGGTTAGTGTTCTGTTAGTAAGTGCCACAACCTTTTTAAGAGTGCAAGTAAGTGCCACAACCTTATTTAAGAGTGCAAGTACGTGCCACAACCTTTTTTAAGAGTGCAAGAAGGCTGATGATGATTACTATACTCGTCGACAACCATTTTCCTGAAAGGTGCCTCACTATCCGGTGTGCCATGCATACGGGCCTTTTTTTGCATTTCGCCCGACAAAGAAAATCGCCAGGGCTCGAAATCGATTCCCCGAACACATCGTCAACAGTGAAAGGTGCTCAGTTATTCGCTCTGAACACAAAGAATTGAGGAAAAATGAATCCCGAAGCAGAACAGACATCTAATTTAATATAGCGACCCGACATTTCGAAGCCGATGCAGGCTCTTGCTACACGAGCAGTATGTCTAAAGGAAGGATAACAGAACTTCGGTTCCCCATTGAAAGAGAGCAGACTGTTGGGCTCCGAAACGTCTGGCTCCTCTATTAAATTAAGACAAGGGGTCGGCTTGCCTTTGTTTGCCAAAGAGAGCATGCACGCAGCCCGTATCTCGGCGCGGTGCTCTGCGGGAATGCAAACAAAACACACACACCCCTCGCCCCGCTCTCCTTAGAGAGAGAGACCCAGCGCAGAACGTGCCAAGTAACGGTATGTTTCTGGAATGGCGCCGCTGCTTATCAGCAAAAAGCCGCTCGGTGCTGTTCGCAGCGCGAAGTACGGTACAGTAAAACCCGGGTAGAAGAACATCAAAGCCCGTTTCTTCAGAGGAAGATTGTTAAAACGCGAAGCCTTCTCCCATGCATCCTGAGTCAAAGTCCTAATCCAAACTGCTTTGCCCGCGTCGGATTTATTGATTGATTGATTGATTGATCGAGCGGCTTAACGCGCCCACGCTACACAGGCGATGAGGCACGCCGTAGTGGAGGGCTCCGGATTAATTTTGACGACACGTCACGCTGTAAAATGATTTACACCCTTTTTGTTTATAAAACAAACACTTACACCTATGAAAAAAAAACACGCTTTTAAAGGGTGTAGTTAACGAGATAACATCCTCTGAAAGGTATTCTTGTGTCTTTTGCTGGGGTGTAAAGAAGTTGTAAACCGCAAAACACCCTTACAGTGTGTTTTCCTTTGTTTTTTCTATGGTGTAAGGGTGTTACAGACAGTGATTTACACCCGGGGTGTAAATCATTTTATAGTGCAGGGAGCCAGGTTTTATTCCTACCAGGGGAAGCGTTTTTTTTTTCTTGAGGCGCTTGATGGGCCTTCGCTTAATCATCGTCATTTAGTGAAACCCGTTGTATAAAGTTGGCTTTCCTGCAGTGCGTTTTACCCCGACGAGTGGCGCCATAGGGGAGGCATAGAAGGCTTGCCTTTTGAAAGAAAAAAGTAAACAACCGAGGGCCATCTCCGCTAACGTGAAACCAGGGGAAGGACGAGTAAGCAGTGTATAGGTGTATTCTTGGCGGCTTGAAGTTTTTTCCCACGAAGACGAAATTGTTGTGGGGTAGAGGTATGCACATTTGCTGTAAGTGTCGTGTCGTTGAAGCACGAAGCGATCTAGCGCGGGGCGTTGGGAAACGTGTGTCCCGGTGTTTTAGTACCGTGACTGCATGGTACTACGACGACATGAGACGGCGACAGCCCGAGCCCCGAAGGGGCTTCTCCCCTAATACTCTCTCCTCCTCTCTCCTACTCTCTCCTAATACTCTCTCCTCCTCCTCCACCCTAATTCTCTCCTCCTCGGAACCTTCGTGCTGGAGATGTAACGCTGAGAATTGACAACCGGTTGTCAGTTGTTGGGTCGCCTGCGAAAACACGGGTGGGTGAGCAAACTACAACATGAAGTAATCGCGTACCGTCTGGCGTGAGCATATAGATTAGTCACGCGGTCTGGCACAACGCAAGTCTTGTATTCGATATTGGAGAGAAGTTCCGCTCTGCCATGAATTGCCTTTAATAAATGATGAAGCAGCTGTGAATGTCCACTTCGCGGAGTCGAGAGTCGGTGAATCGAATGCAGCGGCGTTTGGTCTGCATGCCTTTACCCCAGAACGAAGTCATTCTCAGAATTAGCCAATCAGGCGGAGAACATTATCGATCACTATCACACTAGAAGTCTGGAGAGCGAGAAGCGGATTGCACTCTTTCCCCATCACACGAGAAGGAACAGGTGTTCTGCTTTCAGCGAAGGATAGGATAGCCGTTCGCGACCACCTGCTTGTAACAAAACAAGAACCGTTGTGTTGACTTAGCAAGCTTCGTGAAACTATTATCTACCTGTGTCCGTGTGTGTCCGTGAGTCCGAGTCTGTCTGTCTGTCTATCTCAATCTGAGCCCGAGTCTGTCCGTCTGTCTATCTCAATCTGAGCCCGAGTCTGTCCGTCTGTCTATATGAATCTGTGAGTCCGAGTCTGTCCGTCTGTCTATAGGAATCTGCGAGTCCGAGTCTGTCCGTCTGTCTATAGGAATCTGCGAGTCCGAGTCTGTCCGTCTGTCTATAGGAATCTGCGAGTCCGAGTCTGTCCGTCTGTCTATAGGAATCTGCGAGTCCGAGTCTGTCCGTCTGTCTATAGGAATCTGCGAGTCCGAGTCTGTCCGTCTGTCTATAGGAATCTGCGAGTCCGAGTCTGTCCGTCTGTCTATAGGAATCTGCGAGTCCGAGTCTGTCCGTCTGTCTATAGGAATCTGCGAGTCCGAGTCTGTCCGTCTGTCTATAGGAATCTGCGAGTCCGAGTCTGTCCGTCTGTCAATACGAATCTGCGAGTCCGAGTCTGTCCGTCAATACGAATCTGCGAGTCCGAGTCTGTCCGTCAATACGAATCTGCGAGTCCGAGACTGTCCGTCTATATGAATCCGTCTGCGAGCCCGAGTCTGTCCGTCTATATGAATCTGCGAGTCCGAGTCTGTCCGTATATATGAATCTGAGTCCGAGTCTGTCCATGTATATGAAGGTGTGAGTACGATTCTGTCCGTCTGTATGAATCTGCGCGTCCGAGTCTGTCCATCTATATGAATCTGAGTCCGAGTCTGTCCGTCTATATGAATCTGAAAGCGAGTCTGAGCGCGAGTGGCCAGAAAATGTACAATTGGCACATACTCAGATCCCTCTAAGATACAAAATCGCGATAATACGACGGAAGAAAAGAGCTGTATTTCACTCTCCGACATACTCGAAACAACAAGGGTATCGAAAACTACTAAGCGACTGGGTTATAGCTCCTTTCCGCTCTTACAAAGGGCCGCGAACCCCACACAGCGACTGAACAGTTCCTATACACAGAGTCTACAGGGCGTGACCACTTATCTGGAGGGAGGCACTTGAAGAACACGGTTCATCATCGCAGGGGCGGCAAAGGGGCCGCGGCGGCGGAGGAAAGCGGCTCGCCCGATGACCCCCCTCCACTTCTCCGTGGATAAACACATAGCGGTGAGAAGGCTTTAAACACTCGTGCGTCAGCGCTGAGAATGTGTACACATGCGGCCGCGGCCACTCCCGAAAATACTTCACAGCGGGCCGCCCCGGCCGAGCACATGGCTCGTTTGCGCGTAAAGACGGAGAGCGCGGCCCCGCGCGATGAAGACAAAACAGGTGCCGCAAAATGGCTCCCGGCTCGGCCGGGGCCGTTCAGCCCCACGACGAGGTTAAAGGGACAGAAAACCGATTTTGGGTGCGGAGTACCTTAGGACCGCACAATGGCCGTCCGCGTCCGTGCGCTTAGCATTTACAATCGCAAAAAATCACACAGGCACCGGCAGGATTCGAGCCTGTGTCCGGTAGACCGAACAGAGTGTCAGTCGTCTTACCCATTGGGCGACGACCGGGAGTTAGAACCCGAGAGTCAAACAAACGGCTTAGCGTACTCCCTCGCTATAACGGTGCGGAGTACCTTAGGACCTCCCAATGTCCGTCCGCGTCCATCCGTGCGTACATTACCATCAAGCGAAATTCGATTTGATCCGTGAGTTGCAGTTTCATTTAGGGAATAATCAAGGTGCAACTCAATGCTCAAATCGAATGACGGTCGGAGCGCAAATCGGATGTCACTCGGGGCGCAACTAGGATGCCATTTCGAGTCCCCGTACTCCGCACCGTCGTCATCATCCACGGAGTGGAGATCCTGCCATTTTTTTCTCAAGTGTACTTCCTCTATCCCAAATGAAATGACATCATTTAAAGGGTCCATGCAGGCGAAATACAAATTTATTTGCTTTATTCGGAAGATTTAGTGTTTTATAGTGCCCCCAGCGCTTGTCCGGCAGCAAACGATGCCGTATTCACAAAGAAATTAATCATTTTGGGTCAAAATTTCAATTCCCCCGCCCAATCGCGTGTTTTGGTGACGTCTACTGTGACCCGGTACAGCTCCACTGACACACGCATGTAAGTTGACAGAACAATAAAAGTTGGCGCCCCTTCGCATTCTTTCGAGCAATTAACACTATTTCCGACTAAGACTAGACGATCGGAGCATATCCACAAATTTCGATTGATTGTAGGGTTTAACGCGCCGACGCAACGCAGGCGATGAGGCGCGCCGTAGTGGAGGGCTCCGGATTAATTTTTGACCACCTGGGGATCTTTAAACGTGCGCCGAAATCTCGTACACACGGGCGTTTTTGCTTTTCGCCTCCATCAGAAAAGCGGCCGCCGCGGCCGGGAATCGAACCCGCGACCTCGTGCTCAGCAGCGCAACGCCTTGGCCACTGAGCCACCGCGGCGGGTATATCCACAAATTTCGAAAACACGATTAGGTTCCCCGCTAGCGACCCGGTACAGCTCCTCTGACAACGTGTAAAAGCAAACAGAAAATATTTATACGGCTTTGCATCATTCCGAGCAGTAACAGCGGAGCAATGCTAGAGCCATTGTACCGCCCGTTTCGTACATGTTGATGGAGTGCAAATCTTGTTTTTCCAACCAAAGATTAGGGGGGTGCGCCACGCTATACAGTTAAGCATTGTAAATCCACCCAAACACCCACACACGATATGATTCTGAAGTTTAAAAGCGCCGACGCTACACAGGCGATGAGGCGCGCCGTAGTGGAGGAACCCGGATTAATTTTGACCACCAGGGGATCTTTCACGTGGGCCGAAATCTCGAACACACGGGAGTTCTCGCTTTTCGCCTGCAGCAGAAAAGCGGCCGCCGCGGCCGGGAATCGAACCCGCGTCTTTGGCCTCAGCAGCCCTACGCCTTAGCCACTGCGCCACCACGGCGGGTCACTACAAACGACTCCCCAAATACTGGTTGGGAGGCTTAGCGCAAAAAAGACGAAGACGGTGGCAGACGATACAGACGAGCGGCTGCCTCGTCTGCCACCATCCTCGTATTTCTTGCGCTAAGCCTCCCAATCAGTATGTACCAACTAGCCGAACAGAGCACGTTCTATTGAACTCCCCAAATACTCCTCACAGACTCCTCAAATACTCCTCAAAGACTCCCCAAAGCACACCATCTTTCCCCACCCGCGCTCTTGCGTTGCGGCCAAGTCCACTACTCGCGTCAGACAAAAAAATGCTCTGGCCGCGACGAACCGTGAGATAATTTAACAAAAGAGGAATGAAAAGAAGAAACAAAAAGCGCGAGACAGGCGACAAGCCGTCTGGCACCTCGAAGTTGGAATTATTCCAGGATCGTCGCTTGTTTCGGCGGGGGCCGCCAGACTGCAGGAATGGGGGCGCGGACCCGACGCCAAGAACAAAATGACACGCTCTTTTGTTTTTTGTCTCTTTCTTCAATCTTAATGGCCAAGGCACGCTTAAAAGGGGCCACTTAAAGCGCAGGCAGGTTTGGGACGGAACGACGTGCGGCAACGCGACCGTCACAGTTTAACGTTTGTTTTTGTGTGTCCAGGGAGCAAGCAAACGCCGGACGCGTCAAATGTAGTGATTTCTTTTTTTATATAGCTACTTTGGAAAACGTCGCAAGAGGACACGCATGTTTTGTATAGTCGACCTTCGCATACGGGCTGCATTTTCCGCTACGGAAACAAATTCGAAGAACAGCGCACACGAAAAGAGTCGGAACAAATTCAACACAAACGCATGCACGCACACACACAGCGTTTGCTGTGTGCGTCAAACTGCATACCGTCCTTGTCCGTGCGAGCTGGTACGCGAATAACCGAAAACACGCTGCCTGGGACCCTCCAAACACTGAATTAAATCCCTAGAAACGAATGTGCTACCATTTCCTATTTTTTTCCTTTATCGTACCATACCAAGAATGCATATACATACCGCAGCAGTTTTCCGTATACACGCGCGTGCCGATATATCACGACCTATCGTCGCTGTCGTTACTGGCAAAAATTAAAAAAACACTGACGATGCTGATAAGCCGGAACGTACGTATGTACAGTCTTTCTAAAAAAGTTTATGGGCCACTTAAAATGTTCCCGGGCAACGGAGAATTTAACAAAAAAGCTCAACGTTCAAGTGCTGCCGAAATGTTTATTATCAACCAAAGAAAGTTTGTGGGCCAGCTTTCTGGCATGTCACACTCCAGCCTCACTCGAGAGCTAAGGTTTAGTGTCGCATTGTTTTTCTAGCATGGCCTAGAAACTTTTGAAGAAGACTGTACGTAATCACACGTGGTTGTTCATAAGGGGGGAGTAGAAGGACGGGCAATTGACAAACTTGAGCCGAATTGCGATTACGCGCCCTCAATAACTAAGCCCTCCTTTAAACTAAAATTCGCTTACAATGAACTCCGGTTATAACGAAACAATGTTGCGTGATCGGGGTGGTTTGTCGCACCGGGGTTTGGGGGGTTGACATTAAATAGGTGTGCACGAAGGCTTCTTACAACTAGTGAGCTCTGCGAAGGGAAAGGCGGTATACGTGAAGAAACGAGGCGGCCCTGCCTTTTTGGGCTGACCGGGACATTTCATACCGTATCAACGCGAATACAAGCCACCCGCGACTTTAACCAGACGTGCACATTCTTTTTTTTTTTTTCAGGAATATTGGCGGACAATAAATTCAAAGGCGCTTACAATAAACCAAATTTTCAAGAACAAAAAAAAAAAAACATGGTGTTTAATTTAAAGAAAACAGAGCTATCAATCAAAAAGCTGTTGCACTGTTTGGAAGCAAGAAAAGAGTTCCTAATTGGGCATTGTCAGCATTATGGCGTCCGTAGCGATAAGCATTTTAATCGCGCAGTTCATGGCCGGGCTTTAAGCATCATGGCCGGGCTTTAATGAGGTGCAGTCTAGTCCACTTATAACAATATCCAGGTGCCAAGGAAATCCCATCGTTATAACCGATAATTGTTCTAAGCGGGTTGCGAAATAAAAAGACGGGAAAGAGCTGAAAGCATATTATTCGTATGCCACCAAGGTCGTACTACTACTAATTTGCGGAAAAGTAGCCACAGTCAGTCACCTTTGTTTGCCGCATGTGAAGCTAGCGCAAATCTGTTCCAAGAGCATCTATAGGTGCTTCACCTAGCTGAAGTGGAAACAAAGTCCCCGAGGGACTATGTCACGCATCGGGCCTCATAAGAAGACACTACCTGAGTAGGCTGCGCAACCGCGTCTTTAGAGTGGTCACTGTTGCACGTTTGGTGCGCAATATAACCGGATTCAATCGTTATTTCCGATATCGTGGCACTGGAGCATTGTAATAAGCGGTTTATTTTACAATAGAAAGAATACAAAAGTTGACGGTGCCACAGCTGTGCATCGTTATATCCGATATATTGTTATAAACGGTATCGTTATAAGTGGACACGACTGTATTCCGTACCAATAAACGTTATCACGTTGGGCTAACGAAGAGTTCACCTCCCACACACAAAATAGCTCGACTTACACCACATAGTTTTGTCGGTATTTTGTTCACAATGCCGATTAACAATTCGGTGCTTCAACTTTTCCATCACGGAGAAAGGACAAAGGCTTTGCACCTCAGTGCTCGTCTGTGCATAACACACCCCGTTATAGGCCCTAATGCTCGAAATCAAAATACCGAAATACAGGAAAAGGTTCCGCGAACAAAAAAAAAAAGGCACAAATGTGAAAATTAGATGGCACAGGAAATTCCACGCGAACGGAATAGACTGGGTGGGGGAGAAGTGGGACTAGTAGACATGTAGCAAAATATTTACAAATACGTGACCATTGCTTAATAGGTAGTAAAGAAAAACATGGCAGCCTATCTGTTCACTTAGTTGCAAGCGTCGTTGAAAGACGATAGTCTTCTGCCTCATAAATGACCCCCTTCTCTTTCCCTCCCCCCTCTCGTGCTCATTTCCCTTTCGATCAGTCCACGATAACCAGGTGGACTTTTGTGAAGTCAATTCAATTTTCCCGCGTTCCACTGCTCTCGCCACCCACTAGAACCTTTTGTTACTGAACTTGGACCACTGCCAGGAGGTACAGGCTCGCGCGTGCTCTATGTATTTTTGGGTAAAAATATTTCGTTTACAACGCGTACTTTGTTCCCTATCGCGAATATAAAGCACACGTTTTCAACTAAAACAACGCTGCCAGTACAATTTGTGTGTTGATGCCTTGCCTCAAACATGCCTAACGTTCTCTTTGTGCTCAACATTCAAGTAGAAAGTATGTTTCCAGATTTACTTGTTCGGAGTTTTCGGCTATATTATCGTTCAATAATTGTTTTAACTTTTGACCGGGTGACTGGATCGAGGGACAGAGACACATAAAGAGAGCCCAATATTTTCGGGTTTAAGTAACCCAAGAAATACTATCGTCTTTAAAAAAACCACACGTTCCCACTTTAATGATTCCCGGCTTCCGTTAGTTGCGTGTGCGTAGTTAGAGTTGCGCAAACGTATCCGTTAGCCGCTATACGGAAAGAACAAAAATGTGCCCCTTTCGGGGGAGGAGCGGATGAAGTTGTGCTCGAAGCGCGACAGGAAAAAGAACTCGACCAGTTTCGCCGCGTGGTCGACTTCCGTTAACAGGCGCAGTACAGAAACTCCGCCGAATCAATCTTCCACCGGTTTAACAAAGCGAAGCGACTTTCCACGTGCATTTTTCTCGCGAACGGATTTATATGAGCCCGATTATAGGGACCATGAATACAAAATATAACCTCTTTTATTTCTTTTTGAACGTATTAACGTTTAATAGCTTCCTCAGTGACATTAGAGCCACGAAAGACGTTCCTTTAACAAAAAAAGGAATGCAGAAAATATCGGAGTTTTCAAATTTGGCGCTTTACGAAGTCAGCAGAGACGCAATAAAGGGAAACCTTAGAAACACTTTCGAGGGCGTTAACCACATTATAGGATTCAAGTGATACGGTCAAACGGTAACTAAAGCACCCGCTTCAAACGCACAGTCAAGTTTCTTTGCGGTGGCTTTAACGGGCCCCCGCAATCGCACAAACAAACCTCTGATTAAGTCATTAAGACCTGGCACGAAAGTGACCGGTAGGTCTCCACTGCTTTATCTGCATGTTTTCCTTATTATCCAGCTTGGTCTTTGAACATTCGCGATAAAATTATCACTGTTATCGAACGCAAATGTGTCCAAACTTGTATTGTGTCTTCGCGGCTCTTTCGCGGCCCGTGCCACAGGTACACAAAAAATGACATTAAGTGCTTAATTCCTTAAGTTTTACTGCCATTAATTCGCTGCTACACGCAAAATCTAATGCCATTAGCTCTAATGTCATTTTTGGTTTAAAGAGTTTCGCACAACTCATTCGCCCTCACGAACGCCTTAAATCTGCCTACACTCGAACGCGATGAGCACCAAATGAAACCAACGAAACTCTCAGCACCAGAGTGTTGACGCGGAAACGTAACTGAACTTCGAAATAAGGATTTTTTCTGCACTCTTGGTGGCAAAGTTCTGAAGACGAAGTTCACTAAAACAGCATAAAAGGGCAAAACATCGTGTTGCTCGTCGTTCCGAATTTTACCAATGGTTACCGCTGGCAGGCGACGGCAGCTGCTGAAGCCACTTTTAGAAACGGCTCACACTATTTTTTTAGAAAACACTAGTTCTCATAACGCTTCCTTTCACGAAAAAAAAACATTTTAACCCATGTAAGACGTTTTTATCTGCATTAAAGGCTTCTAAAATTTGAGTGCACTTCTCTTTTTGGTCATTATCACCGTCATGCCTAACATTTAATGACTGCGTTTTCGCGTGAAGCACGGCCCGCCCAAATAATGTCGTTCGGTATCTTACGGCCTTAAACGCTTAATGTCATTTTTCGTACACATGTGGCACGGGTATTATCGACCTCGAAAGGACTAACCATTCATACGGGGGGGAGGGGGGGGGGTGCATTAGCTGGGAAAGTTGGTAGGTCGAAATCTTGACAACGGCGCTAAATAACAAACAAGAATAAAAGAAGCAGACGAGACGATAGTCTCCTGTCATCAATTATTCTCGTCTATTTCCAGCGCTGCTGCCAAAATGTCTAACCAACCAGATCCGGCAAAAAGAAAAATAATCGCAACTCAGCGTCCTTGAATATTAAGGAAAAGGAGCCTGGCATGCGACTGGTTGTGTCAGTTTAGGCTGGAAAGCAGTTCCCCCCCCACATGAAAACAAAACGTTCACGGCCACATTACGGCTGCTGCCGTGCGGAAGCAGGTTGCGGGAAAACGTTATCGGCGGAAAGCGCTTCCCCGTATTCAAGGCCAAAATAAAAGTGAAGCGAATAAACGTATCCTTTTTAGCGCTGTCCTTTCCAATTAACATCATGCATCGACGAGCCCGTTTCAGTTCACTGGCTCAGTTACGGAAATTCTGCAAACAAGAACGCCAGCAACAAAATAACCGACACAGTGAATTTCGGTTACACTATTTTTTGAAACACCGAGGGTCGCAAGACTGAACACCCGAGTTATTCACAATTAAGCGGTAAATTAAAAAAAAAAGGCGCGGCGATTGAGCTTATGCATTCGGAATCAACACCAAGTGCCTGGTCGCGGAAACGGCTTTTAAGCGGGCGTGAGTAGATTTTCTGGTTGGTTGGCGTGCGTGTGCAACGTAACAGAAACGGCTATCAAGGTGTTAACTTGAAGCTAAAACAGGCAGCACGGTTGAGTACCAAGCCACTGCTTTCAGCCGATAATGCTAAAATATGTAGCGAACCGTGCACCGAGCAAAATTTATGCCAATGGCTTCCTCCTGATCTCCCACCCGGGCCGCCCGCCATTCACAGGCAGTCGCGAGTGCTCTCAGCAATTTGCGGCAGCGAGGGGGGAAAAAAACGGAATAACTTCGCTCTATGGCGCGAGTTAAAAAGAAGCAAAAGAAGGACAGGAATAGTTGACAGTCGCTCCAGAATTCACGAGTCTCACACTATCTCCATCCGCGAGCGTTTGGCAGCCGGTTCTCGGGCGCACCGAAAGTGCCTGGGAACGGGCCGGTCGCAGGCGATGCGCGTAGCAGACGACGTGCCTCGACTCGGTAAGCACGGACTAGAAAGATAACCACGCCCGGGTCGCAGAGAGCATGCGCGGAGGCGGCTCCTCAAACGCCGTGGGCTGCAGGTACGGCTCTGATAGCGCTAAATGCCACGCACAAGACCCCGCGTTCGCGCTCGGGGGGAAATAGTAACGTCGCCCACTTTTTTCAGCCCGCCGCCGCAGGCGCGTTGCGTCGCCGGAGGTAGCAGACGACACGTCCCAGACCGGGCCGTAGCAGACGACGGGGCTCTTCTCCGGCGGGAAAGCGCGTCGTCTGCAGCAGCGACTACACGTGCCTCAAGCCGGGGAGTGGTTCGAAGGCGCCCGTGGGTGCTGGCACCTGCCGGCGCGACGACGCCGGTTCTTCGACGACGGGTTGACACGGTCGCAACTGCCTGCCTGGTGGCTGCTGCTGCAGCAGCAGCACCACGCTGCGTTCGCTGAAGCGTCGGCACAATGGCGTTCCCAAATGTCGTCGGGTCAGGCGACCGTCTGCACACCCCGTCGAGCCCGCAGACGACCGCGCAACGAACGGTCCGCCGCCACCCCGCGCACGCCTACTCGCATGGAAGGCGCGTACACAGCAGACACACACACACTCGTCCGAGGAAATAAGATCGCGATCGACAAGCGTCTCACCGGCGGAGGAGGAGGCGAGCAGCACCGGCGGCGACACGAGTAGCAGGAGGAAGACCTGCAGAAGCGGCGGCGGCAGCCAGGGGCCGCGTCGTCGCATATCCCCCTAGCTGCTTGTCCGGCGCGGGCGCGGGTCCGGCGGCCGCAGCGGCGACATTCTTGCACGGCGGGCGAGGCACGTCTGGAGGCAGGACCGACCCGGCGGCATGCCGGCGTTCGACTGGCGCGGAGTGGGCTGCCGCTCGGCGAACCACCGCCAGGGGCCGCGGCAGCCTGCAGCAGCACCCCGCGAGCGAGCGTGTATTGTAGAGTAGTATTTTAGGCGCCGCAGCAGCGCTGCCGCTGCCCGCGCTGCGGACAGGAATGCCTCCTGCCGCCGTTCACACAACGGGACGGCCGCCGGAAGTCCGGACAGCTGCGGAGCGACAACAAAGCGCCAGTTCCGGCAGCTGGCCGTGCGCGCACAAGCGTGCAGTAGTGAGTTCGACGAGGAGGAGGACCCTTCTTCGATTGCCGCTACACCTCATCGATCGCCCAGGGACCAAGTGACCAGGTAGTTAGAAGGAGAGAGTCGCTTTTTCCTCGTCGATTATAAAGTGAGCACCAAGGCAGCCTGCCAAAAGCCATCGCCTGCGGCTGCTGCTGCTGCTCTCTGGCGCGTGGCCTGCGCGTGCGGAAGACACGTGCCAACCACACGCCCCCTGAAGTCAGGCAACCCTGCTCGCCGCCGGCCGTTCGATCTTTTTCGCTCACCGCTGTGTTGCGCGCCATTAACGCGAACAGGTGAGCTATGGGAGCTTCGAAAGCCAATTTTCCCCGAGTTAAACGAAAGAACGAATAAAAGCTGCCCACGAAGGGTGGTGAAACAAAGTTCCCACGAGTGCTTCTTCGGGTTTGTTTTGGGGAACGCGTGCCCTGATCGTTGCGTCTGGAATTAAGAACGATGCGCAATTCGTGCGATCGGAGTGGTATGTATCGGGTGCTGCGAACAAGGTGTGTCAAATTTAAATAAACCCTCAGTGAAACCTGCCTGTCATGACGCCTGCCATGATGCGGCTATTTCTAACACCCCTCGCCCCGTTTTCACCCTCTCTGCTTTTTTTTTTGTTTTGTTTTGGAGAGAAGAAAACTTGACAGCATTGCGAAGACAATAGTAGGAATTGTGGTCTGCCTGAACGGGCTCAAATTAGCCTGCTACAATTGGGTTGTTGATTCACTGCAATTGGTTGGCAATTTAATGGTGATGGGAGGATAAGGGTAGCGGAGGATAAGGACGAGAGAAGGTTTGGTACGAGTGAGGTGAATACAGACAGAAATAAGGGGGAACAGGGTAGCGCGACACGGATCGGGAGGGAAGATGCGAGAGGAATGGTTCAATGGTAAACCGGAGAGGAGGAGCGTTATGGCAAGGGAAATGGAGTTAAACATCAGTGGAAGGGAGGTGGCATGACGTGAGGGGGAGTAAATGTGGAGGACATACAAGACCGGAGGGGACGAGTAGATTTGGGAAGGGAGAAGATAGGATTGCAATAGGTAAGTTGCGCTTGTTATGATCACAGAGACGGACACAGGAAAGAAAAACGTGCGCTTTCACGAGAAGACCGGGCAGTCGGTTTTTTTTTTTTTTTTCTATGTCCGTATCTGCGTTCATAACAAGCACAACTTACCTTCAAAAGCATGTTGCACCAACTAGCCCGACATCAAGCTTTACAGATTGCAATCGAGCTTGAAAAAAAGGTTACAGAATAAGGGCAAGGGTAGCTTGCGGGAAAACGGTAGAGGAGAGGAGCAGAGGAGGAAGGGGTGTGCAGAAGGATGACAAAAGTAGGATTGAGAGGGGGGGGGGGGGGGGGGTTGACTGGAGGTTGAGAGATGAACATAAGAATGGTAAATGCGGGGTAACAGCGTGAGGGAGAGGAGTGGTTGGAAGAGAGGCGGAAGCCTTACGTGGCCGTGGCAGCAGAAACGCTATCGCCCTTCAGACGTCCTTTGCAGTGAAGCGACCAGGTAGGCGTCAGAGCACGTAGCGCCAGAATTGTTTTACTTCCCGCAAGAGATTTCGCAGCCTCTCTAGAGCTGCAGCTGTCGTCATCCAACTTGGATTTCCTGGATGACTCGCGACGTGCACCGCCTCTTCCGATAATCGGGACCGTGTGATTCCACGCATGGTTAGAGCCCTCACTGCAGCGACGAGCAGGTATGGTGTAACGATTGGGGATTCGGTGACACGTGCGGAGAAATTTTCGCGTCCTGTTCTATTATTTAGAACGAAAAGGCTAATATTGGCCCCAGCGAGCTCAAGTTCCGTACCAAGTTAGCTAGGCAACTCTAATCCCTCTTGTTCCTGGCTAAATGGTCCATCATACTTTCGAATAAATAAATCAATGAAATAATGTGGTTGAGTAGAAAAAATGCTGGTAAAAAAACCCCCCGAAAAGCCGACCATACTATCTGGACTCAGCCTCGAAATAAATCTGGCTTTAATAAGGCGAAAACTTGATTGCTATACGTTTTGTATCATTTTACGATGACGATCATTTTACATATGTACGCAGCGAAGGTCCCGTAGCAGTGTGTGGGCAACTCTGATCTTTAAACGACGCAAACGTATGCAACATATTTTTCTAATTAATTAGTACTTGTGCAGTGAAAAGAATAAATCACAGATCGGCTCAAAGACACGCATAAAGCATTAAATTTTGTCCCAGGTCATCAAGGGGGCATCCGATGACGTCACCAACCAAGACATCCATCCCACAGGAATTACCCTCGTCAAATACGAACGACGGTGATACGACGGCGTTTCTCACAAATCGGACTGAATCCTATAGACATTGGACGCCTCCATTCGACCGCCTTCAATACCGACACTGAAGGTACACCTCAATGCTCTGTACTTTTACAGCTTCTTTTTAACATTGCTATGAAGCAGCTCCTCTTCTACTGCAACCTGCGGCACGCGATCTACGCCGACGATCTCATCCACTGGACAGCTACAGGATCCATGCCTCAGCAGCAGGATGCCATGCAATACGCCGTTGAAGAAGCACACCGTTATCTACGTCAATAAAATCCACTTATTAAGACCAGTTTCCCTTCGAAGAAGACGAGTTCTTGCTATGACAAGCCCCGTAAATAACCGTTTCCGAATATACCACAGGTCCGAAGCGCAGCTGCCGGCTGCCACTCGCTGCGACCATTTAGTGTGAAATCGCACGACGTGCAGCTTGACAGCGTTGTCAGCTCGTGTACACGTGGTTTCCAGGAACTAGCTTCGGGTCCGAAAGACCAACCAGTGTTCCCCTCGGCGTAATCCTTGGGATCACAATGACAGAAATAAGAGAAATTTCTCGACAACGGTTGCCTTCAAGCGTACATGTCAATTGCCGCGTTTTTTTTTTTGTTACCCCCCTCCCCACATGTGGCAGAGCCAACTGAACCTTTTGCTGGGCTCGAGTCGCCTACATCATTATTCTCTCTATCCCTCTCTGTTTGTCTGTCTGTCTGTTTGTCTGTTTGTCTGTCTGTCTGTATAAAAGGCGTATGTATAACAATCTCAAAGCTGTTGTCTGTATGTATGTATGTATGTATGTATGTATGTATGTATGTATGTATGTATGTATGTATGTATGTGTGTGTGTATGTATGTGTGTGTATGTATGTGTGTATGTATGTATGTATGTATGTATGTATGTATGTATGTATGTATGTATGTATGTATGTATGTATGTCAAAGGGGCGTATAACAATGCTCAAGACCGCTGGAGGGAAGAAAAATACTTTTTTAAAACATAGGTGGAGTACAAAGGCACCTTTATTTCCCCTCTCTAGCTTCGTGCCCTCGAAGTAGGTACCAAAAAAAAAAGAACTGGAATGCGGATGCAGGGGGGAGGAGGCGAGATTTCAGGACCACCCGTTACTGAAATCTCGGCAAAGAGCACAATAAATTCTGCCACCGCATAATATTCAAAATTCTTAATTTTATAGGTAAGAAGAAACCGGTGGTGCTGCAAACTTCAACGTCTTCCGTAGACTCCGACTGGATAAAACGGAGACATGAGAGACATGCACAGAGGGCCGCATTCCTATCACGTTGCGGGCTGGTCTTACTGTTGTACGTGGTTGTACGGGTTTGTAAAAAAGCTAGCTTCTGGCCTCGGGGGCCACTAACAGACGTCATCGTGGAGCGGAATGGCTCCGTGGCTCCTAATATTAGGTGTACGCACCAGCGTATCACCCGTGCGTATCAAAAAGTGAAAGAGGGGCGCGCGACAGTGTCGCCGTGTCAGGGGCGGCAGAGACAGAGAGCCGTGTCGTCGGCAATAGTCAGTCGCCAGCTGCGCAGCTGCGTTTGGCCAGCGGCAAAGCACGTCGTCGCACTTCTGCCGCCGCCTCGTTCCACACCCGTGCGCACGGACGTACAGAAGTGGACACCCATGCATGCTGCCGAGCCGACGACCTGGGCGCGCTCCCGGGGTGCGACGGGCAACGAAACGCACCGTGTGATACACCTACACGCGACGAGGTTTCCCGTGCTGCGGGGGGCCGGCACGCCGAAAACCACAACACTGGCAAGCTGTTTTCTTTTCGATGCGCACACGTAATGCGGCCGGGGTAGAAACGAAGTTGTTTTGTTTCAGGGCCGAAGCCCCTTAGGGGGCTTGGGCTGTTGGTGTCTCCTGTCGTCGCCGCAATCTACGTCGTAATCGCCGTCTTATGTAGTCACGACACTACAACACCGGGAAACTCCCTTACGCCTCGCGCTAGAACGTAACGCGTACTAAAAAACACCGGGACACTCGTTTACGCCTCGCGCTAGAGAGCTTCGTGCTTCAAAGACAAGAGACTTTTACAGCAAAGCTGTATACCTCAACCCCCCAACGATTTCATCTCCGTTGGCAAAAACGCCAAGGCGCCAAGAATACACTCACACACTGCATGCTTCGCCCCTCCCCAGGTTTCACGTTAGTGGAGATGGCCCGGAATATTTTTTGGTGCGATAGCACAATTGGTATGCGGCGATTTTGTGACCGCCCGTCTGTAACTCGGAGCTCCTCATTAAAGGGACAGACAGTTTATGTTTGTGGAAAGTATTCTTTCTATCCCAAATGAACGGGCATCACCTGAAACACCTTAACCCGAAACGGTTTCTGTGATTGTGCCCTAGAAAGTTTGAAATTGGGAGTTCTAAAACTACAAGCCCATAGTAATGCTGGCAACCATGGCAGTCAACCGTGCGGCAGCATACTTTTAACCGTACGTGAGATGAAAAGGTAAATTTTTCCACAGCTAAAACAATAATGAAGTGCATTCTTTTCAATTCCTTTGTGCGGTTTATGAATCCTGCATTGAAACCGACGAAGTCTGGATACGCGCGGTAGTGTCACGTTTGAACACTACGTGGCGCCACCTTTGAGACTTTCAACATAGGTGGGCAGCAAAGGTTTTAGGTACCTATACTTGACAGGCGTGGACACGCAGTGGTTAAGAAAGACTAGGTGGCTAACGATGAAATACGGAAATAACTGTGGAGAGTCCAAAACAGCCAAGGTAACCAAAAAAGAGGCAAGGCAGATTGAAACCGATCAATGGAGGGAAAAAAAGGAAGCTAGAGCGTCGTTAGAGATGTACAGGGCTGAGAAATTGAACATTAGAAAGGAAAATTTCTACGATAATTCCCAGGGCAGTGCTTTGCTTTTTGTGGCTAGAGCAGGTTGACTGCGAACTAAGAGTTTTGTGGGGAATTATTCACAAAATGATGGGGTATGCGTGGTCTGCGGAAAAGCAACAAACTATGCGGCACATAGTGTTAGAATACGAGGACATCCATCCAAATCTACACGAGGGAAATATTCGGCTTCCAGAAACCCTAGTATTTAAGGGTAGAACAGAGGGAGTTAACTTCAAGGCTGTCGAGGCGACGAAAAGAAGATTAGAATGCTGGTGGACGAAAAGCAGAGAGGGGAATATTGCCTAGGACAGCTACCACCTGTAACCGGAAAAAAATATTTTGTGCCTGATAAGTTTTTGTGCCTTCCCTAAGCAGCGTTAGTATTAAACCAAGAGTATAAAACATAAGTATATTAGTCATTTTTGGTAAGATGACACGTCATCACCCTGCTACAAAGGGAAAACCAATAGAAATCATCATCATCGGAGAGTTTGGTGCCAAATTAACCTAATTTTCGCCAGTTTATTTAGAAATTTCTTGCTGTTACCCCGTTATATAAAATGCCAGCTTTCTTCATATTAGCGACAGGACGTGCACTCCACAAGAATCGGTTGTATGTCCCATTAACTCTTTCGTTACCGCGGGAAATTGACCAATTTTGAAGGGTCTAACAAAACATTTTTTTGACATCTATTTGACAGTCCCGGAGGATGTTCTGGAGAGTCCAAATCCTAATTCACAGGGGCTGCAAACACTGAAACATGCGTATATAGTAGAACCCGATACTATCTCACATGCTTCGAATTACTGCCTATATCCAAGGACTTGAACACCTGATTGATTGATTGTAGGGTTTAACGCGCTGACGCAACGCAGGCGATGAGGCGCGCCGTAGTGGAGGGCTCCGGATTAATTTTGACCACCTGCAGGGGATATTTAACGTGCGCCGAAATCTCGTACACACGGGCGTTTTTGCTTTGCGCCTCCATCACAAAAGCGGCCGCCGCGGCCGGGAATCGAACCCGCGACCTCGCGCTCAACAGCGCAGCGCCTTAGCCACTGAGCCACCGCGGCGGGTTACTTGAACACCTGCGTCGAAAACTTTTGTCATATATGCATTGCTTTTCGCCAACGTCAGCTGAAAAAAAATTCCAGAAGAGAGTTCGACGCGAATGATGCAAAAACCTGAGAGAACCAAAACAGGGGAGAAGCAAACCAAAGGATGCCACCCGTGCATGAGAGATGATTAATTATAACCAAAGTTAATTAATGATTAAATGTTGATTGATAGCAATGATTAGTACTGCAGGACAAAGGTAGATTAAGACTGATAAACTTGGTTAACAATTGATTACAGTAATGCTTAAAACGTGTTAGGTCAGATTAGAGAGTTTAAGGCATGGATTAAGCTGAATTAAGAAGAATCAAAGCGAACTGAGGTGGATTAAGCTAGTTAAGGTGGGTTATAGTAGGACTAAGGTGGGTTAAGACTGATTATGGTGGGTGAAGATGAACTAAGATAGAAAAAAGTGGATTAAGGTAAATTGGGGTGGATTATGATTAAATAAAGCCGGTAAATAGCGTGGGAGCTTTCTTTTTTAGCTTTTTAAATACCTGAAACCATTGGGAGACGGTCAACGCAATGCCCTCGACAAACATTAGAAAGTCAACGCGGCTGTGTGCGTGTGTGCGTGTGTGTCTGTGTGCGTGCGTGCGTGTGCGTGCGTATGCGTGTGTGTGTGTGTGTGTGAATGAGCAAGTGAGTGAGTGAGTGTGTTAGCCAGCGCGTGTGTGCGCGTGTGTCATAAAATGGCCGGCCTGCCATCTTTTCCTCGCGCAGGCCCTCCACACTAGCGAAATCTTTCCCATTAAATGATGCTCAAAGCCCATTGCGTTACAATGCTCAAGCCCTAACCCAGTACATTGTCGTTCAAATCTTTACGTCACATACACATTTACACTCACATACGTTTAAACAATCTGGTACCACTCTGCACTTTTCTTTTTCCCGGATAGCGACATCCAAGCTGGAGGTCCCTTTCATGACGCATTCTCTTTCTTACACCGATTACAAAACAAGGCACCGCCACAAGCGATCGAACCCACGACCGCACTCGCGGCCAGTGTATAGAGCGCCCAAGGAACACCGGCGCGGCGTGCGGCCCTGTTATAAAGAAGCCGGCAGAACGACAAAGCGCGCGCTACGCTCTTCCTCCTCGAAGAAAACGACTGGGCGGAAAATCGACCGACATTAAACGCCGTTAATCACTTCGCCGTCATCACCGTCATTAATCTCTCCCGGGAGCACGGGCCACACGCGACGACGTCCGGCAGTCCCGGCAGTAGCGGCAAGCCATTGATCCCAAGGCATCGAACTTGGCGGTCTATAACACACACACACACACACACACACACACACACACACACACACACACACACACACACATATATATATATATATATATATATATATATATATATATATATATATATATATATATATATATATATATTCGGCCGAGGTGGACCTCTTCAATTTGCCCAGGTGCCGTATAGCATGCACGCGAGCACCAACCTGGCAACTTTGTAAGCCCGGTTGCCGTGTGTGTATAAGTTATATATGCGGTACTCTGTGCGGGAAGCGCAGCATATAACTTACGAGCGCATTAGACGAACGAGCGCCGGTGAGATTGCGTCCCGCCGCGAAGGCAGGGGCGAGGGCCCGTGAGAATAATAATCGATTCAATGGGCCCGCTGCGTATATTACGGGCCCGAATTTTTAAATGCAGACGGCGGGAAAGTGTTCGGGACTATAAGTGATATTTTTATATGGCTATAACAGCAATTCTGCAGCCCTTTTTATAGCTGTTAGAACTTCTTTTTATTTTTAAATAGGCAGCTGGTATACACGTACAGGGAACGTTTCTAGCCATCCAACACGACGCGTTTTATAGCCCAGGTAAAAACCATCCACGCGTAAAACCCTCAAAATCGTTAAATAATTTCGGCTAGAACTCCCTACTCGGAGGCGGTCCTATAGTGCGTAGAATTCATAGTTGCATCATCTTCGTCACACTTTACTTGCAGGCGATCGACCGGACCTATTTAACCAGATTTGTGAGGTTTAAACCAGCCGATCGGAGTTCGAGCCAAACTTAACCTCCTCTTGATTCAAATAGCACTGTGTTTCCATTCCGGGTACTTAAACGCTGCACAAACTACCCAGCTGCCATCGCTTCTACGCATGCATATTCATCATCAAAGGCTAACGACTTCGCTAATCAACAGGTTCGCGAACAGACCGCGAGCCCCTGAAATCAGGGAAGCCCCCACACCCCTTCTCCCTAACAGGGCTTTACCCAATGTTGCCGGACAAATGGACAAAAAATCTCGCGTTCTCCACCCTCGGCAAAAAAAGAAAAACGAAACTTGCGAACACGCACAGTCGTATACACCCAGCCCAAATGCGTTCATTTTCCACCGCGGAATAAATGGAAACTTTGCCAACAAATAGGTACCCTCCAATACATAACCCTGGTATGTACGCACAACCGAGCAGTACCCGAACACTACCTTCCCCTTGCCTGAGCTGTGGCGTGGAGTGGGGGTGCACTGTTAATCATCTGTCGACTGGGGGGCCAGATATGGTGACCCGGCCAGATAAAGACGGTTCTGGCTACACTAGTCTCCAGGATGCGTATTTCCAAACGCTTCGCTGCACAGAGCACCTATAGGTAACATGTCTATTTGCGGGTGATTAAATGTCGTCTTTCGTTGCGCCCCAAACCTAAAGCGACCTAAAACATACGCTGCGGCTCGAACCCAAGCATCAGCGCTAGTACTCAGTACTCTACGTCAAAGCCACAGAGCTCATTTCTTTAATTGCCTGTTTTCGGTATACACAATACGTAAAAAAAAAAAAAGGATTACAAAGCGCGAAAAGACACCAGCACAATACTTGCTAGTGTGCGATTATTAAAAAGGCCGAAGCCATGCCACACTTTCCAACACATTTAACCAGTCAGGTGGAGATGGTTGGGCTTTATACACTTCTAAGATATCCCGTACTCTCTGACAGAACAACTCTCTGCTCGGCCTCACATCATCATTATGGTGAACCGCCATTCAAGATTTCCAGATACTATGCAGGGCCATTTGGCAGGATAGTACGACCAATTTCTTTCTTAGCCATACCCTATACATATACAGCGTATACACCCGCCTGCTAACAGCTCTTTGCAGTACGATTCGCACGAAGTACCGCTGGAAGGAGGTACCGTCACAAACGCGCACGCGCCTCAAATTTTCGTTTGCGTGCCGCGATACGCATCGTCACTTGGTTCATTTTACGCGAATTTATTCGGTAGTTTTTGTCTGCCTTGCCGAATAAAATAAATGCTGACGTCAACGCGTAAACAGACTTCGTTTGCGTCTACTTCGCTTCGTCATTTCATAACACAAGAATATCATTCCCAGCGGTGTAGTTAGCACCACATAACTCATCGGGAGACAGAGCAATGACAAACCTGGCAAAGCGCTATCACTGGAATGTACTTTTCAAAGTGCTCTCGCGCGAAAAAAAGAAAGAACAAAACAGCGATGATATAACGACATCGATGCCTGCAAAGCGTAAAGACAAAAAAAAAAAAAAAGAGAGAGAAAACACTGTGTTATGGCAAACAGTTCTCGGGTTTAAAATCATTTTCAGACGCGCGAGCAGATGCATGCACTGGCTAAACGATGCCTTTTTTCGCAAGTATAGACGACGCTAATAGATGCGAGGTACTCACACGCTACAAACATATTATTTTCCGTTATAATCCGTCGTTGTGCTGCGTTAACCTTCAGCTGTAGTCTAAAATTTCATGAGCGCCTGTTTCGACCGAATCGTAAGTCAGTACGTTGCGCACTTTATAAAGTTTCTTTTAACTTTGCACTCGATCAAAAGAGGCGTTTTTCAAATTTACCATATTTGTTTATTAAGAGTGGATTGGAGTGGATTACACAGTGGATTGGATTGGATTTGATTGCGCGGTGGATTGGAGTCGATTGCGCAGCGTTATCTGCGCAATTTCTAAATTTTGGAGCGCAAGAGTGGTGGTCGAAACTTTTCGCAGTAGGAGGCAAGCCGAAGATGAAACATCGATACCCGCATAAAAGAAGCACATCAATAACGAACCTACTTGACGCGCAGCGCTCACTTGACCGCTTCTGTGTGTTCGTTTTTTTTTTTTTTTTCCCCACTGATTTGCTTAGTGTACCCTTCAGAGCGCACACCGGAAACCCACGCCCCACCTTCGGAAACTCCATGGCAAGAACACTCGAAAGGTCTGGTCACACGGACACATTCCGTTCGATACACAAGCGCGGCCTCTTACCGTGGTCACCTAAGAGATAACTCTCGCTTCCGCAAACAGGGCGCGGTTGAAAGCTATCTCGCGCGCACTGTCGGAATCTGGTCGCTATTCGAAGAGTCGCAATCGCCTGCTATGTGTCATCTCGACAGGCCGATGCGTGCAGGTAACCCGGGCAACGCAACGCGCCTGCTCTCAAAACCGATTCCATCAAGGCAGTGAGGCGACGTCTCTCTGTACTTTTTTTTTGTATCAGTCCCCAGGATGCGCAAACAAGAGCCTGTGACGCTACGTTCTAGAAGGGTTCACTGACCCCTCTCTACTGCATTTTTTTCATTTATAGAAACACACAAACACGCGCGCACACATACATACATACATACATACATACATACATACATACATACATATACATAATGCGCACATACATACATGCATGCATACATACATAATATGTACATATGTACATCCATACATCCATTCATACATACATACATACATACATACATAAATACATGCGTACATACATACATACATGCATGCATGCATGCATGCATACAGGCATACATGCATAATATGTACATACATACATACATACATACATACATACATACAGGCATACATGCATATATACATGCATATGTACATATGTACATACATACATACAGGCATACATGCATATATACATGCATATGTACATATGTACATACATACATACATACATACATACATACATACATACATACATACATACATACATACATACATACATACATACATACATACATATATGCATACAGGCATACATGCATACATACATACTCACATACATACATACGTACATGCATACGTACATCCATACATACATGCATACGTGCCTACATACATACATACAAGCACGCACGCACATACGTACACCCTTTGTCAAAATTGTGCGGGACAATCCTAAGCCTTCTCGACCAAAGGAATTCAAAGAATCAGCTTTACCTTTAAAAGTGACAAAAATATTTTAAGGCAGTAAGAAAGAAAAGTGTTATCCCTAGCTCTCCTGCATAAAAAGTTTCAGCCTCGCTCGGGATGTAAGCTTGTACACTGAATTTTTTTGCCGCCTTCGGGTTTCTGGCTTGGCCTACAAAATTTTGACAAAGAGTGTACATACGTACGTACATACATACATGCATACATACATACATGCATACATACACACATACACACACATACATACATACATACATACATACATACATACATACATACATACATACATACATACATACATACATACATACAATGCATGTGACCCGCCACGGAGGCTCAGTGGCTTTAGGCGTTGTGCTGCTGAGCCCAAGGACGCGGGTTCGAACCTGGCCGCCGTGACCGCGTTTCAGATGGAGGCGAAAAGCGAAAATGGCCCCGTGTGTGGAGATTTCGGTGCACCTTAGAGATCCCCAAGTAATTAATCCAATATCCTCACCTACGGCACGCCTCATGGCCCAGGTGTATCTTCGGCGCGTTAGACCCCAAAACCGATCACTGCGTGCGTGTGCGTGTGTGTGCGCGCGTGGGTATGTGTGTGTGTTATTGTGCAGTAGCCACACTAATAATTATCCTCTTAGTATCGTCCTTATTACGTCAGATCACTGCTGATGTGTAGTGCGAAAATTTCTCAAAATTTTCTCATCGTTTTTGGTTGAAAACATTCTTCGGCGCTCGAATGGAGTTAAGTAAATTACCAAAGGGTAGTTCTTTCAAATTAAACATGTCTGCATTTTATCTTCATGGCTGCTTCAAGAAAGAGAACAGGAATCTCCGAAATGGTTCTGCATTTAGTATGCCGAGCAGTTTTATTCCTTGGTCGTACCGGTAACGACGCAGTTTTTTTCGCAATTTAGCCAATTCGTTCAGCGGTGGCGCTCATGCCTACTGCCTTAAGAATAATAATTAACCCACCCCTCCTCTTTTTGCGCTCCCAGTCAAGATGGAACTGAAACTAGGATTTCGCAGTACAAACCAATTACGCCGCACTCACGACGCGTAAGCTTTTCAGAGAATTGCTTTGGGCCACCGGTAGCCTTTTTTTTATCTTTCTCAAAGGATTTATCGCGGCACCCACTCGACGCGGGCGCTATATTTCCCAATCGTGCGCATTTTCTTGAGTCTGCCTTTTAAAAAACCGCAGTACAGATTAGTCGGGATGTGGCGGTAAACGAACGGCGTTCGGCCCCAACTTCGCTGCGTATTCTCAACTCACGGCGGTTTAGATCACTTCACCGAGAACCGACTCCTTTCAGACTTCAACCGCACCGCCCTAACACCACTCTCTACAGTCGATTCATTTCGCCCTTCACGAAGCATCTATTTAACGACTCGGTCGAGGCTAACTTAAAATCAACCCGATAAGCGTTTTTCAGACTCCACTGACGGTACTGCTTGTATTTCCTTTATCGTTGGGTAGCCATTAGAGCTCCCCCGTCTCTCTCTTTCTCTTTCTTTCTCTTTTTGTTTCATCCCATCCTCCAAACCCTCCCCTGAGCCCCTCTATTTGCTCCGTCCCGGGCACTGTTTGCATTGGCTAATGACCAGGCCGGTGGCGGCGAAGACAAGAAAGGCGGGAAAAACAAATGGCTCAAAGTGAAAGAAAAACAGAAACAGCTCCGGGGAAGACGCCCGGCGGCGAGAACCGGGTCACGAAGCGAGCCCTCTCGGGAGGGGAACGGCGCCTGAGCTCGGACAAGTCATTTACGGCTAAACAGATCTAGCGGACTCCATTCATTCTTACGCAGTGCCGCGCGCATTAGGCAGGACGCAAAGTCCCGTCGCCATCTTTCCTGAGCGTGTAAACGCAGGCGCGCTGAATGCCCTCACGCGCCGCGCGTCGTCTGCTAGCCTGGTCGTCTGCGCTGCCCTGCCGCTGTTCGTCTGCTAGCTTTCGCGTTATCGTCTGCTCTTCTCTGCGAAGGGGGCGCCCGTGTTGTCACGCCTGGCGTGGCCCCAGAAAACTCGCGGCGGAGAAAACTCGATTTGCGCGATTTTTTCGTCTTTTCTTGTCGACGGCTGTTTGTTCTTTTGCACGCTTGCATGCCTTGTCTTTTTATTCATATATATGTTTCGGCTGCAACTCGTGCGTAAATATGAATTCACGCGGGGGAATGGCCGTGCGGTCGGGAAGGAATTCAGAAAATTCTACATGCTTGTGTTTCGTTGCCGTTTTTGTGCTTGTCTCGCTTGTTCTGTGCCCGTTCTTTTCTCACAACCCCCCCCACCCCCGAAGCAGTCGGAATTTGTTCTAGACAACCTTGATCTGAAAAGCGTCTGCTCTGCATTGACGCTGTCTACCTTCATTCCATACCTTCTCTCATGAATACATCCACTGCTACCAAAACAGCTACTACTACCACCACCACCACTGTTGCTACTGCTACACTACTAGTAGTATTCCTCCACTAATTGATGAGGACCGCCCGAGATATATGTGTGGCCTATTTATGTCCCCGGCTGGACGAAAGCCTCTCCAATACCCTACCAAGTGCTCCTATCTTTCGCGGTTTGAATCCATTCCTTGTCGCTAAATTTGATTACCTCATCCCTCTATCGTGTTGTTGGTCTCCACCTGCTTCTACAAACAAAAAGAAAGCTACCACCTTTTTCATAGTCCCTTCTCTCGGTAGCTATTATTATATGCCCACCGGTGCAGTTATCCGCACTGCATGTCGCGCCCAACATCCCTTATTTATCTTAATCCGAGCTAGGGTATCTTACACCCGAATATGCAACCCTCCCCCTTTTTTTTTTTCAAGACGTTCGTTTCCTATCCCGAACCGTTAATCCTATGATCTTGCTTTCCATGGCTCAGTGGGCAGACTTAAGTGCTCTTTCGGGGTGTCCAGTAAGTCCCAAAATTTGTGCCTCACAAGTCATCACCGGGAGCACGCAGCAGCTATGTACGTTCCTCTTTAGTGCCAAAGGAAGCTTCTTCTTCGTCTTCATCATCATCACCGACTGCAGAAGTAGCAGTCTGTGTTCACTGAAGGTCGAAGGTTCCTCTGAACGAAGATCTCGAGCCACCTCTATCGCGAGTGTGTCGGGTACATTCTCTGAGTCCGAATTTTCTCCGTTGATCCTTCCATCGAAGAACCCTTGGCCTTCGTCTAGTTCGCTTGTTCGTTATTTTGTAGCACTTGCCGAGTGGTACCCAGCCTATATCGACTCGACTCCTGGTCTCCTCCGCATGGTTTCAATCGGCACTGACAAGCTGTCCAAGATAATAATATCAATCCATATCTTCCCGTAATTCAATGCCTAAGCTGATGGGACACTTTTCCCACAGTTATGTATTCGGAAGAGTCGTGGTTGCGGCATCACTGCACAACCTTTTCGTCGGGAACACGGCTAGCATGCATCCACAACGGCACGCATCAGCCGGAAACCACCCCAACCTAGAAGATGGTCCACACATTTCTCCCTTTTCGCTCGCCGCCGCCGCCGCCGCTTCTCATATTCGTCCATGCCCTCCCACCACTCTGCCGGCAGCGGTGCACATATCACACACACACACCACCTCCGTGCTTCGCGTTCCACAAACCGGCATAAACGGTCGGCCCAACGTTTTCTACCTGCTCCCCCTCCTCCTTTCCGTCATCGCATCACCACCAAGGCACGAGGCGCTAATATCCTCCAACTTTCTCGTTCGCGACGTTTTTTTCCGCTTACGTAACGAGTAATCATTCAGGCTCACACGTCGCCTGCTGACGTTCATTCAAAACTCCCGCCACGAACGCGCTCTAAACCTCTCATTCGATTCCGCATCAAAAGGCCTTCTGCCATCTCCTGGATGAACGCGGGCAAGATCGCAGGCGGGGCCGCTCTTGTCTCTTTTTGCGCGAGAGCGGGTTGTTAGCAGACGACAGCAGCGAGCTACGGGCGGCTGTGAAACACTCCTCAGACAAAAAAGCCTGCCAAACGGCAATATCTAACTGTTACCCCTGACATACTTTCTTGAAAGTTAGGCTTGACGGGAATCGTCAATTACATTTGCTGTTTAAGTAATAATGCAGTTTGAGATATACTAAACTGGAGCAATGAAGGTACTAGCATGATTAGGCCTTTTCTCGTCTCGGTGTCGACGGAAACCGAGGCCGCAGCCGTCGTCTCCTGACGATCAGAAAAGCGCCTGCGAGTAGAGCCAAAGCGGGCCCCCGTGCGCTAGCGTGCAGGAAAGGTACTACAGCCGCTGGTGCGCGACCGTGGGTCGTGCGCGTGCTGGGGGCCTCCAAAGCCGAGGTCTGCGTCTACTACACGGCGGCGACGGGCGCTGAAGCGACGCACCCGCCAGCTGCTAGCGCCGGAAAAACCAGCTGGCATCGCCACATTCGGCGGCCGCCAACAGGCTGCTGCCGCCGCCGCTGCAGCCTCAACCTTCTGCAATTCGGGAAGAAGAAGTAAGCAGACAGAGCAGAGAGAGTCGACGGCACGCACAACGCCTTCAACGGCGCGTGCCACCACAGCGGGGAGGCGGCGCCCGCCTTTCAAGAATCACTAACCCCAACCCCCCCCCCTCGCCGTCTTCTACGGCCCGAGCGCCGCCGAAGCAGGGAAAGCGGGTCTTATGGCTAGCGGGGCATCGCAGAAAGGGAAACCGCGCAAGTGTGAAAAAGCAGCCGAACAGAAGTGTACGGTACAGATGGTTGGCCATCGCGTGCCTGGAGGGGAAGGTGACACAACAGACGAGAAAAATTGGGGGAAAAACAACCTTTTTCCTCTGCCTCCACCGCCACCCGTCGTGTTTTGTTTGGTTACTTTTGCGGAAAGGGGATAAGAAGGAGGCTGAAGCTTTGAGAAGACCAGCAAAAAAAAAAAAGAGGGGGGGGGGGGGGGGGGGGGGAGATCAAGAACCAACTGCCGTAGCAGCCGCCAACCAAACCCATAAGCGTGCGATCTGAAGGCATATACTTAGCGCGGGAAACTCAAATTTCCCCGAAAACTTACCGATACAGAAAAAAGTACGTTCACCTAATTGACAGGCGAGGGGACGAAAAAAAAAAAAAAAGCATCGGTCTCTCTCTCTTTTTTTATCTTTCTAACGGCGGCAGGAGGCAGCGGCGCCGAAAGAAGTTCATAGCCCCCCCCCCACCTTCCACCTGGAGAGTGGCGTTTTTCGTCGGGGCCTTGATGCAGTGCCACCCGCCAGGTCTACGAAGGGCGTCTGGTGTGGTATACGCCTCTGGCTTCTCGCAGCGGCACGCAAACTGGATGCCGGTATGTGCCATACTCGGAACGACGCCGCGGGGGAAAAAACTGGTCCGCCGATCGTGGTGCCTCTCGGAAGGCATACTCCCTCCCTCTCCGCCGCTCGCGCCAGAAGTGTGCCGTGCTTGTTAGCGGCGTCCTCTCGCTCGTGTTTCCGAAAGCGATTCGTTACAGGCTACCTTAATGACCCCTTCTTTGTCGGTGCTGCTATGTTATTACCCTATCGTGTTTATTACGTTAGAAGAGTGATCCGTTTCAGTCCTGTCGTCAACCGCCTTTTCATGTTTCAGAAACACAACTACGTGGCGAACGGAAACTTTGTATTCTTCACGCCGAGACGTCGGCAGGGATACGAGTGGAACAGTGTTACAGTACAGGTACCGTCATAAGTAACTGGAAAAGGATTTGCGAGTATCACAAAATGTTTGTTTTGCTGGCTTTATGATCGCCTTTCCGGTCAACAGGAAGCTTTCTCTATTAGGGAGGACTCTTTTAAACACACACACCAATAGAGCCAGGCAGTTTCTGGAAGAAGAAATTCCTGTAAATCAACGACACCGTGTTCCAGTTACTTTTGACGGCCCCTGTACATGGAAAAACACCTATGCGACGGTTCTTCGTGGCGCTACTGGCTATAACTTGAGCACGATTGTAGTAAACGCGGACGTGGGAATACGGACACATACGAACAATTATCATAGGGACACAGAGATGCGGATACGAATGTAGCGGCCGATTAGAAGCGACCAGTCGAACAGCTAGTATGACTAAAGTGACCAGACGTCCCGATTTAGGCGGGACACGTCCCGCTTTTGCGGCTGTCGTCCCGCTGCCCTGCATCCTGCTTGTGGGACGGTGTTTTGTCCCGCCTTTAGCCGGAAATGAGGAGAATGGGTACCAACGCCAGTGTTACTAATGAAAAGCTGCAGGAATGAAAGAGCCAAAAGAAATCGTCTGAGGAACTTCAAGAAAAGAACGCACGCGATGAGACTAAGCAAGAAACTGTTGTTTGTTTCTTGCTTAGTTCCAATGTCTGAGCCGTTTTTTTTTTTTGTTAAGTTACAGTGTACCAACAAACCGTTCTGCACACCCTTCTGCGTTTGACGAAGGCTGAGTGGACTTATTTACTTGTTCATCAAAGAACGCATCATTACTCGTCGAACAAAGGCCGAGAGAACTACGAAACGTATGATATTTCAGATGAAACAAAACTGCATTGAGCATTAGTATCCCATCCAGCTAGGTGCCACGTTCTCTCTCTCTCTCTCTCTCTCTCTCTCTCTCTCTCTCTCTCTCTCTCTCTCTCTCTCTCTCTCTCTCTCTCTCTCTCTCTCTCTCTCTCTCTCTCTCACACACACACGCACACACTTTCCCTTAGGAACACCACCCTGTTCGCTTTAGTGTCAGCCTCACAACCATACACGCCTACATTGCTGGAAAGACATCTTTCCTCGTTAAGCCTACCCAAAAAATGATTAAGGATTTAAAAACTATAGATTTAGTTTTATCAGCGAGAAATAACGACGCGGAAGCGGTTGTATTATGTGATAACCTCCGAATTCGAAGACAATATTTTGTTATTGTACAAATGAACGGTACCTTTATTGCACATTGCAGCGAAGAAGGGCAGATAATTTTATTATGCTCGCTCTTCACTCATGCACGTTCTGATCTGCCCTCTTTATCTCGACAACATAGACTAAACTAATATAATTTATGTGGTGAGCGTCACCACGTAGGTTCATCGACACGCTCACGCCCGTTAAAGTAGGCCGTGAATCGGTAGCATTTTAGCAACCGCTAAGAAAACCTGCATCGATAGCTTGCACCGCTGCAACGCAACCTGCATCGCAACCTGCATCGTAACCTGCATCGTAACCTGCATCGCTGGTTACGAGGTTGAGAAAACCTGCATCGCTTCGGAGCTGTCGATCATATATTTTAAGTTTTTTTTTTTCATTTAGCCTTCACCCCTGCTATTTTTTTTTACTTCTAATACATTGCACATACCAGGCGGCATGTGCAATGCGGGCATGCACGCGGGCATGCGCAGCATGCTCATCTGTAACGCGATAAACAAGTGGAACACGATGAACAAATGGTCGGGGTTGGAACATTCCCCCCCTTGCTAGAATATGGCAGCGCCCCGGAGAAAACGGTGTATAGCACATAAATAAACATCAGCTGAAAGAAAAAACGTTCGCCGCTAAAACCCATCCGAATTCCACTTTCCACATCCGGGTCTACTTCCTCTACTTCCTCCGCTTCCGCCCTCCGCTACCTCAAATGTTAATTTTCAAAGTCAATCTCGAGAGAGCTGTTACAAGGCCGAACACCTTACACCGGGACATTGCTGCCTAATCTTGCGAGTGAAATACGAACACGGCGTGGTTTCCTGACGTCGTACGGCGTACTTCTTACAACAGGGGTCAAGTTAGGACTTACCAAAGAGGCGCTTCGCCGCCAAGGAGTCACAGCGTCCTTTGTAGCACCGACGGACGTCTATAAGAAGCACCAGGAAACACGAATGGAGATGTAGTGCGGTGGTCGTTAAACGCACGCCGGCAGACAAGCCGCTTCTGCATTTTAAATGCCCACCGCCGCGTGCCGAGTTATCTTTATTGCCCGTGGCATGGCAGCGCTCGCTGTTATCATTTAAGCTGGCGCGCACCGTGTACCGGTTCAACCAAGACACTTGCCGAGGCGTTCCGTAAGGTAGGATAGATGTTCGTGACTGCCGCGACCCGCAATCATATGTACGCCGTGTTTTTCGGTGGGAAAGAGCTAATAAAGTAGCCTTTCACCGTTCAGAGTATACACACAGAACAGGAGCTGCGGTGGAGAAGTGAGGAGGAGAAGTACCTTCTCCCTTCCTTTCACATCTATAAGGCGCAATCCACCCACGGCACCGCCTCCTCTTGGAAACTGTTGGAATCTCGTATGTAGCAGATATGGACATAAACAGCGTTGGAAATAGAGCAACGCCTTGCGGCACACCTGAACTGCTACTCGAGATCCCCCTGGCTCTGTACGACCTCGGTCTCCGAAACAGCTTGTCGTCAAGTGTCACCCCAGTTCGAACGAGCCCTTGCAATATAAGTTCGCAATTTTCACAAGTGCTTCAGATTGCGCTTTCCTTGAATGTCTTCGAAATTCGGTCCTGACCACCGTTATATTCCCAGTTCGGGCGTTTTGTATGCATGGTATGAAGAAATAAAATCATTGATTATCAAATGATCAATGACTAGACTTATGTACGACCATAAAGAAGAAAGGCTGTCTGGAAGTACTTCCTTCAAAAAAAAAAGGATCTGGCAACCCTGGTATAGTACTGCGCTGAACCCTTTCAATGATCGATACCCCGAAGTGGCTGAAAGTTTTGCAGAAAGTTTTTTGAAAAGGCCTTCGCCCAGATGTATACATGCAAACAGGACGCAAAGATCAGTGACGTAAAGTATTCACACGATAAAACATACATGGAAGGACGGTGATTTCTCTTCCCGCGACAAAACAGTCGCCCTACAAGGCGGAACTCTAAACCAGGCACGTGTAGTAGCTAGTATTATACTGGGTACAACTTAAGAACGGCAACGGAAGTTGCCGCTTTGCCTCATCAACGCAGCCGGATGCTACTCCGCGCGGCACAAGTAGGGCGTTACTGGGAATAGTTTGAACATGCTACGAGACGTTTCCGTGATTTTTTTGGACTTAATATGCTTGTAAACTACTGAAGCGACGACAAACAAACAACGCGAGAAAAGGCAGACGATATCAGGCATTCACAGCAATCTCTTTTCAAAACGCGCGCGTCCGTTGACATCCGGGTCCGTCGCTAGGAGGAGTGATACCGCACATGAGCTATTGCCGTTCTCAACGGGTTCCCGGGTAGAGTAGTTTACACCAGGCACGGAAGCCTCTCCCCCAAAGCTTTCGCTTTCCCACCGTCTGTAGTGTCCAAACTGATATGACACGTAGCTGGAGCCTCCGAAAGATCTAGTTTATGCCTCCTGCCTTCGCCACGGTGTCACAGTACAGGCGAAAACCAGTGCAGCAGTGCGTGGGTTACGAGCCTCAGCTGTTCTCGCATTTTTGCGACAGCTGCGAAAGCTCGTTCCGCATTCCTTAGCGCCGAGTAATACGCGAGAGTTTGTGATAGCACCGCTGCGGGCATAGTATAGTGTAGAACCCATTCAACGTTTCGCTGTTCCACACCGCTGCCCCAGAGTATTCTCATTTATTAGGTGTGTAGCAATGACGCGCGTGCACCGCCAATAAATTCCAGTTGAATTTAGGGCATATTCAGGCTCCGAGAATGCACGAACGAAATACGCAAAGGAACAAACCGCGTGGGTGTCCGCGCGTGCGTGAACGTTGTAAAGTATCCGCTGAAGTCATCGTTTGGTTATTTTAAATCAGTCATGTAAACTAACTGCCCATTACCAACTCTATTGCAGTAGGTGAAACCCTGGTGCCATTTTGCACGTGGTTGCGTTTGCCTCGGAGGTTGTCACATAATCCGAAGCTCTTTTCTAATTTTTGGGCCAAAATCTTTGTTACAACGCGTATTTTTACAGCAAAGCCGTTTGCGCTGCTGAGCACGATGTCGCGGGTTCGATTCCCGGCCGCTTTTCTGATGGAGGCGAAAATCAAAAACGCCCGTGTGCACGAGATTTCGCGCACGTTAAATATCTCCAGGTGGTCGGAATTAATCCGCAGCCCTCCACTACGGCGCGGCTCAACGCCTGCGTTGCGTCGGCGCGTTAAACCCTACAATCAATCAATCAATCAATCAATCAATCAATCAATCAATCAATCAATCAATCAATCAATCAATCAATCAATACAGCAAAGCTGTCTAGGGCTAGGATACAGCAGGCTATCTCCCGCAACAAAGCAATGCAGACAATATAGTGAACTAGAATACAAGTATTCTAGTTCACTGTAGTAGACAAGCATCGCACGCGAGCGTAGCGCCACGCCGCGGCGCCCACTCAAATCCCCGGGATCTCAAAACTGCGCGCAACACCTTCAGTGTATGGGAAAACTCAAAAATAAAAAAAGGTCCCAGGGCCTTCCTAGCTTCATATTATACGGCTTATATACCCCTGAAAAACTGTCTTCGCAGCAATAAATTCTTGCTTACAGGTGTAGCCGACTTTACAGAATCGTTGTAATCTCGGTTTTCTTACGATGGCTTTCCCACATTGAGTGCCGCACAGTGAAGCACGTCCATCCTCGAAGCGAGTATCATTACAGAAAGGGGCTCTAACTCTTGTTTTATTGCAACTGTCTCGAAACAAATTACATGGCAATTAGCTGCTAAGAAGAGTCTAAAATGACGCCGAGTTTTTTATTTTACTTTTCAAAATTACATAGTTCACAGTGGAGTTGTAAACGTTGCGGAATTCTCGCCTGCTGCCAATACACGGGCTTTTACGGGAGGGAAACGAACAGCCCCATGTTTGTCCGCTGGAGTAAAACTCTAGTTCGTCAAAGTTTCGTTCTGGTAATTCGGCAGGAAGTATACTCGATCGCAACTTACAAACAGACGCGTTTTGCTTCGTGTACCCCTTGGACTACGACCCAGTCAAAGCATATTGTCGCTCACGTTGGTGCTCGGGCCCACAGTTTTTCTGGTCATCCTTCTTCAAAGAGTAGAAGGACACGGTATTTTTAGGGGCGAAGCTCCTCTTGCTCGGGCCCTGACCTGGCCGTACACGGCACATTGTACACGGCACATTGATGATGATTGTGGCAGGATCCCCCTAGGGATTGGCCAACCAAATATTGGCCGAAGAGGTCATAACGTTCAACGCATTCGTTGCTACCCAACAAGGAGGAGAGGAAGAAGAAGAGGTTGTCTTTCGTCGCCTGCGAGCTCAAGACACGTAACGGGGCTACGCGACACAAGACGCTCTGCAGAAGGCGACGGCCAAGGTGGTTAAAATGTCACACACCGAATTCGCCAACTTACTCATGGAGATTCTCATCGTCCCAAACATGCCCTACATAATCACCAGAAACATCGACGTTGTCGACGGGCTTGTCAACGGAGCGGTGGAAAGCTTGACGTGTCGAGTCTTTATATGATGTGTGGGCGAATGTTTCACGGTTTTACCGATAAGTAGTTTCGTGGAGATGGCGGGATTTTTTTATTCACTACCGTAAATATAAGGCACACGTTTATTTTCAATTACAACAACAGTGCGAGAACAAGTTGTGCATTGCTGTTTCGCCTCAAATATGCCTAATGTTTTCCCTCTGTTCAACAGAAAGTGTGGAGTATATTTCCAGATTTAGTGGTCCGGAAACGTTTTGGCTATATGCACTTCTCGTTCTCGTCTTTTAAGTGTTGGCCTGACGGCTGAATCGAGGGACAGCTAGACAGACATACATACAGGCAGCAAGACCAGAAATTTCGGGTTGAAGCAGCCCAAGAGAGGCTATTGTCTTTAAAAACATTAGCAAAACCGCAAAGATTTGCAGCCGGGATGGGGCTTGCAGTCACCCCAGTAGTTCGCGCCACCTCTACTGTCAGAATACCACCAGTCATGCAACTGCCCCTATTTCAACGGCAGCTTCTACTTAATACAGCGCTACCACGTTTATAAAGTATCGCGCTGTGAGAAAATTATATAGCCCTACTTCACAGTCACGACGTCACAAAAATCGCGGCGACGCAGGCGTAGGCAGCGATTGCCGTCAAAATAGAAGCACCTGCAAAACTCTAGGTATTTCGACGATGGACCAGGAATGACTTCGGTCAAAAGAGTGGCTGCTCCAAAACTGTAAGCATTCTAGCGGGAAATTCCCCCGTTAGCCCAGCGTTGGTTACAGATATGAAATGCTTATATAATGCGCGTCGATGCCAGCACCACTTTTGCGAGAAGAGACGGAAGCGCCACCATCCGTGCTCCACTTTTCCGCTCTGAGCAGCCGTTACGCCGCAACACACACTGAGCGTTGCGGCAAAGAGAACTTCCGGGCTAAACTGCAAAAACGGAACGGACGAAAGCTAAAAGGCATTTCGCGCCTCAGAGGAAGCGAACCGTTCCCCGGGCCCCCACACTCGGTCTGTTCATGGAAATCTGTTCATGCTGCTGTTCATGGAAATCTGTAGCGTTGGCTCGGCAAAACACTGCTGCATTTTTTTGTTGTTGTTGCTTGTTCACATAAGAAGGATACGCTGTCATCTCGCTTTCCTGGTCTCAATCGTTTTTCCCCCTTTCCTTTTATTCTCTTTCCAGGAACTTTCAACAATCAATACGATCTGTTTTGAACCCGTCGATAGCTGCGACGCACGGCAGGAGTCAGCGGCAGTGTACGAGCGCATGCAGGTAGTTTTCGTCGCGTGCAGAAAAAGCTTTCTGAACGCCGTGCAATTCCAGTCGGCCTCCACCTGCATTCAAATCGACGACTACCTGCCGAATACATTTCACGAATACCTGTGAGTCGTTTAGGGCGCGCGTGCGAAGTGCACAAAGCATAGACCTGTTTCCCCCACGAGATGGCGGGTTCGATTCCCGGCCGCAGCGGCCGCTTTTCTGATGGAGGCGAAAAGCAAAAAAAACGCCCGTGTGCACGAGATTTCGGCGCACGTTAAAGATCCCCAGGTGGTCAAAATTAATCCGGAGCCCTTCACTACGGCGCGCCTCATCACCTGCGTTGCGTCGTAAACCCCACAATCAATCAAGACCTGTTTCCCCGGTCAAGCTGTCCGCAGAAACGATATGTACATACACACACGCACATATATATATCGACCAGGTTTAGGGGAAATCCCCAAGGTGGACTAAATTTCTGCGGAGGAAAGTTTGACGTCTACCTCAATGCATCCGTACGGCTCCAGTGGAAAGCTGTACAGCTTTCTCATAAACTTCGCAGTTGAATAAAAATTCGTCCTGGTACAGGATTCGAACCCGGGACCACCGCTTAACCGGAGCAGTCGCTCTACCAACTAGCAAACCAGGAGGCCAGCAGTTTGTAGCGCGACAGCGAATTGATCAACAACTCGAAGTTGTGGACAAGTGTTAATCGACCAAATTTAGGGTAAATCCCCAAGGTGAAGTAAGTTTCTGCGAAGGAAAGTTTGACATCCATCTCAATGCAGCCTTACGGGTACAGAGAATGAATATATATATATATATATATATATATATATATATATATATATATATATATATATATATATATATATATATATATTATATATATATATATATATATAAATATAATAGAGAAATAAGAATTGGCATTCCGTTGCTATAGAACTGTTACTGGAATGGTCGATCCGACCTAGCAACTCATTGTCAGTATGTCACATGCGAGCCCCACACCATCTTCTTCAGCTGTCATCGTCGCGCCTTCCCCATCTTCGCTTTTTGCAACGGCTTCCCGGCGAGACTGCATAGGCATTAAACGCGTCCTTGAAGTGTCCCGGGTCCATATATATATATATATATATATATAAGTAAGACTCTTTGTTGCTAGTGCTTTTCGGCTGCTTGAAAATATTTTAATGCGCCGAAGGAAGTAAGCGTGTCTTTTATGTGATACAGGTAAACAGAAGTGAAAGTGGAAAAAAAAGCTTCGTATTTCGGAAGCGGGAATCGAACCCACTACTTCCGCATAACGTTCGCGCTGCTCTACCAATTGAGCTATCACAACGGCGGATCTCGCCGGTGAAGCGGTAAACTTCCGGTTCTCTGATCCGCTAATATAAATATATAGCGAATCGAATTGGGAACGAGGGGTGATCCCCGTTTGGGAATCGAGCAAACGACCTTCGTTACGGAGTAGCTACACTAAGTTATGAAAACTGCTACGTTCTTAGTGCGGTAAAGTACACTGAAGCACCATATGAATAACTGCAGCATACGGCCCTGTTTCTTAAGGCTTTAATAAATCTATAGACTTCACGCAGAGCATGTTATGTCGGAATAATTTGTTTTGCCGCTGTTGATCGATCGCTGCTGCTTTGCAGTTAACCGCACAAGAGAAAGAAAAAAATAAGATTCAACTCCCGATGAACAGTATTTATTGTCGATTAGCCCTCAAAAGAAGAGGCAGTCGCCTTGCCAACCTCTAGGGTACAACGCATCTAGCGGAATGTGAACCTCGCTTTCAACTCAGAACTATATAGAAGTCTAGTTGTAGCAGACGCATCCAGCGACCTCATGATGGCAATTTGACCTTTTCGCGCTGTTTCAACCATAGAGTTTCATACTAATATATACTGGATGGAAATCTGGCGCTGCATCAGCGGGCCGCCGTGGGCGGCGCCATTGCAGCTAGCGACGTTCCTCGCCTCCTTGGCTTGGTTAGCCACATGGCTTCTTTTTCGTATTGAAGCCAAAATCAATAAAGACGGGTAACATTGTTTTTTGTTCATATTGCATGAAGGTTCTAAATAATCCCTGAAAAACAAGCTTTAATTTCATAATAATAAAACAAATTCGATTAATCTGCTGCAGTAATATTGTTGAATTTTTGCAGCCAGAGGCAACTTTTAAGCCTGTTCGTGAGCCATGCCAAGGACAAGTGGAACGTGCCTGCCCGGTACATGACGGAACTCTCGCTGAAGCGCGTCTCCCCTAGACAGTGGCGCCAGATTTCCCTCTAGTGTATATTAGTATGAAACTCTATGGTTTCACTGGAAACGTTTCGTTTCACTCCCAGGCGAAACGCCTTCCCGTATACGGAGTATAGGTGGGGATGAGGTACATTTAGGCCATCAGGGGTGCCGTGACGTGTGACGATGTATCGTTGAACGGGAGGGTGTCACGGGCTTTTCGCTTTCATCAGAGAAGCGACCACGTGACCACGAGCCGAATCTGCGATCTTGGGCTCAACCACGAGAGTTCCTCAGTAAGTGAACCATGCCTAACAATTCACAAACTACTCTAATGATTCAAGTTTCGAAGTAATAGTAATCAGTTTTTTTAATCGTTAATCAGCTTTTTTAAGTCAAGGGCGGGACTAATCCATTCAATCACGGCCATCCCGTGCTATCCAGCAGTTGAACACAGTCTTTCTTCCCAAGTTTTCTGACGCATTATATCACATCACATCTCAGATCGCATCTTACATGCTATTACCTTATCTTGCCCCATGCGTTACCTTACATCGTATATCTCCTTACATATTATCCAGTGTTGTGCCTCCTTTTACGTGTTGCCATGCATCCGTCGACCTATGGCCGTTAAACTTCCTTCCCCACCTGTTGTCCCTCCCTGCTTTACGTTCCCCAGATCATATAAGGCCGTCGTAATATGAACCGAATGTCTAACTTTTCCAATAATTAAAGTTCACTTTTTTTTTTTCACCGGCGCATTTTTATCTCTCTAGTGACTTGGGCGCATGTACTCAATATTTTGTTCCCTAAAATTCAAATCTCTGCGATCCCTCGTGGCTTCAAAACTGTAATTTCGTGCCTTATTGGGCGCCAGGTGACTTGACTCGGCTTGACTTGGCTGGCTCGTACAAGCCGGTTTCGTCGCAGCCCCTCAAATGAGAAGGGGTTGGTAACCGCTATATCATAAGGGCAACGAAACGCGAGAAAAGCACACTATGGATGACGTCCGCGCTCTAGAGGCTCGCGACCTCGTAACCTTCACAATCCTTCCAACAGCGAAGAAAAGAATGAAGGTGTAGGGTTAACGCACCCCAGCTCCCGCTGCGCCTCGGCGGCATGTAGACTCCCTACCGCGCTGCTGCTGCTGCTGATGATGATGATTAGTGGCTTTCCCTTTGAATCGGGGCGTCGGTTGTCAGCAACCGACTTGCCTTGCGTTACAAGGTACATACGCCGCACAGGTACATACGCCGCACATTCAGAACTACTGAGATTACAAATTGTGCGCGGGAATTTCTTTTATACGGACGCTTCGTTGGTCGCCTCGAAAATGAATGCAGCCTCGTCGGCCAGGGATCGAACTCGCGACCTTCTGTACAGGTAAATCCGCACTGAACAGGGAAACAGCTGAGACAATTAGTTAAAACACTTTGTTGAGGATCCCCTGAAAACGTCAGTGCGGATAGCAGATTCAAGTGATATCAACGGCTTCACTAAGTGATTTAAGTGATATCAACAGCTTCCCTACAGTTAATTGCACTGATGGGAAATTGCCCGCATTATTACTCACCAGTGTAGAAACACTCAAACATTTCTAGACAATTTTCTCAGTGTTACACCGCCGCCCCGCCATGCATTAACACTCTATTTCTTTTTCTTTTTTTCAGGTACGACTCGTTAAGGGCAACAACAAAACAGTTGAAACACTTGGGAAAATATGTTGCTGTGATTTATTTGCCCGAAGCACCAGGACAGTGTTTCATTCAAACCGTTGACCCGGTCGCAACTGTCTACCCTGGTGAAAATTCCGGATAACGACCTTGGGTATTCGCTATGGAACATTATACTTAGAGAAAAAAGTGACCCTTACAATCGATTTTGCAGCTGACGTCTCAAAAACAAACGAAGTTACTGCTTTAGAGAAGTCAGCGAATCCTTGTTTGTGACACGAGTAAACGACACCTGCGGTGTTGTATTCCTTCTTTCCATACACTTGTGGTTAGAGCAGTTGCTTGGAAATTAGCTGGGCAGGAAAACTAATTTGCAAGCCATCAAAATACCCAAACAAATGAGAGCATAGAGCTGACAGTCCGGACTAAATTAGGCCAGAGAAGAGTGAAAGGAACACAAAAAACAGTTGGCAGGGTCAGCATACGTGCCGTGCGAAAAGGTGTGTGCTCGTAAAAATCAAAATCTACTATGCTATCGCGATTATTCATAATTGAACTCATACAGAGTTATTGCGTACATATGCACGCCTGTGACCAGATAGAGCGGGGTGGTGAGAAGTCCTGAATCGTGTCCCAGGTACTCCCTACTTCCCCCATTCTTTCGCTAAATGTGCGCCACTCAGCAGGAAAATTGTCCTGATGCCTTCGCTCCCGTCATTGGCGCAAACATCAACTGTGATAAAATCTCCCGGCGACTCGAAAACACGTGAGTAGGAATGCCGCTCCATCTCCCCTCTTACGCCAATAGAGCGTTTTCTAATGTAAGGCCTTAGTTGGCTTCACCCTTTGACATCATTTTCCCAATATCCCCATAAATACCTTGCAGCTCCCTACCGACCCGTTCCTAACCTTCTAAATACCTGACACCTCGGCCTAGTTACAAGCTCTTGAGTAACGTTCTACCGGACGCAATGGCAACGTTAAGTTCATTCCACCCCACCTCTTTCGGTTTGAAATCAGAGTTATTGCTCCCCGTCGTAGGGAAACAAAGGGAAACACCGCACGCTTGGCTTCACACACTTCGCAGAAGCGCTCTACATCGCTATCGACACCAACGAGTACCCCGACACTCACGTGGCACGGGCTCGCTCGCCAGTGGCCCGAAAAGCGCAGAGCACACAGCACCGCAGGGGGCGCTGAACGGGGCGCAAAGCCAAGGGTCCGCGCCCGGCGCCGATACAGACAGCTCCGGCAACAGTCCACACCGCGCCAATCCGCAGACTCTCTCCCGCCCCCTTCGCCAAACTCTAGCGGACAACGGAGACTCCGCGACGGTAACGGCGGCGGCGGCGGCGACGCGGCTATTAAGGCGGCAGCCAAGTCAAGCCCAAGCCGTTGTCGAACCAGCGGAGCGCGCGGTAGCATAGCGCGGCTGCCTTTTCTGCTGCCGACGGGCCGGCGGCAGGCAGTGGCCCGCGCTTCCCCGAAGTATCGATCAAGACGCGCGGGCCGGCGCTCGACCTGGACGTTGGAATCGATACACGACGCCGCCGCCCCGGGCGAGGCCCGGAACACAGCAAACACTAGCTGCAAACGACCCGGCGTCGGTGCTGCCCGACCTGCTTGCTCTGCTAGCCTTCCGAGTTCGCTTATAACGAAATATCGGTTATTACGAAAGAAGCAAGAGGCGGTCGATGACTGTCACCGAGGCGTAGAGGAGTGCAGCTTGCTCTTATTACGCGCAACAGTCGCACCGTGACCGCTAGGCGTACTATGAAGTGGAATCGCCTGCAATACGTGGAGTTTAACCAGTTGCTGGCTGGAAAGTTTTAAAGGAACAGACAACCGGTTTGTGTCGAGTATATTTTCTCTATCCCAAATGAAAGGGAATCACTTAAAACACCTCAACCCAAAACGGTTTTGCTTATAGTGCCATAGAACTTTTGAAATTGGAATTTTTATATCTACCAGCCATACGCGTCCCGCCAAAAGAATGCTGGCAACCATGACAGTCAGTCGTGCGGAAAAATATTTTCTAACTACACGTGAGAATAAAATAGGTGTTTAAAAACTTGTGCCCCGGCTAAAACACAATAATGTGCAACCTTTCGTATTCGTTTATGCGGTTTTTCAATCACGCTTTGAAATCAACGGAGTTGTTTGGACATGTAACGTAGTGTCACGTTTAGACACTACGCGTCGCCACCTTCCAGACTTCAGAAATATTAGTGCCAAATTAAAATTATTTCCGCCTGTTTTTTTTTTTTAATTCCTTGCGGTTACCCAAGTACATAAAATGCTGGATTTCATATGAGATAGAGGACACGCTCTCCACAAAAATCGGCTGTCTGTCCCTTTAAAAGAAGGCCAGCCTCAGTCCGAACGCAAGCTCAGCAGAGACATTCGGCGGACCCGTCGGAGCTGGGGTGCTTACTGTATAGCCCGCGTACTGTGTATGCACGCATGACGTGTCTACACGACTTCGACTTCCGGGAAACGCGGAGTGGCATGGATCGAATGAGAGGCAACGCACTTTTATTGCCCCCTTCAGGCTGGCTCCCAGCGCTTTTGTTCTGGCGGAAGCATCCGTCGTGAGACAAGCGGGGAAACACCAAGGAAAATGGATGGGATGGCCATCCCTCAATAATATATATCCGTCGCTCGTGTCCACTGTGCAACAAGTCTGCGTGTTTGACTGTGGCAGAGTGATTTCCATCCTGTATGTAAACAACAGACACGAACGTGCGTTGATATATATATATATATATATATATATATAATATATATATATATATATATATAATAATTTATATATATATATATATATATATATATTTTATATATATATATATATATATATATATATATATATATATATATATATATATATATATAGTATATATTATATGTATATATCGAAAGGCGTGGGTTCGGTCCCCACTCTGGGCGCGTGTTTTTCTTTCTTTCTTTCTCACGTAATTAATAATAAAACAATAATTTAACGTCACTAACGGCAAAAAATAGCCTAACCGTTCCCCTATGCCTTCTTTGGCATTCTAGACTGCCGGCATTTCTTTTTGTATTTCCTAACGAGCCCCTCATTTCCAAACCCTATATATAATATATATATATATATATATATATTATATATATATATATATATATATATATATATATATATATATAAATCTGGAATCAAAAACTCACACAGAGCGCGAAAAAATAAGGTTATAGAGACAGAGACACACGAGAAGGAAATTAAAACTAAAAATAAAAGTTTACTGACGTTTCAGGGAGAGGACTCCCTTTCTTCAGAGGGAGTCCGAATAGCCGAATAACACGCCAATAAGGGCTGCATCTTTGATGTATACACACACACACACACACAGAGCCACATGTCTGTCTCTGTTTGTGCGTGCGCGTGTGCGCGCGCGCGCGTGTGTGTATACATCAAAGATGCAGCCCTTATTGGCGTGCTATTCGGCTATTGAAGGTGCTTTACAGCGGCGAATGAGGAGATTGTCATTTTTGTATGAAACAGGAATAAAGAAATCAAAGCCGAGAGAAAATCAGCCGCGATCAGATATATATCAGGGTGTTGAATTGGAACCAAACCGAAGCGAAAACCGGAACTAAACCGGTATTTTTTCCGGAACTGAACCCGAACCCGAACCGTTATTTTTTGATCACGCTGAACCCGAACCGGAACTGAACCGAAAAAAACAAATAACGGTTACCGGTTCCTGCCGAAACGGTTCGACCCTCCGTTGTTGATATTGCACAGTCAATGCAATTCAGGCCTTCTTTTTCACGTACCGTCAACTTCGTACCCGCTCGCGCACTTTTCCCTCCAGACAATTGAACACTATCACGCTCTATGTAACAACAGGTGAAATGAATGAGCTCCAGTGTAGCAATGGTCTGTTGCTGCTGCGCGAGCGTAGTGCAAGCTGACCAAACGAAATGTCAATCTCGGCAGCTTGCAGGGGATATAAAACGACTTTGCCCTTCCCTAGCTGCGACTTTATTGGAGCAATCAGGCTGCAGGAGTGCTCCACTGCGCAACAGCGAAAGCCCACTCCCGATGTGTGCAAACGTTTTGCATTTCATAATTTGTTTAAAAGGTCAGACACCTGCGAATTGTTAATACTTGACAAGTGCGACCGCAGGAGCTGCTCAGTTGCTAAGACGTTTACTGCTGATCACAAGTGGCCTCGATCTCCCTTCCCCACGACCATTCTTCTGAAGCAGATGGAAATCGAGAACGTCCGTGTATCGAGATTTTGATTGACGTTTGATATCACCAGCTGGTTAAAATAAGTCTGCCGGCTGGCAACATAAGCAGCGCCTCGCAGCACAGATATAGCACGGGGCATCAAATGCGCCAGTTTTTTTTTTTAAATATGTCTACACGGAAAACAACAAGAAATAAAAGGCGAATAACGTTGTTTTAAAAGATTACGCAAAAAGTAAGTAAAACCAAATAAGCAAAAAAAAAACACCAAAACGTGGATATCGCTCTATACTTTCTTTGCCCTGCCTTCCACAACCAAACGTGTCATCAATGCGAAGGAAGTGAGTTCCGTGGTCAGTTTTTGAGGACAGTACATTGGACATGTACCGTTTTTTTACAGATACAAATAACAACAGATATGTGAGGAAAACACTGTTAAGGTTCGCACTCAATCCACTGACAAGAAACTGCGGCCCTCAACCTTGTCTTGGAAGCAGAAACAGTAATAAAGCAGATGACACGTGCAGAAAGGCCGGCCGGTACCTCACACTGCCTCATTGGCCCAGCGATCATCTTTTCCGCTTGTTCTGCAGTTTTGCCTCCTTCAGATCTGATCTTTTTCGAAGGTGTGCTTGGACGGAAGGCCCAACTCGCTACATTACTTCTACTGCTACTCGTTCCGGAGGGGAGTACTGCTGAGGACGAATTAAATAGCGTCTACCCCAAAAAGTCCCATATTTTGCTCAGCGCGTCAAATTCCCCTTTCGTTTTGTAGCAACATAATCTGTTATAGGATTCCGCAATGTAGCACACGGAACGATGGTCGGGGGTCAGGCGGTACGATGACATACTGATTGTAACGCACGCATCCGGTATAGCTATCGCAAAAGGAATTGCAGTGGTCAGGGCAATAATGCAGTGACTGAGCGTTAACTAAAGCTTACATTTAACAAAAGTGTGGCTCACACATTCGATAAGGTGTCAGCTAACAAATTATTCAGGGTGACCAAATAAAAAAATGTGCGCCATGGTATTAGGCGGTCTCTCTCTCTCTCTCTCTCTCTCTCTCTCTCTCTCTCTCTCTCTCTCTCTCTGTCGGTCATCAGCAGCAACAAGCGACGCTTACCCTACTTTCCCGTCTCCGGAGTGGATGTCCGGCGAGGGACAAGTGGGGGACAAAGTGACCGGTCGCGGTCGGCCGGAACGCGACGAGCCTTGAGGGCCCGGGTCCTATCGATTCACGCGGCGCCGGAACTCCTCTATTTGAGCAGTCCCGCGCATCGAGCAGATAGCAATCCGGCTGCAGACCCCAAGGCTACACGCATCGCAGTATAGGACACGGACTTCGTGCGTTTCTTTTCACGTTGCGCATTATTCCGGTTCTTCTGTTCCCTCTTTCGCGCGGAAAAGCGCCTGATCCGCAAGGGAAACGCGCCGTCCGCCTACTTCCGGTAGGGTCCGCGATCCGATTGTCGCGATTTAGGACGGCACAAGGACGCGGAACGCTGACAAGCCGTAGACGTTCGTTTCTTTTTCGCTTGTTGTCGTTCCGTTTCCCGCATCCACCCTTTTTATTAGAGTTCCACGGAGTCGGTGTGTGTGAACGCGGAACTAAGCGTCGTTCGCGTTGCGTGCTATTTTCACGTCCGGATCGGCGAGGCGGAAGACACGCGACGTCGTTGACGAGACTTTGAGCATAACAGAACAGGTGGTGTTGGGAATTCGGTGAGGGCCGTGCTTGTTTATTCAGCGGCCACCCTTGAAAGCGCGCAGAGGCGGAAAGTGAAGTAACAAAACAAAGTAAGCGATTTTAAAAAAGCACACGCGAGGCAGGTAGGAAGACAGCCAAAAGCCTGTGCGTATATTACTTTCCCCGCGCAGGCCTAGGTCCCATGGACGCTTTACTTGTGCTCGTGCACGAACAGCAGGAACAGACGAGATGGACGATGAAAGAAGCAACAAGTCTAGCGCTGACTCACAACTAACGTTTCATTGAAGAACAGATTCAAGATATAAAAACGAACACAGACAGAGCTGCGCGTGACACAATACCAGTTACAAGATACGAAGACAAGGCATGTGACCTGTATTGTACCATGCGCAGCTCGGTCCATGTGCATTTGTATCTATTTAATCTGTTCGTCAATGAAACATAAGTTCTCTGAGTCAGCGCTCGTCCTGTTCCATCTTTTTTCGTCCATCTCGTCTGTTCGAGTTAGTATAGCCACGAACCAATACCAAGTCGCCCATGCAGTTGTCCGTTCTGTTGTTTCGCTCGCCTTGACGCTCCTATAGGCCCTGAAAGCCTCTGTATACCTCGTCTGACGAGGCGGCCCTAAAAATATTGTTAGGTTGAAAATTAGGTGCATTTACGTTATTTACACTATTCACGGGAGTTACCAGCGAAACGCCCGCAAGCCGGAGGAACAACGTCCTCCTATTTCTTCAGCGTCTAAGCCCTCATTCACACATTCGTTTTTCAGACCGCACGTCACCGTCACGTCACCGTCTTCCGTCATGGGCGACGGTTTTTTGGGTGATTTCTCGCCGAAAACGGTGCGACGGTGACGGGAAGCCGAGCGCTACGTTTCCGTCCCGTCAACGCGACGGGAGCATGCCCCGTGATAAACCAGCCAATCAGAAAACGAATTTTTACGGCTAAATCTAACGAAAAGTGAACACACGTAAAAATATAAGCCCTTTTCTTTACTTTTCAGATTAAGCACGCTCAATTCTAGGATAAACTGATCACTAGGCGGACGACCCTGTACTCTAACGGAGAGCTCCAGTACGAACGCCACCCCGTTTACGTCTCCACCGCGGTTTCCAGGGTTCGTACAGGCAACAAAGGCCAAAATTCAAGGGTTTTCAAGGACTTTCAAGGACCAGAAAACACATTTTCAAGGACCCAACATAACGGTTTATTTGTAAATACTTATACAGAAAGAACTTCTCAAGACTGCAAAACTTATTGCACAACACGTAGAACATATTGACTGTATCATATTTAGGAACTTATTGCACAACACTTCAGTAGGTGTTCATGATTCATGAAAGCTCTTTCATCTTCTCGGTTATTTCTTGGCTGAGGCTTAGGAGCTCTTCCTTCTTCGTTTTAGCTGTTTTCCTGAGGCTATTTGATTTGACAATGAGGGTAATATCCCCTGTCTCTTCCGCTTTCTCAGCAAAGGTATCTGCTGAAGAAATCAGATCAGCTACCGTTGACACAAGCTTCGCCTTCTTCTTCCTCAAGTTTTCAATCTCCTCCTCGACAATGCGCCTTTTCGACTGTCTTGCTCCTTCAAGCTGCTCCTTCTTCTGAGATTCAAGATACGCTTGATAGCGGTGCCTAGCTGCTGACACTGAAATCCTCAACTCTTTGGTAATGGGAACTTGCAGGATACCGCCTACCTTGTAGACGGCATCACATATGATCCTCTGCGCGATGTAGGAGGCATCCTTCAAGTTCTCGACAGAGACTTGACGGTTTACACTAAACCCCCTCTCTACGGTGGCCTGACCATGGCTAAGGGTAAGAAGGAGGTGCACCACTTTCCATAGCTCGGTGTAGGACGAATTGAACTTCAGAAGTTCTGCGAAAAATTCGTCCAGCCTGTCTGCGCTCTTATCGAACAGTCTCAGCTTATGCTTTTCTTCTTGCAGCATCCCAGCATACTCGGCAAGTACTGAGTCTCGTTGGTGACTATGCAACCTTCTTGCAACAATAAGGGCATCCAGAACTTTCTTCATACCTGCTAGGCACTGCTCTGGTTTGGTGCACATCTGCCGGGGGTCCAACGAGGATAAGCCTCTCACAAAGGTATACTTCAGAGGGCTCTTCTCAAGGATCTTCTTGGTCATGTTCACTAAGAATGTCTTGCACTGCATCTTAAATGCAAATGAATCTTTGGCGCTGACCTTTGAGTCCTTGAGGATTTGTTCGGCTGTGTGGCCGATATCCACCTTTTCAAGTGCACGGTGGTTGCTTGGGTCTTCAATGTTAATTTTCAACAGGCTTGTGACTGCTGTTGACGCAGACAGAACTGAAAACTTTACAAACTTTGTGAGAAGCACTTTGGCAACAGTCTCAAGGTCCTTTGCCAGAAGGAACACAAGAGGCTTGTCTGCTTGATATTCTGTCAGGAAAGGCGTTGCAATCTTTGCAACCCCAAGAGCAAAATGAAGCATTGCTGGAACCAGTGGGTCAGTGGAGAAGTTGCACAAGTTCTGGAACGAGGCACACTTTGGCAGATTCACTTCCTTTCTTCTTGCAGACTCAATGTATTTTTTCACATCAGACCACAAAAACAGGGCTCGCTCCATCACGGGGACATTTTCCACCCAGCGATGGGCAACATACTTTAGGGGAAATGTTGTCTGGCCAGTCACTGCTGTGAAGTCTTCACGTCTTGCTGGAGAGTCCTCGAACAGTGCACTCAGGCTTGACAGTAGTGTGTCCAAGCCCCAGTGGCTGGCAGTCAACCCTGCCCTGAAGGCATTGTGTACAATGTGCAGTCCACAAGTGCCCAAATCTACACACTGCACCTGATAGTTTTGTTGAAGATACTCCTGCAGACCTCTGAAAAACTTCAAGTTCACATTAGGTCCGTCCATGGAAATTTGCAGGACCTTCGACAGCGGCAACTGCTCCAGTGAGTTCAACAGCTTTTCTTGAATGTCATCTGCCGTTGCGTGGCCCATAAAAACGGATGTGAAGTACCTTGTCGTGACTCTTTGAGATGAGTCCCAGTATCGGATGTGAACATCCATTTGCTTTTGATGTAAAAAATCGTTAGCAGACTCATCAAACAGGACGACGTAACAGTCGGCTTTCTCTATCTCCTGTTGCAAAGACGAAGAAAAATAAGGCCCAAGACCATGGCACGCTACGTAAGCGCACTTTTTTTCCCCACAAGCGAAGGCCTTTGCGATCTCACTGTCCGGGAACATTTTTTTGAAGAGATCATTTGTGTGCGCTGATGAACTGTAAGAGTAGTGAGACGTCACCACCTTTAAAGTCCACAAAATCTCCGCATCTGTCACCAATTCGTGCACTTTGACTGCTGAGTTCAAATCCGATGGCTGTGTTGGGACAGCGGTGACGGGTCGGGCACTCGCGCATGGCACCACGTAACTCTGCAAGGAGGCACCACCTACTGTCTTCACGTTCGCATTGTGCTTCGCACTTTGCTGGTGGCTTTTTAGCGCGGATTCGCCCATTGACGAAATGTCAAACGTTCTTCCGCACAGTCGGCATTTGGCGCGATTTGCGCTCGCTGGGTCTGGCGAAACCCAGTCCTTATACGGGTCCTTGCTCAGCCACGACTGCTGAAAGGTGCACTTCCCGGGCATGATGAACTTCAACTGCCACTACGACCACCATTTGCCGCGTAAAAACAAGCACAGAAGAAGCAAATGAGGCGCTGTAAGCAATGTGCGCGCACACGCAAGATGGCGACGAAAAGGCGGATTGCATTGGATTGAATGAAGACGTGGATTGGATTGACACGTTCTTGCTCCCAATGTTGCCTCATGCTTTTAAAAAATCCGCTAATTGTATTGTCACTTTGTTGCAATAAATTGAAACGCTTGCTACAAACTTTTTACATTGCTTAAAACTTAAAATAGGGGGAGAAAGATTTTAAATTCCTCTAAAAAAAATCGACACTGATTACCACCAAGAAAATCAAGGGTTTTCAAGGACTGTTGAAAAATTCCAGGACTTTCAAGGCCTTGAAAATGACATTTCTGAATTCAATGGTTTTCAAGGATTTCAAGGACCTGTGCGAACCCTGGGTTTCTTGACGTGAAGGTGTCGTGACGGAGAAGGTGACGGCTGTGTGAATGAGGGCTCACGATGCTGCTACTCCTTCGTCGTTGGCGGGTGCGTCTGGGAGCGTCGCGTTACATCACCCCCGCAGCCAAGGTACCGTCCCTGTTTTTGACTAACGATCGGTATCGGTAGGCATCAAGTAGACCTTGATGCGAAACAGGTGAACAATACACAAGACCGCAAAATCTACGGAAAGTTTTTCGATATACTGTCTTCTCGTCACTCTCAACCGTGGCAAGAAACCATCAAGTCCGCATCGTCGTTCTATTCTGAAACGCCAGACGAGATGACGTATTGACGTGGTCGCGAGGACGATGAGGCGCAATCGATTGTGACGTGATAAAAACAGCCTGCGCGAAGAACCGTGACGACAACACAGCACAAAAAACGTCAAACCATTTCTTTCCCTGTTCAGTGAAACCGTTGGGCAACGACTACAGCTTTCCGGGAGACCCTGCTAGGGTACTTACTGCACCGTATGTTAGCAACCAAAAATGTACAAGGATACTTATAAGCACTGATACTGATACTGACTGCAAAGGTTTGAGTGTCCAGTTACTGTACTGTCCTCCCGTAATTACATAATCCTTTATCGTTTTTGTGTTGTTCTCATATTTACTACGAATTCGCACATAACCGTGTTCGCATCGCAGGAGATTCTCGGGAAATTCAACGAAAATGTACTTTGTTACTTGCGACGTATCGCAAGTCTGCTTTGCAAAGCCGACGATCCGCCTGGCAGAAGCAGGGTACCCAACTCATGTTATGGTATCGGTGGTTGAGTGCATACTCAGGAAGTCACGCATGAAAGAACATGATGATGCTCACCCCGCAAACGGAGAAAAGCAAGGTGGCGGTGATCCTATACCTGCATTTCTTGTCCCATAATCTCAACAAGATAGCTTCTCGCTCCAACATAAAAGTAGTTTTTTCTGCTCCCGAGAAGCTAGGAAAGCTCAGACGGTTGTCAAAACCTAATAGCTCGGCGAAGCCTTCATGCAAGACAAAGCACAGGAATAAATTTGTTGAGTGCATTGAGCGTGTCGTGTACCAGATTCCGCTACGTTGCGGCAAGGTTGACGTGTGGCAATCGGGCAGATGCCTGAACGAACGCTAAAGGAGCATAGCTACGGTGTTCGTAATCGGAACGGGAGCTTTCTTGATTTGCACTGCAAAACGTGTGGCTGTTCTCGTCCCCTCTTTGAGAAGTGTGTTGTTGTGGCCAAGCACCGACACCCCCTTACACGCAAAATTCTGGAGGCGAAAGCCATCGCTGATTTGGGGGATCGTTACGTTTCGAAGCCGTCGGTAGCTCTCGGGGCCAAAGAGTTTTAGATTTTTTAAGGTCAAACCCGTGAAAACTTGTCCGGAGCGTGTGTCTTTCGCGCATGCGTTTTCTGCTTGCTCTTGCGTGAATTTGGCAACTTCCTATTTGTAAAGTTTTTACGTTTTTTTTATTGGTTTTTTATCGGTGTACTTGTATTGTAATACTTTTATCGTTTTTTGACAATGTTAAACTTTTAAGCAGTTAAACTTTCGAGCAGTTTTATTTGTGTTGTTGTGATATTGACTACATCCTGGTTGGTTCAAATGAGGCATGTCGGCTGATAAGAGCACTACATATGTGGTGGTTGGGGTTTTTGTGTCATTAAAGTTGGAAGTTAGCGCTCTGTGTGTCGTCTTCTGTGTTCCTGTTCTCGTCTTTGCTGCGCTTCGATACGCCGCTATGTACCAACTCGCCCAAACCAATACTCTGTTGTTACTTGCCTTATTGCTGCGCCTTAACTGGCATCCTCATTTAATCATGTAGGCGTCAGTGTATGTCTCGAACACGCGTTTCAACATGAAAGGCACAACGCAATTATATATATATATATATATATATATATATATATAAATGATATAAATGAATGCGTTACATGATTTTGCTTAAAGTTACACGACAGCAAAATCATGTAACTTTACTCTGATGAAGGCAAGTCCCGTTGCCGCTACGTAAGTAAAGCTTGTTTGTTATTGTTCTTGCTGTGTATCCGACTCTTTACTTATACTATTTCTGCGCGCTTGTGAGTTCATCTTTCTCTCTCTACTCTCTCTCTCTCTCTCTAATATTATATATATATATATATATATATATATATATATATATATATATATATATATATATATATGCATATATATATATGCATATATGCATATAGGTACACCTGGAGTATGATCTAAGTTTACCAGCTACACTGTAGAATGATTTATACCCTTTTTTGTCCATAAATAACACCCTCACACCCTACCACAAAACACAGAAAAACACCCTTTGAAAGGGTGTAATATAGTTAAAATCTCGTTTTTGATAAGTTAAAATCGCGTTTTTGCTTGAGTGTAAGGGTGTTAAAATGAAAAAACACCCCTAAGGGGAGTTTTCCTTGTTATCATTTTTATAGGATGTAAGAGTCAGTTAAAGACTGTGATTTACACTCTAAAGGGTGTAAATCTCTTTACAGTGTGTATGCAGTCACCGAGCTGTGGTGGTGCTGTGTATGCGTGTTTGTCACGCTCCGGAGGCCCCTCGTTTGAATACCACCCAGACCCATATATATTCGATTTTCTTTTACACTCAATTATTTAACTGTTTACAGTAACTTGTTGAAGAAATTCGGCTTTAATCCGAGCAATGTTTGACCTGTTTATTTTATTCTTCGAGTTGTTGGTCATTTTGTTTGCCGTCTTTTAACTGCGACGTCGGATATTCGACATACCAAGTTAACAAATGCTTCTGCATTTAAAAACGTACATGTGGTTTCCCTGCCAGAGTCCTGCATCCTACATGGACAAAACCGGTTTTACACCCCAAATACTCTTTCTCACAGGGAGTGAATTTGACTCTCAAATTGCCTCACCCGCACCACCCAATAGAGTAAATACCCTCCACGATACAGCACACTGGAACCGCGGAAATCAGTGACTCTACTAAGAGACTCGTAATACACCCTATTCAGAACCGCTTACTATACAGCACGAGTAGCGTTCTAATTCACGAGTGTCGCCTTTGTGGCGGGAACAAACAGCAGGTGCGGACATCAGCGTAGAGAAAGCGAATGCTCGGGAGGCAACAAAGAGCCCTCGATCAGACGACAACGCAGCAAAGTGTGTGGAGCGATCCTGACAGTGCATGACCCATTTTTCACTACGCAAGACGAGACAAAGGAGCTCCGTAAGCATCGCCTTTGTGCTCCGGCCGAAACCGGCCAATACTTGCAACACAAACACAACTCAGGGTGGCGTACATGTCTCCTTTACTTTCTTTTCAATCTCGTAGGAATCATTTTTAGGCCTTCGTTCATAAAGTACCTCCTCCCCCTGACCCAATACTCCTAAAAAAGGTTTTGGCATTCACTAACTTGTCCGGTACTTGTCCGGTACTTACACTCGGTACTTAGTAACTGGAGGTAGTAAGTGCAGCAACTAGTCAGGGTTACTAACTGAAGCAGGCAGTAAGCAGTACAACCTTCACTAGCAAAGTCCTAGCAATAACACCCTTCTGAGCTACATGCGTTTAATAACAGTCCATTCATAACCCAGTCATAAGCACGACCTTAATCTAGTGTATGCTGCTTCCTACACGCAGTTAATTTCTTAACTATGCAGCTGCTAGTGGCAAAGCCTACGTCCCGTACCGCGTGGTAGTAAGGTGCGTAAGGAGTTAGTAAAAACAGCCGTTACTACCCTTTTACGATCTTTTTTATTTAGAGTGAACTGCCAAATGCCGGCGGCATAGTTCAACGATCGGGGAATAGTTTCAATGATCGGGGAACAGACCGATAGCTGTTTTTTTAGTATTCTCCCTGTTACGTCACTGCAGTGCTGACGTCATGTAGCACTAATTTAATTTTTTTTAAATATTTCGTATCTTCGGTTAAAAAAACGTCTTTCCGGTTGGAATGGAGTTGAGCGAGTTACTTAAGGCTAGTATTCGTTTTTCAAATCAAACGACGTTGCTATTTTGCCTTCACGGCTTCTCTAAAATGACATCACGTACAAATAATCTCCCACCCCTTGCAGCGCTAAAAGAAGGGCGTAAGCGATTGTTTACCGACGTATGCGTGCTGTCGGCTGAACCAGGGCTAGAGCTCGGGCCCGTCCGACATCTGTCAGCTGAGATCAATGGGAACCCCCGCAGTGATGATGATGCTCTTGTGCGGCCGCCCGTAGAAGGTGCCACTACACATCGCACCGTCGCACGCACTGAAGAGGCCGCAGAGAATACGGTACGTCCGCGCCCCCACTTTGGGGAGCGTCGACTCAAACCTGCACTGTAAATTAATTTACACCCTTTTAGGGGGAAGCCCCATGGGGCTGTTGGCGCCTCCTGTCGTCGTCGTAATCGTCGTCTCACGTAGTCAGGGTGCTAAAACACCGGGACACTCGTTTACGCCTCGCTAGAGAGCTTTGTGCTTCAAAGACAAGAGACTTTTACAGGAAAGCTGCATACCTCTACCACCCAACCGTTTCATCTCCGTTGGCAAGAACGCCAAGGCCCCAAGAATACACTTACACACTCCAGGCTTCGCCCATCACCAGGTTTCAGGTTATAAGAGATGGTCCGGGATTTTTTTGTCTTAGTCAAATAAATTAAGGCAAAATTCAAAAGGTGCTACATGTGCTATAATTCTACATGCTAGATGCTATAATCCTAGATGATATAATTCTAAATTCTACAGGTGCTATAACTAATACCTGTACCCCTACCAAAGAACAAAGAAAAACACCCTTTGACAGGGTGTAATAACGATAAAATACGCTTTGAAAGGGTGTAGTCGTGCTTAAGTTAGGGTGTAAGGGTTTTAACAAAAAAAATACTCTTAAGGGTGTTTTTTTTGTTTTGCTTGCTACGGTGGAAGGGTGTTAGTTATAGACAGTGATTTACACCTTCAAGGGTGTAAATCATTTCACAGTGTGCTTCCTTCTTTCTCCGTGCTGAAAAAAACGGAAGGGGTTCCGTATCTCGCGTACACCCGGTTTTTGAGAGTACGGAACACCTTCCGTCGGGACCCCTTGTTATGGCACAGAGAGCGAGTAAAGAAAATAGGCTTAAAATATCTCATCGGCCGTATTCAGCGTCTCTTCCTTATAATCAGTTTCTGGAGTACACTGTAAAACAATTTACACCATTAAGGACGTAAATCACCGTTTGTGACTAACACCCTTACACCTATAGAAAAAAAACAAAGGAAAACACCCTAGAAGAAACACGAATACACCCTAAAAGGGTTGTTTCTCGTTGTTTTTTATTGCGTGTAAGGGTGTTAGTTAGACACAAAGGGTGTAAATCCTTTTTACACCCTAAAGGGTGTAAACGAGAAAAAATAACTGAAAGATTGAGTTTCGCTGACACTTATGTTTTAAGTTCTTTCTAGGATCCAGTGACTGTCTAAACAAGCATCTGCATAGATGCTTCTTTGCCTTGGCTTTTTATTCGTGATGACATGAATAATTCTGAATTTTGTTTGGTGCTTTGTATTGTTTGGCTTTATTGTGACGCTTGTCCTTGCCACCTACCACTGCTCTGACTGTACACAAGCGGGATATGCGTCATCAATAGCTAAAAACGCTTTTTTTCGCCCACCACCTGAACCTGTGTTTTTCCGCTCAGAATGTCATCTATTACAGCTGCAGCTAATTAACACAACGCGGCGGACACGTTTTAGAGAATGATCATCTGCCACACATTTTCTGAAGCGACACCGCCCTGAAAGGTTCAAGTTGTCAAAACAGCTGAGAATTTTCCGTTTCTCCCCGTTAAGTGCGGTTTGAAAGTCGTCACGTCTAAAGCAACCACAGCCTTCAAAAAACGTTTACGCCATAATTTATTAATTCAACCGCTTCCTATCTAACAAACAGTCCCTTGAACGTATTCTATTTCAGTTGCAACGCTATAGTTGGCGAAGCAAAGGTTGTTATCCACGGCTCCCTAGATGAAGATCTGTGTCTCAAAAAAATACATTTATGGCGTTCATATCCCTGCAAGTGCTAATCTTCCGAAATTTAAATAGTAATATTTTTTTTTATTTTTGTCCTTATACAGGTACCGCAACGTGCGGAAAGAAAAAGAACCACTTACGGTGCTTAAATTGAGAATACAGGCCTTTCATAATTTTTCTACATATTCGTGTAGACCTCCCAATTTTCGCACTCGCTTTACATATATTTACATTTCGTCTTCAGTACATTTATACCTTCGGGTGAGTTATTTTCAATGCTGAAGCATTTGTACGTGGACTCAACGTGAGAGTTTACGTCCGGCTGTAAAGCTTAATCTGTTACTCTATCGCCGCACACGAAAACACTGTTACTAAAAGGCGCTAGATATATATATAGTGCACCTGACTGCAGTGCCCCTGAAAACAATGTCTTTCCAGCAACACATTTGCGTACATGTCTGAAGGCGAATCTAAGGAGGCTCGCGGTGTGGCGCTTTACAGGGATGCATGCACGTATTGGGGAGGAGTCCGCTGTATGTCTGCAAAAAAGTCAAAACGCCTACTTAAAAGAAAGACGGTTAAAACTCGAAGCTTGCTCCCATGCAACCTGAAAGTCAAAGTCAAAGTCCAAAATCCAAACTGCCCCAACCGTGTCGGAATGACGCAATCGGATAGGAGTCGGCTTCATAACGCGGAGGGCCCAGGTTCGATTCCCACCCCGGGAGGCGTTTCGTTTTCTTGACGACTTGATGAGCCTTCCCGGAAACCCACTGCGTAAGTTGGCTTCCCTGCAGTGCCTGTTGAGCGTAATGATGGAGGGCGGCAGTGTGGCGAACGGCACCATTAGTGGGGCAAAAAAAAAAAGCTTCCATTATCATCACCATCATCATCATTTTGTGAAACCATTACGCAAAGGTGGCTTTCCTGCAGTGATTTTTGCTCTGACATCGACGCCATCTGTGGTCCATAGAAAGCATCGCTTTAAAAAAAAAACGAAGTCTAGCGCAGCCCTGTCCACTTCTTGTGAAAAACCCATATTACGAGCACGATTTATGCCTACCGACGCTGGTACAGCGCTCTTAATTACAGCCTCCTCCACGGACACGGGCAGTGCAAGTTGCCGTTTAGAGGGGGGTCTGTACCTCACACAGAGGTATAAAAAGTGACCATCCGGGTGGAGTGTGCTTGCGGGAGAGGAGGAAGGTGGAGAAGACTTTCGACCCCGGGATGCCCTGGCGTAAATCCCACTTCCGTGATTACGCCTACCGCGAAGCCAGCGAGGCCATAAAATCGCTGGCTAGGCCATAAAACCTGCCCAGTGGCCGGACTGTATAATGCAAATAGCTATCTTTTTTTATGCTTTATTTTTTAAGGCGAAGGACTTTGGAACGAAAATATATATTTTTTTTGTATTACCTCTTTTTGTATTCTCCCTATTAGCTTCACTTAATTAATGCACTTCTGCCACAGGTGTTTTTACGTGGAGACGAGGGAAGGGGGGGGGGGAGGGTTATGCGGTCAGGATGACGTAGCGTCAGCATTTATCTGGGGCCTCAATCAGAACTATGAATTTTTGGCGTGAAATTAAACTTTATCGTTAGTATTATTCTTGCGATCTTGCACAAAGCCAAGTGTATTTTGCACCACAGACTGGGCGTAGATTCCCACTTTTTTTTTTTGCTTTACTTCACAAATACGTGTGCAGGATGACCCAAAACATTGCACTATTGCACTTCACTATACTTCTACTTATTTCACAATTATAATTGCATTTGTTCCCGCCTTACGTCACAATTACGGCTAAATAAAAGTTAGTATGCTTAAGGAAGAGTACCCTAGGCTTTACGCCGCTAATAGCCTGATGGCTTATGCGAACCCGTTAGATGCACGTGGTGTTATCATTTATTAAATTTTATTGTATTATTATTGCATAATTACTAATATTATCTGTATGTTCTCTGTTGTGGCAATAAAGATTAATACAGATATTATTAATTCATTGTAAAAATTAAAGCACCACTTAAGACAAAATGGTGTCAATGGAGTCAAAGTCAGTCTGAAATCCAAACCGCTTCGACCGTGTAAGAATGGCGTAATCAGATAGACGGCGGCTTCGTACCGAAAGGCACATCAGGTTCGATTATAACCACGGGGAGCGCTTTTTTTTTTTTTTTTTTTTGGGGGGGGGGGGCGTTCTTTGTGTAAATTGGCTTTCCTGCAGTGCGCATTAGCGTAATGATGGACGGCACCAGAGAGGCGTAGAAAGCTTCGCTTTAAAAAGAATTGTATCGAATTCTGTATAAACCTTGCCCCCCCCCCCCCTTTTTTTTTTTAAAGAGCACGCCTACAAGGAAATGCCTTCAATAACATATCCAGACAAATGCACCTATACAGGGGTTTCCCCAGGCATCGAATCAGGGGGGGTGTCTCAATGGCTCTGGGGGGGTTCATAAACTAGAAAAGCTGTTTTTTATCCCACTAGTTAAATAATAGACGTCTGTTCACCAAATGCTCATCCCCGTGACGTACGTTTTTTCATTTTCTATATATATATATATATATATATATATATATATATATATATATACACCTGAGAGGTGGTGCTTTCTATTCAATGCAAGAAAAAAACAAATTTAGAGAAATTCATTTTTTACCATGAAGGGTCCGTATTCAGTTTTTTTTTAATTTCTTGCCATTTTTCAACGTATAAGGACATTTTCGAACTTGTTACCAGGGCCAGTGGCGAAATTTGAGTTCTTGAAACAATGTTTAGGTAGTACACGAATTATGCAGCACTTATAAATCAGGCACCGATTGTACGCTCCCGATTTATTAAAACGCCAGGATAAGCTTCTGTAGCGCTTTTCGCTACTCCCTGGCAGGTAGCAATGTGCTCACAGCGCGGTCAGCCTCAAACCACTTTGCCCCTTTCCTTTGAAAGCCTTTTTTGTGCGCACATACGAACTTGCCACGAGCTGTCGAAAAAAAGGAAATAAATACGTGCAACGCTAACAGCAATCTCGGAGGGCGCACTTTTGTTTATTTTGCCCGAGGCTACGGCCAAGAATAGCAGACGGGCAGCCCGCGCATGCGCAGATCGATACTGAAAATGGTCCATACAAGGACTGACAAGAGTGAAATTCGGTGATCAAGGGGGGGTGTCCAGAAAAACTAGGGGGGGTCTACACACCCCCTAGGAGGGGTGTAGGGAAATCACTGCACCTATACCACTGCCGATTTTGTTAACGTTGCAAGTGCGCTCTACGGCCGCTCCTCCGATGCTTTTGAATGCCCGCGACTCTTTGCCAGGCCGCATGTCTTAACACCCCAAATGGAATGGATGACTTTATTACAGGAGGAGGCCAATAGGCCCTGTTGTGGGACACGGGGAAAAGGGGAGGGGAAGATTGTTCATATAAAGTCTGCACTGCACTGTGAGCGTTCACTTAGCACGATATGCACAGGTGAAGTTGTGACGAGGGCACTCGAATACGACCATGATTGGGGTATCCAAAAGGAGCCGTTCAGGAGCCACAAGGGGTGTGTTTGGGGGTACATCTAGAGAGAGGGTGAACGATCCGCCATAAAAAAAAATCCGCAGCTGTACAACCGAGAACACGGTGGTGCATTCCCTGCGGTGTCCATACGCGTATCCATTTAAGAATGCAGAAAGATCGACATTGGGCGAGTTGGTATTGGTTGAACATCTTCGAACAACAGCGTAAAAACACAGACACCAGGGGAAGAAAATAACAGCGTCGTCCTGTCATTCTCTTCCCTAGTGTCTGTTTTTACGCTGTTACTCGACGTTCATCCATTTAAGAATACAAGAGGGGCAAGGCATTATGTCAAACTCTTTCTTAATGCGTAAGCACCCTTTGGTGAAAACCTCACCGAAGATACGCGGCGTCTTATAACTACAAAATAAATGCATAAATGGTAATAATTCACTGCAAAAAATCAGCTACCCCTCTGTCGAAAGGACAACCATGGGAGGATGTGAAGAAAGTCCAACACCAGACGAACCAACAAAGAATCAAGCCGACCGTTTTCTGCATTGCAGGCGATTGCGCTCTTCCGGGCATTCTACGACTTTCCCTAGCGTTCAACCGTCGTCGTCGTTAGACGGATGGGTGCATCTTTTGTCTAATTTTGCATGTCCATGCACCCCTCTCCAAATCCGAACTGCTGCTATCGTGCAGGAATGGCGCAAAGGGGTAGCCGTCGGCTTCATGCTGCGAGAGACCCAGATTTTATTCCGACCACGGGAAGCGGTTTAATTTTTCTTCGCTTCACCCGCGGTCATCATCATCATCACAGAAAGTTGGCTTGCCTGCAAGGCATTTTGTGTGGGCCGCAACGTATCAGATCAGAGAGAGGCTGAAAGCTTCGCTTTACATAAGAAAAAAGGAAACGCCTGATAAAACGCGCAATGCACGTGTACATACTACTGAAGCCGACTTTACAGGGGCTTGGTGTGCGGGGTTTTATGGGGCTTTCCTACTTCGATATGAGACTACGTATATTGGCCCACTGTAAAATGTCTTCCCAGCAAGGTAAATATGTAAAGCAGTAAAGCCGACTTCAAAGGAGCTCGGTTCGGTATACAGCAAAGCAGCTGGAAACAACTTTTACGCAGAAGAAGACAATTCTCAGAATTTCTATACCACGTTTTTTTTAAGTTTCACGGAAGTTAAACATTTGCGCCCAATCTCACCACTTTTGCTGAGTATTAGCGCTCAAACGGACCACTTCGTATCCCAATATTTCGCATTTTCTTACACTGCAGTTACGCAGACGCCCTGAGCTGAGAGTTAAAATTGCTCCTTTCGTATACAACCAATCAAATGAGACATTTTAATCATTTAACGCTAGAGGAAAAACGCCAGCATAGCAGTAAGTGCCGAAACAGGCTCACTTTGCAAATGAAACAAAGGAACGGGATGACCTTCTGGGGAGTAGTTCTGGAGGCAGACATTGTCTTAGAGCTTCTAAACCCCTTCAAGGTTTGGAGTATCAAATAAGGTGCGGAGTAGCAGTATTAACTCAGCCTGTAATGTAGTCTGTCTTTTGGTAGTTGAAGATCTACGGGAAAAATGTCTCGAGTAGCAGCTGGGTTCGTATTAATTTCTTTCTAAGTTTGTTCCAACTCCCAGAGACGATAGTATGGGCTACTGAAATGCCAAAATCTGTCTGTCTGTCCGTCCGTCCGTTTGCCTGTCTGTCACTAAATTCAACCACTTGCCGTCCGGCAAAATAATAAAAAGACCACGTAACTACTTCATTTGCTGGAAATCAATTGATGCCGTATAGGCCTCATACATGTCAACATTATTCAGCACAAAGAAAACCTCCTGCATACCTGAAGCAAAATATAAGTACATAACCGAGAGTACCAGCGTTCTCTTAATTAACAACACTCGCTGGACTGCTACGTACGAAAGCTAGAAAAAAAAAAACGCTAAAAGCAGCGTCGCAGAGGGGCGACATAAAAGCAAAATACGAAAACAAAAGACGTCGGTTTGAGCTGTTCTGAGCACAAGAAACGCAAAACGCAAAAAAAAGGACGCGTGCTGTACCAAGCGATGGCGCCAGAGCAGTTCAAAGGCGGGAAAATTGAATTGGTCAAAAAAACCTCCCGGGCAAGGTATGGAAGCGCGAAAGGGGAGAGGATGTTACGAGGCGGCAGAAGACGAGATTTGCAGCGAAGCCAGCAGACACGCGGCCTGCGGGAATTCGATTGGGGCGCGCAACACAGGGAACACCGCCACGCCCCGTCGCCCGTGAAGACGCCGCCCAAGTCGAGTCTCTCTCGCTTGAAAGAGCGCGCTCCAGAATCGTCGCCCTCCCAGCAGCAGCAGCGGCAGCATCTTTCCGAACGCTACCAGCGGCTGCGGCGCAGACTTGACGGTGATGAACTCGCCTGCTGCGAGGAGCCGCCGCCCCGAGGCTTTCCCCAAAACTTTCCCCGGGCAGCCCGCTGGACGGATGACTCGGGGAGCGACGCATTCCTCCTCCGCGGGGCAGAAAGAGTTAACCGCGGCTTGAGACGGCGGCGAGCGCACTCGGCCGGGCTTTGCGCCATCCAAATTTAGACCACCACCCCCGAGGCCAGTCTCTCCGATGTTTGGAGGAGCCCAGCGGCGGCGCCCGAGATGTTCGCTCGCCACGCGGAACATGCGACACGACTCTGGTATCGTCGCGGGGCGTTTTGCACGACGAGCACCAACACCTTCGGTGTAGTCGCCTACCTTCGAAGGTAAAGCCGCGAAACTTCCGAAAGGGACACCAACGTCAGTGCGATGATTGTATGCGCCAGGGTACCGAGATAAGAGCATATCGACATAAAAAAGCATAAAAAAGCAACGTACGCGTTATTTGAAGGTTGGGGGTTCGTATCACACCCGCGGCGCAAATTTTTTTCCCGTTTTCCCATAAACACGCTACTATCATTTAAAAATTTCTATTTGTGAGGCAAAAAAAAAACACGCCTGCTACGTTTGCTATGACCTAAATATTGTTCATAACTGCTGTATTTTCTTACTATAAGAAAAATACCTAAGGCAAAAAGGGAAAACACAGTAAAGGTTGAAAAGAGTTCATTAAAATTACCGATCATGCCCCGTCAAACTGCTTTTGCCTCACCACTGCCGAGCTCCGCGGCAAAGCCCGCTTGCAAACACGTGTTTTCGTTTTGAATATCGCGTAGTGTGCGGTCTTTAACTGTTTTATCTTTGGTTACGCTCCGCAAGCGAGAAATCAATTAGCGTAGGACGGTTACGTTTCCTGCTGCAAGCTACGTTACTTGCTTCGGACCGAGCTTCAAAATGGTCGAAGAGAATCGCCGAGAAAGCACGGAAGTTAACGAGATGGACGCTCGAAACAGCCTTCTTGCAACCGTGTTTCAACATCGCCGAGAAAAAAAAAAAGAGAGAGAGAACGAAAGCTGGGCAACGACAAAAGCAAAAATCAAAACACAAAAAACGCGCCCGTTCGACGGCGACGTCTGAAGAGCTCAGCAGCGGAGGCTTAACGCTTCGCTCCGAAGGAGCGGCAGTGCGTATATTCGGAAACATCATTTGTCGCCACCTTGTAAAAGTGGCAGCGCGCGCGCTTGAAAGAATCTCGGCGGCGGCGGCACGCCCTTGGTCATTAATTGTGCTTTGTTTTGGACGGCGAAACACCGCCAATGAGCGCTCTCTTTTTATTCTACCGCCGCGATGCTTTTTTAAAACAGCACCGCTAATACTTGGTACTCCTGTCTTATCTTCGTAGCAGTTTACAACGGGTGCGGCATCGCCGGCGAGATCTGAAGATATCCGCTTAGCTGAACGGGAGTCGTTCCGTCTAGAATTTATTGCCGCGACGATGACGGCCGCGGAAACCAAACAAAGAGGGGGAAACTGCTCTCGAGTGCATTTATTTGTGTTATATTGGGTGGTCGTGACCTCCGCATTGCCGACCGAGCAATCGTCTATTTTGGGGTAAGCGCTTTCGTGTTACGTTTATCGGGCTCGCAATTCTCAGTCTCGGGCAATAAACGTCAGTCCGTGGTCGTAGCAGTAACCCGCCGATTTTAAGTTGAATGTACGTAACCTTCAGAGATCGCGCTGAAGGGAAAAAAAAAAAAAACAGAAGAAGAAGAACGGAATTTGGACTTCGAAAATGTACGGCACGTGGCCCAGGTGTCTACAAGTTCTTTTTTGTATTTCCTCTTCTCCAGGCGCAGGCCGTCTGCTTCTACCGAGGAGCGTGACGTCACGACCCACGCGGTAGGTGTGGTGCGGTGAAGCCAACGTCGGAAGGACGAACCATCTCACAGGGAGGGGTTCGGCATTCTATTTCGTTTTTTAGCAAATACACTGTCGTGCCACTCGGCTCTTGGCTCGCTATGGAAGGTGCGTAATCCATTGCTACTGATGCGTCCGTCCTTAAATTCTCCACCTCAAAGCTTTCACCCCGACCGAGCGATCTTTTTGCAGCGGCCGGCGCGTCTATCACGGCCCAACAGGCCTTGCCGCAATGGAGCAAAAAAACAAGCTCGCGATCGCTCGCACGACGGCGGCGACGCGTGCGGGAACTTACCGGTTAAGTTGAGCAACAGTAGCTCGGTGAACAGGAGCGTCAGCGGCCGGAGAAGCATTTCCTCATCGGGCCGCTGCCGGGCCGCGGCGGGCTCCGGTCGCTTCCATACCGCGCGGGCCCCGGCGGCCGCCAAAATGGTCGACGCCTCCTCCCATAGCTTTTCAATCTGTGCAGTGCCCAAACTCCCCGCACACTTCGCTTCCAGACTAAGCGGTGCCGTGATTGGTTATAGCATGCGATTGCAGCGTCATCTGTATAAAAACACACACTGAGTTTCCGCGGAAGCGGCGTCGAGTTCGTTGCAACTTTGTCGATTAGCCGATGATGTATTCAGCAACCAGGTATGAACCGAAACTCACACCTTTCGCTTCAAAAACTGAGCTATTTAATGATGAGCTAAGAAATGCCGGTGAAATGGCTGGACGCCGCGAGGGGGGTGGGACAGACATGGCGGCAGACGATTCCCTACTAACAACTTTGCAGACTATGCCTGCTACGCCCTCGGATCCGCGTGGCGGCGCTGCCTGTGCGGCGCGCTCGCAGAAGGGCGGGCCGTTTGAGTTGTCGGAGTGGCGGCCGACGGTGCGGTTTTGCGGATGATTAGGATCGACCAGTTTGCGCTGCCGTCCACCGCCGACGCCGGCCACCTGCCATTACGCTAAGCGAATTCTGAACACGGATTGCCTCCCGCCATTTTCGCAGCTCCCCCGTAATGCCGAGGTCCGGAGCTACGCGCCGAGCGTAACACTTCGATCGGGTCGAGTATTGACGGAGCTCGAAGGACATAGCTGTCCAGCCATCTAGACCCACCGCGGCCTCGTCAAGCTGTCCGAGCGCGCGTCTGCTCTGACGGTGAGGGGGAGTCAGGAAATATGCAAAAGGTTTGGGCGTGCCCCACTGCCGGCTAGACAGATAAGCGCGAAAGGAGGCTTGTGGGCAGATCTTTTTTTCCGTCCTTCAGACAGAAACGTATACATTGTCTATGATGACTTGTTTTCGCCTCAAGTTACGAAACTTACAACCGTGAATTCTATAAACTGCAACTTACTCCTTAATTCCTACACCATCCATCGAGAGCACAGAGCCATCCCGCAACCATCTCTGAAATTAATACCCCTATAAACTGCCTACGGTAATGCTGCCGGTCTCAGCCCGCTCCAAAACCCACACGTTACTTCCCACTGCGCCAATTGTCGTTTTCACTGTCTGTAATTCACGTATTGGTAGACAAGTGCCTGCAAACATTTCCAGTTCGGTGGGGTTAAAGGAAGTTTGCGCGAATAAAAAGAAGGTATTGCTTTGTGTTAAATGAAACCCTGCAACAATTCTTTTACATTTTCTTCTAAATCTTAACACTATAGGCCCTGACTGTGTAAATCGATACCACCGTATGCAAGTTCCTATAGCGCATAGAGAACGAAACAAACTGCTAGTTTTCTGCGATATTGTTTTTCAAGGTTGCCCATTGCGATACCCAGTCTAAAATCACAAGAGGAATACCGCAAAAACCTGACAGGAATTCCTGTCGTACGACAGAAAACTTTTTTGTGACAACAGAAGTGCTGTTGTTACGACAAATCCATCTGTTGTTACGACACACACTTCTGTCGTAACGACAAAGTCAATTTTCTCAACGACAAACATTCCCGTAGTTACAACAGAACTACCTGTTGTAACAGAACGCTACTCTTCACAATGGGCAATAACAATCAAGACATGTGCAACTACTGATGGAACATCAGGATCACGACAAGACAGGAATTAGGCACGACGGAACATGAAAATCAGGACATGAATACGAATCACGACAGAACACCAGAATCCCGACACGACAGGACTACGACGATACGACAGTACGACACGTGAAAATACGACAAAACAACATAATTTTTTTCTGTCATCTTTTTCGACATGGATACGCCACATTTGCTGAGTTTTATCGATAGCTTGACGCTGCAAAACAGTACAAGCTTTGGTGAAGACAAAATTGGGACATTGAGGCGAAAAAAAAGCGCAGGTCCTAATTTTATTCCCAAGCTTGCACATCCATTAATGCGTGCACTACGAAGCAAAGCTTTTGTTTGTAGGCTGATGTTGTCATACAATTTAGCAAAACCTGCGAAAGAGATATTTCTGCACAAAAAGATTTTCAATGGCTAGATGTCCCACATAATTGCCTCATTAATAAATCAGGTAATACGTGCGCTACCAGCTCTACTTTTTGTTTGCGGGTTATCGGGGCCCTACATTTAAGAAAACACACAGGAAACATTGGTTTGCTTGAAATGAAAAAAATCAGGGCTGAAGGGGTTAAATACTTTGAGCACATAGTAAATGAACACATTCAATACTTGGAATAAACTACCTCACCCAAAAATGGCTGCTCTATACCCATTGGATAACTGTGAAACTTGCTCAAAAGATTTTTATCTCTTTTCTGGTTTTGGCGTTCTTCGAGCGCTCGAGTGACGTCATTACAGCGGTGTAGCGGCTATTGGCCAGCTTTCCTTCCGTTGCAGCACTGAACGCATTCGACAGCCACTTTAAAAAGAAAGCCACAAAGCAAACCAGAAGCTGAAGGCGTGCCGTCTGCTGCGATGATCAAATCGAGCAGCGGCGCTCCGTGCTGCCGATAACTATAACGCTTTCGCAGTGCTTCCAGACACGAAGGAAAGAGTGAAAGCGTTCATCCGAGGTGTTGCAGAGTTCCTTGAAATATGTGCTAACTAAATGTACTTCGTCCACGAAACTTTCACTGTACTGGCTGAATAGTTTGCGCTGAGGCGGAGAGATAGAGAGATTTTCAGCCTCAAATATATCCTTGGAAATTCAGAGATGGCGCAATGTTTTCCCACCAAAAAAGAGAGAACTAGAAATAGAATTCATCCAAGGTAAAACGAACATTGAATCCTCCGAAATGAGGACAGTTAACGGTCGGCAAAGGCCGTCAACACCATGCAAGCCGGCATGTTGGAAGGAGACAGATTAGTATAATGAGGGGGCTGTATACGGCTGCCGGAGACGAGAAAACAGGGAGCAGGAAAAAGTTAAGCAGTCCAATTAGTTCTCATGCAGTTCTCATGCCTTTATGCTCGGCAGAGCATGGAAACCCGTGACAGACACATGGTGCCGCACACGCGCCAATGAAGAGTAAGCTCTATAAAAGTGTATCCCTTATTGCGAACTATTTTGAATCTTGGAATTTTGGGGGCCTGAAGCTCCGAAGCTACACCTGGCCTATGAGGCGCTCCGCAGTGGAGGGCTCCGGATTAATTTTGACAAACTGGGGTCTTTGACGTCGCCGAAATCTCGACACGCGGGCGTTTTTGCTTTTCCGCCTCCGTTAGAAAAGCGGCTACCGCGACCAGGAATCGTACCCGCGCTTTAGGGCTCAGCAGCGCACCGCCTTCATTGAGCCACTGCGGCGGGTATATAACGAATTCACTATCGACGACTGCCACTATAATATAGTGGCTAGGGGCATAGAGTTTCTTACAATATACACTAGAGAGGAATCCGGCGCTGGCGTCTATGCGGCTCACATCAGGGCCGTTTGGGTGGTCATGGACCGCCATTACATCATGCGCTCGCCTTAGTTTCATCATTGGCTTGGATTGAAACGTTTTAGTGACCGCAAATATAAACAAAGTGACACAAAAACGAGATCTATAGTGTGCAATTATCTAAGTGGAAAATAAATCAGGCTTTTTAAAACTAAGGAAAAAGGAAGTAAAACGTATTTTTGCCGGAACGGGCCTGCTATTCCGCAGGCCAAGGTGGTAGTTACGAACAATGTTAATATTGGGGGGGGGGGGGGGGGGGGACTCATTAGAGGCTCATATTTTATTAATTTTACCATTATTTCAAATATTAATTTTTTTAAGAGTTTGGAAAGTTTTTTTTTTTGCGCGCCTATGAAAACGTCGCCTCCGTGGTGAACCGGTGCTCTGACCGTCAGCTCTAGTTTAACAAGAAAAAACAAAAATTGGCGTTAAACATTCGTGGACGATGACAAGGTAGGACTGATACAGGCGCCCGTATCTGTCGTATCTTGTCTTCGTCGAAGTACGTTTCTTTCTTTTTTTCGTCAGCTACAAATTTCGCGGCGGCATATTACCCGCTCAGTCATACGTCCTTCGACTGCGGCATGACAACGTTAAATACGACCACGCACTGCCTGCTGCTTCACCGAACACGGCTACCACAGAACAGGGAGGTTTCGGGTTCGTCGTAGCTCGTAGCCATAGTGAAGAAATCAAATCCCAAAACCGCTTAAGAATCCGATGGTCAGGCCAAGCCCAAGCCAAAAGGGGGGTCTTCCCATTGGTGCATACAAAAATTGGTGCATACCAAACGACAAAAACGATCGCCGCGCGACAAAGCGACAGAATTTCCGCCGCTTTCGCTCGCTTTCGTCGCAAGTGGGAACGGGCCTTTAGAGGGTATTCCTTAAATGTACCAGGTTAGCAAAAATATTCACTCTGTAGTATTGAGTTTATATATATAGCTCACCGGAAGGCTTCCTCCTTGGCATGATCTCTAGCGATATTTCAGGTGATTTTTGACCTAACAAAACTTGCACAAACCGCGCAACCTTGAACTGTGATCTCTCTTCGATCCTTCATTTGTCCGTGTCTCTATCCTTCCCCACCACGGCATTCATGCCCCCTCATCATCATCACCAGCCTTTCTACGCCTTCTGCAGGGAAAGGCCTCTCCCATTAATCTCCAATTATCCCGCTCCAATGCTAACTGCGCCAATTTATCCCCGCCAAACTTCTTGATCCCATCTGCTCATCTAACTTTCTGCCGCCCCCTGCCACACCTGCCTTCTATAGGGATCCACTCTGTTGCCCTTAATGACCAACAGTTATCTTGCCTTCGCATTACATGCCCTGCCCACGTCCATTTCTTCTTCTTAATTTCTACTAATATGTCCTTAACACGCGTTTGTTCCCTGACCCACTCCGCTCTCTTCTTGTCCGTAATGTTACACCTATCACCTTCCGCTCCATTGCTCGCTCAGTCGTTCTCAATTTAAGTTTAACCCTCTCAGTCAGCCTCCACGTTTCTGCCCCGTAGGTGAGTACCGTTAAGATGCACCTGTCATACACTTTTTTCTTCAGGGACAATGGCAGGCTGCAATTCATTATCTGCGAATGCCTTCCGAATGCACTCCACCCCATTCTTATCTGCCCCCTCATACAATAAAGCCTTCTCTCTCTCTCTCTCTCTCTCTCTCTCTCTCTCTTCTCTCTCTCTCTCTCTCTCTCTCTCTCTCTCTCTCTCTCTCTCTCTCTCTCTCTCTCTCTCTAGCCTGGTCGAGGTGTTTGGGGCCAAATGACAGAAGAAATGCATGAGTCCGAGACCAAATCATTGAAATGCGTCAGCAAGGCATACGCGCCTTCTTGCGCGCATATGATCCTGCAACGGAAAGAATAATGATACAGGGACTGCAGCTGGTTGCAAATTAGGCGAGGCGTCGGTTGATGCAAATGCAGATAGGCTCAAATACCAGTTCACAATGTCTAAAAGCGGCATCGAGGAGCTTCTAGAGATACTTCACTTTGGCGCGAATGGGTGACCGATGAGCCCAATTTAAATTTCAAGCGCGGGAACCCCTCCGGGCTGCACTTTGGTTCACCCACTGAGCATGATATATTATGTCGCCGGCGATGGGCCGAAGCTATACGAAGGTCAAGTCGGGGCACGCGTGAACTATACGGGGCGCCTCCCACAGCGAGACCGGCAAGGTAATGGACAGAAATTTAGTCGCGCGAAATGCGCGAATCTCTGAGAGCCCGCGCTCCACACGGACTGCCTGTCCTTTTAGTATGCTTATCGTGAACTTTTTCACTTCTTCATTGCCGAGAGTATGGTGTTGCACTGGCTTGTCGTTCCAGGATAGTACACGCGCAGCACTTCCTGTGTGATGCAAAACGTTGATTATACGTTTTTCAATATGCCGTGCCCCAATCTTAAACTGAGCCAAAAGGTGCCAAAAAACCCTTATTTACGGAAAAATGCGTAGAATTGAGCTAAGAAAACATCTTACAGTCAAAAGAAACACGGGTATTCTGAAAAAAAAAAAAAATTGCTGAAACTCAGGTCGCTCGCTTCGAAACCCGAGATTCTACCCCGACGCTGTTGAAGCCGAACCGTGGAGTTATTTTAGCAGTTCTTCAAAATAATACAAGGAATGTCCCAAGCGAACCAGTAGATGGCGTTGAGTACTCACTGTAGGTGCTTCCCACACAGAAATTGCTTATGGGCGCCTATTGAAAAATCTATGATGAGCTATCGCCGCCTATGTATCCCCATGGTCACCCATAATAGGGCATAAAATAGGTTACAGTCAGCTATTAAAGTTTTTATGCATCCTGCGCTAAAGATTATAACTACAAAATTCTCTTTGGACGATTATAGAACACCCTAGTGTGTTTAGGCTAATCGAGTCACATCTATTCAGGTTACTTTAGCCAGCTACAGTAAAGCCATAGCACCGGATATGGAAGAAGCTAAAGTCACTCATAGGAATGTCGATACGAATGGCCATAGAAATGGCTATAGAAACGGCTGTGCCTAATTGGGGCAAATAGCTAAAGCAAACCAGAAAAAGGATTTTCTATAGCCGACAACACGATATGTTTATATAAGTTGTACCCACAGGAGAATGGAATGTCGCGTTTGAATACAGGACCAGCTCGCGGCTATATAACTCAGGCGATGAGGCGCGCCGTAGTGGAGAGCTCCCGATTAATTTTGACCACCTGGGGATCTTTAACTTGCGCCGAAATCTCGTACACACGAGCGTTTTTGCTTTTCGCCTCCCTCAGAAAAGCGGCCGCCGCAGCCGGGATCGAACCCACGTCCTCGTGCTCAGCAGCGCAACGCCTTAGCCACTGAGCCACCGCGAATAACCAACTAGCAACTTTCGTTGTTCAGTGTAATTATTGTCTCATGGTGGGCAAAAAATCCCGGGCCATCTCCACTAACGTGAAACCTGGGGAGGGGCGAAGCATGCAGTGTATAAGTGTATTCTTTCGCCTTGGCGTTTTTTGCCAACGGAGACGAAACCGCTGCGGTGTAGAGGTATACAGCTTTGCTGTTAAAGTCTCTTGTCTTTGAAGCCCGAAGCTCTCCAGCGCGAGGCGCAAATGAGTGTCCCGGTGTTTTTTTTAGTAGGGGTTACCAAGCTTTCCAGCGCGAGGCGTAAACGAGTGTCCCGGCGTTTTTTAGTACGCGTTACCAAGCGTTCTAGAGCGACGCGTAAACGAGTGCCCCGGTATTTTAGCACCGTGACTACATGAGACGACGGTTACGATGACGACGACAGGAGACGCTGACAGATCAAGCCCCTAAAGGACTTCACCGCCTAAAAACAACAGTGAAAAACACCGCAGTTGATGGGCCAAATATCAGTTCTGTGCAGCGTGAGGGAAAATACGGCAGCAGTCGCCGTTGTCGCGCTCGCGTTCGTAATATTACGTAAGCGTGACGAAGCTTCCCTTTTGTGAGATAGTTGGCCTTCGCTGATAGTGTATTTTTTTCTTCCTGTTTATTGTTACCTTTAGTTCCCATCTACTTGCTCCTCGTGTAATTACATTTGATTGATGGCGCTACCCGTTATTCACACACGCTATTGCCTCTCTCGGCGCCGTTCCATAGCGAAGCGCTATAGGCTGGTGGCACTAACCTCGCCGTTCAAGAACAATCGCCCACACTTTATTAGTTTCACCGCCGGGTTAGAATGCGATCGAAGTTAAAGGCACCCTGCAACACTTTCTTCAACTTTATTTAAAATGTTAAATGCTTGCAGAACGTAGTCACACAACAAACCCGGTAATTAGATTAGAGAATGGCAAAGTACCTCGGCCAGAAATTACTGCTCTACGCCCATCAGATAACTTGGAAACTCCCTCAAAAGATTTTCCTCTCTTTCCCGGTCTTAACGTTCTTCGACGGCCCCAATTACGTCACTGAGGCCATGTAGCGGCTGTTGGCTGGTTTTCCTTCAGTTTCAGCAATGAGCGTTTTTCAACTTTAAAAATCAAACCACAAAAACAAAGCAGAGGCGGAAGGCGCATCTGGTGCGACGAGCAAATCACGCAGTGCCGCTCCGTGCTGGCGATAACTGTAGCTTTCGCAGTGCTTCCAGACGCGAAGGAAAGAGTGCAAGCGCTTATCGAAAGTGTTGCAGGGTCCCTTTAAAAGTCTGCAGGCCCTTCTTCTACTATCCAGCTGGGTGGTCATATTCAGCGCTGCAAGACACTGCGCTTGGTATCGGCGTGCCGCCAAGGGATGATGTCCTTCGCTCGCGAGTGATAGTTTACGTGTCTCCTTATGCTCCCTCTTCAAAGACATTTCATCATCTTTCGCTAACGTCGTTTCAGGGTGTCTGCCCGAATACCATTAATAACTTAAATAACACACCCCTCCCCCTCACCTTGTTCTTTTGCCCTTTATATCCCGCAGTCCCCTTATTCGTGGAATTCACGGCAGTACAGGAAATACTTTACGCAAAGCAGCAGCACACTGGTCAACTGGCTACCTCGACACCGGAGCTTTCATATTCGAATTATGTGTTCTAGCGCCAAAGCAATATACTACAACAGGGCTATAAGCCCCGCCTTATGGGCCTTGCGTACTGTGAGTTGTGTCCGTTTCGAAAATTCCCATTTCGCGTCAGTTTCGGTCCGGATGTAGGCGCTCTCGCGAGGACCCTGAGGAATGGATGTGCTGTCTAGTCGTCTGCTTTCAGCCAATCAGGGCGTGCTCAAAACGGACATGATATTGGCGCGCACCACGCCTTCAGTTTTACTTTTGTGTTGTCGCCAGCGTCTGCCCGCGCCAAGCAGTCAGAAGTGAAGCGCGCGTTTCCGTCTGTTTCTTTTGTATTCCGCACAGGCTCTCTGATTTGGTAGGAATAGTATATAAAACTGTCGTCACTCGAACGGAATCTTCGTCTTTGATCACCGATGTTCGAAATCTTATCCGAGGGTTCTCGAAGCATTAACGTCGAAAGATAAAAGCGAGCAATGCAAGCAATGCAATATTCGAATCGCCGACACTCTCCTGCGCATGTCACTTTGTTGACTGCTCTTTTGCCGCTTGTATATTCCTTGAGTTCTTTGCGGAACACAAGTTCGCCCCAATAAAAGTTTGTCCCTCGAAGAAACATGCGTCCTGCTCGACTAAGTGATAGTTTTTTTCTGACCGTTTCCGACGGTCCGCTCCGGACCCGCGGCCTACACAGCGCAACTGGAGCCAATGCCGTACGCGGACAAGTGCGCCACGCATGCGCAATGGCACCCCCGCTTGCAATCGGAGCCTAGCGGACCGTGGAAACCGGTCCGCGGAAACTCGCTAATATGGACAAAGCTGAGAATTCCGCCGGTGGCGAGGCATATGCCCGAGATTACATGTCGGTATGTATGCATCTCTTGTCGTCACATAGTGTTGGGGGAGTGAGAGCATTCGAATAAAAAGGCGCAAAGGATCGCAGGCTGAAGGAGAGTTGGGATAAAATTTACATCTTTTTTGTAGTTCGTGCGAATTGGTGGCTGAATGATTTGACAATCAATTACCACATTTTGCTCATGACCATATCCACCTAACTTGTTACGTGAGTGGAACGGACACAAACGAGCAAAAGGCCTGGTGTATCATTTCCACGGTTCTCTCTCCGTACAAGATGTTTCCTAATATTTTATGTTTAAGGTCTTTTAATCGCCGTTGAGGTGCGGCCCAAGGCGCGCTGAAAATGATAGATCCATCGAAGGATCCAGATGCTTTGACAGCAGAGAGTAACTTTTTCACTTTGAACCCTTTTATTTCTCCAGAACCGTCGGTTCGGTCTCTGACTGCGCCGTCTTCGAATCCCACGGCCAAGCCTCCTCACGCTGTGGCTACGGAACGGGAGCCGGCGGCTCCGAGTTGTCCAGCAGACCAAACTCGAACTGGTACAGGGACTGCAGCACCTTCAGGCGGGCCACGTCGCGCTGCCTGGGTGGAATGCGCCTCAGGTGATCCAGGAGGCTCAGGCAGAACAGCTCGTCCTGGTCGCGTGATTCCCCTAGAGTGGGAGGTGCCGAGGGTGGAGGAATAGGCTGCGCCATTGGCGGCTCTTCTAGCGCCAAGCCCCACTGCAGGTCCGGAGACTCCGGTGGTGACGGCAGCGGCACCGTCGACGCCGCCGAGGAACATCCGGGACTCTCGCCTTCGTCCAGCTCCATTTTTATTACTGCGGGCCGCAGCTGGCACCGCCTGCGCATGCGCAAAACGACGTGGTTCACGGGCAACTCGCCTAGGTTCACGGCGCGGACGTATAGTCACGGCCAGGTTGTGAGACAATGGAGTATTAAAGCAGAGTGCTGAACCATCCCGGAACTAGAATTACAGCAGAGCGAAGAACCGGCCCGGCAACGTATTTCCAAACGCTTCGCTGCACAGAGAACCCACGTGACATGTCTGTTTGTGCGATTGGCTGCGCCCCAAACCTAAAGCGACCTAAAACATACCAAATCACTATTATTAACAAAAACAACCCGTGCATTTGAGTTTAGAAAAAGAAATTAACAGTAGAAAGAAAAGTCAGGCAATGAAAAAAAAAACTAAAAGATAGACCTGCTGGAGATCGAACCCAAACCTTCAGCGCCATTTCGCAGTACTCAACATCAAGGCCACGGAGCCCCATTGGATGGCGCGTTTTAGCGGGCGCTCAAAAGAATAGCGCGCGCAGTCACACCACACATGTCACGTGGGTGCTCTGTGCAGCGGAGCGTTTGGAATCACGCGGCCCGCCACGGTTCCCGGTATAGGCTACGTGTACCAGTGCTCCGTGGGCAGAGGCGGCGAAACCGGCTATGCGTACGCGCATGGGCAAGGGTAGCCCACCTAGTAATCTGCAATAGCTATGATCGACCCCTGTTGCCCGAACCGGTGGGCGAAAGCCAATCGTACGTGTTAGGTTTCTGGCAGTGAGTGAGCTAGTGAAGGAGTGCAAACGAAAATGCGAAGTAAATTTGTATCGACGTCAAGATGTGCACGTCCCGCTATAAAGCCACGGCTCATGTGTCGCACGAACTTGAACTTCACCGAACGACCCGTAGAAAAGCAGGTGAACACATCTAATATAATCACACATGCCCAACTGGGGGACGTAGAACAAAGGAAGCTCCGGGGAAGACGAAGAAGGTGGGCAGGGCGAACGGGGTGAATAAGAGGAGAACGAGAACTCGAGAGATCGAGAGCGGTTAGGTGCAGCCACTTGCTTCCGGGCACAAGTTCGCCCGTGTAAATAAAGGAACTTATTTGTACGGCTCTTTCGCCCATGACAATATCATCGGGTACTTACGCACGTCTCTTCCTACATTGTCTCCTGTGGGAATAGTCTTCCCAAGTAATGGACATCAATGCAGCACAGACGCGCACTCACGTGCGGGGTCTGAGGAAGCCGTCGAGGAAGCCGAGCTCGTGCTCCAGCACGTTCCACTGGCCCTTGGAGGAGACGTGCAGACGCTTCTTGCGCTTCAGGTACGTGTCCCGGATGGTGCGCCACCGGGTTTGGCACTCCTCCACTGTACATGAACGGGGGCCACACATGTACTAATGAGTGCGCGTAAGCGACGCCCAAATTAAATGAAGTTTTCAACGGAAGTTGATCAGTGCAAAGGTAGAGCAATTTGTTGAACTTCTCTAAATAAATTGCCATATCTTTGCGTATTTTTATTCCCATGGCCAGAACGAGGAAAATAGCTGTCTACCATACATAAATGCAAAGAGCATTGCACGACCACGGTGGGCGTTTTATTTTCTCGCTTTGGAGCGGAAACTCAGTCTTCCGTGATCCTGATGGTACATTACGATAACCATCATTATAATTCACGAGCAAAGCGGTAATATCGTGGTCCTTGCGCAAGATTGCACCGCAGGCCCACTATCTAGGAAGTAGAAACTGCAATCTTTTCTCCTCATTAGCCCAGTATTAGTAAGGCTTCCAGCGTTATGAATAAGTGTTAGTGCGTAGCTCTTTTTCGCTAATGTAAAACGCACCATCAACGAGGAAGTTAGGCAGTTGCAAAGGCAAGTATAGTGCGAATGCAACTTTACTAGAAGCCCGCTGCTGAGTGGAGGTCAAGCGTTTGCCTCTGAAATTCGGTAGCTGCGTCTGTGATGGAAGCATAAAAATTCGAAAGCCTTTTTCTCAAAAGAAAGAAGGTTAAAACGCGACGTTTCCACCAGTGCTAACTGAGTCAAAGGCAAAGACCGAAATCTACGCTTCGAAAGTGTGAAATCCAACTCTGCTTATAGAATGTATTACATCATCATCATAGTGTGTACTGCCAAACTATATTTTGTGTATTACGAGACGTTCGTAAGGTGTGCAACGACATCCCATTGTTATGTTAATGGGTTTACGATTGATGTGCTCCCTGTGAAACCTATTGCGTGAAGTTGGCTTTCCTCCGTGCACTTTACTTCGACGTCATAAGTGAGGCGAAGAAAGCTTCGCTTAAAAAAATTGGCCGCGTATCTGCTCCTTCCGTTGCAAATGTCGTCAAAAGACGATAGTTTTTGTAGACATTTGCAAAGGAGATGCCCCCCCTTTGCTTTCCCGTCACTTCTCATGCTGTTACTGTACCGTCGCGCTCATCCCAAGGTAAACACACCAAGGGTTTGCTCAAGGCGATTTGAATTTACCGCGTTCCACTGCTACAGGCCGGGTTCCTCGATGCCAGCGCTGCAGTACGGCGGAAACGTGCGTGAATCGAGGCGGCCGACTTGAAGGTTTATAGAACCGCGTGGCGTTCCAAGCAGAACGTAGAACCTACCTAGTGGAACCTTTCGTAACTGTTGCAGCGTTATTTTTTATATGCTGCCTGTAGGTGACGCGGGCAACAGCAGGCGGCGGCTGGTTTTCTGCAGTAGGTGTAGAATATCATTTGCTATCGAAAAACCAAGCATCCATGAATTTTTTAATAAAGGAACAGTGTAAATATTCCTTGTGTATGAATTTTTGGTCTTATATTTGCGTAATGTCCTGTTCATGTTCAACAAAGTTGACAAGTATGAACATATAAACTGGGCTTAGACGCTCACATTTGGCTATGAGTATATAAGACTGTTCTGCAGTGTACATTTTACTTTGGCCGGGTGGCTGAATCGAGTCACAGACAAACAGACGCACGGACAGACAGACATAGACAGACCAAAATTTCTGGGTTTATGTTGCCCAAGAAAGAATCGTCTTAAAAAAACGTGTAAATAGACGGGGGTTCAGTGAACGGGAAAGAGCGGATTTAAGGCCATGTGGACGCCTGAGACCACAACAAGGCACCCTGCCGACCGGAAACTATCTTTGAGCGGCATCATTTTTTTTCTAGGGATAGCACTTGGCTACGGTATGCAGAGCCTCTTCCGATGCCACTGCGCCAAGTCACACCTACCTATCACACGTGCCGCTTTTGTACCGGACACGGCCTCAGCAAGCTCCTGGTGCACGCGTCGTTCGTGCACTTGAGAACGCAGTCAAGCCAAGTGCGATCCACAGTCAGTGGCACACACCGACCCCCTACCCATGATTACACAAGTAAGCCAGAGCAAACATCTGATAATCGTAGTTTTAGCAACCACAAACTGGACAAAATGATTTCTGACAGCTCGTGGGCTCCTTTTTGTACTATATCAAAACAGCCACGCGATGTGCTAATTTCGGAAGCTAATTTCGGAAGTCCCACAGACGACGTACATCGCTTCCGTAGCTTCCCTTTTATTGCTATTCAAGGTTATCACCCACTAGAGGACTATAGCAGCCATAAACTGCCGCGATTATTCTCAAATCCCCACGAAGTAACTGTCTGAGCGGTGAGCCCTCTGAACTAGATCCGCTCCTCTCCCTGGTCCTCTCCAGGATCCAAGATCAGTATATGTCAAAAGATCCGGCACCGTTGGCCCTGCAACGCACGGCACCAGAAAACATCGCAGAGCGCAGCGCGTGTGGAGAACGCGTCTCGGCACGCGAGGAGAACTGCTGCGTCGCGAGCAAAAAAAAAGCTGCACCCCAGCCACGCAGAACACCGATTCTGGGGAAGGGAAGATGACTGCGTTTCTGTACTACCCTACAAAAGTTAAAAAAAAAAGCATTACTCTGAGCCCTCAAGTCGCTTTATATAGCACAAGTGGAAATCACAACGCTTCCGCAATAAAAGAACGTAAGCAGACTTGCCTATGGTATGGGAAAGCCACAACTCGTTTGAATTCGGAGCCCGTAAGCTTCATCACGCGCTCCGAGAAATTTTACGGGTTTGCTTTGCCACAGAATGCGATCATAGGACTCTAAAGGCGAGCCGTAAATACCACAGTTTCGTCGTGCATTCACAATGGTAAGTACAACAAATACGCTTTGTCGAGTTCGGATACGGGCATTCCTCTCCAAAGAGGTCTGCAGATCCATGCAAAGATGGCACATTACGAGACGGGAGCGAACGCGCTATCAGACCGCCAAGGTACCTCAAAAGGCGTCAGGTGACACGGCTCAGACGGGACACACTTAATGCAATATGTACCTCACCGCATATTTTCGCACTGGAACGCGCAACGCAGCTTACGTTGAACAGAAGCAGCTTTTCCCTCAGGGCTAAACGGTGGTTTGCGGGGGCTTTTACCACTTGATCTCGGAATTCATCATGCAAGGCTATTACAATAACCGGGACTCTGCCTCCGTGACCACGGAACGCCGAAGTAATGCACGCTCTCAGAATGGCGACGCGGGCGCGCTACCCACCGGTCACACCGAGGGTTTCGGCGATGTCGGCCCACGCGGTCTCCCGGCAGCTGGCCTCCTTGTGGAGCTTCGAGTGCTGGTCCCAGAGCTGCTTGTGCTTCTTCACCTCTCGGACGAGCCTCTCGTTGAAGGACGCCATCGTGCGTTCCGATCTACAGCTGTGCAGGGTCGCACTGACGGATGCGTGGGCCTCACTTCGTCCTCTTCTAGCAGAGGACACGCGATGTACGGCGGCGTTCCTTTTCCCCCGGCCGACGTCAGCGGTGTCTGCTTCCGGTCAGGCGCGTGAGGAAACCCGGCGTCTGAACACCACCGACAGGGCGAGCAGCTGGCGCTGCGGTGCACTGCTTGCAAACGCGTCTTGCTTGATTTCTCCAGTTTTCGAATCCAGAATAGTTCTGAGTGGCTTGTGGGCATTCGAGGACTGCGCTGTTAATGGAAATTCTGCGACCCGAATTAAAAAAATTTCGGAGACGCCCTTGAGCAGTGCTGGGCAGTCCGCAAGGACAAATTGAAGAGACCTGTAGCAGACGACGCTGATGCGTGAAGCGGCATATTCTGTTCGGTGCTAGAATAATGAGCATACAAGCGATGCTCAATGAAAACGAAACTGGAATAAGGAAATCGTAGGCGGTATATTCGAAGCTGCATGTTCCGTGATGCTCTTATTAAAAAAAAACTTGTGAAAGCCGGTAGGCTCACTAAAGCTACATTATAGAGAAATGGTCAACATACTTCTTACAGCCGTCCAGGTGATAAAGAAGGGAATATATTCAGAACTTAAACTGACATAGGGTTCCCGCAATAACCCAGATGCTTAGCCCATGGTAATTATTGTCAAGAATTCGGTTTCTCGTCGCAAGCATATCAAAAAGGACGATAAAGAGCCGAATGCGAGTAAACGTTTTAATTCCTGCGCATAGCCTCACGAGCCGAAGGTATACCGGCTCAACCCCTTGGCTTATATTGTTGAAGAGCCTTGCTGAACGCTCCAGTATGCCCTGCAGTTTTGTATCCAAAATCATATTTCGCACGCATCGAAATCCCCTCAAAGGTTTATTCTCCAGCCCGCGTCGCCTACAGGCATATGGGCTTCCACCCGTTGACAAGATTTCTGACACGTTCTAAAGGCTCAGCCTCTTACCTTCATTCCGATGGACCTCTCATAAAATGATGGGTCACTGCTGTCACGTCAGTAAGGAACTGGTACACCAAAACACTGTCGCTGCGGTAGACCATTTAGGGAACTGAAAGACAGGGCGAGGCTATTGTCCTTTGGTCCGATCTGGCCCTGCCTCGTAAGTCTCTTGCTTCTACTGGTTGTTTGGCGCCCGATTTGAAGTTTGTTTTCGTGTGCCAGATTTCAGCCCCCTCAACGAAAAATGACGCGCTCCCCGTAAGAGGCTTCACTTGAGGGGAGAAGGGGAGCATAGCGGACGAAGGAACCGTTACTGTTCAATCATGATACACTTATGTCACGTGAGAAGTGCGAGGCTGCTCCTCAACAGAGAGAGTGACAGATGAACCAAGTGACAAGTCGCTGTCCCCACGTCAGCAGGATTATCATTCTGCTGGACGACTATAGGTGCCATACATGATTGTCACTCTGTCGCGTTGTCACTGGGGGTGTCCTCACCCCCATATCATTGGCCGCAGGGAGGGTTCAGAGTAGGAAGGAAAGTAGTCTGGCTCATTGGTTCCTAGTAAGGAAACAAACAAACATGGCTACAGACACACACACACCACATACACACGCACACACGCACGTACACACACGCACACACACACACGCACACAACAACACACAACCACACACACACACACACACACACACCACACACACACACCACACGCACACGCACACGCACGCACCACGCACGCACGCACGACCGTACAAGGTCAGCCATGCTCTTTGTCTCGTAGCCAAAGACTGCCGCAGGCTTCTTGAAGGAAAAACAAACTAATGGAGGCGAACTTCTGCTCCCCTAACCACTCAAAGAGTACACAGGCGTCGAAACAGCAGTCAACAAAATGACGTGCGCAGACTGGTGTCGGCGAATCGAATGCCGCGGCGTCTGCTCTGCGGTCATTATCTCTCGGCGCGATGGCTTCTCGAGCAGTCGAATTGCACCTAGAACACTGCAGATCATAGAAGATTATTCTAGGCTGGGGACGTTAGTTCGCGACACTCTCTCTATCAAAGGAGATAACAGGTGCGGCTTAAAGAATAGAACATGCGCTTCACTTGGCCCACTGATAACACAGATAACATAGCCCGCTGCAGCCGGTCGGCAAGAACAAAACATAAACAAACAAACCCAAGCATGGTTCGTGGCATTATGCAGCGTTGAGTACGTGTAGCCTCCTTCTTAGCCTCGTTCTGAGTGCTGCTTTTTTCCTCATAGGGGTACGGAATTGCCTACTAATTCCACAATTCCCTACAGGATGTATACTTAACTAGGAGTGGCCACGGTAGGGACTTGAGGTATCTTGGTGGAGCGGTTCTGTTTCACCAGCGGTAACTTGGACGATCATGTATCACTCCAGACCGTTAAAGAGTTTCTCCGGCGTCGCACGGGGCCCCGCTTGCCTGAAGCGGTCCCGCCCCGCGGTTAGCTTCTGCGGGGCTTTTTCCGCCATTTCACTTTCGCTCCGCCATCTTCAATTTTATCTTCACTCGTTCTCACGATTCCTCCTTGTTAGTCATTTCGCATACCGCTGGTAACATCACAGGGGGAGCTTTTCTGCAGTCTTCTGACCAAATGTCATATTCTTTACTAGGATCACGTCACAATTCCATGCACCGGCAGAGCAGTGCCGGTGGCAAACTCACCAGTGCGATTAATGAACATAATCTCTCTCTCTCAGTGGCGCTGGCGAGAGGCCGAAGAGAGTACATGTTGCCAATAGTACATGTCGCTGTGGGACTGAGGTATGTTCAATTGTTGGTACTACCTTACAATTCCTGGAAGAGATATACAAAAAGGCACTTGAACATCACGCTCGGGAACCTGTACTCATGTATCTACATTCTCTGTTCCCACAAAAAAAAACCTTTAGTTTGGTTTCTTAATGTGCCACAGCAATACCTACAGCCAATGCAATTCACGACGCTGGCGAAGTTTCCGAACCACACATAACAATCTAAACACGTGTTTAAGTGACATAGAATACCGGGATAAACATTTTATTAAACGAAGCCCCGGGGCGGTTTCCAGGCCGCCTTCTTCGTCTTCTTACGCGACGACAGGGGCCACTGGAATTTCCGACGGCCCTTATTTAGACTTCACCAGGGGCCAAACTCGGCCTCGTGCAGAATTTGCAGGAGCTTAATCATAGTCAACATACGCCGACGGAGTGGCACGCGCTTCAAGTTGGCCGCCAGGCACAAGCAGAACAGCTCGTCCCCGTCGAACGAGCGGTACTGCTCCGGCATCATGGCGGCTCCCGCCGTTACTGACGCCCCGCGCTCCTCTTCCACATCCGCGGTAGGGGGCGCCTCCGACGCGTGGCGGGGGTCCACGCCATCTCTCGGCTCCGTCGCGACCGGCATCTTACGCAGAGGGCGACGCCTGGGCAAAAAGTAAGGAAAGAGGGTTTCATCAGTAAACACAATGAATTAAATCTCCAACTAAAAATAAATTTTCTCCCCAACCAATCCCTCGCTGACCAAAGAAATAACAGAAAAAAGCAGTACCATGGATCACCCTATAGTGTAATACATACCCAAACCCAGGCCTGTACAGGCACTTTCACCCATAATTCACGAAGAAATGCACATAGCGCCCCCCATAGCGCCCCCCAGATAGCTAGATTGGCGTACCTGATCTGGTGGGAATGACCTAGTATACGAAGAGCAGACTTCAGCAATCCAAATGGCACATTATTATCACCAGCAAAGAGCAGCAACTCCCTCCAAGGCACGTCCAATGATTGTTACACAGAAAATGGAGGAAGCTCCCAGTTATAGAACAAAGATGGAGTAAAGGGCATTGCGGCAGCGAATAAAGAAGCAAATCGGCTACAATTGTCGACTCAAACCGTCGTGATTGTCATGAAGATTGCGTACAGCTTCGCCTCCCTCAAGACTTACGCGTTCGTGTGAGCTTCCTTTATTTTGCTAATATGAGCTGCAAGCTTCCAGTGGGAAAGCTGTATGCCCCGTTTAAATCTTCGAGTCGCTCCCATCATGTTGATTCTTGCGCAACTATTTTTTAGCGTTTCGGGGAAGGCAGGAGAACTGAAAAGCATGCTCCGTCTTCCCCCGCTAATCCTCCTCCTCACCCCCAAGCGTGTCTTGCGAAACGGGGCCAGCAAGCTCCGTACGCATGCTGACCGTCTGTGGTGAGTTGCTCTGATCACCTGATTACCCTATTATCAATCATCCTCCGTCGAGTTGGCAAGGGCCGGATGTCATGGGCTCGTGTTTTGAATGTTTGCCGGCCAAAAATGGCAGCGATGTTTAGGCGCCACCGAGAGCCACCACTCTATTTCTCCAAGTGATCTTTGCTGGGCATGCTTAGTGAATGCAGACTTCATAAGGTTATCCCAGGCGCCTTTTCGGGCACACCAAGATGCAGTGGTGAAAAGAAGAACCTGCGTGGCACGCAAAGCAATGGACATGACTACAGTGCAGAAATGGGCTCGGAACCTAGTTAGAGCGAATACAGCACTGACCGAGTGCAGGTTTTATTTTGATGATGCGTCGTGCCGCAATTTCTGGAGGGCTTTTAGATGAGAAGCATCTCATACTCGGGGCTGTGTCCCTCCCTCCCTCGTTGTCGTTGTCCGCCGTCCGCCCCCTACTGCGCATGCGCATCTGTTCAGCCCCGTCAGCGTTTGGGCTGACGTCAGCGCAGTCCGCTATAAAAAGAAATAGTTAGGTGGCGCCCGGTTTCGATCCCACGACTCTCTGGCCGCAACGGGAGGTACGCGGCGCTCTTCCCACTGCGCTACAAACCGAGACGGAGCATGTGCTACGAACGCGCTTCATGTCCTTCACTCATTCAAACTACGCCAAGAAGCTACTGGTACAACGAAGGCACGCGAAGCTGAACGTCAACGGAAACGACGAACTGCAAACTAATGGTAAGTTCAGTCGACCCCATGGCTGCTTCGCATACGAGTCAGCGTTCCCCTACGAGAAGATGGTGTAATTTTGTTTTTATGCTCTAACGTAATAACACAATAGCAACTGGCTAACACTGGCCTTTCTAGACACTTTTCTTTTGTTGAGCAGTTGTAGTGCTTTGCGACAAACCTGGTGTTAGGTGTTTTCAACAAAAAATGTGACAGGCTTCAAAAGGTGTGGAGAGCCTTGTTGACGCCAACGGTATTGTCAAGTTGGTTTGGTCTGGTGATTAAAGTCTGGCCGTACACCAATTCTCGGCAGGCTTTCTTGTGTGGGCTTTTGTGCACTGCTTTGGTGTCGTACACAAGAACCAACTCAAAGGTGCGCGGTACGAACAGGAGCCCGGAGAGCGTACGTGCCATGCTGCAAAGCCAACTTTTTGCATCGCTTATGTTCAGCAAAAACAAATTGGGAGGCTTTTGCAGTCCCTCATCGAAGAATCAATGCAGCATGTGGTTATCTCTCTATTTCTTTCTCTCTGTTTGTGTGTCTGTTAATAGCTTTGATGATTATTTACAATCAAGCCATAATAGGCGATTTTGTGGACGCAGTGGCAACGTTTCACTTTTACTCTAAAGCACATCGGTGCACATCACAGGTTTTATGACGTGTAAAATGCGCAACTTAAGACGATGGACGAAATAAGAATGGCACGTACGAGCACTTCAGGCTTACACATGCTTAAGCTACTAGCATGTCGTACGTTAGAATAAAATAACAGAAACCGACGAAAAATGGCACAGAAAAGCAGAAAACGTAAGAGCTGTTTCATTTACTTTCGTCACTTGTCACTGCAGATGTTTACCTGAACCTTATAGCGCTGTAACTTCGCATTAGTTAAAGTGACAACCTTGATGACTTGCAAGCTTACTGCTCTTTCAGGATTCTAGACTTCCCTGTGGTGCTTTCAGACCACCGTGTTTAGTGAAGCTTGTGAACAATTAGCGTCTAAAATGAGTGACCCAGATGGGCAGACCGCTTAGCACGCTCAAGATTTCTGTCAGGACCTTCAATCAAATAATTGACTGTGCACCCCGCCTCCTCCGTTTCCACCCCCACAAGCTGTCCGCACTGTCTATATCATCAACGGAATGTTAATAATACAAACACTGAAGTAGCCTAAGTAATTTTATTGAGGCAATAAAGTAAAACATATTGAAATTCAGCTGCGATTTGACTAAAGCAGAGCAGCAAACTGTCGCGTAAGTGAAATCGCGGTAAGGTGTCTCAACCTTAAACTCGGCGTTCAAAGCGCTCACAACACAGGGACAAAGAAACAATGAGCGACCACACGGCACTAACGGTCTCTCTCTTTCTTTGTTCCTTTCTTTGTTCGTGAGCGTTTTGAACACCAAGATGCACAGGTACCAACTACCCAATTGTCCGTTCTGATGCAGTACATCTCAAACCGTACTGTGTACATACGTCAAAGGCAGGCTTGCTACCGGTTTTTTGCAGCTATCCTTCTCGTAGGTAGGGGCGGGTCCAGTGATAAGCAGTTTGCGTGTGTGTGTGTGTGTGTGTGTGTGTTGAGGGGGGGGGGGGGTCGTGGCACAGAAAACTCAGGAGTGCTCACTCAGATAAGGCGGCAGGATCGGGGCAATCGCCTTAGCGCACACACCCACCAACCCCCCCTTATGCCTTGCCGGAGTTGACAGCCGCCGAGGAAGAATGTTTCTCCAGGGCCGTACATAGGTTGCGCTGTTTTTTTTTTTTTTTTTTTTACATCTCGCCATCAGTTCCTCCCGTGCCAGCGGGGGCTGACCGGTGATGCCTACATTTGGAGGTAACTGCTTAAGCTGCTCTTTTGTTCTTTTTTATTTCCCCGGTCACCGTTCCCCATTTTCAGCCCTTTCATTCGAAATTTCCACTTGACTGCTTCTCCGGACGCGGGCAACAATGGTGTAACCGACACATCAGGCAAAACCGAATTCTGACGTCCTTTCAAGTTGCACGGGAGACGAAGGTCTCCACACACTCGCTAACCAATCAGTGCGCTCGCTGAAAAGGTCTTCGCGACCATTTCACGTTTAGGAGAGTGCATATTCTCACCTGGGCGGGCGAAGATGGTCGTCGAGGAAGCGAAGTTTGTGTTCCAGTAGGTCCCACTGGCCCCTGGATCGACTGCGCTGGCGCCTATTTCGCTTGACGTACGAGTCCCGCAGGGTGCGCCACCGGGTCCGGCACTTTTCAACTGCGAAACGTTAAAGAAGTTCGCAAAAACGAGCAAATTGGATCTCCCGGATAAAGGCGCAAGGCACGCCGAGCTCTCTTTAAAGACACCTTCACTATTACGCATAGTTTCATTGCTGTAAAGGCGTTATGCATGGCAGAACGTAAGCTGTCGGATATCAAAGTACGAATTTCCAAGGGGTTGTCATTAACCCCATCTGCCGTTACAAAATGTTACACGCCGAGGTTGTGTAAAATCGGCTTCACTATACAGTCAACCGGCTTATAACGAACACGAAGGTGCCGCGAAAAGTGGTCATTATATCAGTAGTTCTTTGTATTGGGACTCGCCCTTTAAAACGCTGGTGAATAAGCGAACATGTCGAACAATTCTTTCGGTAATAAGTTAAGCCTTTTCGCTTCATGAAGGGACGCCTGCTGCTTGCTTACGAACGAACTAAAATGTGTTCGCGTCCAACCTGCCGCTAGCGGCACAATGCCTGCGAAGGAATTCTTTCGGGCGTCTTAAAAATCTCTACTCGCCGTAATGGCTTCGGTATACCTATCAACCGCACCAGGCTGAGCGTACCGGGAACAGCATCGCTTCGCCCGGAGAAGGGCGAAATTGGAAAGTTTGAATGTCATCATGACGCGTTATCAGTAACTGTGCAAACGAAGTGTCGGCGAACCGCGATCTCTTGATGGCAGCTAAGTAACCAACGGCGCTTTTTGCAGCGGGCGGTGCTGCGTTGGCGTCGACTCGGGCGGCGGGAAGATCGACACCGGTGATAGCAGCACTTGAGCGGCAGTTGATACCGAGTGGTGTATAATGTTCACTTATAGCATTTTGCATACGCTTAAGATTGTAAATTGCTTACATTTAATTGCCTCTGCCGCGTTGTGCAATTTAAGGCTGCTAATTGCCACAATAAAAACAAATTTAACGACATCTAAAGGAAACAGCAAGAAGGGCCCATCTCCCCGCGAGGGGGACTCGAGTAAATGCGTCGCATAGGGGGTGGGTGTATTGCGTTAACGTTTAGTGTTTGGGGAGTTGGTGGTAGTGAATGCGTTGTATCAGCAGCTTCTTGACGTAGTTTGAATGAGCCAAGGATCTAAGGCGCGTTCGTAGCCTTCCATTCTGTGTCGGCTTTGTGGCGCAGTGATTCTGCTTCCGGCCACCGCAGTGAACGGACGCAGGATGCAGGGCTCCTCAGGAGCGGTTAATGCGGCCCATGTTGGCCGCGGAAACAGGATGTTTGCTCAGGACGATAGTTATCAAGTTTCGTTGCCGACATTGCCTACAGGACGTATCGTTTTTAACACAGTTTTTTTGCACGGTGACATGCGCGCCCGCCCGTATCGCGTTGAAGATTTCCGCGATACTTTGGCTCGGCTGGAATTGCTCCCTGAGGTGCTTGCCTTGGGGGCGTTCCAAATGAGTCACGTATGGGCGGTGACGTTCAAATCGGAGCAAGGCGTCAAAAAGATCTTGGAAGCAAAGGAGCTTCAAGTCAAAGGTCGACACTGCCTCGTCATCGACCCTGCCAACCAGGACCTGCGGCTGAAGCTCCACTGGCTGCTTTACAACGTGACCGAGGACGACGTTCGAGTTGCGCTGGCTCCCTACGGGAGGGTCAGCGACGTTTCACGGGAGCGCTGGCGTGTACAAGGCGTCCACGACAAGGGCTCGACGACGCGGTCCGTGACCCTCAAGCTCAACGCGGGCGTGAGGGCTGAGGACCTGCCCCACCAGCTCCGTGTCGCAGGCGAGCAGGCGCTCGTGGTCGTGCCCGGCAGGGCCCCGCAGTGCCTTCGCTGCTCTGGCACGGGGCACATGAGGCGCGACTGCAAGGTGCCGCGCTGCACTCTCTGCCGCCGCTTCGGTCATGAAGCGAACGAGTGCGTGCGGACGTACGCGAAGGTGGCCGGACCGGTGGGGGATGTAGACCGAACGGAGAACATCATGGACGAGGAGGAGGCGGAGGCGGCTGCAGCAGGGGGCGGCGGAGACCCGGTGACGGGGGACGCGCCGCCTGAAAAGAGCGCTGAGGTGAAGGAGTCGGTCGCTGTCGTAGTGCTACCTGCGCAAAGTGCCAGCGAAGGAGACCAGCTGACGTACGATGGCGACGGTGAGAGCCCGGTGAGCATGGCGGGTCAGTTTCCGGCGTTGGAAACTGCCGCCCCCCAACAGGGCGTCGACTTGAAAACTGGCGACCAGGACCAGTCTGTGGCCAAGCGGCCGCGTCAAGACAACCTCCTTGGTCAAGACAGTGTCGGGCAACGGGGAGGGGGGGATGGTTCCGTAGCGGTGGGGGCGGTGAGTGTGGGACCTACGTCGCGGCGCTCGAGCTTCAAGCCGAAGCTTAACACGCCCTACGACAGAGGACCCACGGCAACAAAGAATGCGTAAGAACGCCATCCTTGACTCCGCTTTCGGACTGCTAAAAGTATTTTTAAATTGTCTTTGTGTGTCGTTGAAAAGCAAGGAAAGTGCAGGGCGTGTTCTAGCGATGGGCTTAAGGTCGTTGGTTGTATTACGGGGGTTTTTGGTTCTGTGTCGGGTGTCGAAGGGTTTTCCTTGCGGTCATTGCGCGTTTTTTTGGGGGGTGTGTTGGGTGTCGAAGAGTTCTTCCTTCGTGCCAGGGCGGGGGTTTGGGGTGTTTTTGTATGTACGCGTGTCAAGTGAAGCTCTCTCAACGGGCTCAAATTGGATCCGTTTTTTTTTTTTTTTTTTTTTTTGGGGGGGGGGGGGGGGGGGGGGGGGGGGTTGTTTTCGTCGTTTTACGGTATTTTGTTTTTTTTTTTTTCAAATGTACCAGTGTAAATGTTTTGGGATCTGTTTGTTTTCTCTCTTAACCTGGTGTATTTAAACACGCCAATCCGTATTGCCACGTTTAACGTCAGGGGGCTTGCTGACAGGAGACGGCAGAATCAGTTGTATCGTTTAGTGACCGAACAGGACCTGGATATAGTGGCGGTACAAGAAACGAAGGTTGAGAGAGAGGAGCAGACAGATCGTATGGTGCGCCCGTTTGCGTCGAGGTATGACGTGTGCGTTGCTCACGCGGTCGGGATGTCTGCGGGTGTTGCCCTGTTGGTACGAAGGAGTTTGGGGGCAACCCTAGAGACCGTCACCGCGTCCGAGTGTGGGCGTTTTGTTGTGTGCGATTTTGTTTTATCGTCAAGCGAATGGCGCTTGATCTGTGTGTACGCGCCCACAAAGGCAGCGGAAAGGAAAGATTTTTTTGAGGATGTTCGCGGGCTTTGCGATACGGAGAGGCTTGTTATTTTACTTGGCGACTTTAATTGCGTATGTTCCGCGCAAGACAAAAGTAGCTCGACAAGGTTCCGCGATGCGAGTACGATAGTTTTAACTGATATCGTCGCTGACTTTGCGCTGGAAGATGTGGGTGATAGCCTTGGCAGTAGCGGTTCCATTCGCTATACACACTTCCAGGGCAGCAGTCATGCGCGTCTCGACAGTGTATGTTTCGTCAGAGATTCTGCCGGAGTGTGATAGCTACCGAGTCTCCCCCGTTTCCTTCAGCGATCACTGCCTTGTGACCGTAATCGTTGGTAGAATTGCAAAACCAGGCAACGCGTTCTGTTGGGGGCTTTGGAAGCTTAATAACAAGCTGCTGCAGGATGAACTTTTCACTGAGGCCGTTAACGCATGCGCACGGACGTTTTTCTGTGGTGAAAAGAACCTTAACTTTACGCTCAATTGGGAGCTCTTCAAACAAGAAGTTAAGTTAAAGGCCATTGAAAGATCATCCGCAATCAAATACGACGAGAAGCAAAGAGAAGCCTGGTTACGAAGTACCCTGGACGTTTACGTTAAGGAAGAGTGTGAATCGCCTGGGGCGTTAAAGGATGACATTAGAGGACTAAAAGCGCAGCTCGAAGTAATAGATAAAGAGAAGTATGAGGGTGCGCTTGTGCGCGCAAGAGCTGAACGATTTTTGCACGGGGAAGCGCCGACTAAAAGAGCGTTCAGCGCGGAAAAAAAAGTATGCTCGCAGAAATGCGATAGTGGAAATTGAAGCCGAAGGTGTGGTTTATAGTGACCAGGCTAATATAGAGCGTTGTTTTTGTGACTTTTATAAAAATTTGTTTTCTTGTCATCCTGTCAATGCCGTCAAGTTTAGAGAAGAGTTTACGTCTTTGTTACCGTGCTTAGACGAGGAAGTTAAGGCGCATCTCGAAAGAGATATTACAGTAGAAGAGATACGCGGCGCTATCGACGAGTTGAGCCCAGGGAAGACGCCGGGCCCTGATGGCCTGAGCGCCGCTTTCTACAAGGCGTTTAAGGGTGACATCAGCCCGGTTTTATGTCAAGTTTACTCTGAGGCGTACCACAAAGGTGTGCTGCCACCTTCTTTTCTTGTGTCTCACACTGTGTTTATACCGAAATCGGAGGAGGTTGCAAAACTCAGACAGATCCCTGGGTATCGTCCTATTAGTCTGACAAATGTCGACTATAAGGTTTTAATGAAAATATTGGCTAGCCGCTTACAGACTGTCATAAAGGACGTGGTAGGGCCGCATCAAACGTGCGGGATCAAAGGGCGGTCGATAGTTACAAATATTCATACTGCCCGAAGTGTTCTCGAGTGTTGTGACGCCATGCAAGGGACTTTGGCAATGCTCCAGGTAGACATGGCTAAAGCCTTCGATCAGGTGTCTCACGAACTTTTGTTAAATATGTTGGAACACGTGAATGTTGGTTCTGTTATTCTTAATGGCGTGCGCATGGCGTACACTGGGTGTTCTACGAGGCTTGTTATTAACAAAACGATCGGCACACCCGTTCCTGTTCAACGTGCCGTTCGTCAGGGTTGCCCATTGTCTCCGTTGCTTTTTTGTTTGTACATTGAAGCCTTTTGTTTAAGTGTAATCAGGAGCGAAGACGTCAAAGGTTTTAAACTTCAGTCGTGTGAAGTGCGGGTGTTAGCTTACGCTGACGACATTGCCCTCTTTTTTGTTGATAGGAGAAGCATAAGTATTGCTGTAAACACCTTGAAAATGTTTTGTAAGTACAGTGCCAGTGGTGTTAATTGGCAGAAATGTCTAGGCTTCTGGCATGGCCAGTGGGACAGTACGCCTAGTTTTTTCGAGTGTATCAGCTGGCAGACGACGCCGGTGAAGTACTTGGGAGTGCCCCTCGAGAACTATGTAGACAGCGACCCTTATTGGCGCAGTCAAACAGTCGAATTGCGTGAAAAGGCCGAGAAATGGAAGGGTAGCGGACTTTCAATATTTGCGAGGGCCTCAGTGTGTAATGTGTTTTTAATTAGCAAACTGTGGTACGTTCTACAGGTGTTGCATTGTTCGCGGGCACATGTACAGGCCTTGCACCGAGTTTTTGCTGTGTTGATTTGGGAGTCGTCATGGGAGAGAACCAGCCGTACGAACCTGTTTCGGCGCGTGCGTCTTGGTGGCCTGTCATTATCGCATCTGTTTTTGCGTCAAGTGGTAAATCGTTTTTTGTTTCTTAGGGATGTGAAGGACCCCTTTTTGCGCACTGTGTGTCAGGTGAAGTTGGCCAGAGCGCTTCCTGATTTTGTTGTAACGTCAGCTTCTTTTTCGTTTGGCGCAACGAAAGGCTACTTCCGTGAGGTGGTACAAGCCACCATGTTTTTGCGTGCACGCTTCACGCTAGAGTACTTATCTAGTGTGACGCGTAAAAGATTGTATAATGACCTCGTTGATTCCGTACTTCCCGTTCCATTGTATAGATCGCTCTACCGTGTAGGGCCAGGACAGGATGTGCTTAAGCGTGTGAAACGTATGGCGATTGGCCCATGGGTTAAGACTTTTTTCTTTAAACTTCACTCAGGCGTCCTTGATGTGAAAACGTGGCAGAAGGAAAAAGGAATGTTTTTGCCGGGTGGGGTGGACTGCTACCCGTGCAGAAAACCCGAGACTGTAGAACACGTGTTTTTGGACTGCTGGGACGGGGTCTTCTTTTGGGACGTGCTTCAGCGGACCCTCAAAAAAGATTTCCCTCTGGACGCTCACGGCATTAGGTTTTTACCGATTGAGAGTGACGAAGTACCTTACGACCTCGTGATGGTCCTGGCCCTACATGCAATTTGGAAATCCCGCATGGCCATACGCCATAGGGACGTTGACGCTAAATGGTCAAGGGAATATTTCGTTGATTCAATGCGCATGATTATTGAAGTGTGGAGGGCTCAGCCTGAGCCTCCAGAGTGGTTGCCTGTGATGGAAACACTGACCAACCTCAAACAATTTTAATCGTTTTTCTGCTGGCAAGGTGATGACTAGCAGTTTTATCGTTGCAGTTTTTTTGTTTGATGGTGCTTGTTTTGTGCTGAAATATTGCAATAAAAAAAAAAAGGCTTTGTGGCGCAGTGGGTAGAGCACCATGTACCTTGCGTTCCGCCCGCAGGGTCGTGGGATCGAAACCAGGCGCCGGTAAGTAGTATTTTTTATATAGTGTAGGGGGAGGGGTGCGGACCTGTTGTTGAGAGCGAGGAGGGTAGCGTGATGCGGGAGAGGAGGAGTGGGGGAGAGGGCGCACCTGGAACGGCTGTTGCGGACGCCGAGGCACGCCAACGCCGGGTGACATCGTGAGTTAAAGAAATGCTCTGCATTTAAAACAATGATTGCAGCAGGACAAAATAAGTTTTTTTTTTTTTTTTTTTTTTACAATGGACACATGAGGTAGGACGCTTCGAAAAACTTCTGGTATATCTGGACGCAGTTTCAATGGGTGGCATAGGAAAGTCGTGAGTGCACCGAAATATGGTCGTTATACCCGATATGTTGTTATATCAGGAATCGATATAAGTTGGTTCCATTGTGTGCGCAAGGGCTTTGCAGGAAATACTATTATTGCGTTAATATGAGAGGTCTGATATCAAAGTCTTAATATCGGCTTGTCCACTAGGTAAACCCATTGCTGGGAGCACATTTCTTTTCTTGTGGGCCGTATAAGCAGTCCTCTGTAAAAATACAAAGGCCTTCGAACCTTCCTTTAAATCTTCTGGTACCTCCATAAAATCCCATTGATTCCTAAGCGCGTTATACACCGAGCCCCTCTGAAAGTCGGCCTCACTACCGTACAGAAATGCATAAGCGGAAGGTCATTATTCCAGAGGCAAAATTCGCATTCGTATACGAAAACATGGAGGCTCTGAGGTTCTTTACTAAAAGAATTTTTTTTAAGTGGCGAAAGTGTGTCACATCAAGCGTCGCAGACAGGGTTTCCTGGCTGTGTCGACAGAAGTGAAACGCATTTAAAATTCGAGTTTCGCGTGCCGCAGCTACACAGGCCAAGTGGCGAACAGTAGTGGCAGGCCTCAGACTTGTATATCGGCCACTCGTTGATCTCCGATGTCTCGTGCATGCGGGCGTTCCTTTCGCTCCCTTGACAAACTAAAACAAAAGCGCGAGCACGTGTTTAGCAGCGCAACGCGGTGGGCGCTGCCAGCATCACGCGACGCCGACTGAGTGGTCTTGGCTGTGGCGTTTGGTGCCATGGCGTCCCTTCCAAACGCGCAGCTGAGGCTCAGTTCTCAGTTCCCTAAAACGACGGCCGTCGTTTCAGAGACGCGCAGAGCGACGCGTCGCTTTCCGCGTAGTTTATGGCCTAGACTGAATTACATGCATGTGCTTGCCAACGCCGCGTCTCTCTAAACGACTCCCGTCGTTTTAGAGAACTGAGCCCCAGCTGAACGAGTAGGCAACGTGGCCCAGACTGACGCGATCACTCTGAGGGCAGCTGAAATGCTAAAAATAGTGCAACTGTTTGAGCCTTCGCAGCTCCTGACCACGTGGTACGACCACGAGAAGTCGGCATTTGAGAATCGAATGCAAAAAAAAAAAAAACGTTGAAAAAAAAAAAGATCACTGAAACGCTGCGCTACACGAAACAGTATGGCTCCTCTTTACCAGGAGCACTGTCCCTGGGCACATCTGTTCGCCCCCGAGCTATCGTTGTCAGGAAATCTTCCTAAAAGAACTGCGAGAAGAACAAAAACCGGCCACAGAATACTACATGCACCTACTTTTGTTTCTCGGAAAGAACGATTTTTCCGAAACAGCCCATACCTTTCGAAATTGCGTTGGTGCTTAGGCGGGGTTCGCATCAGCAAACAGTTGCAGTTTTGTTTGCTTTGTTGTTGCAGACGCGTCCGCTAGTCCGCTACGTGTCCAAAGGCACGCAGTGGCGCTGCGAACGCTAGCGACAGCGGGAGAAACACGCACAGGTTAGAATGATACAATGCTCGTTTTGTATTTTACTTTGTTGCATGTTTAGAGTATTTTAGAGTATTGCATGCCGAGTATTTTTATCCAATGCCGTTGAGTAAGGTCAGGATGATCAATATTTTCAAGGCTACTACGATTACTAAAGCGTGGCCAATACTAAGCGGCCATATTAGGAGCAGCAGAAAACAAAGGAAGCTAGAAGTTGTTACGCATGGTGTGGTCGCGGCGACTGTCTTTGCAAAATGTTTTGCTGTTGCGCTAGTTCGTGTGTTGTACTCGAGAAGGAGAGAGAGAAAGGACTTTATTGAGGTACCGGCAGTCGGGGACGGGTCAGGCCACGCAGGGTTTCACCGTCCCGTAGTCTTCACCGCTCACCGCGGCGTCGGGCCGACCCCGAGGTCTACGTCTGGTCGGCGCGGGCTACTTGGAGTGCCGCCGCTGTCGCCCCTAGCCCTCGCTCCCGCAGGAGGAGGCCGAGAGGAGTGCGGGTTCCCCTTTCGCCTTTGCCTGTCCAGTGCAGCCTCGAGCCGCTGGATGGCCCTTAGCTGATCTTCTCGCCCCGAAGAGCGCACTGAGTCCGCAATGTCCGGTGGGAGGATCGGCCTCCCCGCACTTGAGTCGTGGTCCGCACATCCCCACATCAAGTGGGCCAAGTCTGCGTTCACACGCGCACACACACTGCACACCTCGTCCTCGTACATGTCCGGGCACACGTGGCGCGCGAGCGCCGGCGTAAGCACCGTCCCGGTTTGCAGTTGTCGTAGAAGCACGGCCTCTCTCCTCGCGAGCCCCGGGTGGGGCGGAGGATAGGCCTGCCTCTCTGTCCTATACCAACACAGCGTAGCACCGTATGTGGTCAGGGGCTCTGCGCCGTTGTCCTCGTCGTTGCTTGGCTCCTCGTCGACGTCGGCGTCCGTCGCTGGCGCGGCCCGGCACGCGGCGAGATCACGGGCCGCAGCGTCGGCTGCCTCGTTGACGTTCCTGTAGCCGCCTCGCAGCTCCCGACCCATGTGGGCCGGAAACCAGCGCACGGTCGTAGTTGCGTTCCTGCGCGCGCCTTCCCCGATGCCGGAGAGGACTCGCATCGTTGTCTTGCAGACCATACCCCTGGCGAGATTGGCGATGGCCGACTTCGAGTCGCTGAACACCGTTCGCGTGTCGGGGTGAAGCAGGGCCAGCGCTATGGCCGCCTCCTCCGCCTGTCTGGCGGTCTTGGCTTGCACGCTGCCCGCACTCAGTACTTCTCCCGTGGCGGCTCGTATCGCCACCACGGCGTAGGTGTCTTCCCTGTCGCGGCGTTTGGAAGCGTCCACGTACACCGCGTCGCTCCTCCCATTGTACCCCTTGGCGAGCGCGCACGCCCCGCGCCATCCTCCGCTCCGAGTTTCGCCCCGGCGCCACGTTCTTGGGTAGCGGCGGGATCACCAGGCTGCTTGCGATGTCGTCGCGCAGCGGTACTAGCTCGTCCTCCTCGTCGAAGGAGCAGCTTAGTCCCACGCGCTGTAGTAACCTTCTGCCCGTGCGGGTCGACCCTAGGCGCTCCAGTTGAGACGTTCGCTGCGCCTCGCTGATCTCCGAGAGCGTGTTGTGTACTCCTAGAGACGCGAGGGCCGCGTTGCTCGTGCTGTTGAGGAGGCCCAGGGCCGCCCGGTACGACTTGCGTATCGCCGCGTCGATCTTTGCGCGTTCTTGGGTCCGCCAGTCGTGGAAGGCTCCCACGTAGGCCACCTGGCTGACCACGAACGCCTGCAGCAGGCGCAGCAGGCTCGCTTCTCGCATGCCGCGCGCCCGCGTGGCGAGGCGCTTGACGAGGCGCGTGGCGATGCCCATCTTTGTTACCAACCGTTCGACAGTGGTGGTGTTGTAGCGTCGGCTCGCGTCGATGTGCATACCCAGGACGCGGATGCTCGTCGCTTCGGGGATCGCCGTGCCGTCGCTCCCGCGTACCACGATGCTGCGCTCCGCTTCGGTCTTCTTGCGGTGACGTCCCGTCGGGGGCAGGACCAGGAGTTGCGATTTTTGCGGGGCGCATCGGAGACCCGTGCCGCGCAGGCTCTCTTCTATGCCGTCCACCGCCTCTTGTAACGCCGACTCGATGTGGCCGTCGCTGCCGCCCGGCACCCACAGCGTAATGTCGTCGGCGTAGATGGTGTAGCGGACGTCGGGTAGCTCGTCCAGGCGGCGGGCCACGCCGATCATTACGAGGTTGAATAGCAGCGGCGAGATAACAGAGCCCTGCGGCGTGCCGACGCTGCCCAGTTCTCGCTCCTCGAGTTGTGTCCCGCCCACCTCCAGTCGGGCCGTGCGGCCGGTCAGGAAGGTTCGAACGTAGTTGTAAGACCGTTGTCCCAGGCCGAGCCGGGACACTTGGGCCAGGATCGCCGAGTGCTTCACCTTGTCGAAGGCGCTCTGCAGGTCCAGGCCCAGGATGGCGCGGTTGTCCGAGGTCGGTCCCGACGGCGGAGCCAGCACCTCGCATTGCAGCAGCAGCATTGCGTCCTGTGTCCCCAGCCGCGAGCGGAAGCCCAGCATGGGGTCAGGGTACAGGCCGTTGGACTCGAGATACCGTTGCCACCGGTCGTTGAGAACGTGCTCCAACACCTTCCCCACGCACGACGTGAGAGAGATGGGGCGCAGGCTCTCTATGCCCGGCGGCTTGTTGGGCTTCGGTATGAGAATTGTCTTGGCCGTCTTCCACTGTCGCGGGAGGCTGCCGGCTCGCCAGTGCTCGTTGAAGTACTTTGTGAGCGATGTTATGGCCGCGTCGCTCAAGTTACGCAGCGCCTTGTTCGTGACGCGGTCCGGGCCCGCCGCCGATCGGCAGTTCAGGGCCTGGGTGGCGCGCCGGACCTCCCACTCCTCGATGTCGCGGTCGAGCGAAGGGTTGGGCGGGCCGGCGTACTCTCCTTGTTGTTCCGTCGCGGTCTCGGGAAGGTAGCGCTCGTTGAGCCGCTTGTGTACCTCCCGTTCTCCGAGCTCCTTCGTCGCCGCGTACATGATTTGCGCGAGCCGGTGGCGTTGATACTCCTTGCTTTGGGTTTCGTCCATCAGGTGACGGAGGAGTTTCCACGTTCCCCCCGCGATGGAGCTGGCCGTCGGCTTCGTTGCACAGCTCGAACCATTGCTGCGCGCACAGCTGGCGGCTGTACTTCTCGATTTCTCGGCCGAGCGTGGCGATCCGCTTGCGGAGGGCGCGGTTGTGCCGCTGCCGCTTCCACCTTCGCTGTAGCGAGCTTCGAGCCTCCAGCATGTGCGCGAGCCGGGGGTCTATTCGCGTGGTCTCCTCGGACGTCTCCGTGACGGACGTCGCCTTCTCGACGGCTGCGACGACTTTGCGCGTCCACTGCTCTATGTCCGTGATTTCACCCAGGTCTTCGGTGCGGTAATCGTGCCAGTTCGTCAGCCGGTGCTTGATCTGCCCGTCGTCGGCGCTGGTCCTACTGTTGGGTCGGAGCGGGATGACGACTTCCACGATGTAGTGGTCGCTGCCGAGATTTATGCCCGTGTTCCTCCAGCTAGCCGTACGGTCGTCGGGCAGGTGGAGAAACGCCAGGTCTGGTGTGGTGTCTTTCACGACGGACGTGCCGATGCGTGTGGGGTGTGCTGGGTCCGTGAGGAGTACGTAATCCGCTTCGGCGGCGTCCTCCAACAACTCTCGGCCCTTGACCGTCGTGGCGGCGTGGCCGAGCTCCTTGTGTCGCGCGTTGAAGTCCCCGCACGCGACGACGATGGCGCCGTCGCATGCGGAGACTGCCCCACGCGCTCTGTGCAGTAGTGACTTGAAGCGTTGCTGGTTGTGCTGTGGGTTACTATACACGTTGACCGCCATGACGATCGTGCTCGTGCTCTTGTGCTTGCCCGTGATCACCGAGAGTTCCGTCGCACACATCTCGATGGCGCTTCCTCGGTTCCCCATGAATGCGTCGTGCTTGATGAAAGTGATGCCCTTCCTGACGAAGGTGCACACGCCTTGCGCTGCTCCGCGCCCGCAGGTGCGAGCGCTCGGCGGGCTAGCGTGCGCCCTGTAGCCGGGGAGGGACGGCGCGTTCTCTGCGTGGGTTTCCTGTATCATGATGACGTCGGGCTGCTCCGCCGGCGTCAACGTTTGAAGGTGTTGTTGCAAGACCGCCTTCCGGCACCGAAAGCCGTTGGCGTTCCAGTGCCAGATGCGGAGCGAAGTGCGTTGCCTGGGCGTCGTCATCATGGCGAAGAGACGGTGATCGGGTTGCCGTGCTCTTGTGCTGCGCCCCTTACGGATGCTGCCAGTTGGTTGAGTTGTTGCTGAACGGGCAGGATTGCCTGCTGAATTGCTTGCTGCATGACTTGTATCATTCTGTTGGTGAGTCGTCGCTCGAGGGCGTCAAAGCCCTTCCCCCAGCGGTTCATCTGGGACTCGAGCTTGCGGTAGCGGTTGTTGAGGCTGGCGTAACTCGTCGGCTTGCTGATTGTGCTCGAGGCGGCAGTCGACATGCTGGAACCGGCGTCGCCGATGTCCTCGTCGCACTCGTCCTCCACCTCTTGCTCCCGCGCCGGGGACGCGCGGCGCTGCGTTACTTGCTTCAGCGGCGGGGCCGGGCACTCCGTCGGCTTGGCGGTCGTAGTCGTTTCTGCGGGCGCGGGCTTGGACCACGTGGTCGCTCTCGCTCCCCACAGTTCCTCGAGCTTTAGGGTTAGTTGTTCGATAGTTACCCGCTGGGCGTGCACAGTAGCCTGCAGCTCCTTCACCATCTTTCTGAGCTCCACGGTTTCCGGGGAGGCACTCGCTTGTTTCGTGGCGTTATTACCGCGGCGTGGCGGGTGGCCGGCTCGCGCTCCTCCGTCTCGACTCCGAGCGGTCGCGGCGCGCGGACTTTGAGCGCCGGCGGCTCGGCGCGGCAGCCGCTCCACCAGCTGCGCCGGCGGCAATCGCCGCCCAGGCGGGGCCTCTCGACGTGGCGCGGCGACCGCGCGATGTACTCCTGGCGGCACCTCGCGACGCGCTCCTGCCGCGGCTGCTGCCGCGCGGCGGAGCGATTTCGGGGAACTCGTCTCTCCGAGAGAGTCTGATCTTGGGCGCCGGCGTTGCCGCTCTCGCGCGTTCCTCCTCCAGTTTCCGTTCCCACTGTCGCTTGCGGACTTGATACGGGACTTTGAACTTGTTCTTGCACGAGCCTTCGCCCGTGGGGTGTGGGCCGCCGCACAGGCGACACCGCGGCTTGCACTTGCCTTCGTGCCCGTCGCCGGGGTTCTTCAGCCCGCACGCAAAGCACACGCGGGCGCCCGGCGTTGGGCACACGTCCTTCCTGTGTCCGATTTGGCCGCAGATTCTGCAAACCTCTTTGTGCTGCCTGTAGAGGTAGCAACGCGTGACGACGCCGCCGTACCAGACGTAGGACGGCACTTTACTCCCGTGGAACAGGATGACGACCGCCATCGACTGACCGAGGCGGTGCGCGTCACCGGCGGTAGGGTTATGCCTGTTGACTATGTGGCGGTAGATGTCGTCCGCGGAGTCTTCCAGGCCCACTCCACGTATCACGCCGCGAGAGGTGTCCTCCGGCGCCGCGCGGTACGCGTACGTTTCGTATTCTTTGTCGCCGATGGCGATCCTCTTCACAACCTCGTAGCGTAGCATTCTCTCCCAGCTCGGGGTGCTTATGACGAGAATATTCTGGGCAATGTTCGGGAGCATCGTGTCCTCGCGCACGGCTTCCTCGTCCGCCTTGGCCGCAGCGAAGATGGCGCGGCGCAGGTCGGTTAGCGGCGTTTTGCCTATCTCTAGGCCGCCACGTGGCCGCACGACCACGCGGAACTCATCTCTCGACGCAAAGTTGGCATGCGCGCCGATTTTGCCATGGCGGCGTTGACTTTACTCGCGATCTGGGCTCGCGTGAGGGTGGCGTGGCGTTGTGAAGCACTCGGCTACCGGCGTGTGGCGAAGCCCGCTGCGGAGAAGCTTCGGGAACACTCACGGTCTTCTTACGGCGACGCTGATGGGATACGCGGGTCCACCCGGCGTGGTCGTCGTCTTCCTCCGGCTCGTCGCGGCGCGCGGACACTCGATGTCGTCGACTACGTGGCCGTCGGTGCCGGTGTTCGCAATTACAGTCCCCGTCGATGCACAGTCTGACACAGTCCGCACTCGCTGGGAAGGGTAAGGGTCCGCAGGTGACACATCCATTTCACAGGATTCGGAGAATAATTCTTCGTCGGAGCGCCGAAGATCCGCCCGCTGGGCAGGTCCGGGCACGCCCGCGGCGGCGGCGGCGGCGGCGGCGGCCGTCGACGTGGCCGACGCCATGCCCGTACTCGTTCGAGCCCTCGTTAGGCTTAGCTGGGGTGCCTCGCCTCGCCGAGAGAAGATGCTCGTAAAACGGCCAAAAATGGGCTAATCGGCCCAAATTTGGTATCGGCGTGGTCCTCGCAACGTTAGGAAGCTCGTACGTACGTTTGGGACATCAGAGGCGGGATGGTCCTCCCGAAATCCGTGGCGGCGACGGAGCCGACGTGGAGTGCGTCCGCTCTGCTCGGCGACCGGAGCGCCCCCCGTGTTGTACTCGAAGGAAAACAGCCGCGTCAAGACGCAAATAAAGGTCATGAACCTCGACAATCACCAGCTATTATCCAGCGTCTTCATTTACAGTGAACTCCCAGACTCGTCTGCTCTCCGCGGCTTTGCTGAGACCTTGCAGACGCTCGAAATCCGCAGGTCACAAAAACGCTCCAAAACTGTCTTCGCATTCTGTACACCTAGGCACGTACGTTCTCCATGACGAGGATGTATAAACATCTTCGCAACATCGTTCGTACGAGCCTGCTGAAAAGCCACACGCAAAAACAGGACAAGGACTGTGTAATACACGTCTGCAAGACCAGCGCTCAACTTGACCTACCTCCTACGATATCCTAACTGCGCTCACCTTTTAAGACTGTACCAACAAACAGCAACGAAGACACTTTTTTCTCTGCGATTGCGTCTCATCATCTGCTAGCCTCCGCAGCGTCGAAGTTATGTTGGTTAAGACAGTTTTTAGATGCGACTGCATCTCTGCATCTCATTCACTCGCCTTGTCCCTGCGTCCGGCGTCGTCGTCGTCGGCGTCCGCCCCTCCCCCATTCTCATCGCCGCGCCAGCTGCGCTCTCCGCCGCTCACCCCCTCTCCTCTCCGATAGCGAACACTCTCTCGCGAGGGGCGTTGGATTAGATTCGATTGGATTTGCTTGGATTGGCTTGGCTTGGATTGGCTTGGCTTGGATTGGATTGGATTTGGATTGGATTAAAGTGGATTGTGTTGGATTGTGTTGCGTCATAGCCGCGGCAGACGCACTGGCGCCGGCGCGTCCCCTCACCGTTATGCGCGCTGTAAAACGCGGTGCCTGCGCCGCTCCGCTCCATCGTTCCAGCGCCGTTCCTCCGCTGTCCAACGCTGCAACGTGAACCCCCTATGCGTCGCATCTACACAGGAGTTCCCGCGACGGGAGGTGGGAGTTTTTTCTGCTCAAGAGGGCCTTCGAGACACAGAGCAAACTTTATTGTCATCTTTCCTAAAGACGAATTCACCGTGCGGGAACGTCTGGTGTCGTTATCCCACCAGACGCCTGTAAGGAATCCGTAGTCCCTGGCGGCGTCCTCTGCCAGTGGGATGACACCAGCTTGTATCCCGGGAATAGAGCTGACCAATGCGGCCTTCAAATGCTCATTACTTCTTTGATGTATGGCTCACTTAAGGGCCTGTGCTTTACCGGGGCATCACCACATCGTGTGTTGTAGAGTGGCTGCTGCAATTTTGCGCCACCCGCATCTGTCTGTGCAACGCCGCCTGTATAAACATTGCCTAACGCGTGAGCGAAAAATGGCCAAACAGCCACTCTCCTGTTGCTCTCCTCCTACCCTTCCCCGCTCCGTAGCCTTCCAGCGTGCTTTCGTGGTCCGCCAGCCAGCGCCGCTTCTCGGAAACTATGCAAAATAGTGGAAAGTTTGTTTAGCGTTCCCGAGGGCTGCGCTCCTACGCCTTCTTGTTTTTCACCATGCCTGTCTGTCTTGGTCTGTCACTGATAAAACTTCCTTTGTCACGAAGCAAAATCCCTGGCGCTGCCGCAGGCTGATGCCGGCTTTGCGCGCTTATCTACTCGCATCACAGGCCCTGAAATTTTCTGAGTGGGGCATCCCACCTCTATCCCCTCCGCATTTAGGTATTGTTTTGACCCCGCTGTTCGCACTCCGCATCGGTACGCGCTTCTAAAATTGAGGACTGTACTGTAGAAGCGCCTGGACAGTGTGGCGGGATCCCAGCTGCTTATCCTTTTGTTTCCTATAATTTTCTCAAGTTTACAAGCACGTGATATTATTGGAAAGTAATCGTAGAAGTGAGCGCCTGAACAAAAAACGTGCACGCAAGTTTTTCTTCTCTAAATACTCCAGAAAGAAAAATATCAGTAAAATAATGGCTGCCCAAGCAGAAAATATCGTTTTTCTGTTAGCTATATGTCTACCCGACAATCAGTATGTTCTTACACTATTTCAGTCCGCCTCCGTCTTTATCTTTGGAAAAATGCAGCAAGTATGAAGCGAGCGACACGTTGAACGAGATCCCCAGTGCGCCACAGAACTAGCGCCCCGTCACGGCTAAGATGTAAGCGAAACGGCTCTTGAAGCCCAGCAGGCAAGCTGACAGACACACGTCGTAGAAGTGGGTGCAGCGTTCGCGACTCGCGAGCAGTGACGTAAGGCGAGATGTCCGCCGGCACGCGCCACATAGCGGATCAGTCCCTACCCTTCCCATTTAAAAGCGCGCGACGCGTCAGGCAATGTTAATACAGGCGGCGTTGGTCTGTGTATACCCATTTGCGGTGGCACAATGCGGGTAACGTATTTGATTGCAACCTGCGCAGTGCAGCTGTTTTGCGTTTGTTTAGTACAGCGTGAGCAGCAAGAACTTTCCGTCCGCTCAGCCTATGGAGCTGGGTAATCTCCCTGTAAGTTGCCAGCCTGTCCCTGCCCCCGTCGCAGAGGGCACGTTGCCGGATTAGAAGACAGCCTGGTAGGTGCATCCTCGGGAGTCGGGCTGCGTGAGAGAGAGAGAGAGATGAAACGTTTATTTGAACTGAAAGGTCTTGATTGAACTAGGGTAGGTTCCCTCCTTCCAGGGCCCCTGTTTCCTCTGCCCCAGTCTTGGCCCTAAAGATCAGATACTTCTGAACCCCAGGGTCAGAGCTGGCCAGAGCTGCCTCCCATAGCTTCATATAACTTGGTGTTGGTGTTTACTGAGGGCCATATAGTACGAACAACCCAGGATGCATGGAATAGGGTGGATATTTCACCGCACTTATTACATGCGTTTGTGAATTTCTCGGGGAACATCTTCGATAGCCTGAGGATGTTGGGATAGGTGTTCGTCTGAATTTGTCTAAGAGACTGATGCTCTGCAGCTGTTAAGCTTTTATCAGGTGGAGGAAAGAGAGCTCTTGGCTTTCTTTGAAGGTTGAGTCGCTCACCGAAGGTATTTGGGGAGGAGGGTGAGTAAGCTAAGACTACTGGCTGAGCGGTTAGTAAGGTTCTCGCGGCAGCTTGGTCTGCTCTCTCATTACCTCAAGCTCCTCATGTCCCGGTGTCCAAATGATATTTTGGAACTTTGTGATATTTACAGGTAAAAGTTTTGTGAGCCTTTTGTGGATTCGGCCATTTATAATGTTTTGTACGGCTTTCTTAGAGTCCGTAATTATTTGGAGGCTTTTTCCTTGGAATTCTCCATACCTTACGGCCAATAGAAGGGCCGCCAGTTTCGGCCTCCTCTGTGCTGGTGTTCGTTAATGTGAGACAGTCCCTGATTACTCCTTCTTGATCGACGATGACTAGGGAAGCATAGGTATTGTCGTAAAAGCCAGCGTCCTGTATATACACGTTTGGGTTTTTTCCACTTTCTGCGTAAGAAATTGACCCTGGCTTTCCTTCTGTCTTCATGTAAGTGGGGGGTCCATGTTTCTTGGAATGGGGAGCGCTTTCAATTCTCTCTGGCGGCGTTGCTTAGGTCTTCTTTGTCGATATTGATTGTACATCTAACCTGGAGCCTACTCTTTGCAGAATGGCCCTGCCAGTTCTTGTCTTTTGCAGCCTTTCCTTTTGTGAAACAAGGGTAGCTTCACAAATTTCTTCAAAAGTGTTAGACACGCCGAGATTCATGAGTTTTTCATTTGCCGTGTAGTTGGGAAGACCGAGAGCCGCTTTGTATGCAGTACGCAATATAACGTTGGCCTGTTCCTTTTCCTGCCTGTTAAGAGAGTGAAAAGGCAGACTGTAAGCAGCTCTGCTTACTACTAAGGCCTGCATGATACGCAAGGTTTCTTCTTCTTTCAGCCCTGCTCTCTTTTGGTTATCCTCCTAACTATCTTGGCAATTTGCAGCGTTGATTTTTAATTTTGTGCAATTGTAAAGTTTTGCTCTGCCATTGCTTTGAACAATCATCCAAGGATTCTTAATTGTCTGTCCTCTGCTACTTCGTGGTCCCCAACCTTGATTTTTACCTCCCCTGGGCTCCTATATCTGGCGTCGTGGACTCTGATAACTTCGGATTTTTCTGGTGCGCACTCTAGGCCGTTATCCCTTGCCAACTTTTCCACCCAGTTCGTGGCTTCTTGGAGTGCCTGTTCCTTTTGAGCCAGGGAGCCTTAGTGGCCCAGATGGTTATGTCGTCGGCGTACAATATGGAACCTATGTCGGGGATGTCTTGAGTTTCTTTGCTATGTTAATCATTGTAATATTAAAAAGCAGGGGGAGATGATAGATCCTTGTGGTGTTTCCTTTGTTTGGCATTTTGAAGGCCTCGGAGGCGAACGTCTCCAATCCCCAATGGATGCCTGTGCGGTCTGATAAGAAGGCTTTGACGTAGTTGTATGTCCTCACTCCGCAATGTAATTCGTTAAGTGCTTCGTGTACCGTCGGGGGACGAGTGAGCTGGCGTCTATAAACAGGCGCATTTGCCTTGAAACTGGGTTCGCGCTCTTGTTACGACGGGTTTCGGTGGCTGTGGTGGAGATACCACCGCGCACGTAGTGGCGCAAGGGCGGGTCTTGGATTCCTAGATAATGGTCTAGCCTATGTCGCCTATGACGCCGTATTTGGGCATCATTTGGGGTTTCTCCGTTCTCTACTCTCGTTTTTGCCCCGGTGGGTGTTATCATTTGAGGGAATGTCTTGAGGGACAGGGGTTGTGGTTTCTCGAGCTAGGCTATGCTGGCTTGGTAACAAGGGGTTTGACCACGATAAATCTGAGCGTACTACGAGGCCTAACATGCACACCTACAGAGGGGCACATACCCGTGTACTAAGAATGAACTGATGCACAGGTTTATGGATATAGAGTTGGGTTTGGAGTCGCCTAAAAATGCAATAAAGCCAAACGATGTTTCCCAATCACCTAGGACAAATCTGCATCAGATTGTCCCTTCGTTTTTTTTTTGCGACTCCAGACACGCATTTCAGAAATGAGAATTTCTGTTCAATTTATTATTCTGTTCAATATATTCAGAATATATATATATATATTTTGTTCAAAATCAATTTATTAGTCTTTTCTGACGTCACTGCCTACCGACCTCGGATTAGGCTTAGGCGCCCAAGTTTTCGGGTGCGCTGCCCGCTGCCTGCGGGTCCACGTCAGCCCCAACAAGACCGTGCTCGAGGCCGTGGAGAACTTGCAGCACCCACATCTCGGCCTTCATCCTCTCCCTGGGCATAAGGCGCTTGAGTTGCGGAGCCAAGCCAAGACAGAAGAGCTCCACCGGATCCTCCGAGCGCTCCTGGACAACTGGCGACGGCGGAGGGAGCGGTATTGGGAACGCGGGGTCACGTCCGGCAACAGGCTCAACTCCATGTCGGCTCCGTATTCGGCTTCCAGCAGCGGCAGTGGAACCACCGGAGTACAGCCGCCCGGATTGGTTTCGTGCTCCGGTTTGGACTTCACCGCGGCGCGACGCACCTGCGACCGTCTGCGCATGCGCGAGAGAAAACGGAGGGCAGTGCAGCGAGAAATTGAAACCGAACTTGAAATTATAAACATGACTTAATATTAGGTTCCGTAGGGAACACTTGAGCCCGAACTTACACACACCTTCCTCGGGAACAAATATCAAATCAGTCCTTTGTAGTGCTAAACCCCACTCCAGCACGCTTCACTAATGACTCGGATGGGAATTAAGTGGTGTAGCCATTGCAACAGCTTGATGTGGGCCGATTGGTTGAGATCCCAGGGTTTAAGAGCGCGAGAAAAAACGTGGACAGTAGAACGCGGACACTAGTGTCCGAGTTTTTTCTTGCGACTTAAAACCCTGTGATCACGGTGTAGCCATCCTCTTCAAGGAGTGATTACATATCTTTAGTGTTGCATTGGAGCAGAAATCACAAGGTATGCGGCTCGTGCCCACGACAATAGCCCCATCGGCACTATGTCTTCGCAAATATTAACTGCTTCCTGGCCTCACCGATAAGCTTCTTCGCCTGGGGACTGGTGGTCGCCTCAGTTCATGAACACCCGTACGAACAATCTTTGTCTGAAGTCCGACATGCTCCGCAATCTGTGATTCAACAGGGCTCTCGTGAGAATTTTCCATGGACCCTGATGCGAAATACCGCGCAGGTGGCAACACTGACACCTGGACCATCTTTCCACCGAAAAGACTCGACTATCCGCAGCTCCAGGTTTTCCAGGTTTCTTTTCAACAGAGCTGAATTACGCTCAGCCTATTTGCACGACGTAGTTTGTGATTGGCAGTGCCACGAACAAGCAGCGAGGACACCACAAATTTACCTTTGCAGTGGTAGGCCTACAGAAATGCCATCACTACCAACTCAGTCTTTTGCCTGCAACAAAGAATAGACTTGGACAATGCACCATTAAATGCATTGGACAATACACCAGAACCCCATTTTCTGCTGCACGAACTGGGGTCACATCAAATGAAGTTCTCTCCATTTTATGTCTCTGAAGTTTTCTATGTCCGTCCCTCCTTACGCCTCCGTCTGTATGTAAGGTGCGGCGTATTTGCGAGACTAACCTCACCAGTGCCATTAAAGACCATTCTCGAGATCTCTCTCGTTTTTTGTGTATGTCTCTGTATTTAAGTATCTCTCACCTTTTTTGTTTGTGTCTCTTACTGCCTGTAGCTCTTTCTCTCTCGCTTTTTGTCTCTATATACCCTGTCTGTATGTTTCTGTCTAGCTGCGTCCTCGTTATCTCCGTCTGTACGTCAAGTGCGGTGCCTTCGTCAGACTAATTTCACCAGTACCATTAAAGACGATTCTCGAGATATTTGAATCTCACTCGTTGTGTATCTCTCTGTATTTCTATATCTCACACCTGTCTTTGTCTCTCTCTCTCTCTCTCTCTCTCTCTCTCTCTCTCTCTCTCTCATCTCTCTCTTCTCTTCTCTCTCTCTCTCTCTCTCTCTCTCTCTTCTCTGTGTCTGTCTCTTTATCCCATGTCTCTATGCCTGCGTGTATGTCCGTCCTTCTTATCTCCGTCTGTATGTCAGGTACGGCGCCTTTGCCAGACTAACCTCACCAGTTTCAATAAAGACCATTCTCGAGATCTCTCTCTGATTTCTCTCTCTCTGGCCTCTCTTTGTCTTTGTCTTTTTCTGCCTGTAGCTCTCTCTCTCTGTCTGTCTCTCTGTCTCCTGTCTGTGTGTCTCTATGTACGTCCTACTTAGCTCCATCCGTACGTCAGGTGCGCCGCCTTTGCCAGACTCACCTCACCAGTACCATTAAAAACCATTGTCGAGATCTCTCTCTGTCTTTGTGTATCCTCTCTGTATTTCTCTCTCTCACCTCTCTATGTCTCTGTCTCTTTCTGCTGATAGCCTTTTCTTCTTGTGTGGTTGTCTCTCTATCCCCCCTGTCTGTATTTCTCTGTCTGAATTCAAGGGTTTCGCGGACGCCCGTCTGGGTCGGAAGGGTACATTTGAAGAAAGAAAGAGGGCACCGACCAAGTAATGAAAAATAAAAACTTAAAGGACATTCCGGCTCCCGCACGGGAGCCTTTCTTTTCATTACTTGGTCGGTGCCCTCTTTCTTTCTCAAATTTCTCTTATGTCGTACGCCTTATTTCCGTCTGAATGTCAATGCGGTGCCTTTTCAGACTAACCTCACCAGTAATGAAGACCATTCTTCGAGATCTCTCACTCTCTCTTTTGTCTATCTCTCTTTATTCTGCGTCTCTCACTCTCTGTCTCTGTTTTCTCCTCCTGTAGCTCTCTCTCTCTTTCTTCCGTCTGTATGTCTCCGTCAGTCCTCCTTTTCTCCGTCTGTCTGTCCGTGCCCTTTGCAGACTAACCTCACTAGTACCTTAAGACATTCTCAGATCTCTCTCTCTCTCTCTGTTTGTCTCTCTCTCTCTCTGTCTCTCTGTCTCTCTCTACCTCCGTTTCTGTATCTCCTAGCATGCTCTCACCATCTCTGTTGCAATACTAACACTCACTAATACCATCAATGACACCCTCAACATCTTCTCTCTTCTCTCTCTTCTTTCCCCTCCTCTCCTTTTCTCTCTATCTCTCTCCCGTCTGTATGTCTCCGGCTATGTCCATCCTCCTTACCTCCGTCTGTATTCAGATGCACCACGCTTGCAATACTAACCTCACTAATACCATTAAAGACTATTCTCAAGACCTCCTCTCTCTCTCGTTCTTCCTTACCTTCATAGTATGTCTTATCACCTTGCCTTCTCCGTGTCTTTCATGGCTGTAGCTGTCTCTTTCCATCTCTGTTTGTCTCTATATCCCCTGTCTGTAGGTCTCTACGTCCGTCTGCCTTATCTCCTTCTGTATTTCAGGTGCAGTGACTTTGCCACACTAACCTGGTCAGTGCCATTAAAGATCTTCTCCGGATCCCTCCCTCTCTCTATCTCTGCTCTCTGGGTGCTCTCTGGCCTGTCTGTTTACAGAATAGGTGCAACCAGACCATTTTAGTTCTTTAAGACACGGCCGTTCATCCCTTATACTGTTGCACGGGAATCTGGTGGTTCATATATGGAGGGCGAGCTACCAACAGTGAGTAATCTAGTACTGCTGCCTAAGCGAACTCGCGGAAAGGTGTCTCGAAACTTCATCTCGGTGTTCAAAGCGCTCACAACACAAGGACAAAGAAACAGCGAGACGACACCGCACTAACAGTCTTTCTCTCTTCGATCCATTGTTGTGAGCGCTTTGAACACCACGATGAACAGCTACCAACTACCCGTTTGTCCGTTCTGATGCAGTACATCTCAAACCTTACTGTTTACGTCAAAGGCATGCCAGATATCAGTGTTTGCAGCTATCCTCCTCCAAGGTAGAGGCAGGTTCACTGATAGTCAGCTTGTGTGTGAGTATGGGAGGGGGGTGCGTGGCGTGGCACAGAAGGCTCAACAGTGCTCAAATAAGGCAGCAGGATCGTGGAAACGGCCTCAAGGCACACACCCCACCCCCGTTCTTCCTTAGGCCTTGGCTGAGTTGACAGCCGTAGAGAAATGACGCTTCTCCAGTGCCTTGCATAGATTGCGCTATGTTTTTTAAGCACCTCACCGTCAATCGCTCTCGTGCGGGCGAAGGCTGCCGCGTGAGGTGGTCATCTCGGGAGAACTGCGCAGGCGGGTTTTGTTTCTGTTCTTTTTTTATTTTCCCGGTGACAGCTCTCATTCGGAGACCTTAAATGGGAATTTCTCTGCTTCTCTGCTTCTCTGCACACGGGAAATAATGGTGTAATGGCACATCAGGCAAAGCCGAATTCCGGCGTCCTTTAAAGTTGTGCGGGCGACAACAATCTCCGCACACTCGCTAACCAGTCAGTGTGTTCGCCGCTAAAGGTCTTCGCGACCATTTCACGTTTAAGAGAGTGTATATTCGCACCTGGGCGGGCGCAGATGGTCGTCGAGGAAGCGAAGTTTGTGTTCCAGCAGGTCCCACCGGCCTCTGGTGCGACTACTCGGGTGCCTTTTTCGCTTGACGTACGAGTCCCGCAGGGTGCGCCACCGGGTACGACACTTTTCAACTGCGAAACGTCAAAGGCATTTCGAAAAACCTGCGAAGTGCAACCGTCGGATAAATGCGGAAGCAGCCCCGCTATACGCCGAGCTCTCTTTAACGTCACCTTCACTGCTACGCACAGTTTCATCACTGAAAAGGCGTTATGCCAGGGGCAATGCAAGCTGTCGGATATCAAAGTAGGAAGTCCCTAGGGTTTTTACACGTACACCATGTCCGCTAGGGTTTTAACAATGTTACACGCCGAGCCTCTTTAAAGTTGGCTTCACTATTTATACAATTGCATTGGTGGAAAGACTTGTTTAGCTGTAATATGAGAGGTCTGACATCTAAAGTCTTAATACGTCTTGTCCACTAGGTAAATTGATAAAATTAAAAATAAAAATAAATATAATATAGGAATACAAGAAATACAAAATAATATAAGAAATACAAAAGTAAAAAGAATTATTCTGGAAGCATATTTCTTTTTCGTGAGCAGTATATGCAGTCCTCTATGAAAATATAAAGGCGTCGAAACCTCTGTAAAACAACGATTATCACTAAGCATGTAATATGCCGAGCCCTTCTAATGTCGGCCTGACTACCGTAGAGAACTGTATGAGGGGGAAGCCATTTTTCCCGGGGCCATATTCACATTCATATATGAAAACACGGAGGCTGTGAGAATTCTTACTGAATGCATTTACTTAAGCGGCGAAAGTGTGTCACATCAAGCGTCACAGACGCGGTTTCCTGGCTGGGCCGACGGGAAAGTGAAATGCAACTAAAAATCGAGTTTTGCTCGCCGCAGCTACGCACGCTGCGGGACGCACCGTAGTGGCGGGCTACGGACTTGTATATTGGCTACTCGTGAATCTCCGATGTCTCATGCACACCGGCGTTCCTTTGGCTCCCTTAGCAAATTAAGGCAACAGAGCGACACCTTGTTGGGCAGCGCAACGCCATAGGCACTGCCAGCGGAACGCACCTCCTACCGATAAGTCTTGGCCGTAGAGTTTGGTGTCATGGCGTGCCATACAAACGCGCAGCTGGGACTCGGTTCTCTATAACGACGGCCGTCGTTTCAGATACGCACAGTGCGACGCGTCGCTTTTCGCGTCGTTTTTGGCCTAGGCTGAACTGGCCCTCCGGGGGGCCACGTGGGATTTCTAAAGCACCCCCCCCCCTTCCATAAGCAACCCCCAAACCCAAGAATGCATGAATTGGCATGCCAACAACGCGTCTCTCCAAAAAGACTCCCGTCGTTTTCGAGAACTAAGCCCCCGCTGAACGAGTTGGAAACCTGGTCCTGAGCATGTCGCCGTCCCTTTGAGGGCAGCTGTAATGTTTTCAAAATGTTCAACTGAGTGAACCTTCGCAGCTCTTGACCACGTGGTACGAAAAAGTCGGCATTTGAGGATCGTCTGCAAAAAAAAAAAAAAGAAAAAACGTCGAAAAAGAAAAGATCGCTGAAACGCTGTGATACATAGAACAGTATGGCGACTCTTTACTAGGAGCGCGGTCCCTGGGCACTTCTGTTCACCCACAAGCTATCGTTGTCAGGAAATCTTCGTGAAAGAACTGCGAAAAGATAAACAAAAACCTGCCACAGAATTGTACATGCACATACTTCTGCTTCACCGGAAGAACGCTTTTTCGGAAATAGCCCATACCTTTCGAAGTTCTCTCGTTGCTACCACGTGGTTCGAGTCGGCAAAGAACCGCAGTTTTGTTTGCTTTATAGTTGCAGACGCGTCCTCTACGTGTCCAAAGGCACGCTCTGGCACTGCGAACGCTAGCAACCGCGGGAGAAACGCGTAGTGCTAGAATCATACAAAGTTCGTTTTGCATTTTTCTTTGTTGTACATTGAGAATTTACTTGATATGCGGTGTTTTTTTATCCTATGCCATTTAAGAAGGTCAAGATGATCAATATTTTCAAGGCTACTACGATTACTAAGTCGTGGCCAATACTAAGCGGCCATAAGACAAAGGGAACTCGCAGACGATACGCCTGGCGTGGTTACAGCGACTGTCTTGGCAAAATGTTTTGTTATTGCGCTAGTTCGTGTGTTGCACTCGAAGGGAAGCAGTCGCGTCAAGACGCAAATAAAGGTCATGGACCTCGACAATCACCAGCTGTTACGCAGCGTCTTCATGCCTAGTGAACTTCCAGACGCGTCTGCTTACCGCGGCTTTGCTGAGAACTTGCGGACGCTCGAAATCCGCTGGTCACAAAAACGCTTCAAAAATGTCTTCGCTTTCTGTACACCTAGGTATGCACGTTCGGAATGACGAGGATGTAAACACATCTTCTGAACATCGTTCGTACTAGCCGGCTCAAAAGCGAGCGCCGTGCACGCAAAAAAGACATGGATTGTGTTCTACATGTCTAGAAGAGCAGCGATCAACTTCTCCTCCCTCCCACAATATCCTCACTACGCTCATGTTCCAAGACGGTAGTGGGCACCAACAAACAGCAACGGACACCTTTTTTGTCTGCTTGTATGCGTCTCATGATCTTCTAGTCTCAGAGCGTCGAAGTTACCTTGCAATAACCGTTACGCATCATTCGAGATGTCTATCCATTCAAACAACACCCACCCGTGGCTATGAGTTCGGCAGCGACGTCCATCCAAGCAGCATCCCGCTTTTCCGACTCCTTCTGGAGCGTAGAGCGGTGGTCCCAGAGATTCTTGTGCTTCTGTACCTGGCGGACGAGCCTTTCGTTGAACGACGCCATGCGTGCAGAGATGATCTGCTGCGGCGCGTCTCTGACGAATGCCTGCATCTCCGTCTTCAAGAGGGCGCTATGGGCACCGTGGCGGCGTTCCTTTGCTATTCTCTCCAACCAGCGTCCGCCTTTGTGATTTTTGACAGCGGTTTACAGCCACAAGCCAGAGCTTGGCGTCTCCGTAAATGCGAGTCTCGGCTCGCCCACACGGCTCGCGGGATGCGCTGTCGTCTGCTTCTCGCTCGCGCTTCTTGCAGACGACCTTGGAGATTAGCAGACGACAGTTTTTCCGTTCAACAGCGCCTTAAATTGCGGGAAGACGGGATCGAAAGTGAGAGAGAGAGCCGACTTTAAAGATGAATGCAGCATGCAGGAAGGTCTGGTCTATTTATTCCACTGTACATCGGTAAGGGACTCGTGGTCAGCCAGTCTGTTCACTGCAGCTTGTTCTCGGGAAGAGAGCTGCGCATTCGGCATCCCACTGCTCGCTACTTCTAATATGTATGCCTTGTTCAATGGGCCAGCGGTTTATTCGAGCATCGCAAATCATGTGTAGTAGAGCGGCTGCTTCAATGCTGCACCACCTGCATCTCCCCGTGTGCCTATCGGGATAGTTGCGGTGACACAGGGCAGGGTGAGGGAACGCGTTTGATTGCAAACCTGCGCCGTGCAGCTGTTTGCCATTTCTTTTGTGGAAGCAGGAAATATCAGCCTGTTCAGCCTATAGTGCAGGGTATTGACCCTGTAAGTTTCCAGTCTGCCCCTCTTCCCGTCGCAGATGGTACGTTGTCGGATTGGAAGTCAGCCTGGTTGGTGCATCCCCGAGTCATCTCGTTCGCCGGGAGAGACGAGTGAGCTGGCGTCTACACCAGGCGGGTGTATCCTGAAACTTTGTTCGCGCTGCTGTTACGGATTTAGGTGGCTTTGGGTGGAGATACCACCCCGCGCGTAGTTGCGTAGGGCGGCCTTGGTGTACGAGATGATAGTCTAGCCTATCTTCCCGTAATTGCAAGTACTATGGCCACCTGTTCCTCTGTTCCTGGACTGGGCGTTTGGATTGAGCAAGATGAGATTGCATTTCCCTTCTGATTTACCCCGACCGCTACCACCACACGTTGACCAGGGTAGTCCGCCATGTCGACGTAGCTGACCCTTGGGTTTAAGCAGTTGTGTTTGTGGAGTTCCTTAGCACGGGCAGCCGACAGCCTTGATAGTACTCCGGTAAAAAAAACTTTTTATTGAGCAGTCAAGGGAGCTGGCTGCATGTTTTTCTGAAGCGGGGCCGCACTGATTTTCGTTCGGAGGTCCTCTACGATGGTGTCTTTGGTTTTCCGTCCTTGTCTTAAACGTTCTTTTACTTCGTACAAGAACCAATTAGCCCGACTGCCGATTCTACTGAACTTTCTCCTACGACCGCCCCATCACCGTTCTACATGTATTGGACAAGGTGACAGAGGTAAATTGTAACAATTGTTAATTAAGTGTTACTGGAATTAGGCTTGTCAGCACAAAGTCGCTCTCCGCGCGCTTTCGCGGCACAGTTTGAGGTGCTCTCTGAACACTGTATACAGCAGAATTAAAAAAGAGCAGCTGTTTAAGATGCGAAAAATAATGCATTAGTTTTATTGCGACATTTAGTTATATGTGACAGCCGTCACTTTCGGCGTACGCGTAAGATTTTGAGACTCCCAGGACTGCTGTGTTTGCTTCCTGGTCATCGTTAGTGCGAAACTCGGCCTCGTTCCGCTTCCTGGGATGCGGGCATTTTGAGGGCGCCGCCAAGCTCAAGCAGAAATGGCCGCCATAGGACGTCCGATGATCCTGGACACGGTCTGGGGCCCAGGAAGCTCCAGCAGCCTCTGCGCATGTGCGGTCACTGCAGGCCAGCCGTGACGTCCGGTTGTTCGGGTGCTGCCGGGTAGTAGTTTTCCGGACACTCTCCGTCGCACGGTTCAGGCTTGGTCGCCCTCGGACTCGACATGCAACGCCTGCGAATTCAAGAGATTTCATGTTGTAACCAATACATTTCTAACGAAGTGTTCAATGCGCTTACGCTGGGTGCATGATGGACAGATCAAAGACACGTTGTTCGGAGGGACTGTCTGCGGGAGTGTTATTTTCTACGTACTTATCTTTTGGGTATTTTTTCGGTATATGTACTGCTCAACGTGTAATTGTTCCTGTACTTTTTTGCACTCTTCTTGGCCAATGCCCGTAAGTGCGTATGCGCCCGTGTTTATGCACGACCACAAGGATGAACAAGCATGCAAGATGAACACGCAGGATATTCTAGACCCGCACGAACACCGACAGATCAGGCCGGCATTTCATCTTTTCTACCGGAAGTCTACCTCAAACGTGAGATCCCGCTTTGTCAAGGAACGCGGGAAAATGAAGGCATGCCTTCCAGACATTTCAAGGAGGGTCGAGTCACATGGCAACCAGGCCTGCAGTGTGGAGGGTAAAACGGTGCGCCCATCGGCTAGTACGCATGCGTTACTTACGTGCGCGGTCGCAGGTAGTCGTCGAAGAAGGCAAGCCTGTGGTCCAACTCCCTCCACTGGCCCTTGACTTGAGGGCCACGCAGGCGCTTCTTGCGCTTCGGGTACGTGTCGCGGGTGGCGCGCCACCAGGTCTAGCACTGCTCTGCGAGGATCGAGCAGCACACCGTGTGTTTAGAGATGCGATGGAGTTTAGTGAGGTCAAGCAGCCCTATTGGCCCGCGATTATTCTCTGGCCTTCCCGCAGCGTGACATCCCACCAGCCGTTTCGTTGGCAGTAACATGTAAAGGGGGTACGTGGAGATGATATGGTAACACCCCCTACCGCCGGCCACATGACTACCGCCTTATAATTATTCTGCTGCCGAATGGTGCGCCCACATTTAGGCCTACTGGCTGAGTTAGCGAAGCTTCTGCTGAAGACGGTGGAGGTACGAGTTTCCGGGAATGAATTCGTGCAAAATTCGAGCAAAAATTTACTCGAAGGACCACCCGTTTGGTGTAGACAGGGGGAGAAGAAGGGGGCAAAGGCTCTTTCACGCAACACTTACAAGCGTACACTGGTGCAATTTGGAGGGGGGGGAGGGTGACGACCCGCAACCCCCTTCACGAAACATTGAACCTACAATGTTTTATAGAATGATACCTAGCGAAGAATACCTGGAAGTGGTATCAACGCAAACAACGATACGGTGCTCACGCCTGGACGCAAAGGGATTGCTTTAGCTCGACACATCATTACTACGGCTGCTTAAACAGCCTTTTTTTCGCAAGTGAATCATGTTTTGACACGTCTACGGTGCGTGCATAAAAGCTGGTTGCTAAAATACGGGTGGCGTACGAAATCACGGCAGTGCGTTTAGTCAAACGAATGTTACGGAGCCATATTATCCCACATAAGTGGATATGGCCAGGCTATCTGGTGGGCGTACCGAATCTACACACCCTATAAATTGACATAAAGAAATTCACGATGGAATAGTTTTACTATTTTGTTTTAACTTTAACGCTAATAGCCTTGTGGTAACACTCCAATAGACTTGACTGTGTTGATTATTTTCGTCTCGAAACGCGTCCTCCATTCTTCGCGACGACGTGACGGTGGTCCTCACGATCGGTGTCTGCCTGTGGACGCGTGTTTTCAGAGCACAGGTCTTAAGCGCCCGCTCCTGCACTTTGGCGTTGTCCATCTCACTCAGCGTCGTCGTAACCGAGAAAACGAAGAGGACACCGAAGATAGAGCGAGCAGGAAAGCTGGGTGGAGGGTAACATAGTATAAACAAAATGTGAGGCGGAGGGCGGTATGACAGGGTGCGGCCCCGACCAGCTCCGCAGCGGCTACTCGCTAGGAGGTAAAGTCACATTAGCGCGCGACGTCGTGCGTTCGCTGATGACGCGATCACTTCCCGAGACCAAGGTAGTGCTGTCCGAGCAGAGGCTCAGCGCCGCCGACGCCATAATCCAGACCTTCGCGCCGCCAAAGGAGCAGCTCTGCGCCGTAGCCGAGAAGATTCTGCGGTTCGCGCTGCGATCAAATTTCGCATTCACGGAGTGTCGTAATCGTCCGCCAATTTTTTGTTGCTGGTGGTGCTTTTTTGGTTTTGTTTCTTTCTCGGCGGGGTTACGCGAGCAGCGGTGTCGCGTTCATTCTTTTCGCATTCAGCGTTTGTTTAAAAAAAATGACTTTCGTGGTCTACTCAAACGCAAAATTTTGGTCTGTCTGTCCCTCGATTCAGACGCTGTTAGAATGTTGGAATTAACTCTTGTATGAGATGTTTATGTAGGAAAAAAAATTTCAACCTACAAACAATAGAAATATGCTCCATATTTGTCCACATTGTTCAGCAAAAAAGACAATATTGCGCCTATTCGAGCAACACCGTCAATACAGAGCTACCGTTTGGAGCGTTAAGTTAATTAAATATACAAGTACGCTTTATTTTTTATTACGATGATTGGATCTTTATGGCGCAAGGCCAATTAGGGCAAGAGCACCAAAACAGTGGTTATGTATGAAGGATGAAGATCGAAACACTAAACTCACTCAACAAGAGCAAAAATAAAACCAGTAAAAACAATGAGGATGGCTGGTGTAGAAGGCCAGGTTGTGATTATGCGTGGTATGAAATTGGGTCCAAAAATTTTACCTCTGTTAATATTTAAAAACACGCCGGGCAGAAAACATGGTACTGTCAGAGAGGAAAAGATCTGGGTGTAATGGGATGTGTTGTGTTGACGCTTTATTTTTGCGAGAGCGAATAAAGGTGGGTTAAAAAAAAATTTGACCACATCTTTCCGCGGGGGGAAACCATGGGGTGATGCGACGCATCTGGGCGGTGCTTGTTAATGTTGCGCCGACCATCGCGGTAGCAGACCTGTTAGTCACCATTCAAATCATCGGTGCTCATCGGATGTCATCGGAGCGGCGGCGGTGGAGCGACTGAGCGGAGCGACGCAGTTATCGCGTTTATATGTACCGCGCGTTAACGGTGAGGGGAATGAGAGAGAGTAGCGCATGCGCATGTGTTAACCGAGCGCTAACGCGCGCTGACGCACAGCTAGCATGGCGAGGGGAGCGAGCGCTAACGCAAGATGGCGCTGCGGTGAGAGCGGCGTTACCGCACAGCTGGCGTGGCGAGGAGAATAGGGGAGAGGCGTCCGGATGGACGCCGGATGCATGCATGAAGGGACAAGGCGAGTTAAAGAGATGTGTCGCATCTAAAAAAATGTGTTAACCGCAAAAACACAAACAAGGCTGGCGCCCGGGCCTCGCGCTCGAGTGCCGTCTGAAGAACAGTAGAGGTACACCCAATGAGTGTACCGGTGCGGGAGGGGAACAGTGTGAGGGGTGGGCGGATGGGACAGTAGAAGCAATTACGTCGCACGGACGACAGAAGACTACGGCTTCGGAGGACATTTCCGACGCGAGCAGACGCGGGCCCAATTTTCTGCTTCTTCTTACGCCTGAGAGACGGCGTCACGTGAAGGCTATCCCGCGTCCATTGTTATTTTAAATGTTCATTCTTTGTGTACAGGGGCAAGTGAGCGGCCGTGTCGAGTTCATTCTCTCCCCCTTCCACATCCTTTGTGCACGCGGAAGCCACGAAGAACGCCCGCCAACAAGAGGACAACAGTTTTTCTGTAAAAGCAGACTTCCGGGAAAGCTTGTTATATAAAGCCAAGTACAACCAGATTGGCACTTTCTAAAACAAGGCCATCGCACTTGACATACTTCAGGGGAAAACGAAATCCTTGATACTCCGAATACGACATACGCTCTCAAAGACAGCCCAGCAAAAGCACGTTCGCGAAGCGCGGCTTGTCCGGCCGCGTAACAAAAATTAAGATTCAGACATTAATTAGAGAGCATTCGAGAGAGAGAGTTGGCTTTGTCGCACCGCGTTCAGTGGTCGCCCGGGCAACTGCGGTGGCCGCCAAAACGGCGGCCACCATCGTCAACTTACTGCGCTGGCAAATAATTGTTTCTGCTTCCGGCGGCAAACACGATTGAACCATCGCGGGTACCGCTCTGCGCAGCTTCGAGGTGTCAGCTTCGAGGTGCCCGTCAAAGCCAAGACAAGCGTACGGTACTCACCTGTGACAGCGAGGGTCACGGCAGTGTCCGCCCATGCAACCTCCGCGCCTGCTGCTTCCATGTGGAGCTTTTGCTGCTGGTCCCACTCTTGTCCGCGCTTCTTCACCTCCCGAACGAGCCCGTGCTTGGAGCACGCCAGGCCTTGCGAACGGGTTGGCCGCTGCGTCGCACTGACGTGTCCTGGGCTCGCACTTCTTCTCACAGTGGGCGCGTGAGACACGCTGGTTTTGTTCCTTCCTCTGCGGCCAGCGCCCCCTGGCAGTCTCTGAGCTGGCCCGGGCGGAAAAAACGAAGGGGGTGTCTTGAGTGCCGTCGAAAGGCACTCTACCCTAGCGCCGCAGCCGTGGCTACGTGCCCTGGGACGACATTTTACACACTATTGCACTTCTGGGTCGGAGCTGAGCAGTGTAGCCTCCCATTGCTCTAGAGTGGTAAGGGGCAAGGACAGAGTAGCATGGAGGGGGGATTTGGAGGGGCACGCACCCACCATGTGGTGGAGGGAAGCGAAAGGCGCGCCGCACCATGTGCACGTGTGGCAGTATCGCGAGGGGAAGTGGAGGTGGCACAATGCGGGATGCGGGAAGGTGTTAGTCTGCAGTCGACGCCACTGAACCGACTGCCTGCGCTTTAGGGTGGGAGCGGGGGGGGAGGAGTGTTCCGATTAAGGCGGTAGTGCTGTGTTATGTCCCGATACCTATGGGAGGCTACACTGCTCAGCTCCGACCCAGAAGTGCAAGATGTGTGTAATCCAGCTGGCCGAACTCGCCGCTAGGGCCCACGGGTTCCTGGCCCTCGACTAGGGGACTGTAGAGTGCTGGTGCTGCCAGCCGGTGCCTCTTTCTTAACAGCTATGGATGACTTAACAGCTATGGATGAGTAAAGTTATTACCACCACCACCACCACGACATTTAAGACTGGGCTGGTACAGGCAAGAGCGCCTGCCGTTGTGGTGTGGCGGTTCTGTCCCATCTTCCCGATGCGAAATGCAGTGGTTCGATTCCCCCTGTTGTCTTTTTTTATTTTTTCCATCTTCAGCTTGGTTATAACTTTAATTCCTTAGATCAGTTTTGGGTTTTAAAGGATTTCTTTCTTCCGTTAGGTTATGTTTGCATAGGTTAGGTTACGTCCCGTTTGGGATAGCGTATTACAGTCACAACTTTCATTCTTCTAGCAAAACATGGGTAGACGTCGCTATAGTGTAGCTCTTATACTACCGTCGGACAGCACTCTAGACAGAGCCAAAAACAAAAGTAGCTTGAGAAATTCCCGCCGGATGAATTTCCAGTGGTGTGTATTAAAATGACTTCTATTTCGTCTGGCCTTTTTAAAGGCTTGCGGGTGCTGGCAGGTGCGCTGTTGTCTTGGTTCAGAGGGCGCGTCTATCCAGTCCTTGTACCAAAGGTGCCTCCCTGGCTATAGCCTCCTGGGGCGGTATTCTCGTGTTTGTCCGTTTCGCAAACGTTCATTTTGCATCCGCTTTATTGTGACCTCCACTTGTAGGCGCGCTTTGGTTGACTTTTAAACGAGTAAGCCTATTTTAAACTATATTTTATGTTGTTGTTGTTGTTGGTAAACTTTATTGACACACACACACACACACAAAAGACCCCCAAAATCCGGGGTTCTGAAAGGGAAAATAATTATCTATACAGACGGGAGGACCTGACGAATGTGAGCCACCAGAGCTCGCCACCAGGCCGCTCGGTCCGGTCCCTACGGCGGCGCGAGCCAGTCTTGGAGAGAAGAGGAAGGAGGTGAAAGGGATTTAAGATGAGTTGAGAGTGATGGTTGCGAAGCAGAACAGTCCCAAAGAACATGCGGCGTGTTGGGAAAGCCAGAACACTTACAGCACCGCGCAGGGCTGCGATGGCCTTCTAATCGATGAGGTATGTGTGGGGTTGGAAGGCTGTCCGTTTGCGCTTGCCGGATAAGACAACCATCTGCCCGGCGTAAGAGGTGTGATGGAGACAGTAGAGTCTGCCTATTGCTGACTAACTCGTGCACAGTCTGGTGTCGATGTGGACGGGCTTGTCGCACCTGCGTGGGTGGGTGGAAAGGGGTTGCCAGGGCATCTCCGAGTCTCCCGGTTGGGACGGAGCACGGGAGAGCTGATGCGCCAGCTCGTTGCCCGGGAAGCGTGCGGGACCAGGAACCCAGTCCAGCACGTAACTAGTACCAGTGTGTTTGGCCAGATGAGTGTGGAGTGTGCGCATCAAATTGATGGGAAGCAACTGCTCCTGGAACAAGCGGAGAGCATCCTGACTGTCGCTGAGAATCACGTGGTTACCGGGAGTGTCTAAGGATAAGATGGCGTCAGTGATTGCTTGAGCCTCGACAGACAGGACGGAAGGAACGCCCGAGTATCTTTTCTGCAAGGGAGGGTGCGCAGGACGAACAAATACTGTAACCCCGCATGCGTCTTAGGTGGAGAAGGAGGCATCTGTGTACGTAACTGTTGTTAGATCACCGTAGCGGTAGCGAAGAGTGCATATTCGAGCTCGACGACGTCCTGGATGTGAGGTTGCGGATACGTTGATTGTAATGGTAGGAACTGTTACGCGATGGAGGGGATACCAAGGGGGGTATGCCGGTGTAATGTCGGGTAAGAACGATACCTCGTAATGAAGTGAGGATAGCAGAAGACGGCCATGCCAAGTAAGCTGGAGACGAGTGTGTTGTGCCGCCAAATGAAGATCAACCTGGTCTGATGAGTTTGTTGTCTCGGCAGCGAACCAACAACAAGGCGACAAAAAATCGTCTGCTCCAAATCGTCTACTTCGAGAAGCCGTGGCTCACAGCTCGCTCCATGCATAGTTCAATCCGGGTGTTCGCTTTCAGCCAGTGAGGGCTTGCTCAAAACGAACACTTTTGAAACGGACACAAAACGGACAAAACAAGAGAATACCGCCCCTGCTCTGGCACGCAGGTCTTCTCAAGTTTGAGCGCTTGCGTTGAATACCGGTTTGGACACTTTCAAATCGGCCTGTGGTTCTTGCGAAGGCTAAGATCACTTTATTTATCAAACAAAACGAATGTTCACGTGTTCTTTGCTTCGCCCAATTTTGTGCACTCGGTCCGCAAGAGAAACCTTGGGTTTTAATTTGCCCGTCTTCGTGAAAGTTGACCGCAGAATTCATTCTTCATTGAGAATCAGCTGCTTATTAAATTAGAAAACTATCTCCTGATGGCGCTCTTTGTCGCAATTGGGGGGATCCACTCGGGGTGACGGTTATTCTCTTGATGAGTCGTAGCACGCTGTAACTGTACTTAGTTGCGCCGAAGGGCACAGCAGGTGGTGATAGTTACGACGTCCGTTATAATTTAACAGCAGCGCGAGAAAGGTTATGACAGTCGCCTTTCGTGTCACCGCCCACAACTATTCTCCACCTAGGGATTCCGTTGGTCGGGGAGGGGCAAAAGGAGTGCTAAAGTTCAAGGGTGTACAGGGGATGACGCCATCTTGTACGGTTGGCAGGGATATGGTCAGAGATGTGTGCTTCGGTGGAGAGGGCCGCCATGTATCTGCTTGCTCCAAGCAACACAAATGCGTTGTCCCTACGGGTTCAAGGATTGCTTCGAACCAGCAGTTCGAAAGTTCACGGTGGCAGGGGAAGGGGACACGTGATGAGAATAAGGCAACGGGAGGACCGCAGAAACTATTTCAGCATATGCCGACAGCGTCTATACCAGCCGCGTGATTGACATACCGAGGCTAACTAATGGGCTTCTGCTTTGAGGAGGTGTGTTGTTAATGAGAAGATTGCTTTCCTAGCGCCTCCAGTGCTGAATTCTCTCCGGAAACTTTTCGTGACGCCGTGTTTGGGAAGCAGTTTTGGTTTCTCCTTTCTTTACTCTCGTTTTTTCTTTCCCGGTGGGTGCTATTGTTTGAGGGAATGTCTTGTGGGTCAGGGGTTGTGGTTTCTTGAGCTAAGCTATGCTGGCTCGGTAGCGAGCTCTAGAAGTTCTTCCACGATACATCCACGCGTACTACGAGGCCTAACATGCACACCCACAAAGAAGCACATACCCGACTAGGTACTTTGAAGAACGCTTTCTAAGCATGAATTTACGCGCAGGTTAAGGAGTAAGAGCTAGGATTGGACTGACCTTAAAACGTAATTGAGCCAAACGGTAACTTTCCTACGCACCAAGGACAAATATACATCAGATCATCCCTTCATTTCTTTAAGCACCCCAGGAACGCATTTAATAAATGTGAAGGCACGGTAGTCAATTTATTGGGCTTTTCTGACGTCACTGCCAGGCGACCTCGGGGTAGTCCTAGGCGTCCGAGTTTTCGGGTGGACTGCCCGCTGCCTGCGGGTCCCCGTCAGCGTCATACAGGCCGTACTCGAGGCCGTGGAGAATCTGCAGCATCCACATCTCGGCCTTCATCCTCTCCCTGGGCAACAGGCGCTTGAGTTGCGGAGCCAAGCTGAGACAGAAGAGCTCCACCTGATTTGACGAGCGCTCCTGGGCCACTGACGACGGCGGAGGGAGCGGTCCCGGCGAAGGCGGGGACACGTCCGGCAACAGGCTCAACTCTATGTCGGCTCCGTATTCGGCTTCCGGCAGCGGCAGTGGAACCACCGGAACAGAGCCGCCCGGACTGGTTCCGTCCTCTGGCCTGGCCTCCACCTCGGTGCGACGCACCTGGGACCCTCTGCGCATGCGCGTGAGAGACGGAGGGCGTAACGCAGAGCGGCAACAAATTCAAACCGAACTAGAAATTATAAACATGAACCTATACAATTTCCTGTAGGGAAAAATGAGCACGAACATATACTCTCTTTCCTCGGGAACAAAACCCAAATCAGCCCTTCGTAGTGCTAAACCTCACTCCAGCAGTAATGACTAATAGGGCAATTATGAAGTGGTGTGATTACATCAAGAATCAAGGGTTGGCTACATATCGTTAATGTTGGTTTGGGGCGCAAAATCACTAGGAATGTGGCTCGTGCCCACGATTACAGTCCCATCGGCACAATGTTTTAGCAAAATATTCCCTGCATCATGGTCTCAGCGGTATGCAAACTGGGCGGGGGTTGGAAGTCGCTCGGTTTATGGACGCCCGTAGGAAGTCGCTCGGTTTATGGACGCCCGTAGGAATATGTGTTACAAGATGGCTCTCATAAGATTTGGCCTTCGACACTGATGTGGAACGCCAGTGCCGGTAACAACAATGACGGCCGTTTTCACAGAAAAAACTCGTCTATCCGCCCCTCTAGGTTTTCCAAGTGTTTTTAAACAGGGCGCGAATACGTTCTGCCTATTCGCGAGGCGTGGTTTGCGATTGGCAGTGCCGTGACCAACCAGTGACGCCACCACAAAATTGCCATTGCAGCGGTTGGCCTACAGGAATGTAACCTCAGTGTTTTACCTGCAACAAAGAATAAACTTCGCTAATGCACCGTTAAGTGCATTCCCGGCACACAAGAACCCTTTTTGGCAGCCCGAACAGGGGTCGCTTCAAAGGAAGTTCTCTCTTAATTTTATTTCTCTGAAGTTTTCTATGTCTATGTCTGTCCTCTTTATCTGTCTCCTATGTCAGGTGCGGCGCCTTTGCCAGACTAATCACCAGTACCATTAAAGACCATTATCGAGATCTCTCTCTCTCTCTCTCTCTCTCTCTCTCTCTCTCTCTCTCTCTCTCTCTCTCTCTCTCTCTCTCTCTCTCTTTCGAGGTATAACGTTGGACTCGAGCTGCAGGCACCAAACACCGGCGATGTTGGTACGGTCCATCCACGAATGGATTCGGTCGTGTGGCCGACCAAGTGTCACTAGGCGCATAGTGGTGGTCCCTATATACGCGGAGCCCGTCGTGAGTCATTCCTAATCCCGAAATCCTGTGCCCAGAGCCCCCGCTGTCTTTTTGTCTCTCCCCCCCTCCCTCCTCCCTCTCTCTCTCTCTCCTCTCTCTCTCTCTCTCTCTCTCTCTCTCTCTATCTTTGTCTGTGTGTCTCTCTCTCCCTCTGTCTGTCTCCCTGTGTGTCTCTCACAGCGTGTCTCCCCGTCTGGGTCTCTGCCTGAGGGTTTGTCTCTGTCTATCTGTATTCGTCCCTGTGTTTTTGTCGCCGTCACTGTCTCCATGTATCTCTCTGTATGTCTCTCTGTACAGCTCTCTCTCACTGTGTGTGTTTCTCTGCCTCCCTTTCTGTTTCTCTGTATTTCTCTGTATGTCTGTGTGCCTGTTCCTTTATGTTTGTCTGTGCCTATTCCTTTCTGCTGTCTGTCTATCTTTCGGTTTGTCTATAACTGTGCTGTTTCGCTCTCTTTCTGTCCCGGTCTGTCTGTCTGTCTGTCTGTCTGTCTGTCTGTCTGTCTGTCTGTCTGTGCGTTTTTCTCTGTCGGTCTCTCTCTTTCTGTGTATCTCTGTCTGTTTGTCCGTCTATCTGTGTCTGTCTTTTTCTGTTTCTCGCTCTTTCTGCATGTCACTCCTCTCTCTATGTCTGTGCCTCTCGGTTGGTTACTTCTCCTTCTCTCGCCCTTCGTGTTTGTATTTCTCTCCTGTCTGTTTCCATCCCCTGCCTTTCTCTCTTTCTCTTGCATTCTCTCCGTCTTTGTATCACTCTCTGTCCGTCCTTCTGTCTGTTTCACAGTGAACGTTTCTTGCTACCCTGTCTGTATCTCATCTTTTGTCTCTATTTCCTCTGTACGCATGTTCCTTTTCCTGTATGGCTGTCTCCCTCCGTGTGTCTCTTTCCTGTCTTTTGCTGTGTGTCATCTCTCTCTCTCTCTCTCTCCTCTCTCTCTCTCTCTCTCTCTCTCTCTCTCTCTCTCTCTCTTCTCTTTGTTATCCGTCTGTATCATTTCTCTCTCTTTGTGTTTCTGTCTCTCGCCTCCCTTTGTCTCTGTCTCCCTTCCCGTAGCTATCTCTGTCCTCTCTTTGTCTCTGTTTCTTCCTCTATCTCCTGTCTGTAAGTCTCTGTCTATGTCCGTCCTCCTTATCTCCGTCTGTAAGTCAGGTGCGGCGCCATCAGAAGACTAACCTAACCAGTACCACTGAAGACCATTCTAGAGATCTCTCCCTGTCTATATGCCTCTCTCGCCTGTCTGTTTGCCTTTGTCAGTCTGTCTGTTTCCCCGTCGCTCATCTGTCCGTCTGTCTGTCCCCCTGCGAGCGAGTTCCCTTGCAACGTAACAAAGCAGCCACTCACGTGCGCGGGCGCAGGAAGTCGTCGAGAAAACTCATCTCCCGGTCCAGGACGTTCCACTGTCCCTTGGCGCTGACGCTGAGGCGCTTCTTGCGCTTCAAGTACGTGTCCCGGATGGTCCTCCACCGGGTCTGGCACTCGTCCACTGCGAACACGGGGATGAGGAGCATTACAGTACCAGCACTATCGTCGTGACCCCGTCCATCCGCAACCGTGACCCGCAAGCAGGTCAGTTCCTGAGCGGGAGAATTTGTGGGCGAGCGAGAAGTCACAACTGACACTGCGTGCGGATGGTTTCGATAATGGTGTGTGTCGTGCATTGGTCCCCCGCTGTGGCCTTACATATATCCCACATAAATCACACGAAGGAGGCGTGTCTACTATGCACCCCTTCAAATCTCCTGACGCCGGGATCCCCCGCGGTACCGCAGTCACCGTAGCCTGTCCCAGCAGGATCCACACGAAGGCCTTGCAGTCTCGTGGTACATCGCACGGAGAAAGAGGAAATCGGTTTGACCTTCTGTGTGAGCGACGATTGATAAATATTCAATAACACCTTTTGTGGCAGGTGAGGGTGCTGGGGGACAATTTCGGCTGCGCGCTTGCGCATGTATACCTCTGATTTCCGAGTGGCGCATGATGGCTCCTGGAAAGCTGTCAGGACCTTCAGCCCGTATGCGCGACCACCTAACACGGGCTAGTGATCATTACGACGAGGCTACCCGTTGTTTTATGGAAGTATAAATTGGAGCTTCACTCAAACGCCGGAAGGGTATGCGATGCGAAGCCGCTGAAGTAGCGACTTGTACAGTCGTTTGTAGTCTGTTCCGGATCACGCTTCTCGAGCAGTCGAACAACTCTCAGTGTAGCCTAGCTCCTGTTGCACAGTCGAAAAATAAACCCGACGAGATTCACGTTTGCTTAAAAATTGTGAGCCATTCCAATCTGTTGTGGTGGATGACCAGGGAAGCTGTTAGCGCATGACATAGAGATGACAGGGTATTTAGGCGAAAGGTATGAGCAAAAGCTATTTCTCTGGGGCGTTGACGGCGGTCATTTCTAAGGAAGACATGCGTAGTTACAGTCGTCTTTTGCTGTACATTCGCGATAAAGTTGGCTTTACCGCAAGGTGTGGTTGTTGCATACGTCGAGGAAAACTCGGAGCCGTAGCCTACCTGCGTCCCACACTCGGACTACTTCACGCCGTAAGTTATGTAGCATCAATTAAAAAAATACTTTCTCGACGCGTTCGGAGCGTGTGCCGCCCTCGAGCTTAAGTCCCGAGCTCCTTTCGTAAGGAATAAGGACAAACATCTCGGTGTGTTCTATAACCGCGTGGTCGCCAAAAAGTATAGTCTGAAAGATCAGCTAGGGGACGTACACCACGAAGAAATCCGTTTTTCAACGCTTAGCGCTTTAAAACGACTCGCGCTGCTGTGGACACCGGAGTTACTTTTTTTTTGAAGATGAGAAAAGCGTACACACGGATCCATAGCCACATAATCTCTTCGCTGCTCACTGTGCTCTTCACGCTGTAGCAGTAAACGCGGTGAACAAACCATAGCACGCGACCGCAACCGCCACGATCCCTTCCCGGGCACGGTAAGCCTTGCGTGGAACGCAAGCCGAACAAGCACCACGATACTCACCGGTGGCACCAAGGGCTGATGCTATGTCGGTCCAGGCGGCCTCCCGGCTTACGGCCTCCTTGTGCAGCTTGGAGTTTTGGTTCCACAGCTGCCTGTGCTTCCTCACCTCTCGGACGAGCCTCTCGTTGAAGGGGGCCATGCGCTCCGATCTTGAGCTGTGTGCAGCTGCGGCGGCGTACTGACGGACTCTGGGCGCTGGGATCATGATGATGATTGCTATGATGCTCCCTATTCAGTGAACCATACCCAACAAGGGATTTAGAGAATAAGCACGGTCTTCAAATATTGTTGCCAGAAAGGTATCAAATAACAGCAAATAGTCCCCGGTGTGAATAATCGTGTTCCAGAAAGAACAGCAGAGACATGCGGTCATTCCTTTTTCCACCACCAATGTCCTCCGTGTCGTTTTGCTGCGGCCGGCGCGCCTACACGCACGTGCGGAGCCAGTTCTTCGAACGCCGGGTGCGCCTACACAGCGCTCAGAAAACATGATCGGTTGCGTTGGAGACAAAGCTTGCGTTTGAATCTTTTGCTCTTTTTTTTTTCTTTTGTGCCTTTGTATTTAAACTGCAGCGCGCGTGCCCTACTCCTCCGTCTTTCACGAGCCGTACCGTGCGTTCCCTCGACCAGCGACCTTGAAACCTTCAACGATGATCGGCTGATGCCACCTCAACGCTAAATGGTCAATGATCTCAGCGCCACCACAAATTCCAAAACTCTGAAGTGGCGGGAAAAATCGATCCGCTGACTCACGACTAAAACCTATGTGAACTGTATTTATTTCGGCGCGAAAAAACAAGATGCCGTGCAAAGTCTTAAGTAAACACCGTTGCGAATTGCGGACCTTACTTGTGTAATTGTTTGCCTTTCTTTAATTTTGAACCCGCCTTTCGGTAGCCCCGCTAGAATGATGACCTTGCCAGCGTTGTCATTGTCATGATTACCTTTTCATTGGACGTGCTTCGGGCCTGGTTTCAGCGAACATATGTCCATTACTATGGGCGTACTGCACAAGATCACTCCACCCCGACTGCCCAGCTACTGTTGGATCTAATCTTTGCAACCGGATTCTAAAGGAATGGTGTCTTCAATTTGTGTAGCTGTGCCCATCACGCACAGAGAAATGCCTGATCGTACCGCTACGCTGCACTCACCGAAACGCTATGCCGCACTCAGCGTAGCGCTGTGCCTGGGCAAACCGTAACGGTGTGGGGAATGACGTCAGAGCTCTTGCTTCGGTGGAGGCTGGTGGGTGCCATGGTGCTTGCGATGCCAGAAAAAGCAGTTCAGGGCCAGGAATTGATGGAACTAGCTTTCCGTGCTACACGTTACACAAGACTAGGGATTGGCTATAGCTTCCTGTGTTTTACCATTCTGTTCTAGCATACGCCAAGGCCCCAAGCTGGCACAGTAGGAACGGAAATGATGAGTTTGACTTGAACGTAGAGTGTCAGCAGCTGACACTCATGATGGCGCGTTCGATTATTGAAAACAACTATTTTTATTTCTGATGATTACAGATTACTTGTGAAGTCTTTGCTCAGCTCGCGATGAGCGCCTTCCCTCCGACCGCGCATCCTCACAAGTCATAGGCACGTTGCCACTAAGTAACACACTTACAGTTACAGTTACCTAAGCCAAAAAAGTAACTCTGTCACAGTTACAGAGTTTCCAAAAGTAACTTGTTACAGTTACAGTTGCTGTGAAAAAGCAACTGACGTTACTTTTACGTCACTGTACCAAACTAAGTAATAGATCACAAACTAAATAATGGTTTATTCAATAGGAATAGGAATGTATGAAGGTATGCGGGTAGTCAAAAGAGCACGGTGGTAAACCCTAAACGGAGGGGACCTAGAAGGGTGCGCACTCAAGCGCGACACCAACACCCGTCTTGTGTCATTAGGGCTGCCCCGTTATCGGTGGGTTCCTCTGTGGTGGTCTTTATACAAGGGTAGCCTAGCTTTCTCCTCAGCGGATATATAAATGCATGGTTCGTTTTTTTTTTTTGTAGTTTCGGATGGACTTAAAATGAAGGAAACGTTTAAGAAATAACCGTAAAGACGAATTTCTGACCTCTCTTTCAGGGAAGGTACTCCTCTATGCGACCTTTTCTCCTAAACTGCGAGGCCAGCCGTTTCTTGGAAAGGTGACAGATGGAAGAAAAAGTGGAAAGCGAAATTCTACGTCGTGCTTTAAGAAGTGTTTCTGTTGCATAATTTCACTTTAAAAAGAGAAGTAATTGTAACGGTATGTCCTGTTACAATAACTGCCTTAAAATTAAGCGTTACAGAACTAGTTACCGGTAATGTGTTAATAATAACTAGTTACTGCCCATGACTGGTCCTCACGTCCTCTCCAGTCTCTCGTCACGCTTCCCACACTTGCCGACAGAGGTCGCTAGTCTCTCGGCCAACAAAAGACGACGGCGTCGCTCATAAATTGCACGCCATTATCGTGTATATATAGGTGGTGGTCTGTGACAGGTGCGTCCTTGTGTGCTTCAGGCTTTGCGGCACCACGTTGGATGTTTTACTGCTTGCTAGCTTTCCGCGGCATGTCTTTTTGTTCAGCTTCATCGGACTGAGCTGAAACAATGGCTTGTTCTTTAGCAGATACTTGAGGAAGCGTCAACGGATGGGTTGCTCGGCGTACCCATATTGATCGTCTTATCACGTTCTTGTGGCGACAAGCGCTCCGTGAGGTTGGAAGTAGCACATCGCAGTGGACGGAAAGTGATCTTCCTCCGGCACACCTGGCAGAGTTGAAGTGCTCCAGGGAACTTCCGGGCGTGGGTATCGACGCATCGGGTCGCTGCTCCAGCGGTTCTTTGTATGACATGAGGGAAAGCTTCAAACGGCTAATGTTGCTCCTCACATTAATATTGTTACGTGGCGGCAGGACAATGATGAGGCGAACCATGGGCGACGGTGAAGTGATGTATTTACAAGATGTTGCCGCAGAGCGATGGGATCTATTTACAAGCGGCCATCATCGCTCGGGCCAGCCGCATCCTCTTCGTCGTCTTCGGTGACGGGGTATGGCGCTATGGGGCATTGTATGTGTTCCGTGACATCACCCCCCGGCGGAGGACGACCCGCCGTGACAATATCTTCCCGTGACAATATCGTCGAGCTGCTTACAGTTTCTCTGGTGTTGTTTCAGGCCAATCTCTTCATCGACCAAGACCATGGAGAATCGGAGTGTGCTTGTCTGGGACAGTTGTCGACGGCTTTCCAGCGGACTGTGCTTGAGCGACGATGGTGAATGGCTCTGTCGAAGGTGGCTCACGGACTTGAGAGACCTCCGCGTTTGCACGCAGGAAACCGCTGGGGCGTCACTGGCTTGGTATCAAGCCTTGGAATTCGAGGCCCCATCTTCAGTCACAACAGGGGTCACCTTTCTCGTTTCCGGCTCTTCCTTCACCGACATATCTCTCAATTCAGGACCAGGGCCAGGGGTCTCCACCAGGGTCTGCGTCGAGGCTTGGAGGTGCCTACGTTTTTTTTTTTTCATAACTGGGCCTATGTGCTCCGTACTGGCAGATTCCCGTTTCGGAAGAGGATAAACACAAAACAGCTTTGCGTACCCCGTCGGGACTTCTTGAGTTCAACCGCAAGCCATTCGGATTTCGAACAGCACCCAGTTCCTTTCAGAGGGCCATGAATTCATCCTCGGGACACTGAAAGAACAAGCCTGTGTCGGCTACTTGGATGATATCTTAGTTCGTGGCTCAACCGCCGAAGAGCACCTACATCAGCTTCTCACTTGGCTCTACGAGGCTGGCTTCCGCCTGAACCGTGTAAAATGCCTATTCGGGGCTACCTCCATGCCCTTCTTCGGAAGCAGGATTTCTACGGACGGGACCAAACCGCTTCCAGAGCAAATTGCCGCTTTGGAGAACTACCCCACGCCAATCACTCTAAAAGACCTTCAGTCATTCCTTGGCATCGCCTCACAATTGTTCCCCGCTTTGCTTCGACGGCTGCTTCCCTTACACACCTAACAAAAAAAGAACGCAACATATGTGTGGGGTGCTGCTCAACAGGACGCTTTCGTAGCTCTCAAACAGCAGCTCCCCCGTTTCCCAGTGCTAAGTCATTTCACCGAAGACTGGGTCACTGAAGTCCATACCGAAGCCAGGTTGGCCTCGGGGCCGTGCTTACACAGAGCGATCCAGCCGGCAAGGACACGTCGTCGCGTACGCTATCCGTAAACTGTCGGATACCGAGCGGCATTACCATTTCAATGAACTAGAGTGCCTAGCCGGTGTCTGGAGCGTCGACGACAAATTTCGACATTACTTGTTTGGTTCGGGAGTTCACCGTGGTCAAGCACAACAAAGCCATCACGTGGATGTTAGCCAAACGCCATCTGAAGCACAAATTGGCCCGCTGGGTTATTACGCTCCAGGAGAACACATTTTCCGTACGTTATCGCCCCGGCGCATTGGACCAGGTGGCCGATGCACTCTCTCGTCACCCCAGCGGCGACTGCTCGCAATCCCGTCGTGGTGACAGTTGGATTTTATTTGCCCAAGGAGACGTTTCTAGAGCACAGCGTGATGACCCCAACATCGTGGCGGTAATTGGTGCTCTCATCTTCCCATCAGGAAGTCCTGTTTTCGTCCTTCGCAATGGAACCCTTTACCGCCGCGCGTGGCTCAAGCACCGCAGCGGGGAACACCAGCTTATCGTGGTCCCTGCGGCCTTGAGGTCGGAGATATTACGTGCCATCCAGGACTCTCCTGAGGGAGGGCACATTGGGCAGCGCCCAACTCTACGGAAGGTACAAGAGCGCTTCTGGCGGCCGTAGCCAAATGCGTAGGCATTTGCGTAGGCGAATGCGTAGCCAAATTCGCGCGTACGTTGTCCGCAGCGAAGTTTTCCAACAATGCAAGAGGATTCCTGAGAGTCAGCGCGGCATGTTCAGCCCCATCGCGCCTCCAGATATGGTTTTTCACAAGAACGGCATTGAAAACGCATGGCGTCTGCCAACCACGGCCGCCGGCAACTGATGCATCATTATGGTCCGTAGACTACGTGTCTATATACGTCGAGGTAGCGGCCGTGTCTTCGCTGGCTGCCAGTCCACGTAATCGACTTCCTGAAAGCAAGGTTTGAATAAAGACATGCACTGCCTGAGAAGCTGATATCCTGCCATTCCACCACGTTTTGCAGCCGCCAGCTACGCTCTTTTCTTGGCCAAGCGGGGGCGGATCACCATTTCTCGTCACCCTACCACCCGCAGGCTAACAGTATTATGGAGAGGATCAACCAGACCATCCAAGCGCGACAGGCACCATACGTGAAGACCAACAAGGCCGGAAAAATGTACTGGGACAAACATTTGCAGCCAGCCGCCTGTTCAGTCAACACATCCGTCCAATGTTCGACGGGAACTAACACCCTACGAAATCGTTTACGGGCAACTTCTGAACTTCAACATCGTAGCCTGCTTAGATACACCCGAGAAGGTCGTACAAGCCGTCGATCGGCAGGTGGCGGGCAGAAATATACGCAGAAAGGGTCGGAACAACGTTAGAGCTGCACAGCAGACGTAAAAGGCGTACTACGACCGTCGGCACCGGCGCGCACCGCAGTATGCTGTTGGTGACGAAGGGTGGGTTCAGCGAGGGATGCAGGCAGCTGGCCAGAAGCTACTATCAAAGTTTGGGAGACCATTCCTCTTCTAGCAACGCTTAGGAGAGAAGACCTAGCGAGTGGCTACCGTTTCAAGTAATTGGGGCGTCGATAGACGGAGAAGAGACACGTTCGCTGTACATATGTCGTGCAAGAGAAAAAGGATTTGTAGAATGGACTAACCTATCACTACGTTTTTTTTTAAGATTCGCAGCGTGCCTGAGTGTGATGGCCGCGAAACTCCGAGACCAAAAGCTGGAAGTGCGGCCTCCCTGCGGGCAATCTGACCAGTAAGGCTATGCAGCAGCAGTCAAGTAGGTGAAGAAGACGAAGGGGAAGCGGGGCTCGTGGAGAATAAGGCCTACCGTTCTTCCATCCCAGTCGCAGTTTCTCTCGGGCCCTCCGCTCGACCGGCTCTCATGGTGGCTCGGCTCCCCTTCCGCATGAGGCGGAAGAACACGAGCCTCCATCACAAGTTCGGCTCCCTCGGGGACATGGAGGGCGAGTTCAGCGAGCCCTCCTGGGTGGCCGTCACCTCGGACAGCGACATCATCGTTGCCGACGCGAACAACCACCGCGTCCAGGTGTTCGACCAGGACGGCCGCTTCAAGTTCCAGTTCGGCCAAGTGGGCAGGAGCGACAGGCATATATGCTACCCCAGCCGGGTGGCTGTGCCCCCCGTCGGGCACTTGGTGGTCGTCGATTGCCGCGTCACGCGCGTCGTAATCTTCGACCAGAGCGGCAACCTCCTGCGCAAGTTCGTCTGCTCCGACCAGCTCACTTTCCCGAACGGCGGTCGGTGAACGAGAAGCAGGATATATTCAACCACGCCCACCGCGTGACGGTGTCCATTCACATGGGCGCCTACCAGCGTCAGATCGGCGGCGAAGGCGTCACCAACTTCCCTGTCGCTGTGTGCCTCGGTGGCGCGGGGGAGGCGCTGGTGGCCGACAACCACCGCAACTTCAAGGCCACCGTGTTCACCGAGGACAGGGAACTCCTGAAGGCGTACGAGTCCAACACCAAGTACAGGCACTGCTTCGACGTCGCCTGGATAGACGGCGGATCGGGGGTTCTAGGGAGCAGGGTCTGCGCCATCCACATGTAGCACTTCGCGGAAGCGTCGCGGGTCGCTGTAGATGCGTCCCCCCCGGTACTACCCGTGCCGCCGTCTTCGCTTCTCTTCCCACCTCGTACGCAGCGTGGCCGCTCCTTGACAAGGCGTTCAAGCCGAAGAACAACATCTCCGAGGGCACGAACCAGTACGACCTGATGAAGCAGGTGGACGGCAACGCTGAGCTCGGGCAACTTGCGGCTGGCCGCCAAGCTTCCCGAGGGGCAGGACCTCAACGAGTGGGTGGCCGTCAACACGGTGGACTTCTTCAATCAGATCAACATCCTGTAAGGCACGGTGACCGTGTTCTGCAACCGAGAGCGCCGGCATGTGGCCCCAAGCACGAGTACAACTAGGCTGACAGAGCTCTCTCAAGTAGATCCGCTCATGTCCTTGGTTTACTTTAGGATCCGAGGCCAGCATTTGTATTTTTAAAGCTAAAGGCCTGGTGTGCGTCGTCAGTTGAAAGATCCATGGCGCCGTTCGGCCCTCCAACGGACGGCACCAGAAAGCGTCGCGGAGTGCAGCGCAGTGTGGAGAACACGTCACGGCACTCGAGGAGAACTGCTGCTTCTCGAGCAAAAAAATGCCGAACCCCAGCCACGCAGAACGTCGGTTCTTGGGAAGGGAAGATGACTGCGTTTATATAAAACGAAATAAAAAACAAAAACATTCCTCAGAGCAGTTAAGTCACTTCATATAGCGCAAGTGGAAATCGATGCTTCCGCATTCATAGCACGTAAGCAGACTTGCGTATCGTCTGGGAAAGCCATAGCGCGTTTGAATTCGGAACCAGTAAGCTTAATTACGTGCTCCGAGAGATTCTACGCGTTTATTTTGCCACAGAATGCGATCATAGGACTAAAGGCGAGCAGTAAATACCACATTTTTGTCGTTATCCACCATGGCCGGCTATAACAAAGACGCTTCGCCGATTTCGGATACGGGCTTACCTCGCCAAAGGGTTCCACAGACCCAATCCATGCGAGTTCTGAGCGGCTTGTGGACAGTCCAGGACAGCGCTCTTAATAGAAATTCTTCTAGCCGAATGAAAAAAAAAACTTATGGAGCTGCTCGGGTGCAGTCGTGGGCAGTCCGAAATGATACATTCAAGGGACCTGTTGCAGAGGACGCTAATGCACTAAGCATTAAATTCTAATCTGTGCGAGATTAATTAGCGTAAAAACGTTGCTGAATGAAAACTGAACTATAATAAGGAAATCGTGGGCGGTATGTATATTCGAAGCTACATGTTGTTCCGTTATGCTCTTCTAAAAAAACTTATGGAAGCCGAGGGAGCTCACTAAACGTACTTTTTAGAGAAGTGGTCAACAGCCTTCTTACTGCCGTATAGGTGGTAAAGATGGGAGATATCTTCAGAACTTCAAGTGAAATAGTGTTGCCGTAATAGCCCCCATGTCTAGTGAATTGTAAGTATTGTCCAAGAATTCTGTTTCTCGTCGCAAGCATATAAAATAGGATGGTCAAGCGCCGATTGTGCTAAACGTTTTAATTCCTGCACATAGCCTAACGAGCCCATCGTATACGACGGTATACCGTCTCAGCACCTTAGATTTTATTGTGGAAAAGCCCTGCTGAACGCTGCTGTATGTCCTGCAGTTTTGTAACTAACATCATATATTTCGCGCGCATCAAAATCCCCCGATGGTCTTTTCTCCAGCGCTCGTCGCATACAGGGCTATGGGCTTTTTGCCGTCCATTCCAATGGACCTCTCATAAAATGATGGGTCACTGCTGTCACGTCAGTAAGGAACCGGTCCGCCAAAACACTGGCGCTGTGGTAGAGCATTTAGAAAAGCAGGGTGAGACTATTGTGCTTTGGTCCGATCTGGCCCTGCCTCGTAAGTCTCTTGCTTCTACTGGTCATTTGGCGCCTGATTTTAGATGCGAAGCAGCTTATGGTCGAGCCTGTTCCCTCCGCCGTTGTGTGGGCGCCGTTGTGCGGCATCCACAGCCTCACTGCGCATGCCTGGCCAGGCACCGCTGATGATGATTGTGGCAGGAAGCCCCTAGCGATTGGCCAACCGAAGAATCCATCACGAGATAGCTTCGCGTTCAACCACCGTCATCACCTTCCCGTGGTGGAACCCTGAGTAGTATGTGGCATTTCTCCTCTCCCCTCCGACGCTCCTCTCCTCTCCAGCATTCCTCCTCTCCTCTCCTCTCCGGGATTGCGCAACGAATGGCAACACCTGCGGCTCCGCGCGGGATAATGCGAAGCAGCTTAGGGTTAAAGACGCGACGGTGGCCGCTGCATACTCCGCTGGGGGCGCCACTGTAGCTCCGCGGCATAAATGACGCGCGCGCGCGCGCTCCGCTCCCTGATTCTCCTCCCGCAACGCCGCGATCGAACTGAAAACTAATAGGAACTTGAGTCGACCCCATGGCTGCTTTGCATACTACTCAAGGTTTCCCTGCGGGAAGATGGTGAAATTTTTAAGTATGCTTTCGTGTGCCAGATTTCACCCCCTCAACGAAAAATGCTGCGCTACCCGTAAGAGGCTTCACTTGAGGGGACAAGGGGAACATAGCGGACAAAGGAACCGTTACTGTTCACTCATGATACACTTATGCCACGTGAGATGTGCGAGGCTGCTCCTCAGCAGAGAGAGTGACAGATGAACCAAGTTACAAGTCGTTGTCCTCACGTTTGCACCATCATCATTTCGCTGGACGACTGATAGGTGCCATATTGATTGTCCCTCTGTCGCGTTGTCACTGGGGGTGTCCTCACCCATATCTCTGGCCGCAGAGAGGGTTGAGAGTAGCAAGAAAAGTTGTAGGGCTCATTGGTTCCTAGTAAGGAAATAATGAGACATGACTACACACACACACAGGGCGCACGCACGCACGCACGCACGCACGCGCACAGACGCACACACACACACACACACAGCACGCACGCACACATAGCGCGCACGCACGCACGCGCACAGACGCACACACACACACACAGCACGCACGCACACATAGCGCGCACGCACGCACGCACACACACACAGACACACACAGCGCGCACGCACGCACACACAGCGCGCACGCATGCACACACGCACAGCGCGCGCACGCACACACGCAGACACACGCACAAACACACACAGCGCGCACGCACGCACACAGACACACAGTGCGCACACGCAGCGCACGCACACGCACGCACGTACGCACACACACACACAATGTTCAGGTATGCAAATGCGGCGTTGAGTGCGTGTAGCCTCCTCAGACTCGTTCTGGGTGCTGCTTTGCTCCTGGTAGGGTTAGGCAATTGTTGACTGTTTCCGCAATTCCCTACAGGATGTAGACTTAATTGGAGTGGTCACAGTGGAGACAGGAGGTATACGTTGGTGGAGTGTTTCGGTTGCACCAGCAACCACTTGAATGATCATGTGGCACGTGAGACCGTTAGAGTTGTGCTGGCTGCACACAAGGCCACGGAGGTTACATTCTCCACGATGCCTTTTTGTTCGTCGTTTCGCATGCCACAGGTAACCTCTAAATGGGAGCGTTTTTGCGCTCTTCTGACCAAATCTCATATTCTCTACTAGGATCACGTCCCAGTTCCATGCACCCGTAGGGCAATGGCGCTGGCAACCTCGCAATTAAACACCATTCTCTCCCTCGCAGTGGCGCTGGCGAGAGGCCGAAGAGAGCGCGTATTATTATTGGTACATGCAGCACTGGCGCTGAGGTGTGTTCAATAGTTGGCACTACCTTGAATTTCTTGAAAGAGGTACACAAAACGGCATTTGTACAACACGCCCGCAAACGTGTACACCCGTCTCTAGATTCTCGTTTCTCACCGACTGTCTTTAAATTTGTTTCTTAAAGGGACAGACAACTGATTTTTGTCGCGTATAGGTTCTCTAGCTCATATGAAAGCCAGCGTTTTATATAGCCCAGTAACCACAAGCAATTTCTAAACAAATTGGCGGAAATAATTTTAATTTGCCAGCAAACTTCCTGAAATCGGAAGGGTGGCGGTGTAGTGTCGAAACTTGACACTACAATGTGTCCCTGTCACGTGACCTGCAAACCTAGCAGCTACTGTAACTGCTGAAACGTTTATTTACGTAGTGAAAACCTTCTAACACAAGGTTGCACAAGTATTTTTACACAAGTATTTGTACAAGGTTAAATTGTATATGTATTTCTAAACATTATTTTGAAAATTTTAAAGACACGCCGCCCGCCGTCGCTGGGTTTCTCTCAGTGTGGCTAACCGAGTCTCTATGCCCAGAATCAACGGCAGCGTTCAGTAAACAGACCCAGTGCAGGAACTTTGACGATTCTGCCTGAGTCAGGGGAGTTTGTTCTGCCAAAATATTTGATTTCAGTTTCCAAATACGCCAACGGCCGCTTAAAAAAAAAAAAAAAAAAAAGTCTAGCGCCCGGGGAGATCGAACTTCCCACCTCCAAAACGTGAAGCCAGATTCTACCTATCGTCTATCCCAACAGATGGGGCATTCGTGCAAAATAGACCGTTGCATTAAAAAACACATAAAGAAACAGGAAAGTCTGTGATTCAAACTTTTTTAGCTGGGGACAGGTTTTTAAATATAGTTTTTCATTTCGCATACAGAAAAAAGTAGGTTGCCGAGCTACTCTGTGTCATGGTTGCCAGCATTATTTTTGGGAGGGACACATACGGCTCGTACATCTAAAAATTTCGATTTAAAAAGTTCTAGGTCGTTATCAGCAAAACTATTTCTCGTCAAGGTGCTTTAAGTGATGCCCTTTCATTTTTTGGGATAGACAATATATACTCGACAAAAATCGGTTGTCTGTCCCTTTAATGTGCCACAGCACTACGTACGGCCAATGCAATTCACGGCGCTGACGAAGTTCCCAAACCGCACATAGCAATCCAGACACGCGTTCAAGTTACAAAGAATAACGGAGTAAACATTTTACTAAACGACTCCTCGGAGTGGTGTCGTTCAGGCCGCCTCCTTAGTCGTCCTACGCGAATGCAGGAGCCACTGGAATTGCCGACGGTCCGTTCTTACAGGTCGCCGGGGCCAAACTCGGCCTCGTGCAGAACTTGCAGGAGCTTAATCTTGGTCAACGAACGCTGATTGAGTGGCAGGCGCTTTAAGTTAACCGCCAGGAACAAGCAGAACAGCTGGTCCTCGTCGAACGAGCGGTACTGCTCCGGCACCATGGCGACTCTCGCCATTACTGAGGCGCAGCGCAGCTCGTCAACGTCCTCGGTAGGGGGCGCCTCCGACGCCTGGCGTGGGTCCTCGCCGTCTCCCGGATCGGTCGCGACCGGCATCTTACGCGGAGGGCGACGCCTGGGAAGAGCGTACGGGTTGAGGGTTTCATTAGTAAACACGGTAAATCCACGGCTTCATACGGAAGAAAAAATTTCTTGGGCACATATATAGCGGACTGATCAGTTAGCATTCCAATGGGGCTTGCTACTTAATTTCCCACGGGAATAAAAATCACACGGCACGAATACTTGAAGCTCTACAAATACATACCAAAGCTCACTACAGCCTAGCTTGCTTATTTTTAAAGCATGTGACTTATGTACTGAAATAAATATTCAAACCTCGCGCTCGCTACACATCTAGCGCCATCTAGTTAAAACTAGATAAACCAAAATGTCTTCCTTGGTACTTTTTAAACAAGCAAACTACGCCATAAGGAACCTTTCTAAGGATTTGTAAACCTTTTCCTATTGGTACACGATGCATTTTTAAAGCCCGTGCGTCATGAAATAATAAGTCCCGCACAAATGTGGTCAGGTGAGTGGTTTGAAGGAAAACCTAGCGATTACCGGACTTTTTACTGTTACATCATGTTCGCGCCTTTTCTCTTCGTTTTTAAAGCGAACCTTTCTGTGTATCACTGATGGGGCATGTCGCCTGAAAACTCACTGAAGCAAAGCCAACTTTCTCTGACGATGATGATCGTGCGTAAGTGAAAGAAAAAAAAAACTGGTTCCCGCAGTTTGGAGTTGGAATCGAACCTTGGCCTCAGGAGTTCTGAAGCCAACGTCTAAGCGACTGCTCTATGCCACCAATTTTTTTCTTCTTTATTGCCGGTATTCGACATAACGCAAGTAAATCAACACACCACATACAACAGGCACACACAAAAAGCAGCCAGTCGTGACTCCGACTTGGCTTGCGCTATGCCGCCACGGACGAACCATTTTTGATTTGGAGATGGGCGCATGGACGTGCAAAATTAGTAAAAAAAGATGTGCACCCCGCCGGCTAACGACGACGATGGTTGCACGCGAAGCTTTCTTCGTGCGAAACCAAACGCCGAAGGGTCAAAGTCAATGCAGCTGGGATCAAAAGTTCAAACTGCGTGCGAGTCAAAGTTAAGGCTGAGCGAGTCAAAGCCCAAACTCTCTGCGAGTCAAAGTCCAAACTCAAACGACAACCAAGAAGCACCTCACGAGAAAGCTTCGCGTTTAGCGATCGTCGTCCTCAGGAGGAGGGGTGCTTGGTTTTTTGAAGCCAATGACTTCGACAAACTTCGACTGCGCCAACTATACGCTACGGCTACTCCAGGTTCAAAAGCACTCCGCGGCTCTAGTTTTCCTGTGCTTTTTATATAGCGTTTAGGTTTTTACTGCGTATTAGAGATGGCGGAAGAACTGAAATGCATGACCACCACCCTCCTCCTCCTCCTCCTCCTCCTCCTCCTCCTCCTCCTCCAGACCTCTCGTCGCGTCGCGCGGACCAGCATGCTCCAAGCGCATGCTAGTAAATGCGTATTTGAATGTCGCGCCATATGAGCCACCATCAAGCCAAAACCACCGCCATATTACTACATTATAGGTTGTGTTCGTGTAGCGCGCCAAGTCAACACCGTCGGCGGGATTGTCACATTGGTTTGGCGGCTTTGGCCATTTTTTGCGCGCCTTTCCGGCGAGGCTTTTGTGCACGGCTCTGTTGTCATGCAACAGAGCCAACCCGAAGTCGAGCACTATGCACGGGAACCAAGTAAAACCCCTCCCCCACCCCCACTCCCTCTTCCCTCCCCTACACACTTCCACGCGGTCCACGAGAGCGTACAGTCATGGACAAAAGAAATGCAAACACGAAAATTTGAAAAATATTGTTCGTGGCGAGCCAGAGTACATTTTGCGCCAGACTGCATTTCGCGCAAGTGGCGCCGAAATGTACCAACAAACGCAGGTATTGAGCGCTGCCTGCTCCGGAAGTAAGCATCTTCCCGGATACCTATGGTGTAAACCAGATAGGTCCAACCATGCTGGGAAGGCTTTTTGGTCGCACTCCCTCACCAGAGAAGGGTCTGGCCACCCTGGTGTAGTAGTTGGCCGCCGCCTCCCACGACTAAACAACTCAACTCTCGGCCCTCAGTTCCCAGCAGCTGCAGAGCAGTAGAGCACCTTTCTACGGCGGCGGTCAGAACAGCGATAACATCAGAGGGTGTTAAGAATCTCGGGGTCCGGACAGGCCACCTTCGGAAATTGACCCTGGCAACGTTCAACGCACGCACCTTGTGAAGTGAGGGAAGCTTCGCTGTACTACTAGAGGAGCTCCCGCACATTAGGTGGAATACTATAGGGTTAAGCGAAGTTAGGACACGAGAGAGTTTTTCGGAGCTAAATACAGGGCATATTTTATGCTGTAGAGGGCCCCATGAGGAACAAGACCCGGAGTGGGATTCCTAATTCATAAAGAATTAGGAGGCAACGTCGAAGAATTCTTCACCATTTACGAAAGAGTAGCGGCTGTCATGATCGTTAGAGATAGTACAGCGCCAACAACTAGCTACGATAATGAAGCCGTAGACCTAAAGCCTGATGGTACAACAAAAAAACGAAATTGACTTCATTTTAAGTGGCAGCCCAGGTATTGTGCAGGACGTAGAAGTGCTAAGTAGGATTCGGTGAAGCGATTATAGGATAGTTAGCTGCAAGGTAAGCTTAAATCTCGAAAGGGAAAGAAGGAAACTCGTGAAAAGTAAGAAACCCAGTATGGAGTCAGTCAGAGCCAGGACGGCGGAGTTCGAGATAACTCTGCCACACAAATTTGCGCTTATCAACAATGAGAACGAGGACAGTGTAGACAAGCTGAATGACAATCTAACAACTGTCTTCACAGAATCTGCAGCAGCTGTAAGAGAAGCAAAATATAGGAAAGAAACTGGAAAACTGGCCAAGAAAACGAAGGAACTAATTGCCAAATGTAAGAACTTGAAAGTGTCAAGTACGGCGGATCGGAGCGAATTAGCCGAGATGTCGGCACTGACACAAAAATTTTGCATCTTGTTTTTTTTGTTGCGATAAGTAGCTAGTGACCTACTTATAACCTGTAGAAACCTCATTTGCTTCAGCGTGCGACGGTTGTTTAATTAGAGGCATTTTCAATGCGGCCAGTCACAGTTTCGGTTTCAGCGAGTGCCGCGAAACGATGGATTTTGTGGATTTTGTGTGAACAAAGCTGACCACGTGACCGTCGGAGGGATATCACAGAGCAGAGCCGCCGTAGCACTGTCGAATCCGCATCGACGGCAGTTTCTGCGAATGCCCCCACGTACTGATCTCGTGAGGCGCTTAATTAAAAAGCGACCGTAGATGTGACGCAGGCGCTGCGAGTGCAAATGCTACCGCGGCTAAAGAACGACGCGCGACGCTCGAGACGGTGGGTGAAGACGGGCGCTCGGAGCAGCCGGCCGGTCCGCGTACAGGTCCGCCTACAGATGTTGTTCGGCTTAGCACTGCGGCGGATATTCGAGTGCCGCTCTCGTAAGCGGTGCAGATGACAATTTTTAATGCAACTCGCCATCGCATCATTAACTCCTTTCTCATGTAAGCCACCATGGTCGGGACTTGGGGACAATTTCGTGCAGCGGTAACAAGCTATCACTCGAGCTACCTACGCCGGCCTGGGCCACTTCGCGGCCGTGGCCGCCGCCTGCACAGCGACCGTGCGGCTAGCTCAGTGAGCTTTTCGCGCCTCCGGCGCGTTTTCGCATCCAATGGTAATAGGCAGCAATAGAAACAGAGTGCCTGGAATCGCTGTAGAACTTTGGTCGCGGCCAGCTGCCCGATTAGCTGACGAAATCACGGCGCCTCCGCCGCCAACGATCGGGTAGTTCGTTCTCGAGAGCAGAAGCTCCGCCCTCCGGCCCTCCGATTGGAGCGGCGAGCGGACGACCGGCGAAAAACGCCGGTAGTGCGGAAGCGGCAAACACAAACTCGTGACGTGTTTGGATGTTGTTTATTTACAATTGCGCGTGGTCCTCTGCTGGCTGCTCGGTTGCGTTTCGCACACTTCAAAATTGATTTTAAATATGTTCCAGGCTGTATTCGCCGCTGATATTTTGCAGATGATGTATATGTGTTCCCACCAATCTATCTGCGAAGTTATTTCGCCTTCAAAATTTTGTGTCAGTGCCCCTTTAACAGAAGTAAAATAAACGACATTCGTGCATTCAACATCGCAGTGATCGAGGGAACGTTGCGAATTGGAGGAAGTTTGAAAGCAACTAAGAGTCCGGGAACAAACGCCTGTTAAGAACACATTACTAGAAATTAAGAAGAAGAAATGGACGTGGGCAGGGCATGTAATTCGAAGGCAAGATAACCGTTGGTCATTAAGGGTAACAGAGTGGATCCCTAGAGAAGGCAAGCGTGGCAGGGGCGGCAGAAAGTTATAATTGGCAGATGAGATCAAAAAGTTTGCAGGGATAAATTTCGCAGTTAGCATAGGACCGGGATAATTGGAGATTAATGGGAGAGGCCTGTGCCCTGCAGTGGGCGTAGATAGGCGGGTGATGATGATGATGAAGAGAAAGCTAGCCATTGGCAAAGACAGGATGTACGCACTCAGAAAAGAACAGCGTAACGTTACGCACAATGTGGACGAGATAATAAAGGTAGCAGAATGATTCTACAACAGGCCGTATGCCAGGGACGTTAGATCGGAAAAACTAGTGAGAGTGCAAGCTTAACTGTCGATGTCCTTCTAGTTACTATAGAGGAAATAGGAAAGGCTCTCAAGGACATGAAAAGAGGAAACGCGGCAGGTGATTACTGCATAACCGTGGATTTTTGAACAAGGGAGGAGATATAATACTGGAAAAGCCTGCTGCACTTTTTTCGGAATGCTCAATGACTCAAAGAGTGCCCATAGCCTGGAAAAACGGTAACATTACTCTGATTCATAAAGAGGGAGATAGCAGTGACCTTAAGAATTACAGACCAATCTGCCTACCATCAGTTGTCTACTATACTCGGTGACAACTTAAGAACGCCACCGGAAGTTGCCGCTGTGCCTTATCACCGTAGCCGGATGTTTCTCCGCGCGGCGCAAGTAGGGCGTTACTGGGAATATTTTGAACATGGCGTGAGCCGTTCCCGTGATTTTTTGGACTTCATATGCTTATAAACGACTCCAGTGACGACAAACAAACTGCGTGAGACAAGGCAGACGATATCACGCATTCATAGCAAACCCCTTTCAAAACGCGCGCGCACTGACATCACGGGTCCGGCGCTTTGGCGGAGTGATACACTACATGAGGTGGTGCCGTTCTTGAGTTGTAACCGAGTATAGTTCTCTATAAAAGTTATTTCTAACCGCAACTGTACATAACCTGGATTCCTCAACAACGCAGCGAGCAGGCTCACGGATAACATCGATGTTGTCGATCATCTGATAGAAAAATTCCGGAGAATACACTAAGCCCGTTAACATGGCATTAACAGATTATGAGACAGCGTTTAACTCGGTGCAAACAGCGGCTGTGCTAAAAGCATGAAAGGACCAGGGAATAGAAGAGACCTACATAAGACTCCTAGGCGACATATATAAGGATTGCATGGGCAGGATATAACAATTCGCAAGCAGAGCGATAAATTCCAGATCCAAAAGGGAGTAAGACAGCGAGACAGCATCTCACCAAAACTATCACAGAATGTGTGGAGGGGTATTCAGAAAGCTTGACTGGGAAAACAGGATTAAGGACAAACGGGGAATATTTGAGCCATTTGCGGTTTGCCGACGACATATTATTGCTAAGCGTGTCTGCAGAACACCTTCAAAAAAGGCTTGAGGGAGTTCAATCAGAAAGCCTGCAGCCGTGGGGCTAAAAATAAATATGCATAAGTCTAAACTAATGAAGAATAAGCCCGTTTGTTGTAAGCAGCGGCCACCAGGGGCGCTGCTTAAGTTTCTCAGCAGAAATTTTCATCGCAAAAGGGACCCCCCAAAATCGGTCCCGAACGACACGGCGTGTTAAACAGTCAATCAATCTAACCAGTCACCCAAGTCGCTACCTTGGTTTCTGAAGATGCAACAAAACAACTTGACTTCAAAACCGAACTTTCTCAATGTGCAGTTGAATCCCAACTCCAAGTGAGTATTTTATAGCAGATTTTGAGTATGGGCTAGTTAGTAGCGGTAGTAGCGCAAAAAAAAAAAAAAGGCCACGACCGAGGGGGGCGACGGGCACAAGCGCTACTTCCAACTGAGCTTTATGGAAAAAATGCGCGAATTTAAAGGAGCCATGAAGAGAAAATACAACTTCAAAGAACTAGGATTCAGTATCTCACTCAGCTCCATTACAGCCCCAAAAGGTGTTTTTTTAACGAAAAAAAAGCAAGAATTATTTAAAAACTTTCAAATTTTGCGCCACAGTGACATGTTATGAGCAAGAATGACGTCATACGGGCCAACAATAAAACAATTTTTGGTGCATTAACTGCACGTTAGCATTCAAGTGATGCGGTCAAATGGAACTAGAGGCCCCATTACAGACGTCCAGTCATGTGTCGTCGCGACAGGTCAGTCAGGCGGCCGCCAATCGCACAAACAAGGTTCTGTGACGTCATAGAAAAGTTGCCGGAAATTGGCTAGGGGGTCGCGACTGCTTCACACGTTTTCTTCAATATCTTCGTTATTTGTTCGAAGATTGTGATGATATTGGTATCATTGTTATCGGGACTAAGCAGTCTTTCTAATAAACCCAACTTGTATTTTGTCTTCATGGCTCTTTAACTTTAGCGATGTAGCTAAGGACGAAATTTTAAAAAAATTAGAGGGAAAGAATGGGGTCTGGGGGTGCAGGTAGGGGGGGGGGGGGTTGGAGGTTCATCGGAGAGATAGAGAGAAAGAGAGAGACAGAGAGAGAGATAGAGAGAGAGATAGAGAGAAAGAGAGATCGAGAAAATGCTTATTAAAAAATAAACATCATCGTGAGTAGAACAAACTGAGTTTGTGCTAGTTAAGGCAGCAGTTTGTGCTCAGGTTAAGGCAGCAGGATCGGAACAATCGCCTTAGCGCGCACGCCCTCACCCCCCTATTTTTTTTTCTTCGGCAGAGCTGCCAGCCACAAAGTTTCTTCTGGAGCGTGCCTAGTGTGCTCTAGGTTTACTTCTCCCCCTACATTTAGCCATCATCTGACTAACAGCCTCTCCCTCCTGCCAGGGATGGCTGCCACGTGATCCAGAAACCTCGGACCGATTGCGTAAGTCGTTCTTTTTCGGTTTCCTATTCGAGTGACCGCCACCCATTCCGTGCCTTTTTTAATGCAAAATTTCCGAGAAGCTGTTCTTTTTCATGCGTACTAAAGTGTAACCGGCGCGTTATAGGCCGAGCCGAATCCTGTAGTCCTTGCACGTTCTACGGGACACAAAAATAATCTCCACGCGTATACACCAACCAAAAACTGCACCGCACGAAATCTTCGGGACCGTTCCCCGCTTGAAAGAGTGTGTACCAACCATGGACGGGCGCAGACGGGCGTCTAGAAAGGGTAGTTCGTGTTCCAGCAGGTCCCGCTGGCCCCCGGAGAGATTGCACGGACGCCTCCTCTTTCGCTTGAAGTATGAGTCCCGCAGGGTGCGATACTGGGTCCTGCCCTTTTCCACTGTGAAATCTAAAAAAAAGAAAAACTCTAAGAACCTGGCTTTCCCGCTTATTTAGGCCATGGTGAGAGCTCGGTTAAAATCCCGGGCCATCTACACTAACGCGAAACTTGGGCAGGGGCGAAACATGCAGTGTATTAGTGTATTCTTAGCGCCTTGGCGCTTTTGCCAACGGAGATGAAACCGTCTGGGGCAGAGGTACACAGCTTTGCTGTGAAAGTCTCCTGTCTTAGAAGCAGCTCCAGCGCGAGGCGTAAACTCGTGTACTCGTGTTTTAGTACCATGACTATACGAGGCGACAATTACGACGACGACAGGAGACGCCAACAGCCCCAGCCCCTAGGGGGTTTGGCCTCTAAAATTATCAAAATCGGAATTATCGGATCAATGTTCAAGCCACTCTGCTATACACACACCGAGCCCTTTAAAGTTGGCTTTACTACTACGCGCACTTTCAGTGCTGGGAGGACATTTTGCCAGGGGCAGTGTAAGCAGTCGGATATCGAAGCGGGAAGTCCATAGGTGTGCTTGTTATAACAATGCCCCCGAAGACCGCACAAACCTTCCTCATCTGCCATCGTCCTCGTCTTTTTGCGCTAAGCCTCCCATTCAGTATGTACCAACTAGCCCAATAGCACGTTTTATTGAAGTACCTTTGCGAAGTGTTGAACGCCGACTGCCTTTTAAGTCGGCTATACGATATGAACAATTGCAGTGCTGAAAAGACATTTTTAGCGTTAATATAAGAAGTCTGATTTTGTCATGTGACGACTCCAGCACCTTGATTAAATACCTTAAATACGTTCATCCCTATGGAGCGCTACATAATGTCTCCCCTTAAAGTGACTAAAATGCTATCGACCACAGGTGGGCTAGAGATATTTTTCGGGGGTGTTAAACGCCACTGGTAAAAAAAAAAGTAAAAAGAAAGAGACCCTGCGTATCAGCCAAATTTGAGCCATTTTACAGATTCCTATTTTTTACATAATATAACTATTCGGAGTATAAATAGCACAGACAAAAAAGCGCGAAAAGACTGGGGAGTTTGGGAAGCGGCGCTCGGAAAATTTGGGGGATGTTCTTACACCGAAACAACCTCCCCCCCCCCCCCCCCCCCTTCGCCGCGACCCTGGCTACGCCTGTGATATACACAAATGCGTTGGTCAAAAGAAGAGATTTTTATGTGCTAACACGAAGTCCTTAAAGCTTTTTATGCGGCGAAAGTGGGAACCTTCCTCGGTGGGATCCACATACAAATGCTACGCATTTAAAATTCGCGGTTTTGCGCGCCCCAACTACACGAGGGTTAGGCCGCGCACGTGGTGGCGGGCTTCGGAGTCCAGCGTACACACCGGCATTCTTTCTCGCTCCCTCGAAAAATTAAAAACAAAAGAGCAACCTCTTGCTCAGCACCGCAACGCCTCAGCCACTGCATGCGACGGCGTCAAGAACAGACGCCGCGAGCATCGCAGAACGCCGGCTGGGAAGAATAAGGCTGTGGCCATCGTCAGGCGATGCTGTGGCATTAGGTATAACATGGCGTTCCTTGCCAGCGCGCAGACGCCGACCTGAACCAGTACAAAACACGGGCATGACTGGCGCTACAAAAATAGATAAGCTCTTGAACGCGTGGTACGACCGTAATAAATTGTCATTCAAGTTATCGTCTGCAAGAACCGCCGAGAAAAGAAGGTTTCTGGAACGCTCTGCAACGCGGAACAGTTGGCGCGTTTTTACCAGGGGCGTGGTTACTGGGCACTTCTATTCGACTGCAAGCTGTCGTCGCTACCGCTTTCAGATAATCTTCCTAAAAGATACGCGAAAAGATAAAAAGAACCACAGAACGGACAAGTACGGGAAAGAAGGCACTTTTGGAAGAAACCCATACCTTTCGAACGTGCGTTGTTCCTTCCTCGGGGTCGCGTCAACAAGCAGCCGCAGGTTCGTAATTGTTGCCGACGCGTCCGCTATACTTCCAAAGGCAAGCAATGGCGCTGCGAGCGTAAGCGACACCAGGTGAAATATCCTCGTGCTAGCAGAAACAGGCAACTTCATTTTGTATTTTGGTTGTGTATTTAAAATTGTTTAATGAGCGTAGAGGTTTCTTGTCCGACTCTTGTGAAAGTCGAAGATGCGTTATGTTATCCTGGCTACCACATTTACCAGCGTGTGCCTAACACAGAGCGGCCATAATTCGTTAAGAGCAGCAGAAGACAAAGTAACAAAACCCACCGTGACTTCGGGAGCTTGGGCGACGTCGATCCAGGTAGCGTCCCGGCTTGAGAACTCCTGGAACACGGAGCGGTGGTCCCAGAGCGGTGGTCGTCTGCTTCTCTGAGACGCTTCTTGCAGACGACCTCTGTAGAGTAGCAGACGAGAGTTTTTCTGTTAAACAGCGCATTTAGGTGCGGGCAACAGGGGAAGGCACGCATGCACGGCATGGTAGAAAAGAAGTCGGTCGAAGTAATTGGCGCGAAAAGTTAATTAGATCTTCGCCTTCAAAGCATGCAGGCGGACTTCAGTGCTTAGAGATATCTTTTTGGCGACAAGATCAATGTAGTTTATTTTTTCTCATACATCACTTTTGTGAAAATTGCTAGCCGACATCTGTTAGGGGCCGAATGTTGAGCAGACATGAATTTGTCGAATTTCATTAGCTTTTGCCTCTATACGTTATTAATCCGCAAAAAAAAAACTTGCTCTGCGTTCATAGATAAAATTCGGTTATACCTGTTATGATCGTGTGCGTGCATGCAAACATGTCAAAGTGAAGAGCGAAAAGACATTAACCATTTGCTCTTGCCATGAACATTCTCACACTCTTTAAACTTTTTTAACGTAAATGCACCTTCGGGTATCACAGCCTTTCGTTACATATAATCAGTTTTTAGAAACCTTTTTTGCGTGTCTTCCTTTTGAGCGAACTGAGTTTAACTGCGTCGATGGGGGTGGTCCTTGGATAATTCCGGTTGGTACTGATCCACAAGCACAGAAACGATTTGTCGGATGCCCTTCGAACAAGCGCAGCCCACAGCCGCCGTGGTTGCAGATGTTCGGCCCTCCCTGAGTCATTTGTCGACACAGCACGCGTGAATCCCGTGGCCACAAGCAAGCACGATAAGAATGCCCTAGACTCAGTCTCACACCACACCCGACAGCTGCTCCGACTCGAGCGTCTCTGGTAGGAAGATTCAAGTGAGGAGGTTGTCAAGTCCAGCTTGAGACATGCCTCGTGTCCGTACTGAGCGTGGCAAGCCGACTAAGCACGGACCCATAGCACCGCAGTCCGTTAGTCAGTCCGCAATCTGACGACTCGGTCGGTAGACAATCCCGTTAGAGAACCATCTGTAGTAGAAGGGCTGCTGCAATGGCAGCTGTCACCTTGTGGTCGGTGGGTCCTGAAAGGGAGGCGTCGCAACCTGCGGGCTTCCCAAATCCAGGATGCATGAGGGCAGCCAATAGCCTTGCTCGTAACGGTCTCTCGTGGACTCGTCTTGGCAAAGTTCCATTCACTGTCATGCCGCCCGTGTCCGACACAGACCCAGGAGTGCGGGGAGAGCCTTGGTGAGCCTGATCCTGGCAGCGCCGAAGGAGGGGGCTGTGAAGAGAGTCAAGACCACGAGCTCCCTGTCACTGCTGAAGCCAGCGGAGCTTGAAGACGCCTGGATCCCGCCAGCACAGCTCGTGCCATGGCCACTCGGAAGATAAACGCAGCTACGTTCTTCCCTCGAGGGCTGGCTTAGCCGCCTAGAATGCCGAGGCACCGAGGTTTGCAGGAGCTACAAAGTCTGACTGGTTTTCACCGTGTAACTTGCGCACCAAGAATTGTTCCACGGACGGGACATCTATGGGCCGGCCTGCACTGGGGCGGGCCGTGATCCCAAAAGCGGATGCGGAGACCATAGAGTTTCTTACAGTATATACTTACTAAGAAACTCTATGGCGGAGACAGGTGTGAAGACCGAATGGGATGCTGCCGCTTCGGAGGTCCCGGATGACAGCCTTGATTCTTTCCAGGTTATAGCGGTGATCAGACGCCCCCTCGAAGATACGAGGCGATGGACACAGATTTGGGCGCCGTATCGGGATGATGAGCCGTACGAGGTACAGGTTCTAGTCCTGGGGCAACTTGAAGAAATTGCACTCGAAGAAGTACCATATGGTACTTGGGGCGAAGTGCGATTTCAATTGAACATCTATTGGTAGATGTTTAAGAATGCGAGAGAATGTTTCGCAAAAAGAAAAGGAGCATCTTGAAAAAGAATTTGCAATCGAAAAAGTAAAGCCTGTGGCACTTGGGGCTAAGCGGGCGGAGAGGGAAAAATAGCGGAAAGAAATTCTCAAGAACTAAGGAAGTAAGAACACCGCCCTGCATATACAAAAAGAAAAAATATAAAAAGAAACTGAACTTAAAAAAAGTACACGACACTAGGGCGAAGTGACGCAAGCAGGAGAAAGAACTAAAAAAAATCCTTAGACTTAAAGGAGTACTGACACGAAATTTCAAAGCTGAGATAACTATGTAAAACGCTTCCTTTTTATCAGGAGATATCTCCCAGCAAGTTTCAACAGCAACCGCTCCGCGAAACATATTTAAAATCCATTTTAATCTTCGTCCGCACGAGAAAGCCCAGAGCGGGCCGACGTGACATCATCTGCTACTTGCCCCAAACTGCCGACGTCGGGACTCCCGTGACGAAGCCGGCGCGCTGGCTGTGGTTGGCGCGCGCTGCTCGGGCGTGTGTTCACGTCATGGTTTTTGGACTGACGTCATGCTGCCCGGGCCTGTGGGGACGGCGAAGACCTCGGCCGGTCTGGGCGCGCGCGTGCGCTCGCTCGCGCGCGCTTCCAGAGAGGCAGCGATACGGCAAGAATGGTGACGTCAGGTGATACATCCTGTCATGGCGGCCGTTCGGCGTTTTTTTGTCGAAACTGAAACTGGCACGAATAAACGACGCCGTAAATTAATGTTTACGCTGCGCTCGACCGTCTAATGTGTCATTCTATGATTAGTGGGCTGGTAGGCACGCATAACAGCGAAAAAAACGTAACGCGAAAAGTTCGTGTCAGTACTCCTTTAAGCAAGAATACTACCCTTCAAAAAGATAAGGAGGAACTCTAGACGGAAATTAAACTGGAAAAAAAAAAGTTCATGATACTTGGGGAGTACTGGAACGAGCAGAAAAAGATGCTAAAAGAAATTCTTGGCATAGAAGAAAGTAAAAAAAAAGCGCCCTGAAGAGCGAGACAGAAAGATCCCCCCAAAAAATTTTACTCGAAAAAGAAAATAACAGGGCACTTTTGGGCAGAGTGGAGGAACGAGAGAAAACAGCTGAAAGAATTTACCCAGATGGAAGGAAAATTTGCCCTAGGAAAGTGGACATAAAAAGAAAAAATATACTTGAAAAAGAAAGATTGATAGAACTCAGGGCGGAGTGAGAGGAGAGGGAAAAGGAAACGTTAGAGAAAGAAGAAGCTCGCGCGCTGCCCCCTATGCCACTCCCACGACCGCGGGAGACTGGTGCTGGTGATTTATTAAGAAAGAAGGGAAGAGGAAAGAGCTGGGGATATTGTTGAACTCAGTCGGGGAGTTCACCCTCATACAACCCAGTCCAGGGAAGGGGAGGGGGGTTTCAAAGGATAGGAAGAGAGAAAGAGGAAGGAAGGAAGAGAGTGGGGCGCAGTCTATGTAGCGTTCGTTTCGTCCACGGCGCGACGGCTACAAGCGCTGAACTAGTCCTGTCACAACTAGGAAGTTGAGGAGGTGCTGGAAGACTCGGTAGACTGCCTGCATCGCTTCCAGCTGACGCCCTCCCCAACGTCCTGGCAGGGGCCGTTTGGCTGTTCCAGGCACGCGGGGCTACCTTCTTGAGCGTGGTCTCCTGCCAAGGGCGGCTTCTTCTCCCTTTGACAACCACACTCCGCAAAATTTCGCAGGATATACCTCGGTCCAGTTTTATTTTTTAAGCTTACGTTTTTGTCCAAATTTTTTTTCTGTTTGTCCTAATTCTCTTGTGTGTGTTGCCATATGTTTCTGTGCATCTCTGTAGATGCGCCCCCCCACACCCCCTGGCGGGAATTGTGCACTCCATGAATGACATCAAATAACAATTAACTGACAACAACATTGGACGACGACAGCATCGGACCCGCCTCCTTCTTCGAAATTACGGCAGTGATTCAACTGCCCTTTACACCGACGCCACTCCCTACCCCCGACAACGAGCACACGTAGCTGCCGTAGTGCGCTCCGACGCCACCACCCTCGTTGCTTCCAGCCTGCAGACAGCATCAACGAGCACGGCAGAAGAAGCCGCTATAGCCGTCGCCATCGCTCACGCTACGTCTCCAACTGTCACGGTGCTCGCCTGCCGCCGCTACGCTCAAGGCAGAGTTTCCACCCTGGCACTCCATATCATGTCCCAACGCTGCACTCTACCCATTACCCGCATTGTGTGGACACCGAGCCACACATCCGTCCCTGGAAACGAACTGGCTCACGCCACGGCCCGCGATCTTCTTACCCGGGCCCTCCCAGACGAGGCCTGCCGCCCCAACCTAGACCACGGTCCCCCTGCTCTGACACCCCTCCAACAAACCTACACCGACATCCTGTACCACTACAGGGCCTCCCGACGCACTTATCCCCCTCCCCGCCCTTCGCTCTCCGTTTCCGATGCCCTGCATCTAGCGTAGGCTTCAAACTCACACATACCACAACCGCATCTCCCCCACCTGCTATGCACCCAACTGCTCACGCTGCGACGCTCCCAACACGACCCTGCACCTTGTCTGCACCTTGTCCCTGAACCCTCGACCACCCGATCCCCCTTCTGTAGAGCGATGGGAGATCGCGTTGCGCAGTTGCCAGCTCGAGGGCCAGGAAGCCCTGATCTCTCGGGCGAAGGCGGCAGCGACCCGGCGTGGCCTACCGGAATAGGATGGCCACCCACCGCTCCTAACTCTTTCTCTCCCCTCCTCTCTACCTTTTTCTGAATAAATGTTTTCCAACCAGCCAACCAACAACAAATCCTGATTAATAAATGGAGGAAAATGTCCTGCCGAGTATCAGTACACGTGGTTCCATGTTTCATATTACGCATTTTCCATTATGCAATCCTGCACAAATGGGAAGGGTCCTCGGGTAGAAAACGTGGAGTGGAGTAAGTCGGATGCAAGGCCATCAAGCACACGCCTCTGCTGCGTGTGTGAGAAAATGTTTAGCTTATCCGCAACCATTTTCGGAAACGTGACTTGAGAGAAACTGTACCAACACGTGTAACATAACAGCTTGGACCTGAGGAAATCGTTTTTTGACCAGTGTAAACGGCGGGTGTGGTGGATATTCCCTCAGTTCCACGGGGCACTGGTGTACCTGACAATCTCCCTGGGGGGTATGTTGAGGCCAATCCCCCAGGGGATGGCGTTTTGCCCTTAGCTACTTAAGCTTTTGGTCAAAATCTCTGCCTCATTGAATGATTCTCGCAATGAGGTTGCTTGTTTCGTGAGGGATGAAGTAATGGAGGTTTATTTTCAAATGCAAAGATATTTGATTGAGCTGAGTGCAGGAAAAGCGCGCGTGGAAGGTCAGGTGTTGGAGCTGCGCAAGCAGCTCGACACTGTGCGGGACTGCGCTCGGTCATCGGTGGGCGTTCTCGGGGCTGGCCCGGCCTCGTTTGCTGAGGTGGTGGGGCGCTCGGTGGATGCTTCGTCCGGCTGTCCTGCCTCGCCTCCTCGGTTGCGTCCGTCGTCTTTGGGAGTGCCGTCTGCTTCTCCTGGGGTGGTGTCTTCCGGTAACGATTGTCAGCCGGAGTATTCCCTCCGCCTGCGGCTCAAGGGTCCTTCGGCGACTCCTGCCAGGGACACAGCAATACTGCTCAGCCAATTCCATGAACAGCCGGTCAGCCACACTACGTCTACAGTCCATACACTCAAGACCCCAATCTCATGAGTCCAGGACGTGATTTTTCGGTAAAGTTTCGAATAAAACGGCGAAAATAGGAGGCCAATCCAAAAAAAAAAAAAACTGCATTAGTCTTTCAAGCAGGCTGGTCGCGGGAAATTGAGGAGGTTCAAAATTAAGAACTAGCGGATCATCTTGGTTCATCGCGGAACTTTCACAGATAATGCTCCTGTCTTTTTAGGAGGACGGTGTGTTGTCGGGTTATTCCATATTGCTACTTTGGGTCCTTTTGTTGGATGGATGGCTATCTACCACTGGCGATGACGCGGCGTCAGGATCATCGTCCAGCAGTTCGTCTGGAATGGGGCGCTGACGGACCACAGATGCCACGCCTCCCGCCCGGGGCGCTGCCGACATCAACGTACCGCGCGAAGTCGCCGGGCGCCGAATCTTCGAAGCTGGGAGGAGGGGACAATTCATGAACTGGCCGGTGTCGCCAGTGGGGTCCGGTGAAGCCAGGGACCTTTGATGGTCGGATGGCCCGAAGTAGCGTGCTCGCGGTGTGCCGTCAGAAGATTCACGGTACTGCCCGAGCTCTTGGGGACCGAGTACACGTCGCGACTAATGGCAGCTTGGAAACGGCGAGGACGAGAAGAAGCAGGGCAAGTCACGGCTGCGTGAAAGACCGCGTTCGATTGCGTTCCTTTAGGGAATGAGCTTTGATGGTGGTGGTGGTGGTGGTTCCAGTGAAATGGCGCGTACCCACTCAGGGGAATTGGCCAGGAAATGGGCGCCTTACCGAAATAAATTAGGTAATTTTTGTAGGCAAAAAGAAACATTTAAATATTAGGATGGATTAGCAGTAGATGAGTAGAGAAATAACAGTAAGGAGATTAGAGAAAGGAAAGAGAAAAAAAAAAGGGAAAGGTAAAAACGAACACCATTTAATTAAAATTGGAAGTAAGAAGCACGAAGAAAGTGGTACAGACGAACAGACGAAACAGTGAGCTGGGCGCGCATATTCTTGACAAGGGAATCCAGTAGGGCTAAATGATGTCTAGCACGGCAGACGGCCTGAGCTTTGATGGCGGCACCGAAGGTGGTCTCGTGCCAGGGGCTGCTTCTTCTTCGTCTCGGAGTCACATCCGCAAAATGTCCCGGGATAGTTCTCCTTTCCTGATTCCTTTAGTTCAAGATTAATTTTTGTCCTCATTTTGTTATGTTTGTTTTTATCCTATTTTATGCGTTGACATATGTTGCTGTGCACCTTTGTAAACGATGATGATGATGATGATGATGATGATCGATTATTGCTATTGGTTTCCCCTTGGGAGCGGGGTGATGACATGTCATCTTACCAAAAAGGACTAATATGTTTTGCACTCTTGGTTTAATACTAGCGCTGCTTACGGCAGGCACAACGCCCCCTACCACCCTCGGCCCCCTGGCGGCGGGAATCGTACACTCCTTGAATGAAACTTTGAAAGGGAGGTAAAGGGCCTACTGAGTATCAGCACACGTAGTCACCTGTTTCATATATTACTCAGTTACACTTATGCAGTTCCCCATCAATCTCAAGGGGTGCGGGTATTCCGTAAGTACTGGATAGAGTACTGGATAGAGTATGTCACAATTGAAGCCAACTGCGCACGGGTGTGCCTCTTCTGGGGGTTAATTGCCTTATCTACTACAATTTTGGAAAAGTTACTTAAGAAAAACGGTTCCAACAAGTTCGACATGACAGAAGGTACCTAAACAAATCTTTCTGAAATCCCCTCCCCGTTTTTGCCTCACATGTGCCGACCATGTGGCGACATGCGAGGCATATGATGATGATGATGATTATGATAACTTTATTTTGCCCGAAACTTGGTGAAAGGAAGTATCACCTGAAACTGTGCGAGGCTCGCTACGTGGAGCCAGCTGTGTCTAAGTGGCCGGTTCCACCGCTGACTCTTCACTGCACGCCGCCAGATGAGCGGTGCCTGACTTCACGCTCCTGTCCAGTCAGTGGCATTTCCAGGGTTTGCGTCTATGCATGCGTCACTGCTAAAGATCGTGATGATGATGATGATGATGATGATGAAATATACTTTACTGTTTCAAGTCGGAGTAGGGTCATCGGCTATAGGAATCTGGTTTCCGTCCTCCTGTACCGCCTTCAGCGCAACGCTTAGCCACAGGACGACGTCCAAGGTCACCGAGCTTGCCGCTCTGCGTGCTGCTTTCGCCTACATCATCGAGCAACCAGCACGTCAGTGGGAAATCTTCACTGATTCTCGGGCGGCCCTTCAGTGTTTAAAATCGTACCCGAAGGATCAGCTTGCTTTCGACATCCATGTATTGCACTTACAAGCTCTAAATGCACACCATCATGTAGAGCTTCAGTGGGAACGTGCGGCATGGAGGAAGAAAACAGTTCGGAGACGGCGCCACCGGAGAAACGTGAAACCTATACATAAAAAGTAAAATCGAAGTCGGCCCAGGCGTCACTGCACCACGTGACCCCACCGCGCCGACGCCGTGTGTAATTATTTCGCCGGAACGAAATAATTAATATTGTTACGTTTTTGTTTTCGTTCCAGCCAAAAATATCGTTTTTTTTTTTCGTTTTTCGTTTCCGGTTTTTGTTTCGTTCCGACACCCTGCCGGCAACACTGTCGCTCCAGGAGCCCTAACCCATAGAGTTTCTTACAGTATACTTACTAAGAAACTCTATGCCCTAACCAGCTGTGATAACGCCGTTCTCCTCGCCGCTCGGCTCGTCTCGTGCCGGCTCGGGAAGACACCGGCAACACTGTCGCTCCAGAAGCCATCTCATGGTCGGGGCTATGACCCTCCCTTGTTGTTGCGCCGTCCCCATCCCCACTGCGCATGCGCGTCTCTCCTCCATTCTCCTCTCCAACAGCTGTATAAACGCAGGTGCGCGCGCTGCGCGGCGTTCAGTCTGCTCCGAGACACCGCCTGCGCCGCTTCTGCTCCGGTGTGGAACCTACACGGAACCCCCATGCTTTGCATCACCACATAGTTCCCTTCGGGGAGATGGTGTAATTTTAAGTGCAATGCACTTCTTAAGCGACCCTGAACCTGCGTCCACAGGCGATGTCCGCGCACGTGGAGATGGGCGCGCGCAGCCTGGCCGCTGACATAGCACATACCCACGTGGGGGATTGGCCAGGAATCTCCTCGTCTTCCTTGGCAACGGGGGGAGATGGGCGCGCGCTGCCTGGCCGCTGACATGGCACATACCCACGTGGGGGATTGGCCAAGAATCGGGCGTGAGAAGGGCTAATGCACCTGCTTAAAGGAGTACTGACACGAAATTTCAAAGCTGAGATCCGCTCTAGCAATCAAGTACAACGACAACACAAATAGGTGTCTGTGAATAAATGCATCTTTCTTTCTTTGAAGTTGTGTGTGTGTGTGTGATCTCTCTTTCGCGAACATTGCCGAACCGCGCAAATTCAACTCGTGCATTCGCACTTTTACATTCTTCCCCACGGGGAAATGCGGGGAATTTTTTCTTCCTCCATGGGGCCCAGGTTCGATTTCGGCTACTTCACCCACGGTCATTTATCATCGTGAGAAAAGGGTGCCTTTCCTGCAGGACGTACCAGCGTACAACGCAATTAGTGAGGATACAAAATCTTCGCTTTAAATGTGCTCTACGACCATATCGAAGTGTCACGAATTTTGTAGTCACTAAGTTATATACGAACCATTTCTTCGTTACTCTTCTGTGGGTTACGTCCCGCGCTACATTTACTACCTTGAAGCGTTTCACCAACTACGCCTGGCATCACAACGCGGGGATATGGGCCTCGATAGCTCAGACTACGCAATGTCGGCGTAGATTCGGTACGTTAAACCCCCAAATTTAGAAATGTTACATGGTGATAACACCCCACGCTCAAGATAATTTTTTCAGCAACGTTCACTTAATAATCGAATTTATTAAAAACGTTTTCGCATACGATCATTTAGAACTAATTGACATTGATTAAAGCGGCCCACGAGGGCGGCACTGGGACAATCCCGCTGGGCATTGGCCCTCGTCTTGCGACGGTGTTCCAGAAGGCCTGCGAACAGTCTGCCAGCTTTGCCGGCGTGGCCGCCCAGGATTTTCGGTCCTTCTTGAACCATTTGTCGACACAGTGTGCAGTGCAACTGATGTCCACAAAGAAGCACGCTGGCAAATAGCAGGGCTTCAAAGGTCTCACACGTACACAGCACACGTCACCTGATCCGACCCGCGGGCCTTCCAGTTGAAGTAGGTCACAACGCTGTCAATGTTGGGCTTGAGACATTCCAGGAGAGGGGAAATACGTGACGGTGGGCGGACACATTTCCCAGCAGCTCTGCGAGTCCCTTCTAAAACCACGCATATTTACTTGGGCACACACCCCGCACGAAGTGGCGGGTTGTGACGTTGCCGGCGGCAGTCATAGAGGAGGCTACGGCTCCACACGAGCAGCCGATGGGGATGATGCCGTTTCGGTTGCCCCCGGTGACACCTCGATTCCTTCGAGCTAACGCCCCCCCGCGTCATCACCAGGGCCATCCGGTTGTTGAGCCGGCGGCAGAGCGACCTTTCGGCGGGGACTCGGTTGAAATAGCTGGCCCTGGTGGAGGGCCCGCCGAGACTCCAGCAAGTCTGACGCCCCAGGTGCTATCGCCTGCAGCTAGGATGGGCGAAGGGCAGCTGTCTTCCATGGCCGATGACACGGCGTCTGAAGGCTCCTCTGGCGTCGGGCTCCGATGGCCGAAAGATGACGGGTCGCCCGCCCCAGCCGCCTGCGACAGCGGAGAACCGGGCGCGCGGTCCGTTCGGGCGCCGTCAGTGTTCCGCCCGGGGTGGCCGGACGCCAAATCTTTTAGGCCTCAAGGAAGCGCGAGCGGGGTCCAACTAAGCCAGGGGCAGTCGACGATGCGAAGACCAGAAAGAACGTGGTCGCAGAATGCCGTCTCTAGGCTCATAATACTGCGCGAGCTCTTCGGCCCCGAAGACGTTTTGACCCACGGCTCGCTGAAATCGGCGAGGCCCAGAAGCAGCTCGGCAGGCCACAGCTGCGTGAGGACCGCGCTCTACTGCATTCCGTTTCCGAATGAGCTTCGGTGGCGTTATGAAAGACGTCAGCGGAGTCGGAGTAGACGTGGTCCAATCCAGCTCTGCCAGCAGATGCGCTCGTGGTCTCGTGCAAAGGAGTTCTTCTTCTGGCAGCAACACGCAGCAAATATTTGCAGCACGATCTTCATTTCCTGTTTCATTGTGGCCACTTCATTTTTGCCGAATTTCCTTTGGTTTTATCTAATTTTGCGTTTTTGAGCCTGTACGTCGCACAACTTTGTACACCTCGGTAGTGGTTGTTGAGCGTCCTCTCTTCGGTCGATCCCCCTGCGTGGGTATGAGCCTCCTTTTTGTAGCGTGAGCTACACTTGCCGAGGTTGAGCAGTTTCGCGTGGCTCCTGGAGAGCCGTGCTGCGCATGCGGGAGGAGCAGTACAGCTGGCGCGCCGGAGCCGCCGCCGCCGCGACTTGATTGGATTGGATTGGAAATCGTTTTAGCAGCAGTAAGCATGGTAATCAGCTCATCATAGACAACCAGGGTATACCTAAGAATGACCAGCTGAACCTTCGCTCACGCTACGCATCCTGGGATAGCCGAGCTAAACCACTGCTAATTTTTAGGCGGGGCATATTACACAAGGTACAAACCCAGGAAGCACCTCGTAGCGTCCCTCTGACCTTCAAGCAAGATCATCGTGCGCTCATGGTAAAAAAAAAAGAAGCACATGCGGCTTTTCGCGCCGATGGAAGCGCCACCGACCATGCTACCGAACCCATTCGCGGTGGCAACAGCTTCCGCCGCTTTCGCAGTGAAGCGTCTAATCTTTCGTTCGGTCGCGAAGACGGGATACAGGAGCAGTAAAGTCGCGCGCCATCGAAAAATGATACACGAGACGGTGCTGGCTGCATCCGAATTCACCGCTATTCGCACCTAGACCGGTGATTGCGCCAGGCAGTGACTGTGTTCTGCCTTGCCGTGCAATTGTGTGCGCGTTTACTGCGCGCTCTAGCTCGAAAACCGAGCTTTCGTCAAGCAGCCCAAAATCCCCCACAGTCGAATAACCTATTGCAGTCAGACAATAATTCAAACATTATCTTCCCCAGTACACAATGGAAGAGCAGACACAGGTGGACGTGGTGCGTGCTATGAACACCCTGCAAGCAGCTCGAAATGCGTAAAGATGCGTATTATGGAAACTCTCAAACAAATAACTTCCCACCTTACGAGGTTAGAGGGGCGGGTGCAGGTTCTCGAGGAAGCCGACTTTAAAGGGGCACTGATGTGATTTGTAAACATTGCGGGATTACTAGCGCAAATTGTAGTCCGGAGCCCATAGGCCATGTTTGGACCACTCTGAGCGCGTTTACGCGAATTTATTTAGTAGAAAAATCAATTCGAAAATGCTGTCCTCCTCTCTGCATCCTCGCCCATTTTCTGTGGCGTTTTCGTGTGACGTCAGGAGGAGGCTACTTCACTGCTTGCCGACCTTTCGAGAGAGACAGTCGGCCCAGCGTTTAGTCTGCCGGCCGTTCGCTCAGTTGAAACTAAGCCACAACACGTTTGTGAATGGAAGAATGTGCCCTTCTTTACTTTGTTAGTTTGTACACTGTATCAAGCTCCGAGTCCGGGTAGCTCCGCACAAGCGCTGCACAAGTGCACATGCGACGCTTCGCTGACTGGTACGCTATAGTAGGAAAATCAAAGCCACTTGAAGGCGGGAGAAGGGTCAGCGAAGTCGGCGGCCAACTCATCCCACCCGGCCCAAATTAATGTGTGAGTGTTCCATGTGATCTTCGGAGCACGCAGATACCAAATTTGGGCATTTCACCCACTTTTGGAGGAATTACGAGTGTTTTTGCCCGCGAGGCGAAGCCCACCCGGCTAAGCCTAACGTCGACTTCGGCCACGGCGGCCACGTGTACGGTCGCCGCCGCTACCGGGGTGGCCTTGAGCGTCGCCCCGGCGAGCTCCGCGGATTTTCGCGGCGCTATGGAGAGCGAGAGAGAAGAATTCCAAGAGATGGACACTACTGCTGCTACCACGGACCCGACTCACAAGAGGCGCCGCAACCAGACCAGTCACGACGAAGCCGACGACTCAGCGAGGAAGACGGTCGTCATTGCCGCCTCGGCTTCTCGCCGCGCCGCCATCGAAGGTGCCGCCGACATCGACGACGACGATTTAGTCGACGCCGCTGCCGTGCCGCTCGCCGACGAGGGGACGACGAAGAAGACCCAACGAGTTTGTGCGCCGGTTGGACTCAAGTAGTCTCTCGACGCGCGAAGAAGAAGCAAAGTGCCTCGGGAACCCCACCGCAGCAGGGCTCCCCGCAATCAGGTAAGCCGAGCGCTTCTAACTCGGCTACGAACGCTAAGAGCAAGCCAGGTGCTAACGGAGGGCAGCGAGCAGCTAGAGCACAGTTTGCCGCCAAAGTCAACGCCAACATGGCGAAGACGGCACGCATGCCGAGCTTTGCGAATAAGGACGAGATCCGCGTGGTGATCAGGCCACGTGGCGGGCTAGTGATAGCCAGAACACCAATGTCCGCGTTGGGGGGGAGCCATTTTCGCCGCGGCTAACGTGGGCGAAGAGGAAGCGGAGCTGATTCGGTATCGCCGAACGCCGCTCAGAACATTGTCGTCGTCAGCACGCCTTGCGAGAAGAGGGCCGGAAAATACGGAATGATCCGAGCGATCACGATGGGGGAAAGACGTACGAGTCCTACGCGTACTGGGCCCCCCCCGAAAATACGTCCCGCGGAGTTATAAGCGGAGTAGGCCACGAGGAGTCGGACGAAGACATCCGACGCCGAATAGTCAACGTTCACAACCCGACGGCAATGGCCGCGCACCGCTTAGGCAGCTCTACCTCGGTGGTGATATTGTTTGAGGGACAGAAGGTGCCGCATTACATCAAATACGGCGGCTTCATAACTAAGTGTACCCTGTACCGCCAGCACAGAGAAGTGTGCAAGATTTGCGGACAAGTGGGTCATAGGAAGGACGTGTGTCCTACGCCCAGTGCCCGGGTGTGTTTCGCCTGCGGCAGGAAGAATCCGGGTGAAGACCACGCAGAATACTGCCGGCCGAAGTGTAGGCTTTGCGGCGGCTCGCACGTAACCGGTGCGGGCAGTTGCAAGAACAAATTCAAGACGCCGATTCAAATCAAGAAACGGCAGTGGGCTCGGCAAATGGACGGCGAACGAGCGACGAGCAAAATGGCGCCCGCGCCCTTGAAAACCGACCCTAAAGGTCAGACTCTCCAGACGGGACGAGTTCCCGGAACTGGAGACGCGCCGCGGGAGGGGAGCAACGCGGCGGCCCGGGATTGGCGAAAAGCGACATCATGCGCAGGAGGCCCAACGTGGGCCAACGTCACTACAGGAGGAGCGTCGGCGACGCAACGACAGCGCCGCATGTCGCGGCGGCGGCAATCACAGGGAGAGGCGAAGGAAAACCCTGGCGGCGCTGCGGCCGCGACGGAAAAGGCGGGAAAGACGCAGAGAGAGAGAGTTTCCGCATCGAGGAGGAGAGGCGCCAGCCGCTCCGACTCGACACCGCGCCGGGAGTGCAACTCGAGCGGCGGCGGCATCAAAGGCAGCGGCTGCGGAAAAGACTGTAAAATGGAAATAGAGGAACTAAAGAAAGCCATAAGGGAGATGCAACTGACGATTGCTCAACAACGCAATACCATAGCGCAGCTCAAGTCCGGCAAGGCATCGGGCTCTACGACCGCTACGTCAACGCAGCAACACGCAACCGGCGTCATGGGGACTCCGAAACGGACCCCAACCGACGGGGCGACGTTAACAACTATCCCCAGGGCCTTCCTATTCACCGCTACGACCACGCCACCCAAGTGAAAGCGAAGAGAAAGTCGCGGTTGAGAAGATGGCAGAAGAACACGCAGATGAAGAGGTGCTATGCGCTAGCGACAGCGGTAGCGACGCAGAGGAGGAGGAGAACGCCATTGCCGAAACGCCCAGATTGTCGGCGACAATGGCCAAGAACACTGAAATCACGCCACGAAACACCCCTCGGCTATGCAGGCTTGAACAACCGTATCCGACAGCTGAACAACATCACGAGCCATTGGGGCAAGAATTTCGAGAGCCTAGAGCAAAGACCCCTGAACAAGATCACCCAGACCATGCAACAACAGCAACAGCAGATCCAGCAGCAAATGCAGCAGTTCCAACAACAAATACAACAGCAGCAACAACAGATGCAACAGCAGATTGAACAACAACTAAATCCCGAGAGGTTGCAGACACTCATCGAGGCAGTCATGCAACGTTACTGCAACGTAACCGCCACACCACCATCATCGCCATAATGGGGGGACAAAGACTCGAAGAAGGAATGCTACGCATCTGGCACTGGAACGCCAACGGCTTTCGGTGCCGGAAAGCGGTGCTACAACAACACCTACGCTCGCTGGATTCAGAAGGAACTACCTGACGTGATAGCGGTGCAAGAGACGCACGTGGAGGAATCCAGACGATGACTCTGCCGGCTATCGTGCACACGCCAGCCCGCCGAGCGCCCGCACCTGCGGGAAGGGAGCGGCACAAGGCGTGTGCACCTTCGTCCGCAAAGGCATCGCGTGTGTAAAGCACGACAGATTCCTGGGAACCCGGGACACGGCGATCGAGCTCTGCGTCACCGAGCTCGCCATTACCGGCCGGAGAAGCAGAGGTCGAGGCAAGAACAAGCAAAAAGACGTCCACGACCATCCTTGTCGCAAACGTCTACAGCAATCCACAACACAGCAAGCAGAAATTCAAGACGCTGCTGCATAAAGTCAGGGACGCGACCCCCCCAAGCAAGCAGGGACGCAAGGGGAGATGGAGACGCGGCAGCCATAATCTGCGGCGACTTCAACGCGCAACACATGGAGCTGGGTTACACGCTCACGACGGCCAAGGGGAGAAGCCTCCTGGACGACGCGAGTGATGCGAACTTCACGTTGCTGACAAACCCGGCGCACCCATCACGCATCGGGACATCGACTTCCAGAGACAACCAACCCGGGTCTCGCCTTTGCACTCCCTGCCCGACGGCGGGACGGCGCGATGGCGGAATACGGGCTACAATCTCGGCAGCGATCACTGCATCATCGAAGTAACGATACCGCTGGCTCACTCCCGAGAAGAAGGAGGCGGCTACGGCACAAACGTGAAACATCGGCTGACGACTGGAACAAATTCAGGGAAAGCGGATTTGGGAGAAGTCGGCGACATCAAGAGGTGGACCGCCGACATGGTGGCGCAACGGAGGCCGCTACGGAAGAGATCGAAGCGCCCAAAGACATGGAACGAATGGATCCTCGACTGACCCATCTCTTAGAGGCCAGAAGATCGCTACAACGCCGCTGGAAGAAACAGCGCCACACAACCGCACACTGCGCAAGCGGTGGCGGCTCTCGGTCGCGAGATCGAGAAGTAACAGCCGTCAACTGTGCGCGCAGCAGTGGTTCGCGCTGTGCAGCGAAGCAGACGGACAGCTACACCGCGGCGGCACGTGGAAGCTGATGCGTCAACTAATGGACGAAACCCAAAAGCAAGGAATTTCACAAAGAGCCGCATGGCGCAGATATTCACACAACTGCCAGACAGCTGGGAGAGGACGAAATGCACAAGCGTCTCAACGATCTCTACCTACCCTCAACACCGCACGAAGACCATCCGGACTACGCTGGCCCGCCGAACCTCGCCCTCGACCGAGACATCGAGGAGTGGGAAGTCAGGCAGGCCACGCAGTCCCTGAACTGTCGATCGGCCGCTGGCCCCGACAGGGCGACCAACAAGGCGCTGCGTAACTTGAACGACGCGGCCATCTCGTCGCTGACCCGGTACTATAACGAGTGCTGGCGAAGCGGAAACCTACCGAAGCAATGGAAGACGGCAAAGACCATCCTGCTGCCAAAACCCAACAAGCCCCGGGCATCGAAGGGCTGCGTCCCATCTCGCTCACGTCCTGCGTGGGCAAGTGCTGGAACATGTCCTCAACACCAGATGGCAGCGTTTCCTGGAGCAAGAAGGCTATACCCGGACGCCATGCTGGGCTTTTCCCCGCGAAGCTCGGCACCCAGGACGCGATGCTGTTACTTCAGAGAGAGATCTTGGACCCCCCGGGTGGAGTTCCGAAGAAAGACAACCGCGCGATCCTGGGCCTGGACCTGCAGAGCGCATTCGACAAAGTGCGTCATTCTGCCATCCTGGCCCAGGTGTCGCGCCTCGGCCTCGGACGAAGATCGTACGAGTACATCAGGTCCTTCCTGTCCCGACGCACGGCGAGGCTGGAAGTCGGCGGAGTCAAGTTGGAGGAGCGGGAGCTGGGCAGCGTGGGCACCCCACAAGGCTCAGTGATCTCGCCACTCCTCTTTAACATCGTCATGATCGAGGTGGCGCGAAGACTGGATCAGCTCGGACCGACCATCAAATACTGCATTTACGCGGACGACGTCACCATCTGGGCGACGGGCGGCAGCGACGGAGACGTCGAGGCCGGTCTGCAAACCGCGGTGGACGCCGTGGAGGTCCGCGCTCGAGGATACGGGCCTCCGGTGTTCGCCGCAGAAATCGCAGCTCCTGATCCTGCCCCCGCCCGGCCGGTGGAGGAAGAAAGCCGCCGCGGAGGCGGAACGCAACATCGTGGTCCGTACCAGCGACGGGGCGCCGATCCCGCACGTTCCTGGCCTCAGGGCCCTGGGGATGTTCGTGGACGTGACCCAAACCAACGGTACGGCGGTCAACCCCATCGTGACGAAGATGGGCATCGCCACGCGCCTGGTGAAGCGGGTGTCCTCCCGCTCGCGAGGCATGAAGGAGGTGAGCCTGCTACGCTTGCTGCAGGCCTTCGTGGTCAGCCACGCGGCGTACGCGGGGGCCTTTCATCGTTGGACCGAAGCGGAGAAGCAGCGCATCGACGCCGCCATACGCAAAGCCTACGCGGGGGCCCTCGGGCTCCTGCACGGTACGAAGACACGGCCTTGCTGTCTCTGGGGGTGCACAACACCCTCACGGAGATAAGCGAGGCAAACGAACGTCGCAGCTGGCGCGACTCGGCTGCACCCCGGTGGGCCGGCGCATCCTGGCGAGAGCCGGCCTACTGCCCCCCGACTCGGGAGCGGGGACCGGTGCAACGACACAAGGGGCCGGAAACGGCTCGACGACGGACGAACTCGTTCCCCTCCGGGACGACATCGTCAGACGACTGGTGGTCTACCCGCTCCCCAAGAACATGGACCCGGAGCGGGACGGCGGAAGAAGGGCGGCGCGAGCGCTCGCGCTGGCCAAACAACACCGAGAGGACGACAGCGCGGTCTACGTGGACGCGGCCAGGTGCAGAAGCAGACCGGGCACGTTCGTGACAGTGGCTGTTCGGGCATCCACGGGAGAACTACTAACGGCGAGCAGCGTGCGCGCCCGGACGGCGGGCCAGGCGGAGGAGATGGCGATCGCCCTGGCCATGGACCTACCGGGTACGCGCACGGTGCTGAGCGACTCCAAATCGGCCGTCCGCAACTTCGCACGCGGAGTGGTCTGGAACGGCACTGCGAAGCTCGCGGAGTCCCAAGGGGCTTCGAGGGTGCTCGAGCAGCAAGCCAAGAAGAACGTCGTGATCAAGTGGTTCCCGGCCCACGCTGGCCGAGACCTGGCACCCGACACCAGCAACCCCAACGAGGAGGCGGACGCTGCGGCTCGTGATCTCGCCACGTGCCGGGCCGCGGCCTCCGTCCGCCACACCTCGAAGACGGCGACGAAACGACCGACGAAGAAGATGAAGTGGAGCCCTTGTCCGACTACGGCGGAGTGCTTCGTTGGCATCGAGAACAACGGAGGACCTACCCGCCGCCGCACCGGGAACTGTCTCGGGCGGAGGCGACGAGGTTCCGACAACTGCAAGCGGAGACCGTTCTGACGCCTGCTCTCGCGCGACACATGTGTCCTGACTATTATGAAAGCGACCTGTGCAGTGCGTGTGAGCGAGAACCCGCGACTCTGAGACACCTGATGTGGGGGTGTGAAAGTGCTGTGCGCGATGGGGGGACTTTAATGCCGTGCCCGACGGACACGTATCCGCCCGAAGTGCGCGAGTGTGTGAACTCTACCGAGCTCCAACATCAACGACGGGCCATCCAGCGGCTCGAGGCGTCCCTGGCCAAGCAAAGGCGAAAGGGAGCCCCGCGACTGCCGGTCCCTCCCGACAACGGGAGCCGATCGGACCGACCGGGGACCTCGAGTAGTCCGAGCGACGGCCGGGCACAAAGCCTCGAGGTCTAAGCCCGAAGTCTTAGGACTGAATAGCCTACCCAGATAACGCAAAACAAACCTGGGTAAATCCTCAGGATGTCCGGCTCTGGACATTTCAGCATCCTCAGGTTGTCCATACCTTATCCTCAGCCAGTCCAATCGGGGTCCGTTTGTCCGTCCAGCGTACATCCTCAGAACGTCGTCAAAATGATGCCGCTGGACAATTTTCGTACACTTCCAGGATACAAACTAATGTTCTTTTTTCTCGGTCTTTTTTTCACAAGCTAATGCAACAGGCCTCACTACAGAAATCGGGCACGTCCTAAATGATTACAGTAGAACCTGGGGAAGCCGTGCCTGGCAGGGAGGCAAAAACACTGCATCCGAAAAGACGGCACGGGTAACCCAAGAAAACTAAAGCGGAGTATATAGGCTAGCTGAACCCCAACAGACGAAGCCTGGAAGTTCGAGCAGAACCACATTACCAGTTCTCGGTGTCAAATTTTGTTTCAGTTTCAGGCAAAGCGATGAATCTTTCAGGTGCCCCAGAGAGGCGTGGCTTGTACGAGCACAACGTAAGCCCCCTGAAGGTGAAAGGCGTCACGGGACTTCTCTAGCTTTGGAGAATAATGGCAGCAGCATGAAGAGTTGAAGTACTTTTCCGACTTTTTGAAGATATTCCAAGATAAAGAAACGGCAGCTGTCAAACAGGAAGAGTGCGGATGTTGCCAAGAACACACTTCTTCTGTCCGCATCAATCGTGCTCTCGACACCCAGTGACCTCAGTTCCTGAGCAGCAAGGCATTGCCGCTGAAAAATGAGTCATATTACTACTTTTGTGCAGGTTACTTTAAAAATCCCTTAAGTGATATGTTTCCAGCCGTTATTCACTCGCAAAGAACTGTGCAATTAACAACTTTTCATCCAAAATGGGTCATATCCTGCATGTCACATCAATGTGTGCCAGATCCGAACTTTACAAGTACTTACTATTGAGGGAAGTAATGCAGCCACATTTCTATTTCAGTGCTCAAATAAGATCCTTTCCTTTAGGAGGGTTTGTAACTGGGCTAGTTGGTTCATTGCATGAAGTTGAACAGCGCAGGGACGGGACTAAGAGCAGAGGCACCGGTGTTTGTCGCCTCTGCCCTTAGTCCCGTCCTTGCGCTGTTCAACTTTATCCTGTCCTTGCTTCTACACCAGAGCGAAAAATTATTTCAGCATTTGCCACCGTTATTTTGGGAGCAAAAAACGATGTTTTTCTCGATTCCGCCCACAGTGGACCTGGCTAATTTTGGAAAAAAAAAAAACTTCGGATAAACTTTTTAACTGTTTTTCTTTTATTGGCGAAATTCTGATACAAATTCTAATACACGTACATACTTATTGCCGCTAATAGACCTATCAGTCTGTATTAGTCTAATACACGTACATACTTACTGCCGCTAATAGACCTATCAGTCTGTATTAGTCTATTGGTCCATCAGTCTGTATTCGTCTATTAGATCTATCAGTGTGTATTAGTCTCGTAGGTCTACCAGAGTGTACTAGTTCTATCAGAACCAGTGGCAAGTTCAAAAAAAGCAATAAAACATGGCAACACGTTTTATCATCAGGATACAGGGGGATTAAAAGAAATGCGAACAGCGGAGCACACAGCTTCCGACGCATGCTGCACCGTCTGGCTGCAAAGTCAGTAAACTGCGCACATGCGCATTTCTTTGAGAGCGTTTGAGGCCTATATTTATGGGAAATGCTTGACCAAGACGAGACCCCGATCGTTTATTGAGAGGCGTCTTTTCACGCTGCGTCGCCACTGAGTAGGGTGATCGTTCAAGGGCATCATGCTAGCTGCAATCAGCCTGCTGCGAGCTTGGCTACCGAATGTAGTAGCTAACAATATGCTCAGTGGCGACACAGCATAAGAAGACGCCCCAAAATAAGTGGCCGGCGTCCCTTCTTTATCAAGCATATCCACTAACAGCAGGCCACACTCTCAAACACTCTGAAAGAATTACGCATGCGCGCCGTTTACTGACAGCGCAGCCAAATCCTCCCTGTTCTGTGGCGCAGCCAGACGGTGTGGCATGCGTCGGAGGCTGTGTGCTCCGTTCGTATTTCTTTGAATCCCCCCTGTACACAGGCAAATTCCTCTGGCTGACAGAAATCTGGCTGAATAATTTAACGATGCATACTTTCGTAACCTGATTAAGAACGAACGAATAAATTGCAATGCGAATCCACAAAATAGCTGCAGCATGCAATCAAAAAAGCTCAAGTCAAACCTGCACGGTCCAGTCATAGGCACACATCGAGCGCATTAATGGCCGATTGAACACCATTCCCATTGTGATGCAACTTCAAAACGGCATTCACCCTTCCGCAACACGCGATTAGAATGGAATCTCTTCGTCGTGAGGCATTCCCTTGAGGATCAACAAAAATGTCCGCAGCGGCGAGGTGATGGGTGAAAGATTTGTCGGGCGGCGGCCCGGATTGTATTTGTAAATGTTAGGCGGGCGCTACACATCTCCAACACCTGTCGATGTCGTGATGCGCACGCTTTCTTCCATGTCAGGCGTTCGTTACACAGCATAGCAGAAGGAGCAAAGATGTTCGAAGCGGTGAGGTGACGGGTCCAAGATGGGTTGCACGGCGGCCTGGTTCATACTCAAGATGGGTTGCACGGCGGCCTGGTTCATACTTGCCAAAGTTATGCGAGCGTTAGACACATCTCCAACACTTCTCGATGACGCGATGCACACGCGTCTGATGTGAAATAATGCTACAAGCTGTTTGCTTCTAGCCGTCTTCTTCCTGAACGTTCACACACGCCAACCGCACTTTGATGTTTGTCGCCATATTGGCTACCCAACTAGTTCATGGCTTGGCTTGACTTCGTTGCAGTCTTTTCGGGTTAGATTCTTGCTCTTCTTGCGGCCTCACAGGCGCAGCACTTTTAGCGCTCTTAGCTCCCATCAGCTCTCTTCATATCTGATAGCAGCTTATTTTTTAGGAGCAAAGTGAAAAAAAAAAAGTTGACCTATTTTGCATAATAATTTGGTTAGAGATTTACGGAGATTTAAACTGATACAAGTTTGTATAAGACTGATAAACGTCTTATACACCCAGTACAAAAATGTATAAGACTAATACAAGTTTCTATCAGAATTTTTGCTAGGGATACGAGTGTAATAGCCTTTCCTCCATGGTAACAGCAGCGTCAGACGTCCATACGGATTGTGATCCGAAAGAAGTAATACAACGGATCATTTAAGGATCATTCGCAATCCATTGTGGTCCAAAATAAGCTCTAGGATGGACCATTGAGGGATCATTTACAATATCTAACCCTGTGGATGTCCCCTGGACGCCCCTTAAAGGATCCAGGACGTTTGGACCATTTGAGGACGTCCTCAGGACGTTTTGCGTTTACTGGGTAGACTGATAGACAGGGGGACGAGGCCGAGCCCTGCGTGGCCGGACCGAGTCTCTTGCATGCCGGATGTGGTCAATAAAGTCTTTTCTCTCTCTCTCAGCGAAGTCAATATAGGTACCAAGGAAATAAAATCAACTGAAACTTTTACCGTTCAGCGAAAAACTAGAGAGGAGGAAGCACTTTTTTGCGCTGGGTGAACAAGCACACGGTCAGCAGCACGACCACACATCTGCGAACGCTTTTCCGTCTAAGAAATCCAATTGCTAGACGTGAGATATTGTGGAAATTTGGGGGACGTTTACTGCACGAGCGCAATACAACAAACAGTCACCTAATCTTCTTGAAGACATTATATACCTTATATTTCCCAGGTCAGCAGCGCTTGCCCGTGGCCGAGTGGTCTGTAATAAAGAAAAAGAAAAAGTGGCGGAGTGGTCTGGAGCGCGAGTGTTTTGCAAGTCACGAGTTCGAATCTCCCAGGGTACATTCTTTTTTTCTTTTTATAAGTTGACTTTTTTTGTTTTCGGCCGATGTTTTCTGTACTGAGTTCACCATTTTTGGGCCGTAACGTAAACTGCTCCACGAACTACACACAGTTCCAGTTCACACTAGTTCACTAGTTCACAGAACGCGCGCAGGCTGACGCGTTAGCGAGTTCTCGTTGGCGTGATGTTGCCATAAGCACCGACTGCTTGCGGGCAGTGGGTGCAGGCCAGAATCAATTCTTGGCCTGGTGCGAACGCGCTTTTTACGATACAGGCATGAGTGAGGCAAGTCTCCAAATACGGGGGAAAAGCGCATGGCATTTGAGCGTCTCGGGGACGCGGAGGGCGTTCATCCACTGCGTAGGCTTCGGCTAGTGATTGCTACGATGCCAAGCCGTCCTGGGAGGCTTATGCATTTTACAGCCGACCACACGGGAGAAGCGCGGTTCGACGGTTACTGACATATCGAGAATGGCCATCCAACGATGCCGTCGGATGTCAACTATATGTTGTTTTAGAGAACCGAAACAGAAACTTGTTTGAATGCTAACCTTGGACATCGTCCAATCACGGTGAGTCTCCTCCCGTCGTCACAGCCTTTAGTTGGTGCGGCCGCCGCAAACCGCGCATGGTATATTTTCTTTTTTAGCGCTTTGTAAAATAATGACCGACTTATCAGCCGGATAAACGTTGAAAAGTGTGTTAATTTGAGCCAGTCTATGCAGTGCAAGCAAAAACGGGAGCTTGACAAATTCACTTCAGTGTCCCTTTAATACCCACACCAGGCAGACCATCAAAACAGATAACACCAACCCCACATCTCTCCTCACCCATGAATTAAGATGGACCTTCATCTACCCAATAATAAATTGTTTCAACGGCAAGGAATAACTATATGGCAGTGGAACTGCAGAGGTTTCAAGAACAAATATGGATCACTCTCCCAATACATCTATTCCATGACGATACCAGCAATTATAACTCTGAAAGAAACTAATACACCAGTTTGCCTTCCAGGATACATAATGTACGATATGGGCACAGACAAAAGCCTGCACGCTCTGGTCAGCAAACGACACGTGGCGATTCAGCACCCACTTACACAGTCCGGAGCCAATCGCATTCTACATGAAAATATACCCCAAGCACACAAGAAGACCCGCTCACTGTACGTTTTGAATGTGTAATGCAGGCCTAAAAGCTTCCCACTTATTCTTCAGCAAGTGTCTGACAAGACCCGTCAAGATAATCTGGGCGCCTGCGCACACTGGAGTCTCAGGGAACGAGACTGCCCATCTCACAGCTCGAGAATTGACCGGCCGAGCACCTGAAGACGAAGATCTGCGTCCGCTTCCTCTAGTCTCATATCATGAGATTACCACGCACTATCGTCTACAGAGACAAACGTACGCCCCACCGCACAAACAACCACCCAAGGGCCACGATAGAGTACTTCACGCCCTCAAACTAATCCCTTATCCGAGCAAAAACCACTACATCGCCCCCCCACCCCCAGTATCCCCGTTCGTGCCGCTCCTATAAGGAATCCAGGACACTTTTTCGTATGGTCAGCGACTGTACGCAAAGCCCACTTGACCCGTATAATCCCTTCCACACTTATGAGCTTTGGGAGGGCGCCTTGGCCAGCTCTTCCCTCAACGTCCAGCGCAAGTTGGTGGAGAGGGCAGAAGACGCGGCCCGTGCCAATACACTTCTGGAATGAGGAGGCCACCCTAAGGACTCTTTACTAGGGATCAATATGTTTAGACTCTCTCTCGACAAACTTAGCTTAATCGCATTCAACCAAGGCAAAATTTATGGCTATGGTTGCGTCTATGTACCTTCCTGGACGCAGCGGACGCTTTTCTGATGGAGGTGAACAGCAAAAACGCCCATGTGTACGAGATTTCGACGCACGTTAAAGATCCCCTGCAGGTGGTCAAAATTAATCCGGAGCCCTTCACTACAGCGCGCCTCATCGCCTGTGTAGCGTCAGCGCATTAAATTTCATAATCAATCAATCAATGAATCTGTGTATCGTGTATGAAATGCAACTCTTTCTTAGCGATGACCATCGTCCATACTCGAGAAATTAGATTTGCTCATACCTGCCACCTACATTTTGTGCCACATCTATGTCGTGTGCCAAAAAGCTTCACAGATCACCCCATTCAGAGTGGAACGGCTCTTTATTGGGCACCATGTCCTCTGCCCACGAGGGTGTGTTGTACCCAATGACCAAATTAGAGCATTTATTCAATAAGAAGCGACAAGCCTCGATTTGGAAAATCATTTCGGTCTCCGAGAGATGGGTGCAAGTCCTAAAAGGGGATGTGCCAAGATTTCTTGCGTCGCGAAACTGGCCCTGTGTTTTCCTGGAACCGTGGCTCTCTGGAGCATGTTTTTTTCGTTGTGAACTCTACGTGGACATCAACTTGCTGCCAACGTTGTGCACTATGTTGCTTGTGCGGCTGAACCTTTCTGTACAAGTGCGAAGACTTTTACAACCGAGCCTTGTATGATAAAATCTGCTTTAAAAAATTCGTCAGCAAAACACACCACCGAGAGACCCGAAGCGGGACCTCCGAAATTAATGCACAGAACTGAACAGTGAGTGGAATTGTTCCCTCAGCCTGAATGACGACTCAGTGCTAAATGCTAGTTTAAATAAGAGCAGTTGGTGCATTAAAATGTTTTCTCCCATTTGTCTTTTGTTGCCCCCCTTGCTGGTGTTTCTACAGTCAAACCCGTTTATAGCGAATTGCAATATGCACCACGATTAGTTTGATATATCCAATAGTTCGATATAGCCGAACCCGCCTATAACGAACTTATCGTTGCAAGTTCGCAATCCGTGGGAGCCCCCCACCCCCCTCCCTCTCCCCAACTCCACCATCCCCGCATGCAGAAACGAACACAGAAAAGTAGCCATTACCATACCCAACGTAATCTATTTATTGCAAATAAAGCTACCTTCTGCCTGAACTGCCTACTCTGCAAAGAAAAAATCGGTGATTTTTGTTTTCACTTTCGTTTTGGCGGCTTCAACTAGCGTAACGTAACATTCTCTACACGAAACATTGTTTGCACCAATTCGAGTCCGCGTCCTCCAAAATCTAAGAAGCATTGGCGGAGCACATCGACTGCCGAAAGCGCTTCATTATAAGCGTCGGACGGCTTTCACTCGAGACATCATAGGGAACGTGGGGGAGCTCTTCCCACAGTTCACTGATGCTGCAGTCTTGGTCCGGACTCACTGACTGCGCGGACTCTGTCGCGAGTCCCGCGCGTCGGAAACAGTTACGGAAAGTGTCGCGCGTCACGTCGCTCCGTGCGAGATGCAATGTCTCAGTCGCAACTCTTGATACATGGTCGCGGCCAATCCACATCTCAATCGCCGCTCCGAGACCATGCATTTCGGCGGCCATTCTAGGCGCGCAGAGTTCGATATATCGGATGTGAGCTTCGTTATAAGGAATATGTTTCCCATGTATTTCCGTAACTGAATTATTTTTGTTCGATATATAGCATAATTCGCTCTATCCGGGTTCGTTATAACCAGGTTTGACTGTACCTCCACGAGAATGGTCACTATCAATTGGTGATCTTGGCAGTATTTTTTTCAGTACTAATGAGTGTTTTAGGTCGTACTGAGCATGACTGTAATTGCACAGTGCAAAGAACAGGGCCCTAAACCGAAAGGGAGATGTGCATGACAGCCTTTCAGGAAGCTTGATTGGTCACCTTGGTTACATACTATTGTCAGTATATACTAGGTTCCTTACTAAGTTCCATTGGGCCTGTGCAAAAAAGGGAGAAAGTGCAAAACTGAAAGGGTGAGGTGCATGAGAGACTTTCAGAAAGTTCGATTGATCACCATGGTTATACTATTGTCTGAATACTAGTGAGTGTTCTAGTTCATATTCAGTGCGACTGTTTGTGCAGTGAGAAGGATAGGGAAGCTCCCAACAGAAAGGGGAGGCGCACGACAGCTTTTTAATCTGCAAAAAACACGCTGGATGCCCGACGGACGGTCATTGGAGGGGTCAGTGCTCCATAGGTTCCATAGCCACGGCCACTGCTGGATCCGCCAGAGCTGGAGCTTCAGCCGGGGGCGCTGCGACAGCTGCTCCCGCTCCATCATCCGGAGGCGGCCGCTTGTCTTCCTCGCCTTCGATGGATGCCAGCTGTGGGATTGTCAAGGAGCCTCGACAGCCTTTTCACAGTGAGTGGCGCCACAGTGAATGACTACGACAGTAAATCCAATTCCAACAGACACGGCAGTGTTGATTCACGTGACCAGTTGTAATGAACAGATTGAACTTATCACCAAAATTTCTTGTGATATTGCATGCTCAGGGGTGAGACAGCCGAAAGAGATTTGGGAGCAGTTTTCGGAGCAGCAAAATCTCGATTTTGGAGCAGAAGAAGCTTGATTTGGAGCAGGTAGGGACATTTAATACATCGTCTTGTGAGCTTAAAAAATCAAATTTCAGCAATTTGAAGGGTCAAGTACACATTCCGGTCAGTTTTGAATACACGACACTGAAACAGCCTTACGCGAAAGAATTTTTAAAGAGTATCACAAAGTTCTAACTGCACTACCTTTTTCCTAACTGGTGAGATTGTGTTGTGGCTGTACGAAACACTGACAACAAAACTGCCGTTAACCTTATCAAATTTAAGGGCTCTGCAATTGTGGCGTGTTTTTTTACCGTTTCAATGCTAAAATTATTATTTTTGTAATCCCAGGCTGCGTTGTACGAACGAGTGTAGTCACGGCAACAGTTGAGCAACTTCGAGCTAACGGTCGCATGCCTGCCCGTTGCAGTCCGTGCGGCGGACGTCCACCCGGTGATCATTTGAGTAGCGTTACTGTTTAGCCACCTAGTTTGGGCATTAAATTTCACTTCGCATACATCAAGTGTTATTAGTCGCGTGCTAGGCAACCATGCCGCAGCGCCGCCCGCAACTTTCGTGGTGACCGTTTCCTCCCGGGCCGACGCTCGCGATCGCGCTTCGAAGCATAGCAACACCTCAGCATTTTATAACATCACAACGAGCCAAAAAGTTCAATTCACGAACCCGATTATAGACGCACGCACCGCGTTTCGCACTCAAGGACAAACCACGCCGAAGTCGTAGGCCCCACATTTCAAAACTTTTTTTACGAGCCGCGCAACTTCTCGTAATCTCGCACCAATCTCAAACCATATATCCCCGCGTTAACGTCACTGTTCAGAGCCACAACAGATAGAATGAATAGACTGGAACCCAGCTGATAGCGTAAAATAAACCAGGGAAAATATCGGCGATGCGCAGTGAGCGCGTGAAGTAGGCAGTAGCAGGCAGATCAGGCGGCGGCCATGTTTGAAGCCACAGCGATGCCTAATCGGGAAGGCCGTTTCAGCGAACCCGGACAGAAAGCCAATCGTGTTTTAGAAGCTATCGTTTGCTTCATTTCTTCAGTCTTTCTATTTTTGTCATTTCTGTGTTTGCAATTGACCGCCAATAAAAGCGGTCACTGGGATGCGGGAGGCTTTCGTCCCCGCCGGAACTGACATGAGCATCAAAATCCGTGCCTTTCAGGCTCTTTTGGAGCAGTTTGGCGCAATTTTCGCAATTTTCATGCTTTTGGAGCAGCTTGGCGCAGGAAAATGGAATTGTATCAAAAAGGCGCAATATGCGCAGCTGTCTCACCCCTGCATGCTGAATACGGAAACCTTTTGTGATTTCAACCTTACATATTTTGATTTTATCTTTTAACGTGACACAAGATTACACGCCCATTCCGGTACAAAGTAGGGCTTGAGAATATCGAATTTTTGACTGCAAGTTAACCCCTTACTTGTTTTATTTTTCAGAAATTTCCTTACAAAAAGTGCTCAATTTTTGTTGCTGCTGATTTTGAATCATATTGTGCTAAAAAACAACTTTTCGATGGTCAAAGAAAATTTACGGTACATGCGAAGTCAAACACTGTACAGTTTATTTGTGAATATTGCATAGGAAACCAGCTACCTGGTGCTAGCAAACTACAAAAAGAAAAATTAAAGCCAGTTCCTCCCCTGTTTCACCATATTTCAGAAAATTAAAGCTTAGAAGTCAATTTAATGACCTTTAACCCTTTAACTGCCACTACCGAAATAACTCGTGAAACCACCCCCGCGCACCCCCTGCTACTCTTGAGTATATGTACTTGTGTTGCTTTGTAAACGAACTCCCTGCCACTCCCGAGACAACTCGCGCGAAAAAAAAAATTGTGTTCATGTCCCGCCATCTATGGAGAGGTCACCTAAACACATAGGACTTGTAAATTAAATTTTAGACAACAGATGGAGCGTACGTTTTTACACCCGCGTCGTTTCGTATCGGCAGAGTGCAGCAGCCATGGTGAGTCAGCGCACCACGTGCATTCGCGCTTTGACGGACGAAGAATTTCAAAAACTGCTGATGAATTCTTACTCAGATGAAAGTGATAACAATGAAGAAGCTCAGCTAAGTGACTCGTCGAGCGACGACAGTGAAGAATGCCACCGAAGAGTTCCACACCAAGGTTTTCAAAACCGCTGGACATCCTACCTACCGCTGGAAATCCTATTTCGTTAATTATTGTGGTAATTATATGTAATTAGTAAGCCTTTCTTATTTGAATAGTATAATCCTGAATAAATATCTTCACATGTCCTGTGGAGTATCATGGTGCCTTACTAGCATGAAATTTCCACTGAACCAACATGAAAAAATACCCGGAAAAAAAAGCCAGAAAAAAACCCGGGAGTGAAAGGGTTAACGATTCAGCATGCATGGCGGAAAAGCCGTGGCAGACAGCTGCGCTCTCTCATTAAACCCTTTCCACTCCCTCCTCCTCTCCCACCGCATGGGGCGCTTTGACTAAATCGCTCACATTAGGCCCCAAAGAAAAGCTGAGTGAACGCGAATCATGTTCCCTAAACGTTTTGAATTCTCATCATCATCATCATCATCAATGAGTTGGTTTTCCTACAGTGCATTTCTGGTGGAACAGTCGCCATCAGTGAGGCTAAGAAATCTTTGATTTAATCTCTGTGCCTGGATGGCGTAATGTCGGCTTCATAATGAGAGGAACCTGGGTTTCATTCGGACCACGGGATACATTTTTTAAGTGCAGAGCCTTTAAGGGGCTCGCCTCGTCATCGTAGCTCGCTGTAATGGTGGATGTCAAACGCCTGCCGGAATCAGGCAGCGCAGCGAGATAACAGACCCAAGTAGAGCCCGGCGTACCGTTGTAGGGCATCCCGCAGAGGCTTCGAAAACCAAGTGGTTTAAGCAGTCATAACCGTTCGAAACTGGTGAACTGCTGGCGCTTGTCATATTGTCATACATCTCCCCATTGTTTAGCGAAAAGAAAACTGCAGGTACATTTGAGGCGAAAAATATGTAATTGACCGGCAGCGCCCGTGTTCATTTAGTTAAGAATGCTGGTTGGGTTGGTTTTTTAAACGGAAAAAAAAAAAAAAAAAAAAAAGTGGCAGTGCAATGCCGGCACGCGTCGGAGGAAAAGCAAGCACAAAAAGAACAGAACTCCCGCTGGCGCTGTTTCAGTCAGGGGGCGTGAGAGCACTGCCGAGGCGGGAAATTTGAATTTTATCGGGTGGTAGGAGTGAGCGGATAACAGCGCTGCAGCCCATTAAGGCGAATCACTGCTCTGCATTTCCGACAGCAGAAATGCAGAGTGCCTCATCATTCTTTGCTTGTGTAGTGTAATTAACCTTTGGCTATTTCGTGTGGAAGGCATCTGGCTGGTGTTGGAAATTTCAAGTTGGGGAATTACACAGTGCGGCTGACGAGCACTGTTTGCTTCAGAGATGCCCCCATTATCAGCACAACTGCTCCAATCAGCATCATCAAGGTCTTCTTCACTTCCAGACACAAGATAAACATCAGCGTACATATCACCTTCATTAGAACAAGAAGCCAAGGATTAAAAACTTCTTTTTCTTTTCGTCAACAGGACAGCTAAGCCTGCGTTGCCGTCACAGGACGCCATTTTTTCACTCGAAAAGCACGTTCCTGCCGCAGGAGAAACGAAAGCATCAAGTACGTGGTTTTGTCTGGCGGGTGACACGCAAGCTAGGCTGTAGACAAGTGCTCGTCATCCTGAACGCTCAAGAGGAGAACCTGTTCTGGTAGGACGAACTCTGCTTGGGCAAAACACTTAAGGGGTCAGAAACAAATTTTAGCTACTGAATGCAAATCAAATAGAATATTCCTGAATGTCTCTGAAGCCCCTAAATATAGCTACGAAAAAAAAAAAAAAAAAAGAGAGAGAAAAGAGAAGTGGCCAGGATTTCAAACATCTGCATGCTCCTGTATAACAGTATTCGATGGGAAGAAAAAGCCAAACATTTATAAATAAGAGATTAAGATGAGAGGGCAGAGTGGTGCAACAAATGAATTGGCAGACATGCCATGAAGGAACACGTGTTCCCCGGCGTGTTTTAAATATGGGAAGAGATTTTTACAGATTGTAGTCGCTCCAGTCGCTAGAACGAGGTGCCCACCAGGCATGCTAGTGGCTGCTGGGTCAAGCTTTCGCATCGCAAGCGTAGCCAACAGGCAGCCACTCTTGGTAACTTATACCCCTGCCACATGGCAAATTTAATGTCATTCCCATCGAAGGTCATTCGTTTGACTTAATGCAATTTTCTTGACGTGCTGCTGCACGGCCAAAGTTAATGTCATTTGCAAATGATGGCAGTTGCAATGCGTACAAACTTGTGTAGGGAAAATACTTTAGAAAGCGCTTCAATATTTGCGAAAACTTGGCGAAAACAGCTTAAACACCTTTACTGCATGAACGCGACATCCACCGGTCAGAGTCGTTGCCTTTCAGCGGCGCTTAATGCAAGTTTTCTTACAAGGGGTTATCACATCCAAAGCAGTAAGCAATGGAGGGCGCCTCAATTCACGCACTTCCCCCCTACAGAAAGGCACTAGCATCGAGGCGCCAACTGCCAGCGCTCATTAGAGTCATGATGCGCTAGTTCGCTCCGCCTCTCATAGACAGCAGCACCACCTGAATAAGTCATGGGGAAAGGGTTATAGGGCGCATTCGAAAAGCTGTTAAGGGGGGACGGGGGTCTTAGAATGGTCCAAAATCGCAAAAAATACGCATTTTGGGAAAAACACATTTTTGAAGCCCTTTATACCTTCAAGCCCTACTCTAAAAGTTTCACCGCTGAATTTGATCGGGAATAATCTCAAAAACGACTTTGAAAACGCAGCGGGAGCCGCAAAACGCCGAAAACCGGGCTAAAAAAGCTTGAACTTCGCGCGCGCGCCACACTCGAAGCAGACGCCGGCGGCGGCCATCTTGGGCTCGCTTTGTCCCTTTCTTTGTGCGTATTTTGCGCCATCTCAAAATGGCTTTGCGGGGAGAACGAGCGTTACCCCCGATTTACGAAGGTCGTTTGGGAGCCGCTGATTGGCAGGACCGCGCGCTCGAGTCGACCCCCCCTTCCGCGTCTCTGATTGGCCGGCGCCGTTGAGCCGCCATTTTTTTTTTTTTTTTTGCAGGCGCGCGTTCGCTTTTTCAGTATTTTTTAAATTTGGGGGCGTTTTCTCTGCCGTTAGTGACTGCGATTCTGTCACAACGTCTTTATGTCTCGTGCCGCAATGCCTGGAGACCTTTTCCTCAAGGAACTACGCGCTGCAAGCGTACGAAAAAACGATGGAAGACGCCGTGGGCGGCGGTGCCGAGATCGCCTGTCACGTACGAACCTGGTCCGAGAAGCGCCGCGTGGAAACGTCCAGAATTTTGTTAGCTGTTGTGCTTTGGGTTTTATTTGTGGGGGAAAAAAAAATCCGCAGCACAATATTTTGTGCTTTTCTGTAGTTTGCATCGACGTTGAAGGAAGTGCAAAGAAGGAACTACCGTACGTGAAGGTTCAGCAAAAAATGCAGTTTTCCAGCGCTGTTTACAAAAGTTTTTCATTACTTGCATAGAGCCTTCCTGGTTTTTTTGGGGGACGGTCGCATACTTTGTTTTTTTTTTTTTTGGAACAGAGTGACATGGCGATTTTTTTTATTGGGGCCCTGCTGTAGCAAGAGTTAAAAAACTAGATTTTCCTTTCTTAGTTTGCAACTCATGCTCTGCCTTACTGAGTGTTTCACTATCAGGCTTTTGACCTAGGATGATAAGACTGGTATCATTTAAATTTTCAATAAATAGATCTAGCAGGTGATGCTGTTTGTATGATGCTGTTTGTATCACTCTGGTATCCATCGCCAAATCGAAGTCCACCTGCAGCTCTCTACAGTTTTTTTTGAGGTCACGCTCTTCCTTGCGTGGTGTTTTCCTTATCTTACTCTTTAGCCAGGATAACAAGACTGGTATAATTTAATTTGTATTGAATTGGTCTAGCAGCTGATGCTATTTGTATCACTGAAGCCCTTGGTCACCAAAGTGCATTTCACCTACAGCCTTGCTGTAGGTTTGAGATGCATAGCAGGACAATCTCTAGTTCTGGGTGGCTGCTGTGCTTTAGTCTCATTGGTAGCACAAAAATAACAGCAGCACATGGTATTTGTGCCTTTCTGTATTCTTAAAAAAACACTGAAAGAAAAGTGAAGAGGATATACAGTTTCTGAAGTGTAACAGTAGAAAATTTAATTTTCCTTCGCAATTTGTACGGTATTCGTGCGAATTTAGTCAATCTTTCCAGAGGTATTTTTGTGTTACAGTCACATAGTTGGTATGCTTTTCTTCGTGAAGAATAGAGCTACAAAATGATGCTATTTATATTGTTGTAGCTATGCTGTAGCAAAAGTTACCGTGATCTAAAACTTCAAATGCATTTTTCTCAGTTTTTTTTTTGCAAGACCAAGCTCTGCCTTACGGGGGTTTTTGTAATGTTGCTCTTAGGCTAGGATGAAAGACTGGTACCATTGAAATTTGTACTGAATTGATCTAGGGGGTGATGCTATTTTTTTTTGCTCTGTCATTGTTTACCTATTTGCAAAAATTAATAAAAATGAGGCAATTTTATACGAATTGTTGATATCAAATGTTCACCTCTTTCATGCTTTGCAAAAGTCTTCGAAATGAATAAAAATAGCATAGCCCCCAGAGTAGACCTTTGGCATTTTAAATCCGTATAAATCATCTTGAGTTTGCTAAAGCGAAATTGCTCTAAACCCCCTAAGAAATGCCTCAAAAAATAAATTTCAAAGTGTTGTATTTCTTGAACAAATGAAGCTATGTTAAAACTAATTACATATTTGAAATCAGTGTAAAAAACTGCTTAAGACTGTCAATTTTCATCTAGGTGGCACTAATAATAAAAAAATTGTCTAAAGACCCACCTCCCCCCTTAAAGGGACACTGAAGTGAATTTGTCAAGCTCCCGTTTTTGCTTGCACTGTGTAGACTGGCTCAAATTAACACACTATTCATCGTTTATCCGGTTGACAAATCGGTAATTATTTTACAAAGCGTGAAAGAAGAAAAACTACCATGCGCGGTTTGCGGCGGCCGCACCAACTAAAGGCTGTGACGTCAGGAGGGGGGGGCACCGTGATTGGACGATGCCCAAGGTTAGCAATCAAAAGTTTCGGTTTCGGTTTCGGTTCTGTAAAACAACATGCTCGACATCTGACGGCGTTGTTGGATGGGCATTCTCGATTTCTCAATTATCGCCGTACCGCTCTTCTGCCATGTTGTCGGCTGTCAAATGTCTAAGATAAACCTCCCAGGGCGGCTTGGAATCGTAGAAATCACTAGACGAGGCCTACGCAGTGGATGAACGCCCTCCGCGTCACCGCACGCTCTCAAATGCCATGCGCTTTTCCCGCATATTCGGAGCTTGCCTCACTCATGTCTGTTCGTAAAAAGCTAGTTCGCACCAGGCCAAGGGTGTGCTGATTCAGGCCTGGCCCACTGCCCGCAAGCAGTCGGTGCTTGTGGCAACAGCACGCCAACGAGAACTCGCTAGCGCGTCATTGTCAGTATGCGCGCGTTCTGCGATCTCGCTCGTGGAGCAGTGAACGTTACGGCCCAAAAATGGTGAACTCAGTTCAGAAAACATCGGCCGCATACGAAAAAATCAACTTAAAAAAAAAAAAAAAAAAAATACATGTACCCTTGAGGATTCGAACTTGCGACTTTCAAAACAAATTCCAGCGCCTCAAACCGCTAGGCCACGAGCCGACGCTGGCCGGTTTGGATATATAAGGTTTATAATGTATGACCAGTTTACACTTTTATTTATTTTAAGCATTTTAAGTACTTTATGTGACTATTTGTTGTATATCACTCCTGCAGTAAGTGTCCCCCAAACTTCCACAATATCTCACGTCTAGCAATTGCATTTCTTTGACGGAAAAGCGTTCGCAGATGTGCGGTCGTGCTGCTGACCGCTGTGCTTGTTTACCCAGCGCAAAAAGTGCTTCCTGCTCCCTAGTTTTGCGCTGTACGGTAAAAGTTTCAGGTGATTTTATTTTCTTCGTGCCTATATTGACTTCGCTGACTCTTCTCCCGCCTTCAATTGGCCTTAGATTTTCCTACTAGCGTAAAGTCAGCGAGCGTCGCATGTGCACTTGTGCAGCGCTTGTGTGGAGTGACCCGGACTCTGAGTTTGACACAGTGTACAAACTAACAAAGTAAGGAAGGCACATTCTTTCATTCACAAAGGTGTTGTGGCTTAGTTTCAATTGAGCGAGCGAATAGCGACGACCCGTCGGCGGCCGGCGGACGAAACGCTGGGCCGACTGACTCGATCGGTAGGTCGGCTGGTCGGCGAACCGTGCAGTAGCGCAGCCATTTTCCAGCTCATCTCCTGCTGACGTCACACGAAAACGCCACAGAAAATGGGCGAGCGTAAAGAGAGGAGGACAGCATTTTCGAATTGATTTTTCTACTAAATAAATTCGCGTAAACGCGGCCAGAGTGGTCGAAACAGTGCCTACGGACTCCGAACTACAATTTGCGCTAGTAATCCCGCAATGTTTACAAATCACTTCAGTGTCCCTTTAAGTCTGAGTTTACAGCCAGCTGGCAGAGCGCCTCGTACCTCCCGTTGTGGCGAGACAGTTCGCGAGCTCAAACCCGGGCACCGTCACGTCAATGGCACTTTTTTTGGAGACGTCATTTCCGTGACGGATATGACATCAGTGAGATCTTGGTGTACCCCGCATGAAAAACACTTTCGCGTTAAAACCTAGGAAAAACTTGGCAAAAAAGCAAAACCTGAAGACGCTAGGGCAACCCCCAGCTCCGCTGTTTTTCCAGCCTTGCACCAGTAGTGCAAGCTGTGTTAATTTTTTTTTGCACCGGACAACTACAACAACCACAATGATGGCTTTCTGGACAAAGGGGTGCTTAAAGGAGCCATGAAGAGAAAACGCAAGTTTGGTTCATTCAAAAGATTGTCTCGTTAGAATCATACTGAACACCACTTTTAACGTAAACTTCGCTCAAATAAGCTACATAATTAGGAAAAACGGGAATGGTCATGCGACCCACCAGCTCATTTCCCGCAACAGAACCTATGTCGTCACATGAGCTAAGCTCTGCGATTGGCGGAGGCTGGCAGAAGCAGACGCAAATTAGGTAGAACTTACAAACTAGACGAACGAGCGATTTGCGCTTAAATTTAGGGCACATTCTTTACAAAGCAATAAGAATGATGGGACAAACAGTGGAAGTTACGAAAGCACATGTAAACATAGAAGTACTGATGCGTTCTGCTGTTCGTACTGCGCACAGCATGCTTGGTTTCGCTGCACAGCACTACGGGGCTTGGGGTTGTCTCAGACGACACTGGCCGATCGATTGACGCAAGCAACGGTGTCTTACGTGACCCCATTTGTCGACGAGCACTGTTTCAGGGAACGAATATTTTCTCCCAGAACAAAAACAAGCCAGGTTTAATGCGGGCAAAAACAAACCAAACCTTGCCACGGTATGGTGGCGCCATCTAGGTTACGGAACGTAAGAACGCGGGAACAAACCAACACCGCTGTACAGGGTGGAGACAACTTTGAACGGTCCCGTGCCGCCGCAATTCGGTCCAACGGGCTCAAGCGTTATTCTTTTCGTTTCCCACGAGACCTAGCAACGCGAAACAGACAATATGATTCAAACTTCTTCAGTAAACCGCGTTGCGGCGATAATTTTAGCGCGGTTTTGACACAATGACTTGCTTCGGCGGCGAGCGAGCAACCGAAAATGGCGGCGCCAGCGTATACGTGTCTCTACCCTGTACGGCGGATGCATGAATGAAGGTACTCTAGGCTGCAGAGCGGTCGGTTTCAGTGATGTCACTTGGGACCACGAAAACGCACAATTGAGCGGGAAAATCAAAATTTTAACCTAAATTGTTTAATTTCTCAGTGAATAAAGCACCGTTTGTATCCGGACAAGCGCTGGGGGCACTATAAAACATGAAATCTTTCGAATAAAACCAACTTGCATTTTCTTTTCATGGCTCCTTTAAGGCTGCCACCTTGAAAAGGAAATAAAGAAACCAGCATAACATGGTTGCGGCACTATTGTAACGTCTCCCTAATCAATGGTGTCACTTGAGATGAAGCAGGGGCCAGTACCCATTCTCTTTCTCAACTACACAGCGAGACCTGTGTTGTGGCAGGGGGCCAAAGAAAGGATACATAGGGGGCAACGTGGTCGTCATCGTAGATGGTGAAGTCCTGGCCCTTGCCCACGATGGCGATGGAGACATTCTTGGTGGACAGCTCCACCTCGTTTGGCAGGCAGTCGCGCAGAGCCCGCAGGCCATGCTTCACCAGCTCCTCCAGATCACCTGCACAGCACGAGGGCAGTCATATAAAAGGATGTAAGTTGCACAGGTACTTTGTTCCAACTGCAACGAAAATGACTGGTGAAGTACCAGCCCCTGCGGCACACCTCTGCTGCGACGATAAGTGAAACCGGCATAACCAGAGTGAGCACAACGATCAGTGCCAGCGCCACTGTGAAAGATGAAGTGTCATGCCAACTGGCGCGAGGAAACAATGGCTGCTGAGCTCGGCACAACTCTTGGTTCTCGATTTCAGCTTCCCACAAGCTATTTCTTTCTGAAAAGTAACTACAGTAGAACCCTGATAATACGACTTTCAAGGGACCATGAGAAAGCGTCGTATCATCGGGGTGCGGGTAAATGCCGGCCTCGTAGATGGTCTCGCACGACACATGGGCTAAGAACTTATTTAAACTAACATATTTAGCGCGTTCTCGCGCGATTTGTGAACCTTTAGCTGAAATACCAAGTTTCTGTTTTCAAGCCTTATCAGGAACAACTCCCTCAAGGATGAGGGGCTCTGAGGGCACGCCCTGTACGACACGGGTTTTAAGAAATTGACATCTGCAAGATATGTAACGACACATTTTGTAAGTGAACATTGGTTCATCTCCCAAGAATGGTGAAGGGTGCAGTGGAATGTTGTATGTGCAGATTTTAGGGAAGTGTCGTTATCTGGCAGCATTGTAGGACGTGCACTCAATTAGCCCGTCGAGCATGGAGGGGCGTTCCCCACACTTGTCACAAACTGTTGGGAGTGTTCTATTCAATCCGAAATCAAATGTAAGCAGAAACCCCACGCACCTTCCAACTGTACATGAAATTTTACTCTGATACTTAGGCTTTTATTTTTCTTCCTGGACGTAAAAATAGCTCCCAGTTAAAAGTGCCCCCTCAGTAGCATGCAGTAGGTGCAATAATTAGACCTAAAAAAATTTGTGAACACAATTTTCTCTTTGATTCAATTTGTACTGCCCTTTTCATGCTTGAACTGTCCTAGATTCCGCAATGTTTGCACGTACCAATAAACGGTTTCAATGCAAGGCACATCCTTCAGGCTTCACTGCACGATTTTAGTGATTAGTTGTTTCTGGCATATTCTTCATATCACGGTCATGACATGTCATCTAACCAAACCAGCTAATGTATGTTGTACTCCTTTAACTCTTTCGTTACCACGGAAAACTGACCGATTTTTAGAGATCTAAGAAGACATATTTTCTGCGCTAAACATTAGGCACATATTGCAGTGACATAAAAGGCAGATGATTCAAAGTCCTTTATTTTATTTTTTATAAATAATGATTGCAAAAAAATGATCAAATTCCATATTTTTGTCCAGCCGCCAAAGAAGATTGACAAAAAAAAGTTGTATGTAGCAAACCCAAAGTACTAGGAAAAATTTAGAATCTGTCGGATTACAACGCTGACAACATAATTTGGTATTTTACTTGCTAGGAGCCCTTTGATAAAAAAATATTGAGGGTAATGCTGCATACCCACAAGTGGCATGCTTTTTTTGTCAAGTGCAGTAGCCAAGCCCCCTTTCACAAAAATGTGTGCACCTAAGCTGGCAAAAATGCTGTAAAAAATCTCAGTGACGCCGGAGTGGGAAAATTTAAACTGCTTCTAAAAGCGCAGTATATACATTTTGTAGGTAAACATTCCAAAAACCCATCCTAGAAAAAAACATTGATTTGCTCACTACAATTTGCCAGATATCAAAGAAAATGCTAGCACACGTGGTGTCCGTGCCTTGGGGTGAAGCCCAACCTCTATTTTAAATTTTGCAATGCCGGATGCTTTTCTAAAAGAAATCGGGTGGTTTGACATTATTAAAGACACTATTTAGTCCCCACATGATGTAAAAACACCTCGTCAATGATTGTGGCCAGAAGAAGATTCAAGGCAAGCGAAAAAATCCACTTGGAGTTGAAAATGAAACTCGGTGGCGGATGCTTGTTGACGTTCTGATTGTCACTTATCTGTCAGAACTTTCATTTTCAGTATAATATCATCTACTGACTCACTATGGTAGCCCTGCTTGCAGGAATAAAGTGCGATGCGCTAGAATCATGCCCAGCAAGCACCTACCGAGTAGCTGTCGCGCTATGAAGAGAGTTCAGCACTATGAGCCTCCCACCTAACATTTTCGTAAAGAACCAATATCAAGCCTGTTGCAGACTTTGTGACAATACGCAGTTCTACTAAGCAGCAAAACTAGGCCTCTGGAAATACCCTCATACGGGAATGAAACTGGGGGGGGTGAACAGCTGGTGGTGTTCAAGGCCGATTGGAAGCGCTCTCCTCGTCTGAACTGATATCCGATGACCTGGTGTTATCTTTCCACTTTCAGCTGAAGCTGTTATCGCAGAAGTAAGGCGTGGGTGAAGTAGAACCACAAATGGCGTGCATTTTTCGAGGAACAGTAGCGGGCGACGGAGGAGCCATGGCAAATTGGCAGGAAGTTGTGAAACTGCTGCGCAGTAGCACTAAATATGAATTTCGCAATGCAAAGGCGAAACCGAAACTGCTGGAAACTGGCTGACAATGCCAGATCAACTTGTTAGACATGCGAGGGACCTTTAGAAATAAGCTGTGGCAGAATAAAGCTACCCTTTCTCTAAACCAAAAATCACTAGTGAAGAGCTGGTGTCATTTTCAGGTAATTATCGCCTCTCAACGCTGTCGGCTTACAAAGCTGACAACATAATTTGGTAATTTACTTGCTAGGAGCTCTTTGATAAAAAAATATTGAGGGTAATGCTGCATAACCACAAGTGGCATGCTTTTTTGTCAAGTGCAGTACCCATGCCCCCTTTCACAAAAACATGTGCGCCTAAGCTGGCAAAAATGCTGTCAAAAATCTCAATGACGCCGGAGCTGGAAAATTTAAACTGATTCTAAAAGCGCAGTGCCTAGACTAACCACTGGGGTGTATTAGTGTACAAGAAATGACTACAACGTGTTGAAATCTACAATATAAAGCATTGATCACCCGTGATCGATTTGAATAGGCATGGTAACGAAAGAGTTGATCTTAGTGCTGGTAGTAGCGGCATGCTCAAATTTAAATTTCAGTACAGTTGAACCTCGTTATAAGAGACATGGATGTAAGAGACAAATGGGTATAAGAGACACTATTCACCCACGTGGTTGGCTGCCCTATCTTTCCCATTAAATTGACCTCCCTTATAACAGACATTGGATGTAGAAGATTGGTTATAAGGGACAAGTCATCCTTAAACTTTAATGAATAATCTCGCTTGTAACAGACATTTTAACTTCAGATGCAGTTGCTTCCATTGTGGAAACACAGGTGGATGACAGACACCTGCGGTCGCTATTTATTATAACTTCAGCACACACGCAGTGGTTCAGTCAGCTATGAAACGACGACAAGAAACCCTGCCAATGGAAATGCAACTTACAGAAGGGGTTGAAGCTTACTGCCATCCATTGGAGCGTGACCGCACATGCAGGCTCTACCACTTGCGTAGCTCCCAATCAAGAACCATCGCAGATGTTGAATCCTGCAAGCGTAATGAATAGCCTGAGCACACAGCAGAAGAAGCTGTGTGCTCTGGCTATTCATCAGGCTTGTGAACTCAACATCTACGATTCATCTTCCGCAAACAGTGAAAGGAAAAAAAGCTTGCAGAATCGGTTGTAAAAAACTGTAAATACAGTCATAAAGCAGACAAAGATTCAGAGTCTATCGCAAAAAGAAAAAAAAAACTGTTTCATAAATTCTGGGGACCAAACATAAATTAGAATGAATCTTTTGCAACATCCTGTAGCATTCTTTTGCGCTTATTTTAGTCATTCGGTGCCCACATTGAACTAGGGTCTGATTAGTAAGTGAAAACATGGTCCCTTGCTTATAGGAGACATCTCGTATAAGAGACAGATATGGCTCCCCGGTACATGTCTCTTATAAAGGGGTTCAACTGTATGAGTAACGCCTAGATGTTGGCTTTCTTGCAAAAATGTTGAAGCTGAGCAAAAAAAGCAAACCAATGCATTTAAAAATTCACACACCATGTAAGAAATCGCCGAATTAGAATGAGGCATGTTGCCATATTTTATTTCTAAGATGACATGTTTAGAATCCCCGTGCAGATTTGAGATCCCCTTTTAATGATACATCTACACAGTAACTCTCAGCGAGATAGGTTAATAAAAAAAAAAACAATTTCCAGAGACAATTTTGACCTCTTGAAAACCTCATTTCCAGATGGTTGTACAGACTGCAAGATGTGAGGTATCACAGCCTAAATATGTGCATACACGCTGCAAGCAGCCAGCAAAAATCTGTGATTTCGAAACTGAAATTGAGGACAACAGCACTGCCATTAAGGGAGGCTAAAGTGATGTTGCAGTCGCCCAGCAGCTCGAGAGAAAGCCTGCGCACAACCTCTTCACCAGCACGCACGGCAGCCCAGGGGAGAAGTGCGCCCAGTGGAGCTCGACCGGTTTTTCTGGCCGGCCGGAAAACCAAGCACCCGGCTGGCCGCAATGTCACTTCCACTTCATGGATGTTTGCGCGATCTGCTGGCAGATGCAGCGTCGACCACTACAGAGCTATTTTAAACGTTTCCAATCGGTTAACAAGGCATTTCCCGGGGCTACCAGTCACGTCCCAAATGGTTTGGTGGTACCTACTATACATTCAAAATAAATTTGGCCTAGGTGAAATTTGAGGGCAGTTGGCCTAAGGCCCTTATCTCTCTCTTAATTACAATCACAAGTGTGAGACTGCAACTATTTGAAGGGACTTCCTGCCCCTCCTACAAACAGGTTTCCAGCACACGACGACGTATCGCAAGGTCGCGTGACCAAATGCCATGCCGCTGCGAATTGTGCCTTTCCTTTATTTTACTTACTGCTAATGGGGAGGGAGGCTCGTGGATATGAAAAAAAAAGGAAAAGAAACGAAAAGGAAACTGAATAAGCAGTTCTAAGTAACTGCGCCACGAAGATGCCCCAAGTATGAATGATGTTATCTCTTACATGTCGAACACAACAGTGTTTTTCGCTAATCCTGTTGGTGTTGCAGTAGACTGCGCCACAAAAAAGTTACAGGGGAACAACCTTTAAAATACTACACACATGAAGCTAGGACAGTGTTCCGATGCTTGCACAAGCCTTTATGTCTGCTAGCATTAACTTCTTGTGTTTTAACATGCCTGGCAGCTTAAGCAAACATTTCGCAGTTTAGAATTGTCTAATAACCTTCTTTCAAGCTCATATGATTACCCCGATCCACAGCCATTGCATGGCACAAGCTATTGCGAATGTGACGACTTGCAGACTAGACGCTGCACAGTAAACTTCTCACTCCTTGGTTTTACACTTTTACACTCAAAATAAAAAAAAATAAGGCAATTTCAATTTCTCTGTGCCGAACTTCACTTTGGTAGCTTCTGTTGTCATGAACTGAACTTTCCCTGCATTCTTTCCAAATGTATCCGTTACACACACACACACATCAGGGGTGGTATTCTCGAGTTTTATCCCTTTTGCGTCCCTTTCAAAAGTGTCCCTTTTGGCGAGCCCTGATTGGCTAAAAGCAAACAACCAGAAGGGACGTAACGCAAGCGCAACAAACCTACTGCCAACGTTCATTGCTTAACCAAAAGTATGTCACGATGAAAGGGACTCAAAAGGGACAGTTACTAGAATGCCGCCCCGGATGGGCTGTGTCGATCAAGGCGGTAAATTATTACAGATATCAAATCAGCTAGCATAGAGGTATATTCGCTACATGAACCTTCTTGCACTATTCACGAGTAAAGCATGCGCTGATCGCAGCACCAAATTTCCTGGGACGGAGCTCCTGCTTTTCAAATGATTACTATTGATGAGCCATAGGTCCTGTCTTTTCTAAGATGAGTTCATGCTTCGGTAAAATTATGCGAAGTGCACTGACTGAGAAACAGCGGCCCGGGTGTGCAGCCAGGTCTTGTTTGCATCACCCACTCAGTCAGCTGCAACATCTCTCTTGCCCGACTGTAATGGCTGCTCTTCTCTGGGAGCAAAAAATTGCCCAAAAAAGCACTTTTTTAGGTATCACTTTTCTCTTGATTTGCAGTTTTTCCTCTGAAAATTCTGCACGAGGAACAGTACCCGGTACTTATAAAAGTCATAGAGGCTTGATTTCAACAAAGAAATAACAAGTTTCTCATGATTCCCCACTTTTTTGCCACGAATGGTATCACAGTGATACGAAATTCTCGAGCGGTACATCCCAGCATGTATCGCAGCTAGGAAGATCATTTCTTTTGCGCTGTGAAGCTGAATGTTGAAATGATGCAATATGGGAAGCAGATGTTGCATTTTGTGTTTCAGTAGTGGTTTAATTAGCGTTATTTTTATTTGGTTAGCAGTAGTAGTTCAAACCTAGAAGTTAGAATTGATGCAAGCCGTATGTTTTAGCAAAACAAAAAACTGCTTCCCACATTTAATTCGCCACAACTTCTGGTATCTATTCATGCCTTGCTGGTAATCTTTTGTTGAATGGTTTTTTTTTCCTATTATTCTCAACAATCATGGAAAATTTTTAATTAACTTGGAAACTAGTTCACTCACATTAAGACTAAATCAGCTAAAAAAACTGAACAAGCCCATGACGTTTCATCAAAATTTGTTGGAAAGAAAAAAAAAAAAAAGTTTCTAAAACCAGTATGCCTCCTTAATTTCTGTCTCAAAACCACTAATTTTCATTTGTTTGCATCATGCCTATAAACACTTTAGGCATTACATTTTGTGGTTTGTGGTCTTTTGAGGTCACAACCACACAGACCCAGCCTTCCTCGAATTCGATACTTCCCCAGCATTTCGCCTCTAATGGGTGCACATAAACTGCAGTTTTGCGTTTGTTGACATTTTCAACTCCACGCTAACAAGCTGACAAGCACATGCAGTACCACTTGTGCCCGCCCTCCTGAAGAAATACTGTAGCGATTACTCCGCAACAAGTTCTTTAAGGGGTCACACCGGTCTTGGACATTTTTGTTATTTTTTAACCTACGTGCTTGAGATTTATACAATGAGTGTATTTTAACATCCTGAGCCCAAATATGCACTCAGTTTTCGACTATGGGGTATAAGTGTGGAGCTGTGCAACCTATTATGCCACCCCATTTCAGGCAATTTTTTTCGTTACCTATGAAATACCGTAACAGCTCGTTAACTCGAACTCGCATATCTCGAATAATCGAACCGCGGCACCGAACCGTTTCCTATACGTCCCATGCATTTGTTGCCCATTATTTCGAAGTATTTTTGGGGGCAAACTGCGGATATCTCGAAATCCTGACTGAGAGTGGAACGAAAAGTTCGCCGCTGCAGACTGTTTCACAAAATTTGCGCGATGCGGCTGCGCCTAAGTCCCTCGATTTCTTTCTCATTTAGCCGCGCCTACCCCAAAGCCGATGTTTTCCCCGAACGTGAAGTTTGAGCCTAGAGGCTTACCAACTTCGTCAAGCAACCCTGCGGGACATCATGTGACAGCAGAGACATGCGCAGAGGTACAGTGTACTAGACCCCAACGTGGCGCTTAATCAGGCCTAAATTGCTCGCACACGGTGCAGCTCGCCTCTGATGGAATGCTCGAGGCTGACTCCACACAACCTGTCCTGCTTCACGAACAGATTAATCCAGTTTGTTTAGTGTGCTGGAATGGTTCACACCGGTCACTATACTGCGCATGATGTGTCGTGTGGGGAAAAACCCCATTGAGAGCGCGGGTCCCAGCCAGTGACATCTCTTGTATGTTTTTTCTTCTTTCAAAACTTTATGAACAGCAAGATTGGAAGCTACTGTTGAAGAGTTGGTAAGTAGTAGCACCTTTTTTGCAAAGAACTCGATATTTCATGGCAATTCGTGCAACTTTGCTTATCTCGAAATATTTACCGGTTTTCCTTACTTCGAGTTAACGAGGTATTACTGTACTCCAAAAGCTCTAGGAGGACCAATGAGTGCAGCTATACCACAGAAGCAATTTTAGCTTCGTTTCTGCAAACGCTGTAAACTTCATAAATGTCAGGTCATCAAATGCCAATGTTCTTGCAAACCTAACTAGATAACATCTTGTGCCAGCAAAACAAATTCTATACTTTTGTGGCTTTATTCCACTGCTCAGTTCATAGGCTTTTGAATGCAGAAAAAATGACACAAATCGAAGCAGTACACCCCAAGATATTGTACCTGACAGCCGACCTTGCGGGGAAAAAACTGGTTCTGCAAAAACAGGGCACGAAGATTGGAAACATAGGCAAAACTGTCATTTAGGCAACTTAAAAGGGCGACAGCTTTGTGAATACTTCTAATACAGCTATGACATTTTGCACGTACATTCTTTGTGACATGTAGACTGCAAATAAAATTAATAATGCAGAAAAACTTTTCGGTCCTCAAGACCAGTGTACCCCCTTAAAATATGCCAGAAAGGGCAGCAGCCCTACTTTGTCACAAATGATCTGGCTGCTGTCCACCGCCACACCTCCTCCCCACCAGAGCTGCAAGAAGTGTAAAAGTACGCACAGCTCTTGAACTTGTCCAGGTGCTTCTCCAGGTAAGTGCGGGCAGACTGCGAGCGTGCCCCGATGGCCATCGCCTTGCAGTCAAAGTAGTTGGCCGATGAGCAGGTCTGGTAGATGTGTGCCCCCATGTCCTGCAGACCGGACAACGTGAACTATTATTTTTCATTCTTCAAAATTTGGGTCTTTTTTGCGCCGAACCTACGCCCGGGCTTTGAGGCGAGCCGTATAGGAGGGCTCCAGATTAATTTTGACTGCCTAGGGATCTAGAATGTGCGACCACTACGCTGCCGGAAGGTAGTTGTTTCTTGCACCTGGGGGTGGTAGTGAGCGCCACTCTGACTACTCGGGGTGAAGGGGACCTTCTTTTAAACCCCCGGGACGTGACTTGAGCGTCTACGACATGTCGAGAGTGGTTGACCAGTGTTGAACCCTCTGAAGCTAGCTATGGCACCAAGACTACCAGAACCAGAACCCTCGCTATGCGTGTAGCGAATCAGAATGGTAAATGAGGGGCTCAGTAAATTAAGACAGAAATAAGAGTAGGCAGTCAAGAAAGCCCAGGAAAGCAAAGGGAAGGGGGAAAATGTGGTACGTCATTCATTATACTTGAAACAAATGCAGATTTTTCTAGTTTTACAGAAAAAAATCTAAAATAAAATCTAAAACAAAAAACCACGAGCGCGACACAACACAGAGCGCTCTGCGTCATGTCGTCTCGCTTCAGCCTTCGTCCCCTTTTTTGAGCAATTGAAGTACAGCATCTTCCCTTCCAGCCTGGACAGACTACCGTCTACCGGTACTGCCACAGTGGAACAATTCCTACCGCTTGAGCCCGCACCTCCATCATCCCACAACAAGGAGGGTGGAGGCCACGGTCACTTACGTCGTATCCAGCCACGAGCAGTCCCACTCCGTACGGGCGGCGGTCGTAACGCTGCGTGCACACCTGCATTTCTGTGAGGGCGGTCAAGGATTGTCCAAGTAGGTGGCAGTGAACGCAAGTGCCTTTGTGCCCCAAGCTATAAAATCTGCAAGTGATGACACCACCGGCAACACATCAGAGGGAGCGATTTGCACCAGCTGATCACTTGCATGCCACGAGTTCCACTGAGGTCGGAACGAGGTACAGTCATTCACCAACATGTTAGCTCATTACACAGTTCACTGGCTGAAATAGTTACGCCTAAGATCCTTGCGATGCACAGTAACAGACACCTCCAGTGAAATGTAGTGAAACTCAACCGACGGCTTGGGGTGCCCAAAAGGCGAGGCGCTCCGCCATAGTGCCCATTGAGGACTAGAGTGGCTTTGCATCCAGTATCCAGTGAAGGCATTTTATATGGTGTCTTAGATGCTGGAGACTCAAAAGCCAAACTAAAAGCAAAAATCTGACACCAAGAGTGGTGCGCGGGGAAAGTCTGGTGTCGTGATGGATAGACCAACACCTGCCACCTGTTGAATGCTTCCGATACACATCACGCGAGTGCTTCCTTGTTTAAGGTTCAGCAAAGGCTAGCACGTCAAACCTACAGACACACGCATACAAGCCCTTGGAGAGCCCCTTACAAGCAAGTATACAAGTGTTCTTAGAACCTGCGCCTGCACGTATTTCAATGCCCGTGAAACAAAATTTGTCGTTCGGCATAAGTTGCTTTTTCCTTCAGGATTTGCCCATTTGTGATGTAGTAAATTGGCAGCATTTAGTAAAGGTAGCTGAAAAGCTCCTAAAAATAGCTCATGAAGCTGCAGCCTATGAACACCTCTAGCGTACACTCCCAGGCCATGTAAGCAGTTCCCCAATGACAGAGCCAGTATTCTTCAACATAACCTTAGTGGACTGCACGCACTAACATCGCAGTAATTCTTTGCCATGGAGTTCTGCTTACATAGTAACAGGTATCCCAACACAAAGGCAGACAGTAACGCAACACAATGCTCAAGCAGTAGTGAACACTTTGGAACCCATTACAGTAAGAAGGTTGACAACGACTTACAAGGAACACAGGCATTCCTTTTCCAGTGTTACTTCTGAGTCTCTGTCAACCTTTGCACTGTAATTTGTTCCATTGCCAAGTCCTAACTTACCCAACAACATAACCTCCTGCAACACTGCCTTTGTATGTTGATATGCTTCTCCAACAGGTCTTCATAGGGCATGGCCCCCGACTAGGCAATAAAACGATGATACCACTAAAAAATTAGAGCCCTGTTTTTGAGCTAAAGTTGGTTAAAATGCAAAGCTCTCTCCCATGCTACAACAGTCAAAATACAAACAGCTCTGACCTCGGCAAAATGGCACAATTGGGTAGACGTCGGCTTCATAACGCGAGAGACCCAGGTTCAACTCCGGCCACAGGAAGCGTTTTCTTCTTTTCGAGGCACTTGATGTGTCTTTGTGGAAACCCATCCCCATCATGTGACCCTCCATTGTGTAAAGTTGGCTTTCCTGCAGTGAGTCTTCCCGCACGGTTCGCCATCAGTGACGCAAAGAAAGACTACCACCTTTAAAAGTGCCCATGCAATTTCTGGAAGGTCACAGGCAGACAAAAAGGAGGGCTGCTTCAAGGAAAGCAGCTGGCAAGTACAACAACAGCAATAAAACAGTTTGTCAGCCAAAGTAATGTCCTCACGATTGATTGATTGATTGGGGTTTAATGCACCGACGCTACACAGGCGATGAGGCGCGCCGTAGTGGAGGGCTCCGGATTTTTTGACCACCTGGGATCTTTAACGTGACCCAAAGTCTCGAACACACAGGTGTTTTTGCTTTTCACCTCCATCAGAAAAGCGGCCGCTGCCACGACCGAAATTGAGCCCACAGTCCTTGGGCTTAGCTGCGCAACGCCTTAGCCACTGAGCCACCGTGGTGGGTTAATGTCCTCATGAGTAGCTGAGTTTATGTCAACACCTTCACACCACTGTCACAAAGAATGCAACAAGTCTACTACAACACAGTTGCATTTTTAAAGTGTGCTGACTCGTTCCTCCCCTGCTCTCCTCTCTGCGTGCACAATAGGAAAAAAAAAAAGGACTGTCCAGAAAAGGTTACTTAGTGTGCCCATCTGAGACTGAAAAGCCAAAAAAGTTGGCGTGAGTAGTTAAAACTCTCGTTCTGAGCACAGTTAAAGAAAAAGAAACGGTGAGTTTAGAACACACCCCTTGAAAAAGCGTTAGTGAAGAACATGAAATTGTGCCTAGGACCTGCTAACCACCAGGGTTTGAGAGACTTTGTGACCTCTTTCTGTATATTTTAACTATGTACTGAACCTTCTGTTTACAATGAAATCTTTGGCTCTCTGATTCTCCCCGGTGTCTTGATCAAACTGCAGCCTGTAAAAAAAATCTCAAAAAAGGAAAGAAATGGAAGGAAGAAGACTGCAGGTCTTAGGCCCAAAAAGCCGTGCCTGGACTATGGGACCCACCGCAAAGAAGGGCTATAAATTAGTTTACACCAACTTCGGATCTTCAACAGTCACCAAAAACTCGCACACAGGCGTTTTTGTTTTCCGCCTCCACCGGAATAAATGGCCACAGCAGCATGAAATCGAGCCTGCACTCTCGTATCCAGCCTTGGACACTGAGCCACTACAGTAGGCCTGAACTCCATTTCCCACTCAGCTTCCTCCCTCGCATGCGCACACACATAACTCACACAACATAATGCAACCTTAAAGGGGCCATGAACCCAAAACACAAGTTTGGTTCATTCAAAAGATTGCCTCAGAATCATACTGGCACCACTTTTAACGCACACTCCGCTCAAATAAGACATATAATCAGGAAAAAAGGGGATGGCCATGAGACCCATTAGCTCATTTCCCGCAACAGGACGTATGATGTCATATGTGCCAGGTCTGCGATTGGCAGAGGCCGGCAAAAGCAAACTCAAATTAACTGAGCTTATAAGCTTGCCGAACGAGCTATTTGCGCTTAAACGTAATGCATATTCATTTCAAGCCGTAATAATGGTGGGGTAAACAATGAAAGTTGCAAAAATACACGTAAGCATGGAAGTATGAATGCGCACTGCTGTTGGTACTGGGTGCACTATGCTTGTCTTAGCTGCACAGCAGACCGCCTGCTTTGGAGTTGTCTTACACGACACTGGCCTACTGCGTAAGCGACGTTCTCTTACGGGACTCTGCTTGTCAAGCATACCCCATGTTCACGAAACGATTACTTTCTGCAGTAACAAAACAACCCACGTGTAAATACGGTCAAAAACAAAGTCCGGGTCAAAATGTAATACGGTCAAAAAGACAGCAGTCCCGCAGCCTAAGTATGGTAGCGCCATCTGGGAGGGACTGACGGCAAGCAACGCAGCAGAGCCCTGGAAGTTCGTTTGAATACGTGCACTTATGACTTCATGGCAGCAGACGTCATAAAACACAATTTGGCGAGAGAATCAAAATGTTAACCTAAATTGATTAATTTCTCAGTGAGTACGGCATCGTTTGCTACCAGACAAACACTTGGGGCACTATAAAACACTGAATCTTTAGAATGAACCAAACTCGTGCTTTGTCTGCGTGTCCCCCTCTGTAAGCGCAACACTAGCAGCGCACACCAGAAGAAGGATACTGTTGCCCAGCAGGGTGACGAGGCGGCTGATGGGCAGCGGGGTGTCGTGCGCGTAGCGGTTGTTGAGGCACTCGGTGCGCATGAACTTGCTCAGGAGGCGGGCGTCGGCCGTGAGGCCCGCGATGGAGACGCCGCAGTGGTTGTCGATGGGGATGATCTTCTTCTGGTGGGCCGACAGCTCGGAGGAGGCCCGCTTGAGCGCCAGCAGCACCGCGAAGGTGTCGCTCTTGAGCCCGATGGTGGCCGAGCCCTGCTTGACCGCCTCCATGGCATACTCCACCTGGTGCAGGCGCCCCTGGGGGCTCCACACCGTCACGTCGTTGTCGTACTGGTTCCGGTACTGCGAGGGGAGGGAGGGGGGGCTCAACCGGTTAAAACAAATTTTTAAGTTACAACCAATCGTTATGGAGTGCATGTCCTCTAGCTTACATAAAAGCCGGCATTTTATATACTGCAGTAACCACAATGAATTTCTAAAACTGGCAGCAATTATTTCAATTCGGCAATAAACTTTCTAGAACCTGAAAGGTGGCGCCACGCAGTGTCTAAACGTCACACTACCATACACATACAAACAACTCCATCAGTTTCAATACGTGATTTGATACCCGCGTAAAGGAATAGGAAAGACTGCACACTATTATTGTTTTAGCTGGGCACAAGTCCTTAAATGCTTGTTTTCATCTCACGTACAGTTAAAGGTATGTTGGCGTACGGCTCACTGTCATGGCTGCATATGTCAGTGTCATTTTGGCAGCATATGTAAGGCCAGTAGATATAAAAATTCTGCTTTCAAACGTTCTTAGCCCCTATCACGAAAAACCAATTAGGTTCAAGTGATGCTCTTTCATTTGGGACAGAGAGCATATATTCCCCAGACATTAGTTGGCCGTCCCTTAAACGCACCAAGCTACACATGGGCAGTGACGCACAGTAGTGGAGGGCTACTACGGATTAACTTTGACCACCTAGGGACCTTCAATGTGCACCGAAATCCCGGCACACAGGCATTTTCACTTTGCGTCTCCGTCAGAAAAGCAGTCGCCCCGGCTGAAATCGAACCCACGCCCTTGGGCTTAGCAGTACAATGCCTTAGCTACTGAGCTGCCACAGCAACAAGCCCGGGCCAAATTCTGAGCTGCGCCGGAAGCTTTCCAGCGCAGTTTATTTCTCATGCGGTCTCGTGTGATTGGCTCTGCGTGCAGCTATCCATGACTTTTTTGTGTGCGCACCCAATCAGGTGAGATTACAAGCCAGCCGCGACGATTTCAGCACACCCTCAGAACACAGGCCCAGTTCGCCAGAGTGTTCAACGTTGGTGCTTCCACCAGGCAAAACAGACCCTGCACCCACATTTCTACACTCACTCTTTTTGTTAGACGAAGTCGTGGGTTCAGCCCGCAACACAAGCCGCAGGGTTAATAAGCGTTGCCAAACCTCCCCCTATTCCGGCAATCCAGTGACCTGCAGTTGAGCCTACAACACTTGTGTTCAATCTATTGGCCCACTGCCTCCTCCACTCACAAAGATGAGGCAGTAGTGGGAAATGGACCCGCCACGGTGGCTAAGGCGTTGTGCTGCTGAGCACAAGGACGCGGGTTCGATTCCCGGCCGTGGCAGTCGCTTTTCTGATGGAGGCGAAAAAGCAAGAATGCCTGTGTGTTCGAGATTTCGGCGCACGTTAAAGATCCCCAGGTGGTCGAAATTAATCCGGAGCCCTCCACTACGGCGCACCTCATCGCCTGCATTGCGTCGGCCTGTTAAACCCTACAATCAATCAATCAATAGTGGGAAACGGGAGCTCGCGCATCGAAGCAGGAAAGGTGCTGTGGGAAGCTGGCCGTAACAATAATAGTTTTCTTCCGCCTTTAGTTTTGCTTTTCAGTCCTCGCTGCTCAACATACCAGCGGTACCATTATGGAGGAGGTGCTAGGCTTTGTTCACGTTTTTCCCCATGGAATGCACATACATGGACGACAGCACACATACGAGTGGAACAGCAACAGGGCAAGTGGCCAGTAACAAAACACAGAACCCAGTTTACATTACGAAATGTTGACTGGAAGAATGGCGAAGCACACTTGTTAGAATGAGAAAAGGCAACGACGAACAAAACTCTTGAGGCTAGGACGCCAGGGTGATTATACACACCTAGTAGTAGTAGTAGTAAGGGACGTAGCCAGAGAGGGGTTTGGGGGTTTTTCTTCCAGGCGGCGTGTAAGCGAGGCTTAGTGTTCCTTTCAGCAAACACCTCCCTTCCGATAACCCATAATCCCCTCCGAAAAAAATTTCTGGTTACGGCCCTGTTAGTGGTGGTGGTGGTGTTGGTGGTGGTGGTGGTGGTAGTAGTAGTAGTAGTAGTAGAGAACACTATCTTTCTGAGAAATTGGTCCCCCCCCCCCCCGTTCTGTTCCGTTCACTTCCCCAACTGTCAAAACCGTTTCCATTCACTGGCTAGCCAGAGCCACTGTTAATTATTTATCATTTCTTGGTTTGGCTGGACCTTCGCCCAGGCGCATTCCTAGCTTTGATAGGGGTTTTGTCCACACGTAGTCCGTTGCTAGAGTTACGTCTGGTAACCTCTAATAATTAATAGCGGTTAATCATGAACAGTGACTCTAGGTAGTCCGTGAGAGGTAGCCGTTTGGCCGACTAAATAAAAATCCCTGCTCCCACCACGAGTTGTGAAACGGCCTTGACAGTGATCAAAGCAGGGGGGGAGGTTTGGAGTCACAAGCCTCCTGCCGCCGTTCCCTCGTTAACAATTTCGAAGAGGTCGCGGGTCTGCACCACGAGCACATTTGATGCGGGATTTGCGAGCAAATAGAAACGGCGACAAGCTGTATTGTCTGAACCACTTCAGGCAGTAAGGCGTCTGGTCCGGAGTACTCGCGAGCTTTCTTGCTAATCTAATACAACGCTCTCTTCAGTTGTGAGTCGCGGGCACCGTACGACTGACTGCTCAACTAAGTGGGCCCGTACAGTAACCTCGCTAAACCGACGGCGCTGCGCGACAGCGAAAGGTAGCAGGAGAGCGTCACAATTTTTCGCCGGCATTTTCCGCCCTGGATCCGTCTTTCATTTGAGACGCCTACAATGCAAAACTGACGAATCATGCTCGCTAGCGCTTACTTGAGCGGCACGTCTGTGAGCTCGAATCAATATGGCACGAGAGGCATCGTTTTATACAGCATGATTAGCTTGAAACACGGGCCAAAGGGATCGTACTCCGGTTTCCCGAACTTTTTTACCGTGATGGGTAAACACAACGTCTCACTGCCACCGCATACCTCCGAGTTCAATGCAAACATTTCCGAAGCTGAGGCAAAGAGCATGGTACAGCTGAAAGCAGAAACTTCTAAAGCTTGACACCCGCGGTTGATGCCGAAATCAGAAGCAAAATTACTTACCATGGCGCGCTAAAATCAGGACAGAAAGCCAGGAGCAACCGTGACTCGCCGGATCTGAAGAAGCGCGAGGAAAAAATGCTGTGCTAATTTGACGGCCAAGGATTGGATTGAATTGGAGGCCTTTTTAACTTTTTAAAAATTTTTTGTTATTTTAACAGTGTTTTAAAAAACGGAAACCATAATTTTTAAAATGGGAAATAAAAATAGGGGCATTTTTTTAAGGAATAATTTTAAAATACTTAATGTATCATTGGGGTAACATACAATGGACCTATCACTTGCACCCAACTTGTGGGACCAGTGATGGCGGCACTACGTCAATGGGGTAGATTTATGCACTGCGTCTGCCGGAGGAGTTTTAGTAAAGTTTCGTGCATGAAACTATGAAACTCTGGGTTCTTTTCTGAGCTTTACGCTACCGCTACCATCGTCAAAAGCCCTACATTCACCAATGCACTCGCTCAATCGACTGATCCTCAGCCATGAGATGTGTGGCTGCACTCGCTGCACTCATTCAGGTAGTGCAGCACTGGCCTCTTCGGTTTTCGAGTGCAGCGCACGGCGCCTGCACTTTTCCCTTCGATTTACCGACGGTGCAGAGAGTCCAGGATGAGTTCACGGCTTTCCCTGCACTTCCCAGGGAGGAGGTGCAGAAGCAGACGACAAAAGTGCAGGACCGGTTCTGGAGTGGCGGCGCCTGCGCTGAACTAGCCGAAGCTGCCGAACTAATTCTGAACTCGATGCACAAAATGCAGGCCAAATCGTCTAAGAGACCCGATGAGTGCCCACCGGGCAACAAAGCAGCCCTATCGGCTGCACATGAGAGTGAGATTGCACGTGAGCTCTTTTTTTTTTTTTTTGCGAGGTATACTGCCTGCGGGTGATCTAAATACACTAGATTAAGCCCGTCTCCATAATGTAGGTGAGAAGGAGGGGCCTGTAGTATAGCAGTCGCACTTTAAATATGGAACAGGAGGACCCATGGTCCAAGTAGGGGGAATGGGTGATCACGAACGGGGTCCGGAGACGAGGATTGATTCTGGCAAAAGAATATGACCTCTTGCCTGTGCTATGGCCGTGTGTCCAACGGCAGAAATCAGGCGGCCGCCCTGGGTAAAGCGCGAGGGCTCTCATGTGGCGAACTCGTGCTAACTCAAAGTCAGGACCGAGTTTTGAACAGGTGGCCCACGCCCCAGTGCAAGCACGGTGTAAAAAGGGCATGTGTGCCGGGAATTCGTCCAAGAAGCGTGCCGGGTTCCCACCTGCGCCCACGAGGATCCTCCGACACGCAAAAGGAGAAGTGCGCGTCCTTGCTAATGAGGAGAGCGTCACCCAGGGAGTACGTACGTCCCAAGCAACCACGGACGTCCGTCGGACGTCCGAAATACAGCCGAACATCCAATGCCCAGCTTGGACGTCCACTGTACGTCCATGTTTGGATGTACAGCTTTTGGACGTAAAGCGGACATCCAGACACGGATGTACAAGTGGCCGACTAAATAAAAATCCCTGCTCCCACCACGAGTTGTGAAACGGCCTTGACAGTGATCAAAGCAGGGGGGGAGGTTTGGAGTCCCAAGCCTCCTGCCGCCGTTCCCTCGTTAACAATTTAGAAGAGGTCGCGGGTCTGCACCACGAGCACATTTGATGCGGGATTTGCGAGCAAATAGAAACGGCGACAAGCTGTATTGTCTGAACCACTTCAGGCAGTAAGGCGTCTGGTCCGGAGTACTCGCGAGCTTTCTTGCTAATTGCTAATCTAATACAACGCTCTCTTCAGTTGTGAGTCGCGGGCACCGTACGACTGACTGCTCAACTAAGTGGGCCCGTACAGTAACATCGCTAAACCGACGGCGCTGCGCGACAGCGAAAGGTAACAGGAGAACGTCACAATTTTTCGCCGGCATTTTCCGCCCTGGATCCGTCTTTCATTTGAGACGCCTACAATGCAAAACTGACAAATCATGCTCGCTAGCGCTTACTTGAGCGGCACGTCTGTGAGCTCGAATCAATATGGCACGAGAGGCATCGTTTTATACAGCATGAATAGCTTGAAACACGGGCCAAAGGGATCGTACTCCGGTTTCCCGAACTTTTTTACCGTGATGGGTAAACACAACGTCTCACTGCCACCGCATACCTCCGAGTTCAATGCAAACATTTCCGAAGCTGAGACAAAAAGCATAATACAGCTGAAAGCAGAAACTTCTAAAGCTTGACACCCGCGGTTTGATGCCGAAATCAGAAGCTAAATTACTTACCATGGCGCGCTAAAATCAGGACAGAAAGCCAGGAGCAACCGTGACTCGCCGGATCTGAAGAAGCGCGAGGAAAAAATGCTGAGCTAATTTGACGTCCAAGGATTGGATTGAATTGGGCTACTTTTGGATCTTTTTGGCAATTCACACGTTTATACGAAAACCATGAAATTAAAATAGAAATAAAAATATGTTATTTTTTGTAACGAGTGTTGTTAAAAACTACAAAAATAATTTTTAGCATAAATAGTGATTTTTTTTTTAAATTTTTGTTGGTGGTAGTGATGGCTGCAGTTTTGACCTCGAAGAGGTGTTTAGTAAAGTTTCGTGCATGAAACTATGAAAGTCTGGGTTCTTTTCTAAGCTTTACGCTACCGCTACTATCGTCAAAAAGCCCTACATCATGGAGGAAAGAAAAGCTTAGGAGAGGCCCTGACGTCACACCCAGCGCAGCCGGAAACGCCATTTCTGTAAGTCGAATGGCGGACCATTGGCCCTCCATGCCATTGGTAGAGTGAACTAATTCTAGTTCACTCTACCATTGGCGGACTCTTTTTGCCTCTCTCTCTCGGTGCACCTTCTCCGCCTCCTCCGTCCTGTATCGCCTCTCTTGTCGTCTGCATCTGCCAGCGCCGAGCCGGCGGAAATCAGCTGATAGGCAAATAGAAGGCCGTTTTGCAGCGCGTGACCGTGAACCTAAACGCGCGGTTACACCTTGGTTACACTGTTACACGTCTTCAGTGTGGCCGCAGCAGGTTTGCGAAGCGGCTCGCTCTAACAATGCCGCAATGCTCGGTGCCTGGCTGCAAGTCGCGATCGGTACCCAAGGAATTAGGCGTCACTTTCCACCGGTTAGTGCATCATTCCGCTGACAAGTATTGCAGTACATTGGTGTGCATTCATCCTTTGTTTGCAATCGCCGCCGTTTATAGGTTCCCAAGCGATGGAGAACGCCGCAAACAGTGGGCGAACGCCGTGCGGCCCAAGTTTGCGTTGCAGTTTCACTGGCAATCCCAGAGATGACCAGTCAATTAAACGGCCGTTCTATATATATAGGTAAGCGTACTTCATGCAGATTTCACGCTAAAAAATTGTGGAATGTTTTTACCGTTGTTCGCGTGCCTTCGATAGAATTTTTTGCGAAGGAGGAGGAGGAGGCAAAACGTTTTATTGAGTAAAAAAAAAATGACAGGGTGGGTGGCGTCAATAAACTTTTTTTTCGCCAAGTTTCAACTTGTCTCAGTGTCAATAAATTCAAGGTGATATCAGTTGAAAACGTTCATACACTAACCTCGCAGTATGAAGCGTTGAAAAGCGAAATCCAGAGCGAGACCACAAAAAGATCCAGATTCCAGATCCAGCACTCTTCCAGTCAACAGACGGACACCTACTAAGGTAATAGGACGATGGAATTATATCAACTGGAAATCTACCTTGTAACAGTTGCAAAAGCACTGCCGCGCATTGCCGGCCTAGCAAACTATATATTGCAGAGGCGATAACCAAACAATTGAGTTGAGAATCGTTCGGTTGCAAGTCGCCTACGTACTGCACACCGTGTATCACTTCCCGAAAATCTACCAGACGGGTGTCCGCGCGTACGACGGGACGGCGCGTTCACGATATCTGCACTTCAATAGGCGCGTCGTGATCGCGACCGGAGCAATAGCTTGACGCGGTACAAGGTGCACTTGCAAGTAGAAATTAAATGACATATTCACATCGGCGCAGCCGTCGCAACTCGCAGCATCCTTTTCGAGTTCCGCAAGACCACAGCGCAGCAAAGCGAAGCAGCAATCTTCGCAATCGGACGACAAGGCAGGCACTGCCTTTCCTCCATGACTGGCGAACGGTGGGCGGGCTGTTGCTAGGACGCCGTTGCTAACGCGACTTCCAATGGCCGCCGAAAACACGTGACTTCCTCCACACTTTTGCCAATGCGCGGGGATAGCTGGGGGCCTCTCCTAAGCTTTTTTTTCCTCCATGCCCTACATTCACCAATGCACTCGCTCAATCGACTGATCCTCAGCCATGGGGTGTGTAGTTGATTTGGCTGATTTGGCTGCACTCGCGGCACTCATTCGACTCATTCAGGTAGTGCAGCACTGGCCTCTTCGGTTTTCGAGTGCAGCGCATGGCGCCTGCACTTTTCCCTTCGATTTGCCGACGGTGCAGAGAATCCAGGATGAGTTCACGGCTTTCCCTGCACTTCCCAGGAAGGAGGTGCAGAAGCAGATGACAAAAGTGCAGGACTGGTTCTGCTATGGCTGGGCGCCTGCGCTGAACTGGCGAAACTAATTCTGAACTCGTGCAGAAAATGCAGGCCAAATCGAAGAGACCCGATGAGTGCCCACCGGGCAACAAAGCAGCCTATCGGCTGCACTTGAGAGTGAGATTGCACGTGAGCTCTTTTTTTGCGGAGGTATACTGCATAACTGCGGGTGATCTAAATACACTAGATTAAGCCCGCCTCCATAATCTAGGTGAGAAGGGGAATTCGGTCTTGTACATCCGTTTCTGGATGTCCACTGTACGTCCGAAAATGTACGTCCATACATGGACGTACAGTGGCCGTCCAAACTGGGCCTTCGATGTTCGGCTGTATTTCGGACGTCCCACGGACGTACGTGGTTGCTTGGGTAGTCTAGCAGTCGCACTTTATATATGGAAGAGGAGGACCCATGGTCCAAGCAGGGGGAATGGGTGATCACGAACGGGGTCCGGAGACGAGGATTGATTCTGGCAAAAGAATATGAGTTCTTGCCTGTGCTATGGCCGTGTGTCCAACGGCAGAAGTCAGGAGGCCACCCTGGGTAAAGAGCGAGGGCTCTCATGTGGCGAACTCGTGCTAACTCAAAGTCGGGACCGTGTTTTGAACAGGTGGCCCACGCCCCAGTGCAAGCACGGTGTAAAAAGGGCATGTGTGCCGGGAAGTCGTCCAAGAAGCGTGCCGGGTACGAACCTGCGCCCACGAGGATCCTCCGACACGCAAAAGGAGAAGTGCGCGTCCTTGCTAATGAGGAGAGCGTCACCCAGGGAGTACGTACCCAAGCAACCACGGACGTATCCAATGCCCAGCTTGGACGTCCACTGTACGTCCATGTTTGGATGTACAGCTTCGGACGTAAAGCGGACATCCAGACACGAATGTACAAGTCCGAATGACATCCGCCAATGGACGTAAAAAGTTACTACGAAGCCTTAAATACCCGCCTAAATTGAATATAAAATCAAAAACGAAAAAGCTACTTTGCTTTTCAAATAAAATGATTTTGTACGTCAACACCCTGACTTGTATATTGCAAGTTTCATCTGCATATTTCTAAAATTAAGACTGATTTTCTTTACTTTTTTGAAGCAGCTCACCGTCTCCAACGGTTATCTGTTTGGAGGATATATACAATGGAGAACCGCTAACGAATCATGTGAAGCAAGTTCACTGTGTTCATGTATGCCTGTCTGCCCGGTAGCGGTAGTGTGTTGGCCTCGTGTACTGCACTTTTCATTGTAGGATTCTCGTTATGCGATTCTGGAAAGTTTTATTACTGAACATCCAAAATACATCCGATTTCGGAGATCCGACTGGACGTACGGAAGTGTTGAATCCGGACGTCCCACAGACGTACACGGTACGTCCACCGACACTAAAACGGACGTCATACGGACGTCCGCTAGAGCCGGAATGGACGTACGGTGGCCGGCCGACGGATGTCCGGTGGCTGCTTGAGACTGAAACAGCGGGGGTGGCTGATGCACCCCCTTGTGGATGGCAGACCGCTTTGCTGGGGGCAGATGTCGACCAATGATTTAACAAAACTCGAATGGAGCACCAAAACGAGCCCAGAAGACAGTGCACATCGCAGGTGAACTCAAGATAAACTGGCGACGCGACGGAGCTCCCAAACTGTCCTTGTAGAGTACGGAGGAAAGAATCGCATGTGTGGTAGTGGCAGAATCGCGGCGATCCGGCAATGCGGTGGCGAGGCTGTAAGACGGATAGACCACCCGAAAGCCCATAAAATCTGGGAGAATCGAATAAATGCCACTTTGAGGTAGAAGCATCACCATGCCAGCTGCAGCGCTGCTTTCCCCTTGTCAACAACAATCTTGCGGCCTTGTCATCGCCAGCGTCTCAAAGCAGGCGATACAAAAAAGGAAACACTCATCCCAAACCCGCCTGTCTTCCTCACGTCCCTCCCTGAACTCTCCCGATCCGCAGAGTCGAGTACACACTTTGTTGAAATTTTCTATGCCAATCCTAAGCCTAACTGATGACAAAGAATTCAAAGAATAAGCTTTACCTTTAAATGTGACACAATTATTTTATGACAGTAAGAAAGAAAGATGTTTTCTCTAGCTTCCCGACATAACACATTTCAACCTTACTAGGGACGTGCGCTTGTTTATTGAATTTTTTGCCACCCGTGAGTTTCCTCCTTGGCCTAGGAAAATTTTGACAAAGACTGTACACCGTCAACGGCAGCTATACCCCTGGAACCACGCCTATCCGCTCTTACACTTAGGAGCCTCCACTGCATCAATTCAACCAAATCTAATATCGGATTCTGTCCCTACTTAGCCGATTTGTAATGCTGCGTGCAAAGCTCGATGGCAACTCTTGCGACTTGAGTTGGGCTCTGAGCCTTGCGTCATCTAACGTTCGTCAGACGTCCCTACTGGGCAATGGACTAGAGCTGTGGAAACTCTCGACATTCATACAGTTCTCCGTGTTGCATACGGGAAGGCGTCCCCGAACCGGGCTCCGTCGCCTCCGTCGTGCGAGGTAGCGTGGTGAAGAGCGGCCAGCCTTGGTGACGACGACAAGAAGCCGAAGGCAAACTTCACTGGTTTACTGCATAGTGAAAGATGAGCCGCAGCAATACAGAAACAATGACCTTACGGGCGAGGCTACCGCTACAGTACTCGGGCTGAATGACAGCATTGATTCGCTGCTCCAAAGCGAATACCTTCTGCCCTCAGGGCACCCCGTATTTATGCCCAAAGCGCTAACGGTTGAACAAGTTTTCCCCCTGCTGTTTGACATGGTGCGACATAGTACAGACACACACAACACTCTTTCCAGAGTTCGTGAGTGGTGGGTATACTAGGGGCGCACGCTCAGTCTGAGAGAAGAGAGAGAGGAGGTCTCCGATGCGGCGTCCGCGTCCTTCGTGCGTGTCTTCACAAGTCGTGTTTGCCGCCGCCGAAGTTTGAATTCCGCCGACAGCGAGGCGCCCTTGCGCCGGCCGTTTTGGGGCATGTTGTGAACTGTTGGCGGTCGCTGCAAGCGTGAGTCACCGACGGAGAAACGCCCGCGCGGAAGGTAGCTCGTAGTGGTAGGCTCTGCCGCAAAGCACAAGAGCGCTGCACTAAGCTTGCAGCCACAGCGGCGCGCTGAATCACAAAATCCGCCACAGTCATCTCTCATCCCTTGGCCTGTACTTTCCCTCTACCCCTTCTAACGCAGATGTACCTGACCAGAGCGCTCTGTCTTTTCTTTCTCTCTGTCTTTTCTTTCATTAAAGTTTACTTCTGGGTCATTCCATGCTAAAGGAGACCTGGCAATTTTTCAATCTTCCGGATAGGCTTCAAAAATTTATTTTAGCAATTTTTGAGTCGAGCAGGGATACTCGGTGAAATGATGATGACGATGATGATGATGACTGATGATTGCTATTGGTTTCCCATTTGTAACGGGGTGATGACATGTGATCTTACCAAAAGGACTAATATACCCATGTTTTACACTTTTGGTTTAATACTAGCGCGGCCTAGGGCAGGGACAAGAAGCTTATTAGGCACAAAATACTTTTTTTCCCTGTTGCAGGTGGTAGCTGTTCTAGGCAATATTCCCCTCTCTACTTTTCGTCCACCAGCATTCTAATCTTCTTTTCGTCCCTTCGACAGCCTTGAAGTTAACTTCCTCTGTGATATACTTAAATCCTAGGGCTTCTGGAAGCCGAATATTCCCTTCATGTAGATTTGGATCCTCACATTCTAACACTATGTGCCACATAGTTTCTGTTTCTTTTCCGCAGACCACGCATACCCCATCATTTTGTGAATACTTCCCCACAAAACTCTTAGTTCGCAGGCAACCTGCTCTAGCCTCAAAAAGCAAAGCACTGCCCTGGGAATTATCGTAGAAATTCTCCTTTCTGATGTTCAATTTCTCAGGACTAATATACCCATGTTTTACACTTTTGGTGTAACGACGTTTTAGCTTCTCTAACGACGTTTTAGCTTCCATTTTTTCCCTCCATTTATTCGTTTCAATCTGCCTTGCCTCTTTTTTGGTTACCTTGGCTGTTTTGGATTCTCCACTGTTCTTTCCGTATTTCATCGCTAGCCTTCTAGTCTTTCTTAACCACTACGTGTCCGCGCTTTTCAAGTATAGGTACCTAAAAACCTTAGCTGCCCACCTTCGCTGATCCATTGCTCTCAACCTCATCTCAAAGCATATTTTACTCGGTGCTTCTCTAACTTTATAAACGACGCCCAGCCCATATCTCCCTGAACTGCTTTATTACAGGGCATTACACGATTGGCCCGTTTGGGGAATTTTTTTATTCGTATTTCCGCCGTTTTTCTCTAGCCTTTTTTTATTTTTGTCTTCGCAATTTTTATACATGAGAGACGAATATTATTATTTATTACTTCTCTCTCTCTTCAGTTATTCGATTTTTGTAATGTTTTCATTTTTTATGTTTTCGACATTTTGGTTTATCAAAACATCGTTATTTCAATTATCTGCCTTGTCACTATATAACCAATGAATGTGCTACGTGCAAACACAGGGGGAAAAAGAAGCCACATGGGAAACATGCGGCTCCATCCATGATTTACAGAATACGTAGAAGCATGCCTCAGAAGGAGGCGCCATTAGTTTCTTGTGAGAAAGCACTTCACGGGTGCGTGCTTAGTGGGTTCTCTGCCCCCTCCCTCCCCCTCATAAGTTTTCTCAGTCACCGCAACTATTTCCAGGCACGGCCAGACTTAACGCTCCCTTCCCGTTTAAGAAGATAGATTCTGAGTCCGGCCGTGATCCAGGAAGCCGCACCTGTAGCGGGACGCCGCTATAGATTGGTGACAGGCACAGTCTCCAGACATGCGGACGTCTGATCGCGAGCATCGGCTGAGCCACTGGTCAAGCCAGGCTGTCGCGACAGTCAGCTCCATGGCCAATTTCTTCTAAAGAGGGCAACGAGGGCCATCTCAAGCAAAGAAATTTGTTACCGAAGCGAGTGCACTTAGAGTCACTAAATAAGAAAATTGTGGCAGCGCGTTATTGTATTCGCTTCAAACACCGGCCGAGGGCTGCCAGTACACGCTGATTTTGATTGAAGTGTCTGCCACTGGTCTGCCACTGTTTTGCCTGGTATTCGGAATAACAAAAAAGGCGTGCAAAGGAAGCACGCGAGGACGTACACGTGCGAAAAAAAAAACTGTATACCGCATTTCACTCAAGTAAATTCACCCTTAGCAAATATATTATATATCAACAGATGCAAAATATATTGTGCACAAATACAAACATATATACATAAACACATTGACCCCCTTGCTTCCCTCATACAGGCGCTCATACATAGGAGCAGTTGTGGTGGGACCATTTCTTCCTATAGTTTGAAGTTGGGACCATTTGTTCGGGGACCATTAGTTCCGGGACCATAAGTTACGGGGCCATTAGTTCCGGGGCCATTAGTTCCGGGACCATTTATTCCGCGACCGCTCAAGTTCCCATTAGTTTTCAGTTCGTCGTTTCCTTTAAGTTGAGGTTCGTAGCTAACGTTATAGTTTACCGTTTGGTTTCCATGGTAACTACCAAAATTTCACTTACCGGAACTACGAAATGGGAACTTGCGTTGACCCCATGGCTGCTTCGCATACTACTCAGGGTTCCCCTACGGGAAGATGGTGAAATTTTATTGCAGGGGGGGGGGGGGGGTGTTAGAGTGGAGAGGCATTAAAGAGATATCGAACCAAAGCCGGTCGCACACACTGAAGCTGTGCCTGAAGCTCCGGTCGAGGAAATCACGCTTGAACCGTGCGTCGGCTCCGGTGTTTCTAGGTCGCTGTAGTTGCTTCAAGCGGCTGGCTGCCTTCGCCGCCGACTCGCGTTGCCGCGCCGCTTCGGGATTTGCTTCTCGGCGTTGACGTTTCGATTCGGCTTCGCGAGCCTTCGTTGCATCCTTAGCTTCTTAACGGTGTTTACGGCGCCCTACAGCTTCCCAAGCCCGGAGCTCAGGATCGTCTTTGCGACGTTGACGTGCCGATTCAGCTTCCCGAGCCCGAAGTTCAGGATCTGCTTGCCGGCGGCTTCAGCTGCGCCAGCCGTCGTTGCATCAGTAGCAGCTTCTTGGCGGCGTTGACGTTTCCTTTCGGCTTCGCGAGCCCGAAGTTCGGGATCGGCCTGTCGCCGCTGCCGTTTCGTGGCAGCGGCTCGAGCCCTCTTCTCCGCGGCGCTGTCCGCGGCGCTGACACTGGCGTTGACGCTGGCGTTGCAGGTGGCGTTACCGGCGGCGTTGCCCGTGGCACTCATCGCGGCGTTGTGGGAGGAGGTTCCCCTACGGGAAGATGACGGCGGTGGTTGAACGCGAAGCTATCTCGTGATGGATTCTTTGGTTGGCCAATCCCTAGGGGCATGCTGTCACAATCATCATCAGTGGTGTCTGGCCAGGCATGCGCAGTGGGGGTGTGGACGCCGGACAACGGCACCCACACAACGGCGGAGGGAACAGGCGCCACCATAAGCTGCTTCGCATCTAAAAGCGAGCGTCCTCCGTCGGTTTCCAGCCCCACGCCGGTTACCTTCCTGCCCATCTGGGGCGAGAAGGCGCGGCCGTTTGTTGGACTGCGTTGCGTTTGAAGGCACCGCGCGACACCCTTTCTCTCGGTACGTGCTTCTCTGCCCAGGGACAGCGCGAGTTTATTCATCGACATACCAAACAGCGATAATTAGCTCGTTCTCCGCAAGGGCAGCGCATCTCCAATTGTCCTGTTAGGCGAGGGCAGACTGAGGAGGGGAGTGCATGCGTTCGTGCTCGAGCCAGTACTTCATTTGCATTCAACGTAACGGATATATTCGTGAGTATTTCTTCGGAAAAGAGAATCATTTCTCTTATATGCACGTAACCATAGCACAGACATCCAGCCGTCATCAGACATAAAAACAGCAGTGCAGAATTGGAGAATGGCAGTTCTAAATCGGCTCTTCAAAGCAGTAGCGGATCTCGCCTCCTGTTCTAACATGGCAAGAGGAAAAAATGGGGGTCCCTCTGCCGCTCCTCTAAACGAGGCAGTGGCCGATGAGGCACCCAACCACAACATTCGCGTATCGTTAAAAGGAAGCAAACAACTACTAAACAGTAGAGCTCAGTGTAATAACTCTGAGCAGGTCGCGCCTCTCGCCTCAGTGGCGAGAGAGCAGCTGACGAGCGACCGCAAGCAGGTGCTTGCATCGAGCCCCTGCGAATAGGCGGCCCGGCATGCACCCATGAGGCCGGGTTAAGGGCCGAGCGCGGGGACTCGCATCGAGACCCTGCAAATAGGCGCCTCGGCGTGCGCTCATGAGGCCGCTGCGCCGAGGTGGCCGAATTTTTTTTTACCCCGCCCAGCGTCCCCTGTGCACGTTTTCCAAGCCTCCTCACGGCCTCGCAGAAGCGAAAGGAAACTAGTAATCGCAAGCGTATATGATTTTCCGGTTATTTATACGGCCTTGCGGATTACCGCGCGGACACGAAAAATTACAATTTGTTAAACTGTTTAGCAGTCTGTCTCTCAATTAATTGCCTAAATACGGTTCAACGCAAGAGAGGGCGCCACCGCCTGAGCAAGCGCGCGATTGCTCCTCCCACCGGCGCTTGTCCGGCGCCCAATCAGCGCGCGACGTATGGCAAGAGAGAGACTTGCAATCTTTGAATAGGCTTATACACTGCATGCTTCTCTCCTCCTCAGGTTTCACATTAGAGGAGATGGCCCGGGATTTTTTTTTTGTATAATCTACCATGCTTGGTTTAGGGGTTTTGCGCTCACTACGAAAACAAAGAGAGACCCTTACGTTCAACTCTCCAAATATTTATGGACATATGCGAAACAGAGCCCCAAACATGCGTACACCCACACAGAATTTTCAAACACTTCGAGGAGCTAGCGCAGTGTCAGGGTCACTGACGGTCAGGCAGAATTTATCGATAGCGTAAAGTTGCACCTTTTCGCTTAGAGACGGGATAAACATGGCTGACCATCAGACGACAACATATTCAAATGGGCTAATAGCTTCGCGAGTCACCCAACTGGTCAAACCGATATACCGATATCACTGACTAGATAAAGTCACTGTTAATTATCAAGCAACATTTCTCCTTCAGCGGTTTTCGTTTCGTCCAGGCGTATAATTTGCTTCGACTGGTGTTCCGTACCCTCCCACCCTCTCCCCAAACCGAATCCGTACAACTCTCCCGAGCTCTGGAGACCCGCCCTGTCCAGCTCATGCCTGTCCGATCAGCTTCGACTGGTGGAGCGGGCTGTAGCGGCTGGCAAAGCATATGGGGTCCTGGACTGAGGACTCCACCTCCTGAAGACGTGATAAAAATTTGCTACACAATAAAGATACTTATCCTCCTCCTCCACATGAAGCTATTGCTAGAGTCACGTCTGGTAATCTGTAAGCATGAAGTGACTAATCATAAACAGTGGCTCTTGATAGCCAGTGTGTGTGTGGTAACGGTTTGTCGGGTCTGGCAAAAATCGGAGACAGACTGGTCCACCGCGAGCTGTGAAACGGTACGGACATGAGTTAACAGGGCAGGAAGGTTGCGTACGCAAAATTCGCGCCGTTCATCAGCCTGGTGCGATAATGTTCCACGGATCCACAAGAGGTGCACGGGAAGTCATATAAATCAGCTGTGGCTCTCATGATCGGACACGGGAGTGTCGAAGGAGGCTAGAAATATAGGCAAACGTAGGACAATGCCGACGGAAGGAAATGTGAAAATACCGCCCAAATAGTCCGGGTACTGCACCACTCACAAGACACACCGCGATCTACATGCAAAAAGCGATACTCGAAAAATGGGCTTCAGAATAGACAGCACCCACTCCATTCAATGAATCGGTGTTCTTTACACGTTTGCGGTGTGGAGAACCACAACGCCGTATTGCATCGCCTTAGGTAAGTGTTCCAAAAACACAAAGGAAATAAAAAATTCGACTGCAATTGGATTTGTATTGAGCGGCTATATATCTTCGTGGCGCCAGTCTGCATTTTCAAAAGCTATTTCAGGCCAATGAGTCCTCGTCACGCGTAATAACAACAATAATAAAAACACGTGTTCTCATCTGGCACAAAATACGCAGGCGTCCAACCCTTCCCCGGAACACTGGAGGACCGCCAAGGCAGAACGGCCAGAATGCTGCTGCCATTTATACCACAACGACGAGGCAACAGCTCTCCACCACACTTCGCCGACTCGATGACCACTCCTTTACAGCACAGACAATTTTGTGTTATAGGCGTTGTCCGTCACAGGCCGAAAAGGCTACAAAAGCCTTACTTCGTTTTATGAAGGACACGGGCCTGTCTAAACGATTGTAGGGACATTACTACAGTGCAGTGCCCTTAGTTTAGTTAGCCAATTTTATCAGTGTACCGTCTTAGTTTCGTGCATTTTCTGGTTTTGTGTGCGTCCTTTGTACCGCCTTTGTAGTTGCCGGGTCACGCCTTCTGTTTTTCCTAATTTTCTTCCTCTCATTTTATCCTTTAATATATACCGCTGTCCTTTCTATCCCTTCATTTGCCGTATCGCCTCCCCCCTGAGTACACGGTAGCCAACTGGACAGTATCCTGGTTAACTTCCCAGCCTTTCCTGTACTGTACCTTCCTTCCTTCCTTCCTATACCACCTAAGTACCCAGACTGGACTGCTGAACAATGCCTCCGGCTGGATGCCCCTGGAGACCCAGTGACCCGCCGTGGTGGCTCAGTGGCTAAGGCGTTGCGCTGCTGAGCACGAGGTCGCGGGTTCGATTCCCGGCCGCGGCGGCCGCTTTTCTGATGGCGGCGAAAAGCGAAAACGCCCGTGTGTACGAAATTTCGGCGCACGTTAAAGATCCCAAGGTGGTCAAAATTAATCCGTAGCCCTCCACTACGGCGCGCCTCATCGCCTGCGTTGCGCCGGCGCGTTAAACCCTACAATCAATCAATCAATCTGGAGACCCAGTACCAGTGCGACGAATTTTGTTTCTATTCCATGGTTGCGGGTACCGGCGTAGTCCGGGTGCGAGGGAGTTGTCGGATGTGGTGCAAGTCCCAATGTCGAGTTGATCAGGCGGGTGAGGGTGGTTGTGGATAAGTCGGGCTACGTTTTGCAAAGTGGCAGTTTTGGTAGGCGTGTTTCCCAGTAGGTGGCCTAGGAAGTGCCAAGCTTTTTTGGTTGTCGGAGGGCCATTCATTTGATCACAGAGCTCGCTCCACTTTTGGGCTTGCAGTTGTCTGGCGTATTTGAGAGCCTCTTCTGTAACCTGCGCAAAATGACGTTTTAGCTTGCGATTGTGCTTATTTCCGACGCCATCTATTGAGTAGGCTACGCCGTGCCGTCCGTAGATGGTCGAGATGGTCGTCTACTGCCGGTAGATCCTGCGTGAGTGTGATCTTCTTAGTGTGAGAGTTTTGTATGTCAAAAAGTTGTTGCGTCCGCTGTTCTAGGTTATCGGTCGGCAGTATGGGTGGAGGTGGAGCACAGGATGTGAGGGAGATCGGTCGTAATGGGTTTGTGAAGTTTAGGCGCTGAAGTGATATCTGCGTGACGCCGCTGCGGCGGTACTGTGCCATTACCCCAGTGGTGGTTGTAAGAGGCAAGGAGAGATTCTAAGCTGGTCGTCATTACGGTTACAAGTAGCTTGTACGTTATAAAATCGTGTTTTTGTGCTGTTGGGCGGGCTAGCCGGGTGAGGGCTTGCGTGCGTTTGTCCTTAGTAACAGGGCCACCGAGCTAAGGATTGGGGGGTGTCAGGGTAGTCGCTACTGTTGCCCGCTTCGATAATGCCTTCCTCACCTCGGCAACTGTCTGCGACAACCTCTATTACCACTGCCGAAGAAGCAGCCGTTGCCCTCGCAATGACCCAAGCCACAAGACCCAGCATAGCAATTCTATCTGAGCTCCCAAGCTGCCTGCCGTCATTTTGCAGCTCGGGCAGAATTCTCGGCTCTTACCCTGGCCATCCTTTCTCGATGAATGCCCCACCCTCCCTCATGCCCGCACAGTGTGGACCCCCAGCCACACTGCCCTCCCTAGGAACGAGGTGGCACACGCCACCGCCCAAGCACTCCTTCACCGTGCATTCACGCAAGAGGCCAACCACGCAACTGGTATTGCAAACTCACTTACGCACCTCTCCCAAACCTACACTGAAATCCTCTATCAGTATAGAACAACACGACGCAACCATCACTTCCTCACCCTGCCCTTCCTCCCGCAGCGCCCGCGTTTGGCGCTGACTTCAAACCAACACGTATGTATTACAATCACCTCCATCTGCACCACACCTCTCCTAATAACTACCCACTTAACGGCCCCCAACGCGATGAGCCTAACACCACAGCTCATTTCGTTTGTACGTGACCCACCAACCCTCCACCACCCACATCCCTCACCCTTGAGCAGTGGGAGTGCGCGTTGCAGAGCTGCAAGCTCGAAGGCCAGGAGGCCCTGATCTCTCGGGCGAGGGTGGCAGCCGCGGCATGCGGTCTACCGGGCTAGAATGGCCACCCACGACTCCTAACTCGTTTTCTCCCCCCACCCGTCCGTGTTATTCCAAATAAACGTTTTCTCTCTCTCAAACACATGATGGCCGAAGAATGGCGCAGACTTACCGAGCACCAGGAATTTCTCCAACTAATGGTACTGGAGAGAGAGAGAGAGAGAACGCTTGGAACCACTGCGGATGAAGGGGGCGGCCCATAGTGTCTAGATCTGGCCTTAGGTGTCCCCTGTAGTTGCTCCCCTATACTTGCTCCCCCTTCGTATATGTGGTGCATTAAAACACTTTCCCTTGAATGGCGTTTTATTTCTCCTTCCCAAATACTGACCGAGCCCAATCTTTTTCTTTCTCCCTCTCTCTCTTTCTCTGTCCCCATTGGTTCTCACCTGTCCCTTTCATTCCCCTTCTCCCCTTCCCCGGACTGGGTTGTATGCTGGTGAACTCCAAATGAGTTCAAAATATCCCCAGTCCACTTCCTTTCCACTTTCTGTATCAATAAATCACTCAATCAGTCACGTTTTATTTCTCTTAACACGGCACCGAGGGCTTCCCAATTTCCCGCCTAGCAGTAGAAGGTACCGAATGAATCACTGTTGAAAAAAATGCAACCGCTAGAATGCTCGCGGGGACAAATTCGGTGTCCTGAATGACGCCAACGCCTCACTTCACAGTATTCTTTCACTATCGCAGAATACCATGAAAGAGGCTGCGGGGCATCAGGCTAAGCGGCTGCTCGAGAGTGTGGCCTGAACATGATGGCACGTGAGTATAATTGTTACACACCAGCCGCGTAGAGCCCCGGTTCCATGGAGGCTGTGGCATCGGCCAGTGCGTTTGTGTACGTAATTCGCGGCGTAAGACGAAGAAACGAAAGCAAAGAAAGAGACGCAACACAGTTTAGCAGAAAAAAAGCCGGTCGAATAAATTTGCGCCAAAATACAACCAAACGAAAGTGAAGATGATGAATATGCAAGGTAGCAGTGAACTAGGCATTTGCCTTTATAAGTACGTAGGCAGACTTGAGTGCACCGAGGAATTTTTTTTCTCTTTGGTTGCACAACACACACGTGACTAATAACAATGGCACTGAAAGAGATCTCAAAGCAGACAATGTGCGAGGGCACGGAACATGTGCTTGTCAGTTGGTGCAGTGTAGAAGTGCCATGTCAAGCAAGAATATGCAGGGAAGGACGCAAGAATCTGCAAAGTGGCCAGCAGGAACACTTCAACGCCCCTGAAAAAAAAAATTAAAGAAAAGTTGTCGCAACTGGCAAGTCTGTCTGACTGAGACTGAGACTGATACTGACTGAGACTGGGACTGGTTAGCTCATAATTGCTATTCTTCGTCTTTGGGTCCCGATAATTCAACTCTCTTTTTAGAAATTCGGCAAATTTGGTATGAACAAACTGCCCCACAAACATCATTTCTCGTTCCGTGCGGCCTTAGACCCCGGTTGTTCTTTTCTGACTCGGGCTTCGTCAGAAAGACCCTACCGCTGCTGCTGGTAGCCGTACTTTTGGTGAAAGCAAATTAAGTAAGATTTTTTACGAGGCCTCGAAAGAGCACTTTAACAATGGGACAGCAAATATTATAGATATAGAAGGTCAATTCGGTGTGCCAATTCGGGAGTACCCTTCAGTGCAATCGATGACAATAGCTTTCTCCGTGCTTCCGGAAACGGAGGAAGTACGGGTAAATGTTCGGACCGAATCAGATACAAATATTTAAAAAAATTCAAACAGGCTTCGAATAGCGAATCGGAAACCGATTTTTTTTCGCAACATTACTGCATTTTTCGCACTTGTGCTCAGGTGAGAGAAGTAGCTCTCTGGCCTGAATAAGCTTGCGAAGAAAAAGAAAAGTGCGTATGCGATTTCAAGTGCACTAATGTGCGATAATGGCGTGCTTGATGCACTGACGTTGAGCTTTGAAGCTGAAGGATGCTTAGCAGCTCGCAACTATCATATGCTTAAAGCGCACGCTAGATGTATATTCGAGACTGTACCAACTATCCCCTAAACAGCCTTTACTAGCTTCCTATCGAATAAGATACGAACCCGCCGCGGTGGCTCAGTGGCTAAGGCGTTGCGCTGCCGAGCACGAGGTCGCGGGTTCGATTCCCGGCCGCGGCGGCCGCTTTTCTGATGGAGGCGAAAAGCAAAACGCCCGTGTGTACGAGATTTCGGCGCACGTTAAAGATCCCCAGGTGGTCAAAATTACTCCGGAGCCCTCCACTACGGCGCGCCCATCGCCTGCGTTGCGTAGGCGCGTTAAATCAATCAATCAATCAATCAATCAATCAATCAATCAATCAATCAATCAATCAATCAATCAATCAATCAATCAATCAATCAATCAATCAATCAATCAATCAATCGAATAAGATACGAAGAAAGCTTGCAGTCAGCTCTGCCACAGAATGGACACGACCGGCCCCACCTGCAAGAGTTCGTCGAGCCTCATCGAAACAGCGGCTCCGAAGTCCGAATGAGCATTGGCAAAGTTCGCGACAGCTCGGCTCCGTATGAAGTCCTGGGCGTCCTTGAGGTGATTGGCGATGTTGGTCGCCAGGTGGTCGCGTTCTTCATCGCTCAGCGCCTGCAACGGCGAGTAGAAGAGTCAAGATGGCCGCGGTCTCGTCCCCCATTGCTAAGGCGAGCAGTAAATATCCGCCTAAAGGGGCATGCGGCAAAACACAAGTTTGATTTCCCGCCCTCAAACTTCAAGTTAATGTTGAGATGTTAAGCACTTCTTCAATGTATTTTTGGGTACTTTTTAGTGTTTACGTCTGTTCTTCGTGTCATTCAGAGATAAACGCAAAAAGAATCATCAATATCGTGAAGAAATGAGAGTTATTCAATTTTAAATATAAAAATTGAAGCAAATTGAACGTTGCTCTCTCTCTCTGTCTCGAAAACCGGGAGACTACTGCTCGCTTCTCCATCTCCCGATGGCGTCGTATCCCGGGTCCTGTGAGGGCAATTAAAAAAATTGGCCGCCATCCCGCCTGCGAACGTAAATCGTCCAGCGAACGTCCAGCGAAGCTGTATCAACAACCGCACATGCTGATGGGGGGTATGTTTCATTATTACTTTAGAGTAATGGTAGTGATAATCACTTTGTGGTCGCTGTGGCAGACCGTGATTGGTTCCGCGACCACTTTCGCTACATTCTTATGCAACCGGGAAACACACGCGGGGTGAAGAAACGTGCTCCGATTGCCGCAGGCGCGGTTATAAACATTATGCGGTTTGCACTCCACACGAGAGTTTCGAATGACGTCAAACGGCCTTTCGAAAGCAGCTGCAACCTAATTACTTTACCGGGAACGCGTGCGAGGGTGTTCACATTGTTCACAGGATCTTATCATCCATCATATGCGGTTTGATGCTTATTGAAACGAATTTTATTTTAAACCATCGTCGTCGTTGGACTGAAGGGTGCATATTTCTAGATGCGACGATGAGAGCATCTCTTGCCGGCGGCCCTGTCCTGCGTGCGTCCGTCGTGCGCGTCCGCTCAGCTGCGTCTCTCCTCCGCTCGCCTCCTCTCCTCTCTCCGATAGCGAACACTCTCTCCCAACATCTGCGGTCGCGCTGCGCGCGGCTGCGCACTGTGCGCATGTGCAGTACTCTCTCTCTCCGCGGTCTCCTCTCCTTCGGGCGCGCTGCGCATAGAAGCTGAGTGCCGCGCTCCGGCCGGTCTCTCAGTCGACGGTCGTCCGCGATTGCTCTCTTGCCCTACCCGACGATTGCTTGATGCGACGCCAATGGAACCCCCTTCAGAGTCGCATCACACCAGGGTTCCCGCGAGGGGAGGTGGGCGTAATTTTTTGTTTAATTACTTGGTACGTCCATGTACCCCTCTCCAAATCCGAATTGCTTCGACCGTGTCGGAATGGCACAATCGTATTGACGTCGGCTGCATATCGCGAGGGACCCAGGTTCGAATCCGATCACGGGAACCGTTTTTTTTTCTTCAATTCACCAACTATCATCACCATCGTTAGTGAAAGTTGGCTTTCCTGCAGTGCGTTTTGTGTTCACGCCACGACATTTTCCCACCAACGAGAGGCATGCAGCTTCGCTGTAAAATAATGCATCCTCTTCTAAAGATGGCGATGGTTGAACGCGAAGCTTTCTAGTGAGGCTTTCCCCTGTTGATACAAAAACCTAAATCAGGCTTCACCTGTCACATGGTAGATTTGAGGCAGAGTACGCTTTACAGGTGGGAGTTGGCTTTTGAGGTGGACTACCGACGCCGTCAGTGGGACATAGAAAGCTTCGCTTTAAGCTTCGATCGTGTCGGAAAAGTGCATCCGATAAACGTCGGCTCTATAAAGCGAGGTACTAAAGTTCGACTCCGACCACAGGAATCGTGTTTTTTTCTTTCAATTCACCACCATCATCACGATAGTCCGAGAAAGTTGGCTTTCCTGCAGCGCGTTATGAGGTGGACTACAGACGCTATCAATGAGACATAAACGGCTTCGCTTTAAAGTGCCGCGTTACGGAAGTTTAAGACAGTGGTTGTCTGACCTGGGACTCTCTTTTCCGCGCTACTTGACGGCGTCTTTCGCCGGTACCGCGCCGACAAGTAGGAGAGGCGGAGACGCACCGATACTGATAAATTTTTTTGCGTATATTTCTTTCAAGTTGAACAAAATTGTATGTTGCCTTTGTGGCCTCTTCATAAACTCGCTTAAAACAAACCTCTGTTAAGAGGAACAAGCGTCCACGTTTTCTCGCCACAGACACGTAAAGCATGTAGTGTAGGATTAATAAACAACGTTATTGTAGATTTAGCGGCGCTAAATGTGAAGTCTGTCTTTGCTCGAAAGCCTGACCTCCCAGAATTCCCGCGGTTGAGTGAAGTCGTCGTCGGAGGAGCTGTCCCAGCGGTCAACGTCTCCGGACGAAGGGAACGGGGGTGCCTTCCACTTGGCGTCATCCACGGGACCGGAAAAGCTGTTCGGGAAGTAGTTGGGGGCCCCGCCTGTAGACAGAAACGTTAGGAGGATAAGGGTGGGGGGAGGGCACACGGGATTAAGGTTCTCTCATACTGGCGAATACTAGTGCAAAGTATCAAAAAAGTCACGTGACCACATGCGTCATCAAAGCGTCGCATTCCCATAATCCGACAGACGACCGATAAGATTGGACTTACTACAAAGACGCAAAAGATGGATCCATGAATCCTTCAGTCATGTCTTAATAATGCCATCAAAGAAACCAAATAAAATCTTATTGGTTTCCTAGATACATTTTTTATAGCGTACTACATAGTTCGTTTCACGTCAGGGAAAAGAGCAGCGTTTGAAAAGTTTGGGTTCAAAACCCAGCGCTATATACGGCACACAAGGGACCAACCACAGGTGTGACAAGCTATCACTGGCTTTAACTGTAACTGACCAGGGAAGCAGCCCATGAAAGGGACCCGACTAAATAACCAATGAGCTCGCAGGAACGTCCTGGTTTGCAGGACAGGCAGGACAAGAAAAAGAATCGGCAGTCTTCTTACGCGAACACAGAAGGTCAATCCGCAACCAGCAGCAGTAGCCCTACCCCTTGAAGTAGCGATGCCATTATGAAGTAAACCGCTAGTTGCAAAATTTGATATGACCACTTTGTATTTTGGCAATGCGGATCCAAGCGTACCCTTGCGGTCGCACAAGGAGGACGTTTTTGTGTCGCATACGAAGGAGACGAATCATTGACGGGAACCTTTCTTGTTCCACTATCTCGTATAGTCAGAAGGGAAGGCAGCGCTCGCTTGTGCACCATTTACAAAACCTGCATTTACGTGGTTTTTCTGGTACTTCTGAATTCAGAGGTGGTGCCTATTTCAAGGTGGTATCAGGGGCATGTCAGCACATTCAGAACAAGGCATAAGGCACCTGCGGTTTAAATGGCAAATAAATGCTTGCGACGCCTGCTGTCAAGCGTGGAATGCTTTCCCACAAGAGAGTATTCGCAGCTATGCTTCCGCAATCTCGGAGCACCATTAATGGTCATATATATATATATATATATATATATATATATATATATATATATATATATATATATATATTATATATATATCAAAGTTGCAGTCCTTATTGCCAGTGCTGTTTGGCGTTTTAACAGTGTTTTATAGTGCCGAATGAGGTATGATTGCCTTTTTTTTTAATGCAGGAATAAATAATTGAAAATTCAAGTCGAGAAAAAATGCGCCGTTTTTTCCGGAAGCGGGAATCGAACCCACAACCTCCGCATAACGCGTGCGGTGCTCTACCATAGAGCTAGTTCCGCGGCGACTCCTGTCTCGACTATACCGCGGGGTTTTGTATTTACGACTGCTCAGAGCCCGGTCAACTAGCGCCGCCCCTCGACCACCGCGGGAAGACGTAGAACGTCTTTCCCCACGGCCGCACGTAAGACGTGGTCGGAAGTCGGGGATAGCCAAAGGCATTTCAGACTGCTGAAGCCACAAAATGCATTACGAGGGTTCTGGCTTCAGCAGTCTGAAATGCCTTTGGCTATCCCCGACTTCCGACCACGTCTTACGTGCGGCCGCTGGGAAAAGACGTTCTACGTCTTCCCGCGGTGGTCGAGGGGCGGCGCTAGTTGACCGGGCTCTGAGCAGTCGTAAATACAAAACCCCGCGGTATAGTCGAGACAGGAGTCGCCGCGGAACTAGCTCAATGGTAGAGCACCGCACGAGTTATGCGGAGGTTGTGGGTTCGATTCCCGCTTCCGGAAAAAACGGCGCATTTTTTCTCGACTTGAATTTTCAATTATTTATTCCTGCATTAAAAAAAAAGGCGATCATACCTCATTCGGCACTATAAAACACTGTTAAAACGCCAAACAGCACTGGCAATAAGGACTGCAACTTTGATATGTGTCCTTACGGAATCCCTCGTCCCGTACGTCTCTGTTCTACAAAATGCATTACGAGGGTTCTGGCTTCAGCAGTCTGAAATGCCTTTGGCTATCCCCGACTTCCGACCACGTCTTACGTGCGGCCGCTGGGAAAAGACGTTCTACGTCTTCCCGCGGTGGTCGAGGGGCCGCGCTAGTTGACCGGGCTCTGAGCAGTCGTAAATACAAAACCCCGCGGTATAGTCGAGAAGGAGTCGCCGCGGAACTAGCTCAATGGTAGAGCACCGCACGCGTTATGCGGAGGTTGTGGGTTCGATTCCCGCTTCCCGAAAAAACGGCGCATTTTTTCTCGACTTGAATTTTCAATTATTTATTCCTGCATTAAAAAAAAAGGCAATCATACCTCATTCGGCACTATAAAACACTGTTAAAACGCCAAACAGCACTGGCAATAAGGACTGCAACTTTGATATGTGTCCTTACGGAATCCCTCGTCCCGTACGTCTCTGTTCTACAAAATGCATTACGAGGGTTCTGGCTTCAGCAGTCTGAAATGCCTTTGGCTATCCCCGACTTCCGACCACGTCTTACGTGCGGCCGCTGGGAAAAGACGTTCTACGTCTTCCCGCGGTGGTCGAGGGGCGGCGCTAGTTGACCGGGCTCTGAGCAGTCGTAAATACAAAACCCCGCAGTATAGTCGAGAGAGGAGTCGCCGCGGAACTAGCTCAATGGTAGAGCACCGCACGCGTTATGCGGAGGTTGTGGGTTCGATTCCCGCTTCCGGAAAAAACGGCGCATTTTTTCTCGACTTGAATTTTCAATTATTTATTCCTGCATTAAAAAAAAGGCAATCATACCTCATTCGGCACTATAAAACACTGTTAAAACGCCAAGCAGCACTGGCAATAAGGACTGCAACTTTGATATGTGTCCTTACGGAATCCCTCGTCCCGTACGTCTCTGTTCTACAAAATATATATATATGTATGTATGTATGTATGTATGTATGAGTAAAGTTTGGTTCGTTGGTGAAGGTGGTTGGTGTCGTCGTGGAGGGTGGTGAAGGACCCGATGACGAGACGAGGCCAGTAGGTGATGAAGAAAAAGAAGTCTATTTACACGTATTTACAAGAGACGACGAAGCATAACATAAGACAAGGAAAACTGGATTAAAATTAAAAGGCGCCGCAGCGCGCAAGGGGGTATCGCGGCACGATCCCTCGTGGGGGCCCGGAGGCCAAAAAGGTGCCAAACCGCCGCACGGTTGGCTGGAAAGATGCGTGGGGTTCTGGCGCGCAGAAACCGCCACGGGAGCGAGTCTTCGTGCGACCGCTTGCAGTCGCAGCTCTCGACAAACTCGTCGAAGCGTGTGCGAGCAGGGCGCGAGCAATGCCGCCTCCCCCACAGCAGCGCACATGCCAAAAAGGGTTTTGACCTCCGCTCCCCCCCCGGCCGTCCCCGAAGGTCAAGATGAAAGGAAAGCCTCCCCCGACGCCGCACAAAAGCCGCCGGCGAGGCCCAACAAAGGGTTGCGACTCGCTGGCGTCGGCGGAGGCCGCCCCAACATTCCGACACCGGATGGGGAGACCCAGCAAGGCCACGAGAAGGGAGGGGGGTCATCGTCAAGACGGGGGTCATCGGCGCTGCAATCATTACAGTATGTATGTGTGTATATTAGTTTAGTTAAGCGGACACGACAATTTAACGACAATGAAAATAAATATCAAGCGTAGACGGATCTTGTACCTTGATTTTTGAGAGCCGCGTTGCCGTCCCTCTGGTAGTTGGCCAGGCGCACATTCAGAGGGCAGTTGACTGGCAACTGGTTGGCGTTGGGACCCAGTCGATACCTTTGAGTATCACCGTAGGCGAACAGACGTCCCTGTGACAACCAAGAAACATGCACGAATTCAGCCTAGTGTATTTGTGCAAAGTTTTTATGCGTCCCAGAACAACAACAAAGTGCTCTGGCATTCACATGCATGTCAAGCAACTAAATTTGAGAACAACGCGAAGGATGTTCAGAGGAAAAGCAGCTGACGATTACTATACTTCCTAATGCAAAATTTGTGAGCAGCGCGAACTGCAGTCTGCTCGGTCACGGCGCATAGCTGCTGCGTCTCAAGAAGTGATCGCGAGATCAACAAACGCACGGTGGCGCGATACTCTGCCGCTATTTCGCAGCGCGCCGCTGCCGCGGAGCATGTTGTTTTAAATCATGTTTGAACCACCCGCGCAAATATCACGTGGTTAGAATGAGTAACGCAACGGGGAGGACGCCGAAGGGCCACGTGGAGCACGCTGGCGTGCTGGGCTTCTGCTCGACCTCGCCGCCCTCCCCCTCACACGTTCGCCAGACGCTCCTCCGCCGTTTTCTTTCTGCCTTCGGTGTCACATTCATCCGGTAAGGTACGCGGAAATCGCCGTCGCAGCCGCCGCCAAACGAATCTACCGGAAGCCAAAGTGCTAGGCACTAAAAAATTTCAGTCCCGCGGGATCGACTGGCAGGCACATCCTCGACTCTCTTTGCTAGCTTATCCGAGGACAGCGCCAACCAAAGTTGCGTTACCTCCAGAAATAGCGAAAGCATACATATTTCACCGATCCTTGAAAACATGCCCCCCGTGCACAACATACAGAAAAGGCAGGCCAGTGCCAAAGACCTGCACAAGTGGTAGGAAGAATCATATAACGTAATATACGTGCACGTAGCCGATTACGAGAGTCGCGATGCCATGGCGTTCATGGTATATAGCCGATCGACAGTGACATTTCATTGCATTCCGGATCGTTTTGCACGAAAGAACCGAAGGTGGGCGAAGAGATGGCCATTGTCCTGGCGATGACAGCCTCCACAAAAATCAAATGCGTAGTGAGCGACTCTGAGTCTGCCATTTTCAATTTTCTGGGAGCTCGTCCTATCACCAGAGGCGTCTGCAATCCATAAATTGGGCTTCCGCATCGATACGCGGACCGGAAAAACCCACCTTATATGGGTACCTGCACCCTCCGGACTGGACGAGAATGAGTTAATTGCCGCACGATAGAGCTGGAGGATTCAACGACCCAGAAGGCATCGACCCTAACATAACTTTGGCTCCGTTGGTCGTGCAGAGATCGGCTCATGTCCTGCAAGGGCTTTAAAAAATATTACCGACTGGTACGGGCCCCCTCTCACCCATCACTCAATAAGGCAATAATGGTATGGCTACTTCAAACGAATTCTTATCCAGATCCGGTTCGGTATAGCTACTGCTAGCCAGGGAAATACTCTCATAAATGCCACAAATTTAAACACAGGGCACACATAGCACACACCTAGCACATATGCTACTGGCTTGCCCAGTGCAGCTAGATGTACGTTATGCCTAAATTCTTCAATTCCCTAGCAACTGTGAGAAAAAAGTTTATGTATAGAAGATGGTGACCCTATAGGCGTCGACCAACAGCCCTTGGGCTCCAGCTGTATCCTTGGCGAGCTGGATTGCAGAATCACTGGGGTAGAGTAAAGGGAGACCGTGTTGCTCAGCTCTAACCCAGCAGGTGAACTCCGGGCCTTCCAGCTCAAGGAGGATGCTACTAGAACCCAAGGGCTCTTGGCTGACGCCTAGGACCACACGCTTCTTTCAAAAGTATTCCTCTCCACCCCAGGGACTAGTGCGGAACAGAACAATTAGGCATGAAATACCCCTGGGGGTACTAGACAATTTAAAGCACTCTTACTGGTTGTGTGCCAAGCTGCAAATGTTATGATCTCAGAAGCCAAGAGTTTACTCTATACATGGGCGATAGATGCGAGCGCGTTTCGTCTACCATGGAGTGAACATACTGTGCTTTGGAGTGCCTACATGGTAGAGTTTGCTGAATATACGGAGGTGCATCTGTAACAACTGCTTCGTGTATGGCGCCAGGACGTACAGTCGGTACACCTGCGCATGCGCAAGACCGGTTCCTTCCGCTTTGTGCAGACGCAATGGCGCCGGTATACTACCGGGTATACTGCACCGATGCTCCGTTCTGCTACCAGTTCTTATTACTGCGACCATGATGAGGGAATTTATCACAATTTGTTCCCTCATTTAGGGGTTGGTAAAAGCGCGTCAGCCAGTCTTTGTTTTGATGCCTGGACATTTCTCCCGTATTACTTCGCTCAGTTAAAAAGTAGCCGCGTTAGAAGTATGGCCACAACGTGAAAGATTCCGATTGGCTACATGTATAGCAAATACCTCACATCTAAATGTACCACTGGCTGCGATGGCCTGAACGCGTGTTTACTGCGCTTGGATTGGCCAGTGAAGACAAAAGAAGCCGCCAAAAGCTCACGGTCGATTTAACAAAAAGCGAACGGGTGCATGCGACTGCCGGACGGGATCCCTAACGTTGCGCCTTGAGGTGTGAGGTCCCAACCGTTACCCGCAGCTTGGCGTACAATGAATGACTTTGCTAGAAGGCTGGATGTAGGCCTAGCAACATGGCTACTCAGTTGCACGGGCCAGTCACGACAACAGCTGCCGTCAGAATCTCGCGGTTGATGCTCATTATCCAGCGACACGATACCCATGGACCACACACACAGTTTCACAACTCAACAAGGAATGATGCTCGCGCATTCTAACATCGCAAGATAAATTTTAGGCATCCCCGTAACTTTATTTGAGGGAATGTGATGGCGTAGCACAAACCTGGAGGAGCTTGTCGGGGCTTGGCTCGATGCCTGGGACTAGGTTCGCTGGGGTCATGGCTATCTGCTCGACGTCGGAGAAGTAGTTGGTGGGATTCCGTTTCAGGACCACCTTGCCGACGGGAATCAGCGGGAACTCGGAGAGTGGCCACAACTGGAAACAATGAAGGAGCCGAATGAAACCTTGATTAAAGTGGTGGCAAAGTGGCAAAGAAAGCCACATCTTGGACGAAGCGCTGTTACGATTGGTGATCCGCCCTCCATTGTTGTTGCGTTGGTGCCCGCTTTGCTTGGGTAATTACGTACTTAGTTTTTTTAAGGTACCATAAATTAGCCATCCCTTTAACAATAGACATTGGCGAGATCTAGTTGGTTCACACTGGCGTATAGAAGCACTTCAGCGCGAACAAGGCGGTACGAAGAGGCGACACCAATATGGAAGCACAAGGTCTGGGTACCTTTGATCAGTGGCCCATAATTATCCCATCTTGTACGAGCTGAAATTCGTCTACATTAACTACAACTTGCGAAACAATGAAGCCGAAATAATTTTGGAGCTTAGTTCGCCGCTTCACTGTGACTTCGCTCGCATGCTGTCTGGCATTCGAACTTTGTCTCCCAAACTCTTTAACCCAGGTCCTGTCCGTCGAGCTTCTGTCTTACATGAGAAGCCCTACTGATAATACGGTTGTCAAAGCAGCCGAGTGAATTGATGGCTTGAATAACTTTTTCGTTTTTTCTACTTAAAATCTTTGGCCTGGGCGCTCTACTATACGGCAATAAAACCGTTTTTAACCTGCCAAGCATTTAGGATACGAACCTTCATTGAGTATGGATGTTTTGCACGTATTACGCAACTATAACTTCGTATAACTTCGCACGTATAACTTCAAATTACGCCAGGGAGCGGTGCCCTATAGGGCACCGCTCCCTTGCGTAATTTGAAGCTCTGAGTAGAATCAACAGCATAAAAGCTGACCTTCGTCACGTCGAAGGGGTTGAAGGTCCAGGTCCTGGCCTGCTCGAACGTCATCACTTGAATGTAGAAAGTCCAGGTCGGGTAGTCCTTGCTGGCGATGGAGTTGTAGAGGTCTCGAATGTAGTAATCAGGGTCCTTGGACATAAGTTCCTCGGCATCACTCGCAGACAAGTTCCTGGATCCTTGGTCGTTCTGAAAAGGGAAGAAAATTGCTAAAGGCACAAGTGGAGGACATCAAATCAGAGAATAACTTGGAAAATGAAGGAAAATAAGCCAACTACAAAAATAATGCATTAAGCCATCAAGAATTAGATCTTTTCAAAAACAGCGCGGCGAAAAAGGTGACAAATGAGCGCTATGTGTGCGCCACTCCTTCAGTAAAGTTTTTGAAGAAGTCATGTATACCAAACTAGGCGAACGTCAAGGCATAGTAAATGTTAAAGCGGAACTTGTTTTTATAATGAATTCAATGTTTAAGTCTTTAGGACGAATACCGAGCGTGGTGGCTAAGAGAACACACGAAAGAGCCGACGCGGATGACACAAAGTGGCTGAAATATGGCCAAAAGAATAAAAAACTGGAGGGGGCTACAAGGCTCTGAGTAACGCCAGTTTTATCAAGGAAGTTGTTAAGACCGAAGTAAAGTAATTGAATTGAAAGAAAAATTGCGTAAATTTGGCTCTGGGAATCAAACCTCGGGACTATGCAATGCGAGATGAGTCCACCCCGAACCTATATCCGACGTCACCCTAGCTCAATGACCACCTAACTGAAGGTGGACCTGATGTGGTTCTCTACTTGGCAAACTGTTATAGCTTGCTCAAATTACTCATGCAGGCCTCGGTACACGCCGCTAATTATAGAAGTAGCAATTAGGCGAGCAGCGCATTTCTTTTTTGGTAAATGTCCTGTGTATTTCGGTGATGCGAACGCCGGTATGGGTCAGTCGTACTACGGAAAGAGGATAATGATAAGATGACACGTTTGACATTTGTAGTGAATGCAGAAGCCGCAGTGTCCACAATGACGGCGTATAAGTATCTTCGTAATATTTTACTTAGCTTACCAAATGCTGCAAAAGATAGAATGAAAATTTTCTGCCATGCGTTGTCCGCCATGTGCGAAACGGCTTTCTGGCGTGTCTTTAGTACATGCGGCATACCTGTACCTCCATGCACAAAGTGCCGTACGGCGTCACTAAAATTTCGTAATCTAAAACAGAAACCACGTGTAAAGCGGTCGACATTGTCGGTTAACCAGGCTTTAAAGTAAAGATTTTTCTCTCTCCCTCTGTCTCCACCTCTATTGAAATTTGGAAATACCTTTCCCTCTCTTCTGCTCTCCAAAATTTCCCCTGTTGCTCCTTTTTGTTGACTAAATGTACAATTCATTCGTTGAGCTCAATATTCCTTCCTAGAAAGGTGGCGGTGTTGTGGTAGGGATGCCATCTAGGGAGGCCTCACTTGGGGGGATTGGTCAAGAGGAGGACGCTAGTAAGAATGGTTGAGATTAAAAATGTGGGAAGAGGGACACCAACATATGCACATGCAATATAACTTCGAACGGAGAAACTTGGAAACAAAAATGTACACGAGAAATAAGAAATGAAAGGGACGGCGGAATATCCTGAAAAAACCTGCGGTTGCCGCTGCCAAAAGAGGAAGTATCCGCCTTCGCACGAGACCACGAGCACGTGGGCTGGCAGCGCGCGACTGGACCACTGCTGCTGATGTCTTGCCTTTCTCCCGGCAGCCGAGCTCATTCTGAAAAAGGAACGCAGGCGGACGCAGTCTTCAAGGCATTCTTGTCCTCCCCTGCCTTCTTCTGGTCTTCGACGATTACAGCCAGGTGTCGTTCGGAACGTCCGCGGAGCCTCACAGCTCGAGCAATACCGTGAGCATCGGTCATCGGATCACCAGTGGTCACTGGGTTCACTGGACAGCGTTCCCAATGAACCTGCCAGTAAATGACTAGTCCTCTCCAAGCTTCGAAGACTCCGCGACCGGAACTGACGATGCTTGGACCTTTGGCGTCGGCAGAGGCTGCGGCGGGCGACGCGTCATCTGTCGTGCGTCGGAGCCAGATACCAGACGACCTGCAGGGCGCCCTTCCCGCCGTCTCATCACGCAAGGAAGATACCTACGTGACGCCAGTCCGACATGCGGACTTACCCGGGCCGGCCGACTTTTTGAAATCCCTGCAGGCCACACGCACCGCAAACCTCCAACAGCTAGAAGACCGAGACCAAGACGTGAAGGAGGGCGCTAGCTGTACGAGAACGAGGCTGTCACCCGGGACATTGACGGCAGAAAAATCAGCGGACACCATGCGAATTGCGTCGTCTGTGCAAGATAGCGGGTCGCTCCAGTCCAAGCTTAAGCGGCGGGCCTTAGACCATCCGCGGTGGAGCAACGCTTGGCACGGCAGCCAACCGTTCCGAGAGGAACGCAGAAGCCTCCATCTGCAGCGTCGTCACGGTGCAAGCGGGATCCATGCGTCCCCAAACACCGACGGCTCCAGAAGCGATATCGTTGCCTTGGCTCCATCTGCAGTTATCTTGTACAGTGCAATGAGCCTCACCCTAGTCTTTTCCCGGAAGCCCAGATCCGTCTCCGAGATGGTCTACGTGACACCAAGTTCCGCGCCCACAGTACAAGCGATTCCCATCATTATCGGCGTTTCCAGGGGGGCCGTCTGCGCCTGTCGAAGGCTGCTTACTCCCTTACCGGGTTGCAGGGACCCCATTACAACACCCCAAGCCTCAAATTCGGGAGGGGCTCCCTCAGCTGCCCTCTCATGGATGTGTATTCGTTAGTTCGCCTTGCCTGTCCAGCCACCAAGTGTGGTCCTGAGGCATGCCTCAGACTAAAGCCGACAACCTCCCGACACACAACCAAATTCAGGAGGTGAACGCGTGGGAGCACATGTGCGTAGTGTGCGTGAGAGACCGACTGTGCAGCGGATCCTGATCGCGCCTGTGGCCACTGAACATCTCGAGGACAGCACGAAAGCCAACGTTGCAGTTTGTTCGCTAGCTGTCTGGAATATAGTCTCAATTGTGAATGTCAATGCGAACTGGGATGGTCTAAGTGCCAGCCCCCTCGGCAGTCTTAATGTTAATTTGTTCGAAAATGAAGCATATGAGAATGCGATTACGTGTGTCTGATATCTTTATACCGGAGATGTGTCTTAAAGACAACCAGAGTATGCGAGAATACGCTGATGATATGAGCATAAAGAACGCTTAAATGTAATGTAATTGATTGAAAGAACCACTGCTCTTGATTTTGACGTTTGATGTCCTTACATTAGGGTGCATGGTGTTCACAAAGCTACTAAATTTCACACCCTCGCACACACAAGCACATGAGTATTGACCAGTGGACAAGAGGGAAGGACGAATGATAAATGCGCTCACGCAAAAATATGGCCTGCTTACCAAGATGTGTGGATGTCGTGAAACATCTTCATTTACACTAGATACAGGCAATACATTTTGTCTGGAAAACGGTGCTGCTACTGCGGTTGGGACGTCGAAGTGCTTGCAGCTTCAGCTGTGTGATTAGGGTCTAGATTCTGCTCCGGATCGTTGTGGTTACCGTCCTGGCTGATGAACCACCAACCAGTGACCTCGCGGCGTCTGGCAACAAAATGCCTCCCAGTATGCTAAAGCGCGGGTGACCCGTTTTTCACACTAATGCATTCGCATTCACGTCATTATGACGAGTGCATAGTTGTCCTTAAACTATTTTATTTCGCGTTGCAGATTGGTATTCCTTGTCAATCCGCTTCACGCCGGAGGGTATTGGCCACACTCTGGGTTTCGGAAGGAGGATGACCGCTTCCGTGGCACAGCGGATACCGTGCTCGCTCGACGCGGTCGGCATAAAATCCGGAGTCCCTCCGCACCCACGACTACTCGGCCGTACGTTTACAAACCAGTTTGAAGAACTTTGCCCAACCTGCAGCAAATGAGGCTCTACAGCACATGATGATGATGATGATGATGATAATAATAGCTTTATTTTGCCCAAAACTGGGTTAAGGAGGAAGGGGAAGTGGGAGTCTTCCTGAATTCCTCCGCCTCAATTGGCGGCCTGCAGCTCTTAGGGCGCCAGCGACATCTTCGGCCAGTTGGACGACAGACAGCCCATGATAGGGAGTGCAGGATTAGTCCGAAACAGTCACCCTTACCTGTCACTCAATACACCTGCCGCCCCCCCCCCTCTAACCTAAGGACAGACAAGAGATTTTTGGGAGTGCACGTCCTGTAGCTCATATGAAAGCCAGCATTTTATATACTGAGGTTACACCAAGGGCGGAAGTAGTAAATAAACAGGCGGAAGTAGTTTTAATATGGCACTAACCATTCTGAAGTCTTAAAGGGGGCGCCATGTAGTGTATAAACGTGACACTGCCCCACCTGTCCAAACAACTCGTCCAAGAGCACACGCAGGCAATAAACAACCACCACGCCGTTGTTCTGCAGTGGCTTCCAGCTCACTGCGGTGTGTTTGGCAACGACCAAGCCGACAGAGCTGCTGCATCCGCGCATTTCAGCACAATTACTACTGCTGTGCCTTTCACAAGGCGAGGCGGAGTGAGTCTGACGTCATCGGTTGCCAATAGCTCTCCGCAATTGCTGTGGGCTGTCCCAAACAAGTCCTACGTGCCGTTGCACACAATGGACGCAGAGTGCCGATTTCGGACGCCAAGCGGTCTGTACAAGCGAGATGAAGCTCTCCTTCATCGCATCCGACTCAATGTAACTTACACTAAGCATTTCCTTTTTAAACTTCGCCAGGCTTCCTCACCTCTGTCCCCTACCTGTACAGTACGAGAGGAACTGAAACACACTCTTTGCGGCTACGAACTTGAGCGTACCACGCCAAAGCTTTTTCTGGGACTGCTCGTGTCCGCCCAGATCTCTTCGAGGTACCTCCTTGGGCCCTGGCTTACAGCGGGCGTAGCAAGTCGAGCAAGGAAGGCGCTCTTAACGTTCCTCCGGAGCACTGGACTTGATAGTGAGCTATGATGAACTCTCGGACCAATGACAACATCGCCTGACTGGGTGTGTGCTTTTCGTGTGCGTCTGTGTGTTCGAGTATTCATGTGTAAGTGAGAGTTCTTTTTATATATTTTCATCACAACCCCCATTTGGGTGTAGCAAGTCGGGCGCCCAGCCTGGCTGACCTCACTTCCCCATTAAAGATATTTATCTCTCCCTCCGTCGATTTCAACGCCTGATCCAGAAAACCACATGAAGGAATAGGTAAGGTTGCACATTGGTGCTGTTTACCCGGGACACGTTTTAAATATCGCTTCAAATCTCACGTGCAGTTAAAAGTATGTTGCAGCCCAGCCCACGGTCATTGTTGCTAGCATTCCTTTTGGCAAGACAGTTGTGGTTGGCAGATCTAAAAATTCAATTTTCACAGGCTCTAGGGCGCTATCATACAAACCGTATCGGGTTCAGGTATTTTAAGTGATGCCCTTTCATTTGGGACAGATAAAATATGCTTGACAAAAAAATTCCCCCGCATTTCCCCGAAGGGGAGTATGAGGAAGTGCGAAGCACGGGGTGATGCTATGAGGGGGGTTTGTTGAAGTTTGGTGGCATTTTTGCACGCCGCAGCTCGCTTCGCCCGCTTGCGTTCGGCATCGCGAGCCTTCATTTCGGGATCGCGGCAGCCATCGAGACTGCAGAACTAGACGACCGCTCTCGACGAAGACGCGCGCGCGACTAACTGCAGAGCCGAGCCGAGCGAGCGCCGACATGGAGGACCTTCTGTTCCCGAAGGGACCTGCGGCAACCCAACGGGAAGTGTTCACTTATCTGCTTCACTTCCTGAAGACGACCAGCCTCACGCAGCGGCTGTAGCCCGGAGTGCAGTGATTGACTGGTGTGCCCGGACTGACAGCTCTCTTTATACCTTCTCTCTCTCTCTCTCCTCTCTCTCTCTCTCTCTCTCTCTCTCTCCCTTCTACTTTATCCTATCACTCCCCCTCTACTTCCCTTCCCCTGCACTGGGTTGTATGCAGGTGAGCTCCCTGCCGAGCTCAAAATATCCCCAGTGAATTTCCTTTCATTTTCCCGTCGCGAACCACAACCCCCCCCCCCCCGAGCGAGGAGACTGTAGCGAGAGAGCACGCGGCGCGCCGACCCACGGAGGTCTGGCCGTTTTATTGCTGCATATATTGGCCGCGAGGGCCACCACTGGAGAGGCCGGCGCTGCGATCGGTTTGACGTCACTTGTAGGATCCCCGTTCCTACCTTGCTGCGTTATTGGCTTGCCGCGCGTGACATTTCGTTCAGGGCCCGCTTTATAAGTGAATTTCCGTGCTAATTTTCGGCGTTTGAAGTTCATTATCAGTGCGTTAAGCGTAGTTTGACCTCATGGGGACTTTAAAAGCGTCGCAGGCCGCCTGCAAACAACTTGAGCGTGATGGTGTATGCGGACGTATGCGACCGAACCCGGGGTAAGCGTAAGCTGCGGCTCGTTTCCCCGATCAACATTTAGCTCGGCTACGACGATCACCGCGCTAAATTTGTAGATTTCGGTTGTCGTTCTCAAGAAATAGGTCAATGAGGAAATCATGAAGCGTTTACTGCTCGCAGAAACGCTCCGCACACACGTCCGCCGTGCCTGCAGCCCGCCGGCGGCTCGAAAAGACGTACGTCGCGACAGAACACCTTGTTGCCGCTTTTTAAAATCACACTGATCGCGGAAAAGGAGGTCCGCATTCGCGAAAGTGGATGTTGGTGTGGTCAAAAATTGTGCTGCGTAGTGTCATCAGCTCCGATTTTTAAGGCGACGCTCAAATATCGATCGATCGATTGTGGGGTTTAACGCGCCGACGCAACGCAGGCGATGAGGCGCGCCGTAGTGGAGGGCTCCGGATTAATTTTGACCACCTGGGGATCTTTATCGTGCGCCGAAATCTCGTACACACGGGCGTTTTTGCTTTTCGCCTCCATCAGAAAAGCGGCCGCCACGGCCGGGAATCGAACCCGCGACCTCGTGCTCAGCAGCGCAACGCCTTACCCACTGAGCCACCGCGGCGGGTCGCGCTCAAATATCTGCCGCGATCTACGGCGACCGGCCGCGGTTGTCGGCCCCCCCCCCCCCCCCCCACGCCGCTGGCCCGTTCGCGCACGGTGCGGCGAGCGGCTGAAGGGTGGCGATACCTGCGCGCAAAAATCGGCCGAGGCCGTGGCAGGTATCTTGATCATCGAAGGCTTAAATGGCAGTAACCACGGATGCAAACTTCCACATTGGAGAAAAGGGGTGACAGTGTGGTGAAAAGTTGTGTTAGGGACTGTCATTCGCGACTATATACGACAGCGGCGATGAAATATCTGCCGCGACGGTAAGCCCAAAGTTCCCAACATCGGACTCCGCGCGTCCGAAACAGGCTGCGAGTTAGCTTTGGGTTCGTGGAACCCAGAGCGTGTTGCTTTGGGTTCCACGAACGTCTTGGGGGCCTCCAACGCTTGGTTCCCCTATTCTTAAATTCCCGTTACCCCACGACGTGTTTCGCCTCGTACGCAACCACGTCTTCTGTGAGCAATCGTGAGTTCTCGTACTTGATGCTAGACTAGAAAAGCGCAGGCTCATTGTAAACAGACAAAATCCCGTGTTGCACAGGTCTTAATTAACATGGCCAAGTCTAAACCCGCTCGAAGGCGTTAAAAACTCGCGTTACTACCATTCGTACATTGTGGACAAGTTGTCGCGAAAAAGTAAACATATCAGCAGTACAGAGTACTTGTGATCGTTAATCAAATCAGGGCATGAATATAAAAAAAAAGCATTGGAGGGGAAATAGGCACTGCTTAAGCCAAAGTGCACATCATACCAGCACTTTTAAGCCTGTGCGGCGAAGCAATCCGCTCACCGGTCTCACGTAGTCAATACCACGCAATGCATGCAGTACGCGTGGTGAGATCGCAACTGAGCGCACGTTTCTGCCGCTGTTGCAAGGTCTATTTTCTTGCACACACAGTCGCGTACATGTCACGTCGCAAGTATTCCACAATGAATTAACAGTGTACTTTTCTCGGCACCAATTGTATCGTCCTTGGCGTTAGCTGGCTGCGTACGAGCTGTCGGTGGCGATCGTAGCAACTACCCAGCCGCGGCGGTGTCGTCGGGAACAAGCGAGCAGTTGATTGCTTGCCCGGATTATTTGGTCTGTAGACAACTTTCTTCTGTAATTTGCTACAAAACCGCGAGGAGGGGGCGCACGGTGGCCACAAAAAAACGTGCGGTCGCATAAGCACAGGAAATGTGTTCTAGCAGACGACAGCATAACCCGGCGTCCTACAAGTGACGTCACTCGTAGGTGGCGTCATGGTATCTCCTCGGGGCCAATAGGGGAGTGTGCCGCGCCGAGCCAGGTGGCTGAGACAGAGGAGGCGCGGGCGAGCGCGACGAGCGAAGGGGAGAGGGCAGCGAACGCGCGCAATGGCGCAGCGGGCAGCCGAGCGAGGGAGAGGAGGCGCGAGCGCGTGACGTCACGGCGCGCGGAAGGGGATGGAGGCAGCGAGCGCGTGGACGTCATGGCGCGAGGGGGAGACGCGAGAGCGCGCGCCGTCACGTGGCGTAGTTACGTTAACTGCGCCGTTGCTACGGACGCTCTCCCTCCGCTCTGCGCAGTTGCTAAGGGCGAGGCGGGCGGACGGACGGACGGCGGCCGACGCGGGAGTAGGCCCGACTAAGAAGTGCTTCGCACTTAAAATTTGTTGTCTGTCCTTTAAAGAGGTGAAGAACGCCGTGGTCCCGCCCCGCTCTTGGGGGTCAGCTATCGCTGGTCACCAGGGGCCAGGCGGCGAGAGCAGCATATGGATTCCCGTGACGAGGGAACCACATCCGCCCATTGTGGAGTTCGCTCTGAAGGCCGCTGTTTCTCTCTCTCTCTCTCTCTCTCACTCTCTCTCTCTCCTCTCTCTCTCTCTCTCTCTCTCTCTCCTTCTCTCTCTCTCTCCAACCCAATCCATTTCCACCCAAGTAAATGCCGATCCCTTAGCGTTCACTGCGTCCTGTCAACTGGCGGCGTCCACACCAACTTCCAGACATTAACTTCGACACTTTGGTTACAGAAGGCATCCCGCGTCTGTCCCACAGTACTCGCTTGCTGGCCAAGAGGTCCGTGGTGCTAAACCGGCGAGGGAAACAAAAAGGACGAACGAGCCGCGGCGTACCGCGAAGAGAACTGATTCATCCCCCATTTCGCTTACTGCCCATTGTTATACCCATTCCGCTAAACGGGTGTCCCATCTGTTGTCCGCCATCTGCATTACATGGCCTGCCGAAGACCATTTCGTTTAATTTGAACTAGAATGTCCACGAACCGAGTTTCCTAATCCACAGCGTAGTTTGCTTATGCACAGGCTGCCAATCTGAGCATTTTTTCTTTCGTGGCTCGTTGGGCCAACTTGGAGTCTCCCTCAGCACCAGATTAATCGAATACCAGTTTTTAACAATGTAGCATTACTAGGCTTATTGAGCGATTTCCCGCAGGCTCTAGCCGCCCGCTGTCACCCGTATACTCACCAAGTGCCCGCGGAAAGTCCTCAGTAGAGCCAACTGAAAACGATGAAGCGGTCGCCACGCCCGCCTGAATCTGGAATCAGGCCCACCGACAACCGGAGTGCATAAAAGAAGCCTCCCCGACAATGATACTCTAGCAACAAAGGATACCGGATGTCAAGTGGCACTGCAACTTCGCGGCGATGTTCGTTTTCCTCCTTGGGGCTCGCACGGTGCTCGGTAGACAGAGAAACTAAGTAGTAGTTAAAAATTATACCCTGTAAATGCTCTGATTACACGACTTTGGAAATTACTTCTCGAAATTCCCGCGGCCGGTAGCCAACGCCAGCTATGTCTGCCAAACGATAGATGGCGCCAAGCTGGCAAGCGCTGGCGCCGCCGTGACTATCGCAGATCACACACTTCAAAACACTAACCGTCGTATTCTCAGCCAAACTCTTCTGCACGCTCTCGCGCCAGCTTCTTAAAGAAGCGTAGATATCCTCTGCAGATATTCACTGTGTCGCATCGAGGTCGTACACTCGGTTATGTCACTTCCTGTACTGTTTTCGCGCCTGCCCTTAGATTTGCGTATGCGACCCTAGACTATAACGAAACATTTGGAGCCATTGACTTCGACAGCATACTTGTTGCTACCTCAACATGGAGTGATGCAAATCATGCAATGTGACGTGGAGGAAAGTGCATGTCGGTTAGGCATGTAGGTTAAACCATCTACATCAGTAGACGTAGCTACCGCACGTTTTAGTGTAAAGTCAGCTGTCCCTACATAGTTTTGTTGCAATCCGCTTCCTGCAGACGGGCGCTGGCGACGCCGTCAAAACTTGAAACAACCAACCCTCAGTCAGACGTGCATCTGTAGTTGAAAAGGAACACACGGAACGTACGCCCGCATCCGCTCACAGACCTTGATGTGAAACTTGCAGTAGACGGTGGTCCCGTCGGCGTTGACCAGCTTGAAGGTGTGGACGCCGAACCCGTCCATGTGTCGGTAGCCGTCCGGTATGCCTCGGTCAGAGAAGAGGTGCAAGACAGCGAGTGTACTCTCTGGGCGGAGGCTGAAGAAGTCCCAGAACATGTCCGCGTCCTGCAAACCCATTTAGCCACTATAGGAACCATGCAATATGTCGACTGAAACGGGCGCTCTTACGTCGAGTCAAGAATATGCAAAACGGTCCTACATAGGCCACAAGCTCCCAATATCAACGTGCAACAAGAACATTCTGCTCCAATGAACAGATCTGACGGCCAAGACAATTCGGAAGACCTCCGATTATGGAGTGCCGTTGGGTATGAGCGCCACTTTCACTGTTAAACATTTGCTCATTCAGCCTCCCGCCCGCGTGCACGCCCAACGGGCACAGTTGGACCAGAGCACAGTTGGCCTATTATACATGTGTCGTCTGCAAAGTAGATGGTCAGTTGCTTCAAAAAAGCAAGAGGTTACTGCAAGAACATCTAAAACTCACCTTCAGGTGGGTCACAGGGTTTCTGTTCTGGCTGTGGATGAAACTTGGAAACTGGAACGGGTCCCGGATGAAGAAGACCGGCAGGTTCAGACCTACCAGGCCCCAGTTGCCTTGGTCCGTGTAGAACTTGATTGCAAAGCCAAGAGCACCGCGAACGGTGTCCGCAGAGCCACTTTCACCGACTGGGAAATAGCAGAAAACCACGACTGACATTAGCAGCTCATCAGATTTTGTGGATCCTCCGCTCGAGGCTCGGGATGGTCCCGGCGATCCTACGGCGTGCATCCCGGAAGCTCACGCTTACAATCAGGACCAGAATTTTAACAAACCGTGATCTGATACGATGGATATAACACTGCCCAAGGATAATGCCTTAACTGCCCTGTTTGGCGAAAAACCGTCGTTGTGGTTGTTATCCGGTACAGAAAATGGCCGCCGCTTAAAGGACAACTTCACTCAAATTTTACCTCGGCCAAATTTACTGTGAATGTACAGTATGTAGCACCAAACCAACTCGGACATTACTGGTATCCCAGTGGAATGCGCTGTTAATAATTGAGAAACGTTTAAAATAGCTCCGTCGCAGGTGAGGCTGCACCTGCCGGTGAAACATCCAAACAGCGATGAAGCGGAAGTGAAAATGCGGCCGGCCGGGGGCTTTTCCTTCGGCCAGCCAGGAGAACCGGTCGAGCTCCGATGGGTACTTTTCTCCTAGGGCTGCTTGCGTGGGCGAAGCATTGCGCGAAGGTGTGCTCGGGCACGCCGGGTGCTTGCGGCCGCTGGGTCACCGTCTGGGACAGCTGCAACATCACTTCAGCTTTGCGCTCTTCTCAGTTTCTGTTTCAAAATCGCCGATTTTTGATGGGCGTTCGCGCCGTAGATACGCGTGTTCCATCAGCTGTCATATTTTGTATCCTGAAGTATTGTTTAGGCAGACTATACTAAAAAAGGTTTTGAAGAAGTAGAAATTGTGAGTGAAGTTGGCCTTTCAATATTAAATAAACACATGTGGGCTCTTATGGGAATTGAACCTGTGTCTCCAAAGAAGGAGCCCAGCGCGTTATCACTGCGTTTGCACTCCTCACGTAAATCAACAGTCGAACAAAACTCAGCCTAGTGTGTTCCGCGTGACAGGAGAACGTGACGGCACGTGGGTAGGACAGGTACACCACAGCCGCGCTGAACTCAGATTACAGCCAACCTGTGGGGTGTGTCACCAGTCTGCCTGCTTAAATATTTCGCGACAAAGGTCGAAGAAACAGGAGAAAAAAAATACGCAAAAACCTTGTAGCGGCACATAAGCCTGTAGAACCACTTCGCACCGAAAGACGGAGAAACAAAAGCGAAGGCAATCGCAACATGATGTAGGAGTAGAGAAGTCGACAAGTATCTTCAGTCTTTTGCCTCCAAAGCACGTAAGCAGGCTCTTCGTGTCCTGTGATGCCACTAGTTCGGAAATTCATTTATAGATGAACGCACGAACGGGGCAGAAGCAGTTTAAAGCCTATAACAAGAACACCCAACGGGCGATTTTTAATCGGAAAGATGTATACGTACTGGCCGGCGAAAAGCGAACCGCCACCGGGGTTTTCTTCCCGACGTCGCCGAAGAGCGAGGCCCTGGTGTAGTTGGTGATGTCGTGGCTCACCTGGAAGTACCCGAAGGCTCCGGCACCCTTAGCATGCGCCACACGCTCGGGAATGCGCTCCCTATACAGGGAATGAAGAGAAGTGGCGGGAATTTCGAATGGCCGTGGGACCTCCGAGTTCAAAAACAGAACGTCGGCACCCTCTCCGGCAATGCTTTGCAGTGCGCCCGGTAGCTATTTTCGAAATGACTGAAACTTCCAGTGTTCCCCAGCTCGATAAAACGTCGGTCTGGTTGTCTATACTTGCTTTCCCCGGCCATTTAGTAACGACAATGGAACCCTCAACTTTAAAAAAAAAACACCGAGGCCTGCTAACCAGTTTTTGTTTTCAAAGATCGCCGCCATGAACAAAATGTAGGTGGTGCACCCTTCGCATTTTCCCTCACCACAACTGTTGGGGATAAGTGAACGTGCATGCAGCAGCGGTGTGTAAAGGTGTGGTTAGGTGTATAGCGTAGCCGTCAAAGCGATATCCCCTCAAAAACGCACCATATATCCGCGGGAAGCGAGCTCACCTGTCAAAGTGCGCCATTTCATCGAGGAACACGAAGTCCTGGAGTAGCACGGGCCCGCGAGGACCAGCAGTGAGGACATTACTTTTGTCGCCGACAGGGGCGCCCCAGGAAGTCGTCAGCTGTCTGGGTTTCTGGGAGGACGTGCCGGGAGTTTAAAGATAAAAATAAGGGTCCATTGATGTTTGAAGACATTGGCAAGAACGCAGAACACGTGTACACACACCGCTACAATCGGCTCCTCTCATAGTTGTTGATGAGAGGGACTGGATGAGTTCGCCCTCGAAACGAAATAGTGTATCATTTGACCATACGGTTGGGCCACTGCTTATCGCAAGGAGTGGGATTGCATTCCTACTCGCCTTTTAAAAATTAGAGTTTGGCTTTCAAGCACACAACCTACGCCTCGAGCGCGGCCTGTAGGGGCGCCACTGAAATCCCCCTAGCGGCCCGTTTCGAAAGCAGGCGCGGGAGTCTCCGTCCCGCTCCCCACTGTCGCCGCTGCTTTTGCGGCATGTTCACGACTGAGATTTTGCGTTTGCGGGCGTTAGAAAGTCATGTTTATGTGGAGCAGTCACTCTGTTCGCAAATGGGGTGTCTTTACGAGAGTGTAAATGTTTCTGACGCGATCTTAGTGTGGTATATTCGGTCTGTATAAGCGCCAGGTGTGTGTCACAGGCCAGCGCCGCGGAACCGGCGTATGCATGGACCTGATTGTAGTTACACTGCCCTGAATTTAGTAGCAGTGTCTCCGTAACCAGCGGTTCCTCAGATGTTCATGCTACGGGTATACACTACGATGTAAATCAGTTTCGTGCGCTTACATATTCAGCGGAACACTCATAACTGACAGCACGCCAGTCACTTTTGCCAATAATATACCTCACATATTGGTCACCACCATTTACAAGCCAGTGTGTGTTAATTTCGGGAATATTCAACGTAAGTACGACGGATAATGCAGAATTATACTCGAGGATCAGTACACGACAAAGAGTCGTCTCGTCGTGAGGTGAGAGGTTGCAAACATTCATCTGCTACATATATACTCTGCGAGCAGCGTGCAGACGGGCTTAGAATATAATCCGCTTCCGCGACTAAACGCCTCTTCGAAACACCGTCACATGGCACAAGGAGCCTGCAGAATAAAGGAGAAACTGAAATCAGAGGGCCTTATCACGTACCACACTCTTCCAACGACACCTTTCATCGCTTGTGAACTGCCTACCCTGTATACTTCCAAAAATGCGTCCGCCGAACGATCAGCTGTTCTTTAACGTCGAAAAACAAAACGACAGTGAACGCGAGATTTGTGTGCGTGTGATTACTAAAACGTTCATTGCTTGATTCCGCCCCGCATTTGTACACAGCGTCCCACTCCCCCCATGTCTCGCGAAATAGCAGTGCATTTCGCGTATAGTTGGTGGGGTGAGCCCTACCTGGCTTAAGTTTCGACGAACGTCTTTAGCATGTCAGAAGCTGCACCGTATTTTTTTTTCATTTCCGTTACAGCTATAATGTTTCTTCCGCACTTGCAGAGCATGTATTTTTCTGTGGTTTCATATTAAAAGCCTTGGTTCTTGCTATAAGGCGTGTGTGGGCACATATTTAACGACGCACACGCTTAGAATATACTTAACATTTTCGCATTGTTTATATTCTTATAAAAGACATAAGTTATTGTCCTGAATTGGGTAATCATATCCCCGAAACATATTTTTCTTCTACGTATATATTCGAAACGAAGCCGCATTCGTTGTCCTCGCTGCAAAATGAAGCCCAACCTCTCACTGTGCCAGTATCAGGTCTAAACGAGGCGACAGTAGAATTCATTTGTGCCTTACTTATTTGGAGGTGACAGGGGTGATATATGCTGCTACCAGTCGCCGACGCCCGGAAGAGTGGCAACGATGCGCGCAGAACCGCATACCCGGGTAGCTCTTGCAGGCATTCGCGTGCTGTACGAATACGCAGCTGCTTTTTAAGTGACCTAAACGTACTCTTTGCTTATAGACGTAACCATAACAAGTTTTTTTAGGGCGCGGAAAGGCGAAAAGAAGCGAAACAGAACCAAAAAACTGCACAAGCTCCTATCAGCCACGCAGCGCACATCCCGTCAACGCCGCGGAGAAGCGGCGGCAGGCGGCGCAGCGTTCGCGAAGCTCGAGGCGTATACTATGAGGTCATAATTTCCGTGTTACATTGCTGCTGGTAACTGCTGCGTCAGTGTATTTTGCTTCAGCTGCTTGCTGCGCTCGGGTTTGTTTGCTGTTTGCTGTGCTCGGATTTTGCTGCGCTGACTCGATTGACGCTAACCAAGCAGACTTGTCCTCATAGGGCATCGCAAACCGAGTGAGTAGATGATGGCGTGAGCAGAACGAAAGGGTAGAACAAAGACGCTGGTAAAGCCGAACTCTTCGGTAGCCGCCGTGAGTTTCATGCAAAAGTTACAAGAAATGCAAAAAACTATTTTATTATGCCTAAATACGCGGACCGATAGAAAGCCTGAAATGGGGTGAGGGAAGCAACTCTTTGTAATCGTACGTTATATTGATTTCATTGCCTTCTCTTTCTTATCCATTTTTACGTACTTTTCCCCCCTTTACTTTCTCTTTTTGCCTCACTATGTTCACCCATATGCGAAGAAGCAAGCCCCGCCATTTGTGGGGCTAGCGTCTTCATTATTCATTAAAGCTTTCTCTCTCTCTCTCTCTCTCTCTCTCCTCTCTCTCTCTCTCTCTCTCTCTCTCTCTCTAGCAGAGGCTCACCTCAGTTCCCGAAGTGCATATATTTGTTATACTGTATTTCTTCATTTGTATGCAGTATCACGTGATTTTCTAGGCATGGTGGTTATTTATATGCTCTTGGTGTCGGAATACAATTTTTTGTTGTTTTACTGCAAAGTTTTGACAGAGTGCCATCGGTGTGCTGCTGTTTGCTTAATTAAGTATCACGGCTCTCTTGCCTCGTCACGCTGCTTTCGCAGCTTTTGCCAGAAAGGCTAAAATATTGTAACCACTGTTGAAATAAACTATGATTTAATTTGATCTCACTAAACAAGAAACGAATGGCCGACAGTGTGAAACCTATAGTGCCACATGGACGAAAGGCCCAATGGCCGAAAAAAAAGGCCGCGTATCTTCTCCTTTCTTCGCAAATGTGGAAAAAAAGCGATAGTCGTTGTGGACATTCGCGAAGTTAATGCCTCCCTTCGCTTTCCCGCTCACCTCTCATGTTGTCCCTCTTGCGTCGCGCTCTTCCCAAGGTAGACACGCTAAAGGTTCGCTTAAGACAATTCAAATTTACCGCGTTCTACTGCTCCAGGCCGGGTTTCTCGATGCCAGCGTTGCCGTACGGCGGAGACGCGCGTGAATCGAGGCGCCCTGCTTCAACGTTTATAGAACCGCGTTGCCCTAGTCCACGTGTGTTCCATGCAGAACGTGGAACCTATCTATAGTGAAACCTTTCTTAACTGTTGAAGCTGGAATTCTTAAAATTCCGCCAGAAGCTATAGTGGCACGGGCGACACTGTGGATCTTTTCTTCGGTAGATGTAGTATTTCGTTTCGCAAAAATCAAGCATCTATGAATTTTTTATAAAGGAAAACTGTAAATATCCATCATGTATTAATTTTCCGTCTTATATTTGCTTAATGTCTTGTTCTTGTTCAACAATGTTGACAAGTATGAACATAGACACAGGAGTTAGACGTTTAGGTTTCGCTGTGAGTATATAAAGCTATTGCGCAGATTCAGTTTCACTTTGGCCGGGTGGCTGAATCGAGTCACAGACAGACAGAGAAACAGACAGACAGACAGACCAAAATTTGTGGGATTAAGTAGCCCAAGAAAGACTATCGTCTTTGAAAGCTATGGTGAGGATTGGCTTAGGCGTGCATGGGCAGCGTGTAAAGGAAGTATAATGGCGAAATGTTCGAGAGTTGTCATAAACGAGCTCAAACGCACAGATGCTAGAAACAGTTCATGTGCAGGTAAAGCACCGGTAATCATGACGGGTGAATCAGCGCAGTTATGTGACGCAGTCGCCTTCATGTCCTGCAGCTGCGTGTCCCTTGTGAAGTGCAGTAGAAACGCACGTCATGTACTGTCGGCCGCAAAAGGTTGCGGGATGTGCACGGCGTCGCTATGGTGGCTCGATGCCAGCTTTGCCGTACGGGGTGGAGACCCCCTTTGAACGATATCCTGCCGCCGCTATTGGGTCAAAATGCTCAACGCATAGTCGTTTTAGTTTCGCGCAAGACTCAGCAACGCGAAATCGATACGATGATTCAAACTTCGCAAGTAAATCCCGTTGCGGCGAAAATTATAGCGCCATCTTGCTAGTGACTTGCTGCGACGAAGAGCGAGTGACCCAAAACGGCGGCGCCAACGTGTAGGTGTTTTCACCCTGTACGGCGGCGCTGGCATCGAGGTACCCTAGCGCTGAGTGACTGAACCATTCTTTCCTCCATGGACTAAATAAACTTTATTGAAGTAAAGATGGAGGAAAGGGGAAGGGGAGAAAAAGATGGGAATCACAAGTGGAACCCTTTGTTCAGGGCTGCAGTGGCCTCTGCTCCCGTCTTCGCCCGGCTGACTATAGGTCTTTTTGGGTCTGTAAGTCGGGGTTGACGAGGGCGGGCTCCAATGATTCACATGAAGTCAGTGGCGGGTCCTTTTGGTGTTCGGCCCCTGCCCAGAGGTGTGGGCAGGCCCACGTGGCATGGAAGAGGGTAGCAGTCTCTCCGCATAGCCTGAAGTCTTCGGTGTAGTCTGGGTGCCGTTGTCGGAAAATCTTCGCCCAGCGATATTTATGTATGAAGGTAGTGTTTGTTCGAATCTTACGTAGCATCTGGGCTTCAGTAACCGTTAGTTCGCGATGCGGGATTGGATATGTAGCCCGCTCTTTTCTGGAATTTCGTTGGTATTACCCGTACGTAGTGGTGATGCGGTCATGGGTCACCGGGGGGTGGTGAGTGAAGTCGCACGCTCGCCTGCTCGGGGCCTCGTTACCCGGCAGTCCCTCGTGTCCGGGGGCCACGTAATGTTGTGAGCTTTCTAGAGGGATTCCGGAAGTACCCTTCGAAGTGCAAGTGGTATTCTTCCTGCCACTAGCATTCGCACTGGCCTCTGGCGAATCGGTGATGATGTTGAGGCCGCGGCCGTTTCTTTCTCCACAGCGAATCAAGAGAAGGAGGGCTCCGGTCTCCGCGTGCTTTGTGGTGGTGCTTCGCATGTGATGCAGTCTATGATGTCCCCTTCACGGGTGGTCACCACTAATGCCGCCGTTTTTTCATCATACTTCGCTGCATCGACGTACACCGTATTACAGTTTTGTCCGAATTTCTTTCGCGGGAAAGTGATCCTGGCCTTTCTCCTTTCTGGATGGATGTTCAGATGCATGTTTGTGGGAAGGGAGAGTGCCGTGATGTGAGATCGTTGTGCAGGGTTAGGGGTGTTTCCAGCTCTTGGCGTCTACTGATCGGGCGGATCACCTACTTTGCCACAAGATCGCCCTTCCCGCGTGGGACTTTTCTAGTCGTATTCGCTGTGCTTGAAGGGTGGCATGTTTTGTCGCTTGCATGGTGTTCGTGAGCCCCAGGAGAGTGAATTTCTCATTGGAGGTGAAGTGGGGTAGGTTGAGCGCACCTTTGAACGTTGCAGCGTATTATGTCGTTGATGTGCTCCTTGCCCGACTTTGTGAGATTTTAAAATGGTGGACTGTAGCTTCCCTGTTGTAGCGCCGCGTTACCATCGCGCGGATGTGCTTTCACCGGTGTAGCAAAAGGCGTAGCTCGGTGCCGCCTTTCGCGGGGGGATAAGGTATACGAAGTGATGCGCTATTCGAACGTTAAAGTAATGACAGCGGAGTTATAGGTGGATTATGAAAAAAAAAAAAAAAGAAAGAAAAACGGCGTGCGGCGACAGTGTGTGTTGCGGCAAAGCCAACTTTCCGGTGATCGCTCTGTAGCTTGCAATCTACTGTAGGTATCTTGAAAAACATCATTCTAAAATGCGCGCTAAAACCACGAAATGGCAATAAATTGCGGAGTCGAATCACTGGAGACCACGCTTACGAGCCTCCGAATAACTGAAGTGAAACGCGGAACTGTTACATGCATAGCAAATATGCCGGTTGATGCGCAAGGTTTTTCTTGTGATAACGAGAAGGTGCACCAATTGCAAATGGCGGAACAAATCACTCGCTTTTGTTGAAATGATATGGTGAAAAAGTGAATGCCCTTTTACTCACTGAAGAGCGATGACCGAGGGAACTTGGCACGGTAAGTGGTTTGTAGAGTTTGCACTTGAGCTTGTTAGTAACGGTAATCTATGACTCCTGTGTGCCAATTTCATCATACCTTGCTTCTGTTTTATTCTTTGTTGTGTACCATTATGTTCCCGCTTCCGTGTTTAAATTCCCGCGTTTTTTAAAATGGCACTTTTGGAAGTTTGGAAAAAAGCGCTTGTGCCTGTAGCCTCCTTCTGTACTTGTCCGTTTTCTGCGCTACACGAAGTCATGGACAGTGCAGGAGCAAAAAACAATCATGTTTGTAAATCGACTATAATCGATAGTTACGCTGGTTGCTTAACAGTACACTAGTTAAATGGCGTTGGAAGAAGGGGACAAAAGTTGAGGAGACACGCCATCCGACGGACGGGAATATTGGCCAGTCGGGCAGGTGCATCACGTACGGCTCATGGAGCACCGCAGGTCATGTCAAAGAAATCCATATGCGCACGTCGCTCTCCCCTGCGCGACCCACATCGATCATAGTAAAGAGAGTCGTAGTTTGCTGTTAGAGAACACGTGATTTTGTGGCGGCACTAAGACCAACTGACAACACAGGTGATGTTGTCATTTGCTGTGACAAATGATGTTGCCAGTTTACGTAAAATGCCTAGTTTTCATCATCATCATCACGAGCCTATCTACGCCCACTGCAGGGCAAAGGCCTCCCCCATTATTCTCCAATTACCCCGGTCCTGTGCTAACTGCGACCAATTTATCCCCGCAAACTTCTTGATCTCATCTGCCCGTCTAACTTTCTGCCGCCCCCTGCAACGCTTGCCTTCTCTAGTTTTACGTAAAAAGAAAGGAAGGAAAGGGTGTCAGTAATGCTTCGTTGGCACTTCGTGAAAAGGAATTCGTCTCCCTTTCGAAAGCGATAACTTAGGTTGCTTTGGTTGTTCGTTTGAGTATAGTATACCTTATTCTTGTGTTTACTGCACCGCAATGACCTCAGTACGCTTGTGTGTTCTTGTAATGCCTAATATTACACGAATGAAACTTGGAACGACTAGAGTTTTATTCTAGCGGACAAATACGGGCTGTCCGTTCTCTTCCCATACAAGTCCATGTATTGACAGCAGACGGAGATTCCGCAATATTTGCAAACTACCCTGTGAAATACCCAATCACACAAAAAAATTCCCGCACCTCCACGAAGTGAATCATGACGAGTGGGCGATGCACTGGGGATCGTTCTTACCGTAAATCACCGGCGACATTGTCCACTCGCGCATGTAAATAAGTGACAACGCGTGTGTACGGTATATATACTCCGGGGTAGCTTGTTGTCGGCGTGGCCTTTGAGCCGCTGCTTCCCGAGCACTCAACTCCGGGTCCGCTTGGCGTTTTCGCCGTTTTCCGCCGTTTCCCGAACTCTCGCCTACGGGGTAGCTTGTTGTCGGCGTAGACGTTGAGCCTCCGCATGCCGCGCCTTAGGTTAGTTTTCATCAATGGCCGAAGGAGAATGTGTGGTCTGGAATGCGCTTATACGGATTTGCACCGCAGCGCGTTCTCTCTCGCTCTCTCTAACTTTTTGTGAACCTTTTATTTTGTTCTTGTTAACCTTATGTGAACCTTTTGTTCACAGATGTTTCGATTTGCATGGTGCTGTGCCGTGAGCATGAACGCCGGACGGACGCCGGACGGACAAGCCTCGGCAGTGCTTCGCCCTTGAAAGTAAATGAAACTCGGCGTGATTATAGAGACGCCCTAGCGACCAATTTCAGAATGACTTTTTTTTCAAGACACATAAATGAGATTGAGAGCTGCAGAATGGTGGCCAGAAAGTTGATTTTGTCGCAACACACCTTGTCGACGCACGAAGTAGTAGCAGTAGTAAAAACGTTTACTGAAAGGAAAGGGACGAATGAGAAGGCGGTGCCTTCTATTCGTCTCCCTCTCCTCTTCCACAGTCGTCGGCCAGAAGTCCTCGGATTCTCGCGGCGGCTTCGCCTTCGGACGACCCGAAGTTGCACTTCCGGGTCGGGGCTGAGCAAAGCGGTCTCCGCCGATTCCTCCATATTCGTGCTCCATATTCATTACACGAGTCGCTCCCAGCGTTTGCTGTGCCATTCTGATTTTGTCTTGCGGGGAGTATACGACAATAACATGCGGTAGAGGTCTACCCGACCGGGGCATAGCTTACGATCTCCCGAGTATATGTCGGGGTACTGCTTTTTTTTTTCAGATCCTTACCTGAAACGTGTTTACCAGGGTATCCCACTACACGTGCAGACGCGACAACCCTAACCCCTTGTTGCCTCTAAAAGCAGAGAAAAACACCGCTTTCGCGGGTGAGGACGCTAGCCATTCAACCCAAATAACAGTTACTTTGTGAAGGAGTTTGACATCCACCTCAATGCAGCCGTACGGCTACATAGGAAAGCTGTACAGGTTTCTCAGACACTTTGCAGTTTGTAATCATCCCCAACTTGCGTAGCCGGCACTGCCGCTAGCAGAGCTGCCCTCTATAGCCCACATTAAAGAGTTCCCCCCTCTCTCTCTCTCTCTCTCTCTCTCTCTCTTCGCAGTTGAAGAAAAATTGTTACTGGGCCAGAACGAATTTTTCTTCAACTGCAAAGTCTCTCAGAGAGCTGTACAGCTTTCTTTTGTAGCCGTACGACTGCATTGAGGTGGATGTCAAACTTTCCTTCACAGAAACTTACTCCACTTTGGGGATATGGCATAAATCTCGTCGATTAGCGGTTACTTTGCGTGATGATTATTCGGGTGGAAAGGAGGGTAAGCCAACGCTCCTCACCTTGTGCTTCTCTGCGTAGTCTTTGAGTTGATCCGACGCCCAGTCGCGGCTCGAGGCGTTCCTGTGATGGCATGACGATTGAGAAGGGCAAGGAGGATACGAGGTTGTAGCAGCCGCCGCAAGTCCGAGGGAAAGAACGAGACAGGAGACGATGGCCCGCATCACGAACGTCACGGTTCCGCGAGTTGGACGAGAAAGAAAAACGCTTTTGCCGCCTGGACACGTATTCGCCAGCTGCAGGCTCGGACTATAGTGATGCTGCGCCGAAGCTGTCAGGGTGGCTGGCGCCACCGCCCTTTGTTATTCTGTGTGTTCGCGTGTGAATGCGCTGTCACCCCCTTTAAGCTCGCTACCTCGTCGCCGAACATGCACATAGACAGAGACGTTTTATCATTCGCGGATACCGACGACGACGTCAGCGCGCGCTACTTCTTTGCGTCGTTCGCACTGCGCATGCGCCTTACACTACGCTGGTTTGGCGTTTAGTGGACGTAAAACGAGCGGACGCTATTTCAGCAAAATAGCACGAGTACGCGAGGCGGCTTGCATATCTTTGTTTACAACATGGCGGCAAGTAGTCTACTGCGCTTAGTCTACGGGTCTACTGTGCTTAGCATGCTCGAAATTATCTTTCTTTAGCGACGTACGACTCGACCTCGCATCGGGTGTGTACAGTAAGCGTGGGTAAGCATGCAGTAAGCCTTCTCAGCTTGCGCGCCAAAGTTAAGCGACTTGCTGTTCGACCCTGCCAACCACGAGTGCCGGATTTGCGGCGGGCAGGAGTGCCGGGCAGGAGTGCCGGAATTGCGGTGGGCAGACGCTCTGCTAAAGCACCTCTCACCGTGTTGACGTAGCGTGACGCAAAAATATAGCGTTTAGCGTACGAAAAAAACGCACCAAATGCTATACTAAAACTCTCTAATGTGGTGTTTATAAATTTAGAATGGACGGACGGACGGGTATCCGTACGAAATGTTTTTTTTTAGAAGTTTTTGTTTCAAGTAATTCCAGATAACGCCGCGGGGTGGAGAGTTGTTGAGAAAGGAGGAAGGGAAAGGGTGGCGCAATAAAGTGATCAACGTAGGGGTCGTATTCCTTGTAGAAGGATTCGATGGTCCGGCTTATGTATAGCCTAAGTGGTGTATTTCTATAACCCTGGTTCAATCGCCTTCGCGTTTACTGCTGGTAGAGCGGCGCGCCAGAAACTCCCAGTTGTGGGCTTCTAAATACGTACCACGGCGGGCTGATCCGTCACAGCTTCATGTTCGCGAAGGAGTGTTAATAGGCGCTCACGCATTCTTAAGGATCCGTCAATGGTCCTTACCATGTATTTTTTTCTTTTGTTGAATGGGCGGGCCGACCACGCTTACGACTGGAAACGACCTTTGTTGTAAGAAAGTGTCTCGTAGGCATCTTTGCCGTGAAATGTGCCAAACTTGCTTAAAGTCCGTGCATATGCCGGTTGTTCCAACAAGCGGTTGTCACTATATGCCGAGGAAGAATGTGTCGTTACTGCCGGATGTCGGGCTTGGGTCGGCTTTTTCAGCGATGTGTACTGGTGCCGAGGGCAAGTACAAACTAAGACAGAACTGCTCGCGCGATGAGCGCGACAGCGTGGATCATACTTACCGAGATTCAGCAAGATATCGAGAAATAAATTTAACTGCTGGATGCCATGTTTCGAGGCAAGCACCCTATACCGACTGAGGCTGAAAGTGGCAGCCCATAGTGCCTGGATTGTTTCCCCTATGCATACCTCGGCAAAGTTGGCCCGGCTCACTCAAACTCACTCACAAATTTATTTTGGAACCACCGCTCACTCAAACACATGCTCATTGCTGGGCAACACATCTGAGCCCACTCGAACTCAAACTCACAGCGAGAGCAAACTCAGAACTAACTCGGGCTCACAACTCAAAATAAACTCAGAACTCAAATGTACTCAGAACTCAAAATGTACTCAGAACTCAAAATGAACTCAGAAATCAAATGTACCCAGAACTGTACCCATGCCATGAAGTTGTGGTGAGATTTGAAGACACTTACCTAGTACGCTATAATAAACTCATGCCACACTTTCAGGCAGTGAAGTGCTGCTTCACTCGCGCACACACTGTTGCTTTTGGCTTTAACACTGCATTAGGCATTGAGAACACAGGTGCAGCAAATGAAAATGGAGTCAACGTCGGGCTTTCCGGGAGCCACTTTGCTGCTGCTGGCTGGAAAGTGTGGTGAGAATAGAAAGTGCTTGGGCAGCAGCCCATGACAGCTTGACAAAAGGCAGTGAGAATTGAATATTTGTTCTCCCGGTTCCAGTTCACTGCACTGATTTGTTGCAGAAGTGGACAAAATAATGGAAATGCTTGCATGGAGATGTCAGCGCATTTTTAACTAAGTCACTTAGATATTATATACATGTTCATATTCATATTATTGGGCCTGCTGAGTGTAGTTGTCTCAACAGGTGCAGTAAGAATTGAGTGTACTTGTATAGCCTTTCGTTGGAGTTTTACATGGGGCAGTCGGTGTTCCACTTCACTGTTTGGTGTACATAGGGGAAGATTATTGGCTTCAGGAAGATTATCAGAAATGAAAATGTTTTCACAAAAGCTTGACATGGCTGCAAATGGACTATATCTTGACCCGAATAATTTATTTATGTATGCTATTTTAAAAGGCTCATCGGTAATAAAACTATCTTCATTGAATCCTGCTGCATTTCAGTGTAAAGCCAATGAAAGTTTATTGTAGCATAACTTGGAAAGTAGAACTTTGGAAGAATGCATTGGCAGGTCCCTATTCATTTTTTTTTTATAAAAACTCAAAATTGTATTTTTTATGGTGGCTGCTAGTGCCTCAAAGTGTTTTTCTATCAATTTTTGCCGCCAGCCATGGTTCTCGGCCTTATCATTCCACTATAAACTGCGGGACAGTGATATGATCTAAAGAGACTGCTGCAGCAGTTCTATTACATCGTCGGTAAGCACCTCGGAAATGGTCACCTGCATTGAAACCATGACATCGTAGTGTCAGTCAAAGCAACTGACGTAGAGCGTCTTGCCACTCGCGTGTCTCATGAAGTAGGAATCATCAGTCTTGTAACGTTTGACGTCCCACAGTTATCCGCTTGCGCCATATGGCGGTGTCTAATTTCAGCAGAATAAAATGACGCTTGTCTCTTCGCAGCCACAGTTGATTTTGAAATGCAGGACACCCCATGCGGCATCACCTACTCCACCGTTAGTGTGTGTCGCCGCGGTAGGTGTTTGCAGGGCGTCACTACGTTCGAAACGGTCGCACAGAACACTACCTTGCACGTTGATATCGCGGTCGATTTCTGAAAGGAACCGATGAATTTTCGCCGCTGGTTTCCTTTTCACCCTGGGCTTACACCGTCCGTGCACTGTACCCAACCATTGGGGCGACGAACCGCCCTAATCTTCCACCCTGTGTTTACGATGCTTGATGCGACGGTGATGATGGCTGTGGAAGATATTGTACCGACCACATTTCTTGACAATGAGTGTACGCACAAAGGGAAGAAATAATCGCACTCAGACGAGCCATAGCCAATATAACAGACGACCATTATCTTTCTCTAAGCAGACGACGGCTAGGCGACGTGCATGCAGCCATCGGACCCAAAAATCGTATGCACATTGTTTACATATTTATTTATGTTGTCTAACAGTAAAACTTTCACCTATCACAGGTAGCCTTAAGTTAAATATAAAATACACCGGATATAGTTTCTACCAAGAATAACCTTTAAGTAATTTTTTTTTCTCCTGAGGAAGTTTTCAATCAGGACGACTTTTTCTTTTTCCTTCGAAAACCCTTCATTCTTGGGCATGAAACGTATATAAACGACTTTGTAATCAAATAGCTATACTTCTAGCTCCTCATATTAGTAATCATGGGTGGAAACAGCTGCGATATAGCGAACTATTTTTTGTAATTGTGAAGAGTCAAGTAGCGGCCACACACCGCTTGTGGGCAGAGCTCCTGCTATCTTCTTACCCTGTCATCAACCACAGCACATATAAGAGCCATCGTTTTATATACCGGGATAATCTCAACGAATTTCTAAATAAACCGGCCAAAATAACTTTAATTTTGCAATTCAATTTCTGAAGTCCCAGAGGTGGCGCTGTGCAGTGTCTAATGTGACACTAGCTTACGTCTCGACGCAATTCCGTCGATTTCAACACGTGATTCAAAATCCGCATGAAGGAACAGGGAACGTTGCACATTACTGTTGTTTTGGCCGGGGACTAGTTTTTAAACAGTTCTTTTCATCTCACGTGCAGTTGCCGCACGGCTGAGTGTCATTTCTGCCAGCATTCCTTTTGGCTTGATGGGACGCATATTTGGTACAAGGGCACAATTGTGGATCCTAAAAGCTAAAGATGGTAGTTTTCTATTGCTTCCACTATTTTCAGAGTGATTCTTAAACTACGTTATGAATTTTCCCCAAAGATGTCTATCCAAACATGTGCAGTCGCATTCTCGTTTTTTGAAGCATACTGAAATCCAACTTTATTTTCAACGTAACGTTTTGAGCAGCGAACACGCTTTTGTTGACAGACCATGTCTGTATTGAAGGGCCAAAGGCGAAGCATCACTGCGCAGCCGCACTTACTTGCACCCTAAAATTTTCACTGCCGACGGAAGCGCCCTTTTCCCGGCCACACAGATCCGCCTCCGAGATGGTCTACGTGACACCAAGTTCCGCGCCGACAGTACAAGCGATTCCCATCATTATCGGCGTTCCCAGGGGGGGTCTTTTGCACCTGTCGAAGGCTGCTTCCTTTCCTACCGGGTTGCAGGGACCCCCTTCGAACACTCCAAGCCTCAAATTCGGGAGGGGCTCCCTCAGCTGCCCTCTCATGGATGTGTATTCGTTAGTTCGCCTCGCCTGTCCACCCACCAAGTGCGGTCCTCAGGCATGCCTGAAGCTAAAGTCGACAACCTCCGGACCAACAACCTAAACCAGGAGGTGAACGCGTGGCAGCCCACGTGCGTAGTGTGCGTGCGAGGCAGACTGTGCAGCGGATCCTGATCGCGCTTCTGACTACTGAACATCTCGAGGATGGCACGACTGCCAAGTTCGCAGGTTTTTGGAAAGCCGTCTAGAATATCGTGTGGACTGTAAATGTCCATGCGATCTGGGATGGGCTAAGTGCCAGCCCCCTCGGCAGTCTTAATGTTAATTTGCTCGAAAATAAAGCATGTGAGAATGCGATTACGTGTGTCTGATATCATTATACCGGGGATGTTTTTTTAAAGACAACCAGGGTATGCGAGAATACGCTGATGATGCGAGCCTAAGGAACGCTTAAACGTAATGGAATTTATTTAAAGAACCACTCTTCTTGATTTTGAGGCTTGATATCCGAACATTAGGGTGCATGGTGTTCATAACGCTACTAAATTTAACACCCTCGCAGACAAAGCACATGAGTATTAAACAGTGGACAAGAGGGAACGACGAATTATAAAGCCGCTCACGTAAAAACTTTCGCCGTTTACCAAGATGTGTGGGTGTCGTAAATCATCTTTATTCGGTAATAAATTAAATTGGGAAAAGGGTGCTGCTGTTGCGGTTGGGGCATCAAAGTATTTCTAGCTTCAGTTGTCTGATTAGGATCTCGAATATGCTACGAATCGTTATGGTTATCGTTCGGGCTTATGAGCCCCTAACCAGTGACCTCAGAGCGTCTAGCAACAGAACGCCTTTCAGTATGCTAAAGCGCGGGTGACCCTTTTTTCACACTAATGCTTTTGCCTTCACTACATTGCGATGAGTGCTTAGATGTCCTAAACTGTTCTCTCGCATTGGCGATTGATCTTCCATGGAAATCCGCTTCACGCCGGAGGGGATGTGCCACACTCTGGGTTTTGGAAGGAGGCTGACCGCTTCCTTGGCACAGCGGATACCTTGCTCGCTCCACGGTCGGCATCAAATCCGGAGGCCCTCCCGCACCCCACTACTCGACCGCATGTTTACCAACAAATCTCAAGAAGTTTTCCCAATATGTAAAAAATTAGGCCCTCTATAGCACCTGGTGATGATGATAATAACTTGATCTTACCCACAACTGGGTGAAAGAAGGAAGGAGAAGTGGGAGTCTTCCTGAATTTCTCCCCCTCAATAGGCCGCCTGCAATCTTTGGGAGACAGCGGCACCTTCGTCCAGTTGGACGACAGTACATGAGAGGGTGTGCAGGTTTAGGACGAAACAACTACTCTTACCTGTCACTCAACCCCCCCTGCCCAACCCTAACCTTTAAAGGAACAGGTAACCGATTTTGAGGGGAGTTCATGTCCTGTACCTCATCTGAAAGCCAGCATTTTATATACTGTGATTACCCCGAGGGACTTGTAAATAAACAGGCAAAAGTAGTTTTAATGTGGCGCTAGGCTCTCTGAAGTCTGTAAGGTGGAACCATGTAGTCTCTAAGTGTGACACTGCCCCACCTGTCCAAATAACTCCATCGATTTCAACGCGTGCTCCCAAAAACCGCATGAAGGAACAGGACAGGTTGCACATTGGTGTTGTTTTAGTCGGGGAGGCGTTTTTAAGTAACTCTTCAAATCTCACGTGCAGTTAAAAGCATGTTGCCGCACGGCTCAATGTCATGGTTGCCAGTATTCCTTTTGGCGGGACACATGTTTCTGGTAGATCTAAAAAAATCGAATTTCAAAGGTTCTAGGGCACTATCAGCAAACCCGTCTCGGGGTTAAGGTACTTTAAATGATGTCCTTTCATTTGGAACAGAGTAAGTACACTAGGCAAAAATTGGTTCTTTATCTCTTTACCGAGGTAGATGATCTTGCGGTCCTGCCCCGCTCTCTGGAATCAGCTATAAGTTGTCACCAGGGGCCAGGCGGCGAGCGCATCATGTGGATGCCCGTGACGAGGGACCATCTCCGTCCATTGTGGAGTTCACTCTGAAGGACGCTGTTTCTCTCTCTCTCTCTCTCTCTGTTTGTGTTTCAACGCAATCCAACACAATCTAACTCCAAGCAAACAAATTGCCCATCCCTCAGCGTGCACTGAGTCCTGTCAACGGTGACGGCCACCCTAACTTGCAGCCATTGACTTCAACACCTTGTATTCAGAAGGCATCCCGTGTCTGTGACACAGTACTTGCTTGGCGGCCGAGGGGTCCATGGTGCTAAACCGGCGAGGGAAGCAAAAAGGACGCACGAGCTACCACGCACCGCGAAGAGAACTGATATCTGCCCTATTTCGCTTAATGCCCATTGCTACACCCATTCCGCTAAACGGGTGCTCTACCTGTTGTCCGTAAGCTGCATTACATGGCCTGCCAAAGTCCCTTTCGTTTAATTTCCACTAGAATCTCGCCAAACCGAGTTTCCTAATCCATAGCGCAGTTTGCGTATGCACAGGCGTCAATGTGAGCATTTTTAAAGACGATAGTCTTTCTTGGGCTACTCAAACGCAGAAATTTCGGTTTATATGCATGTCTGTTTGTCTGTCGAAAGTCAAATTTAATAATAATAACCGATACAAAAACCCGCTGTGCTAAATAACTACACGGATCGCCTCAAAAATAACAATAGTTTCAAAGATTGTAATCGAAAATATCCAAAAAGGTCTCTCAAGCAGAAACCCATGCACACTACATGTATCACTTCACAACTCTATCACACCACTCACTACAGTTCTCCACAGTGCACTAGTACACACAGGACTATAACGACTATTACACCGACAGATCACTGTAGATCACAACCTCGACAGTTCACGACAAAACTTCACCATCAATACAAAAATCTGTGGCTGGAAATGCTTTGACGACACGGCTATGGAAATTACTTCTGGAATTTCCCGCGGCCGGTAGCCTTGCCTACTAAACGATGGATGGCGCCAAGAAGACAAGCAGCCAAGCGTCGGCACCGCCGTGACTATCACAGAAAATAGACTTCATTACACACGCTATCGTATTCTCGGCCAAACTCTACTGCATGCTTTCGCACCCGCTTCTTGCTACACAAGCGTAGATATTCACTGCGTCGCATTGAGGTTATTAAATACAATAGCCTTTTTTGGGATACTTCAACCCAGAAATTCCGGTCTGTCTGTCTGCCTGTGACTCGATTCAGCCACCCGGCCAAAGTGAAACAAAATCTGCGCAATAGTCTTATATAATTACAAAAATGTAAACGTGTAAGTGCGGTGTCAATGTTTATGCTCGTCAACATTGTTAAACAAGAACAGGACATTACACCAAGACAAGACAGAAAATTATTAAATAAGTAATATTTACACAGTTCCTTTATAAAAAAAATGTCATAGATAGTTGACGTTTCGAAATGATATACTACATCCACTGCAGAAAAAAAGTCACTCCGTCGCCTGCTGCTGCCCGCGCCACTGTAGCTTCTGGCGACATTTTAAGAAATCAAAGGGTAACAGTTACGAAAGGTTCCACTAGATAGGTTCCACGTTCTCCTTGGAACGCACAAGGAGTAGGGCAATGGGGTTCTAAAAACGTTGGAGTAGGGCGCCTCGTTTCACGCCCGTCTCTGCCGTACGGCAGCACTGGCATCAAGGCACCAGACCAGGAGCAGTGGAAAGCGGTAAATTTAAATTGAATTGAGCAAACGGTTAGCGTGTTTACCTTGGGAGGAGCGCGACGGAAGAGGAACAGCATGAGAGGTGAGCGAGAAAGCGAAAGGAGGCATTTACTTGGCAACTGTCGACAAAGACTATCATCTTTTGGCAACATTTGCAACGAAAGGAGCAGACACGCGACCAATTTTTGCTGAAATACTATTGCTACACAGATATACGTATTCGAATGCGTCTGCTGAACATATAGTTATTCTGCAATGCTCATGTAGGTTGTCGGCGTTCCGGATGCAAGACTTGGTGAAAACGTTTGCGCCTGGTTGAAGCTCAAAGCTGGGAAGACACTCACAGAAGACGACATCCCGAAGTTCTGTGACGGAAAGGTAAATGGGGGATGCATGCCCGTCAGAGCAATCCGGTTTCCGACGCAGCGCACGAACTATCTAGCAGGTTGATGAGCGCGGGAGAGGGCGACGGGGCGGATCAAACGGCAGTGCAACCAGTTCTTGGCGCGCAGACGCGTGCGGGAACGCGTACTTTTCCGCCCATGTGTGCCACCCTGTATAAACATTCCAACTAGGGCGCTGCCATCTTGCGACCGCAGCGCCGTCTAGTGTCTAGGCGGTTTTGCCGCCAGGTTGACTTGGTGAAAAGCCCGTCTGTGTATGCGATGTGTATGGGACTAAGCTGATGTTTGTGCCGTCTTTGCGATTCCTGGCTTCTACTTTTGTTTGCTACATCACAGTGGAGAAACTGTGTTTTGACTTTAACTGAAACATTCTAACTCGGCATTGCCGAGGTTCCTGGTTTTGATCACGCTGGAAACGATCGTGCTGTGCCGTCAGCGGCCGTGGTTGAGCCGGCCATCAGCACTGATGGTAAGTCTCACAAATCCGTGTTTCTAGGCGCGACCTTTTTTTGATTTGAAAACATTCGTGCTACGCGTGACCTAATGCTTAATCAGCAAATGCTTAAGACTTACCCAAAAACCCACTTACTGCATTGCGGTGCCTTCAAATGTCTCAAGAAAACACAAACGTAGCAGTTTTGGCATGGGCGAGTAGGCGTCGCAAAAACTCACGGTAGGAACCTTGTGTATTGATTTTACCCAGCCGGTAAAAAGCATCGGTGTTATTTATGACTTACAATTTCTCGTTTTGGTGAGGGTTTCGTTCAGACTGCGATTGTGGACACAGGTAGCATCCTTTAAGCTGTAATGAAATCATTCATACTGATTAATCATTGCAGTGACTCAGGATAGCCTGTGAGCTGTAACGCTTTGGTCCTGTGTGTAAAAATAAAGATAGACTGCTGATATCGTGAGTTGTGAAGTGGGCGTAACACGAGTTGCCGGAGTAGCGGGTTGTTTTGGCTGGCGCCTCGTAGGCGTTGTGAAATCTCTCCTCCTACCCGAGACTGTCAATTCCGTGCAGTGCGCCTCGCAGCTATTGTGCTCGCGATACCTAGCTGCTGCCTCCGTCACGACCGTCCGCCTCGCGGCCTCAACGCGAGCCTCGTGATATGCGTGTCGTACTCATGAAGCTCGACAACAACGTCGGGCGTCGTGAAATTGTCGTGCTTGCTCAAGAGAGTACTCAAGAGATCAAGACGCAGGAGTAGTTAAACAGATGAGAATTTATAAAGTGCAGGGGGGAGAAAATAATATGCAAGGGCAGGAAACAGTGAGAGAGCTCGGGTGCGCGCCGGTGAGCGAGTACGACAATTTCACGACGCTTGACTTTGTTGCCGCGGACCCCAGCCGTGTTTTCTTTTTCTCTAGGATGTTGATATCGTTTTGAGAAATCGGCAACGACCGTTCGGTTAACACGCCGTGTAGGTTCCTGCACAGCGTTCGGCAATCCACAGCTGTTTCCAACTCCGCAAGCTGAAGAGAGACAGCCACCGTAATTCACTCGTTGTTGCGGCTCTCCTCTCTGCAATGTTGAACCTTTGCAGCTGTTCGGCTTTATAATTAGCGCCGTAAAACGCGATCCCAGGCAGCGTGAGTGCTTTCAACGTGATAGACAACACCATAAAACACCCCAGCTCTGCAATATTTGTTGACATTCTGTAGTGTGTAAATACTGTAGCTATCACACGTAGCATTTGTGAGGGGCCAGCTGTTTCACTGTAGCTATAAATCTATTGGGACTGGCCTGACATCTCAGTCACACGGCAACTAAGCTCTATTACAGAAAAAACTAGTAAATGTGTTGACAGCCACACTCATTACAAGTCAGGAGCTTCCATTGCGTGATCTGCACGCGTAAATCTTGGTAAGCGTAAAGTGTTGTCGGATATATGAAAATTAAACGATACTAAATCATATCCGAAACAAGCTAGAGAGGAAATAGTTTCCGACATTCTAAACCAGGCATTTTGCCAGCTCGCTTCTAAGCTTTTTTCTGTACAGCTGTTTACTTAAAATAAATTCTCTTCTACCCATGGTACTTTGACGTGTAGGCAGCAACAGATTCTGAGCACAATTTGGTTTAGTCACGTACTTTGGAATGTTAACAAGTTAACCATTGTTTTGTCAATAGCCAAACATCATTGAATTGAAAGAAAAATCCTGCACAGCAGTCTAAAGCTTGGCAGGAGAAAATTTATGTTGGACATTTTGAAAAGGTATTTATACCTTTCAACTTTCTCGCAGATGGCAAGCGCTACAAGCACCCAAGCATCATAACCAGCTGGCAAGATAATGTAAAGAAGTGGCCAAAAGTGCAATATACCAACAGTTTGTACTATCTCCTGACAAACAAAGCAATTGACCTGCGTGAAGTCAATGCATTCAGAAGCACGGAAGCATACACGCACATGCAAAGTGATTGGGTGGGGTGTGTGCTCTTGCATCAAATTGATGAGGAGCTTGCCCTCTTAAAGGATGAAGTGTGTGCATCTCAATCAATTCAAACATACCACACCGCATGGCTGTGCTGCAGACGAACTGGAGAGGTTTTGAATGGTGGTTGCACCAGCATGGCTGGAAGGGGCAAGGTATGCATCCACGTTGGTGCGCTTCTCTACAAAGTTGACATGGCAGTGAGCAAGCAACTGACCGGGAAGACAAGCACAGACCTTTTAAGTGCGTGGAACCACGGAACCAAGAGGAATGTCGAACCAGCTGCCCTGGTCGACATAAACTTCAGGAGGAAGCAAAGGACAGTAGACGACGAAGTTATAACAAAGAAGGTCCAAGCTGTGCCGAACATCCTAGGAAACGACGGTGACATTAAAAGGTTCTTCGAAGATTCCTCATTTTCGGAAATCGCTACTGTACCTGGTGAGAATCAGCTTATTTTATAAAATACAGTAGACTCACGTTAAGACCAACTCAAAGGGACCGTAACGATTTGTTCGTATTATCAGCAATTTGTCGTAAGCGGAGGTTTTTTGCATTGTGGATGTTACAAGAAAGCAACAATGTTGTTTGTCTTAATTATATTGTTCGTCTTAACGGGAGTCCGCTGTACTTTCAAGCTGCATGCAATGAATGTTTAATCCTCAGCATGCAGTGAGTTGAAGCTCCAGTCAGCAGCAGTCTGCAGAAGTGGCATGTGAACACAAGTGTATAATTGTAGAATGAACCTGCACCTGGCACGTTTTGACAAGGGTACCAAACTTGCATGTACGATGACAACGTAACCACTATTGATGGAGGACTTGCATTGAGTATGTAGTAAAAAAAACTGCTATGTAAACGTTTCCTGAACTGTGGTATGAACACCTGACCTCACAAATGCATTAATGTAATGTCTGTTGTGAACTGAGGGCAATACTTTCTCTTTTATTCTGGTGGGTGTGAGAATCAGTTATTGCCTGCAAAACAACAAAAAAAAGCACACTGGAGGATCAGAGCCTTGAAGCTGTTGTGCTTCAATTTCAGGTACGCTTCTACAAGCAACACTTGGAGCTCCAGTACGCCAGCCGGAACAACCGCACGTCGCCGAGGTTGCCCTGCACAGCTCGCACCAGGATGTACAAAGCTTGCCTCAGAGCTTCACGCCTTGTAATGACTTCTACATGCAAAACATAGTGCTGTCGAGGGAAGGAGCAACTACTCTGGAAGTGTCCACAAGGGACCAAAACAACTATTTGTGGCACGTGTCGCGGCGTATTCGTATCACTGCCTCTAACACAAAGAAGATTCCAAAAAGAGCCACAACCCCAGCTATAAAAGCACTGCAGGCATTAACAAACCCAAACTTTCATGGGAATGCTGGAACGCGGCATGGTCTGAAACGCGAAGAAGTTGCTCGGAGCCAGTTCCAAGCCGAAAATGGTCTTGTAGTTGAAAAACGTGGAACTCACGTATATGAAGAACACCCATGGCTCTCGGCAACACCGGACGACGTTGTTGAGGGCTACAGTGCCATTATAGAGATAAAATGCCCCTTTGTTGAAGACTGCAATGACTTGGTGCACAGCGGAAAGTACGACGTCACCAAAAAGGGGGACGCTTACGTCCTGACCGAAAATGGCCCAAATGGTTATTACGGCCAGGTACAGCTGACAATGTTCTGCACGAAGACGGCAATGTGTTTATTTTATGTGTGGTCGTTAAAACAGGCTATTTGTTTAGACATTCCTTATAATGCAGCCTACATTGACAGTCTTCTGCCACTGTTTAGATGGTTTTACTTCTGTAACATGTTGCCTGATCTGCACGAGATCGAAATCCAGGGAAAGCTCGATCTGGCTGAATACCAGGAAATTGCTAAAATGCAAACTGCCGATGCTAGCGACATGTATTTCGCAGTTTGTTGTGTGTATGACATTTGAAGAAACGCAATGAACTTCTGGGGTGTGTTCTCTTTTCATGTTATGTATTATACCTTGAAGGCCTGAAAAAAAAAACAGAAAAAATAACACAATGACAAAACAAGGTCAAAGCCATTACACTGTTCAGGTGTCAGCTGACAGGTTTGATTCTTGGCCATTGCTCTTACCGGCAATCAAGGGAGGTTTCAAGTTGCACAGGCCAGCACAAACAAATACTATTGTGTCAATAGTGTCTTTATACTTGATGTGGAGAGCCAATTTGAAGATTCGGTATGTCTTAATGCGGTTTATCGCTCTCTCCACATGTATTCGGAGTGAGGCAATTCGCCGCGCGCTCGTAACTTCCTTCTCAGAAAGCGGCTGTTTGCCTGAAATATGGGAAATACAATTTCTAAAATCAGTACCTTGGCAATGTTTTCATACCAAAAAGTAACTGGCACCACAGCCTTCCAAGAGCACACAGTTAAACTTTGTCTTCCAGTTATGCATCAGCATAGAGTCTTCACAGACAAAAAATTGTAGCATAGTCTGTGTGCAGCCATGTAAGTGACTGGCAGGTTGTCCACTTTTGTACCAAATGGACTTACGATCACACACTCCAACAGTTCGAGGGAAAGCAGAGAATGATCTGCCATAAGAGAGGAGGCTTGCAATGCGAATGACACACATGCCTACATAAGCTTGAGGAGGTGGAGCGGAAGAAGAAGGCTAAGGCTACAAGACGCAGCCAAGCAGAGTTAGAGCAAGCCCAAAAGGCTCACTTGGCTGTGGATTCTGCTGCAAAGCGGTGGAAACAGTGGTTAGTTAATAGGGCAAAGACCAAGTGTAACAGAAAATAAAGCTGCGAGAATAAGTTAGAAGAGGCAATGCACAGCTGAACTTAAGCTGTGGCAGTTACCTTCCGTCAATGCATGCATATTGAGCTTCACTCCTTGCACTTGCAGGTATGGGTCGATGGTAAAGCCTATATCGGCCATTATTACATCACTTGGCCCGAGGTACTCTCGGACTCCGCAGTGCCTCACTATGTACTTGTCTGAGGCGCGGCCTCCGAACACGCGGGACACGTACATTAAAAAAACCATCCGGTGCAATGACCATCAAAAACTTCACTGTGTTGTTGGCTTTGTATGAGCTGTACGTTTGAGCCCTTGCTCTTTGCTTTTTTGACCTCTCAAGTGATACCTCCGTGTCATCAAATATGCAAGTATTGTCTTCATGCCCACTGTCAATAAATGATTGTGGCATGCTGCTTTGAATCCTGGATATCGGCAGCCACACCTCGATGCACTTCATGATCTCCTTGAGGCACTTCAGCATACTTAGGAATATATTTCCCACACTTGACGGGGAAATGTCAAACCTCTTTGCCAGGTCTCTATATAAAAGGCCTAATCTTAAGCGCATGAGCGTTAGAAGTCGCTGGTCCTCCACAACCAGCTGTGACGGCCGTATATTAGTTCTTTTTACACACGCCACTAGCGTCTCGAAGACATCGACTGAGACTCCAGTGTAAAACTATGTCATCTGCGGACATCCGGGCCACCATTGAAGCCCTTGGAAAACTCAACTTCAAAGGCACAACATATGTGTGGTCTAGTGTGCGGGCGTCTTCCCATTGTGTTTCTTTTTCTTGTGTGGGCACCTGAAAATATTATAAATTCTCATTATGCACAGTAAGAAAAGGCATACTGATCAAGAGCGCGAAGCTGCGTATGTCGCTAAGGATCCATAATTGAAACAGCGCAAGGGGCAGGACACAAGGAAACCTAACTTAGCTGCGTTCCACCGGAGTAACCAAGGTATTTAGATACGTCGACAACTCTTTGGCATTGTATGAGTGCCCGGAGGGTGTGACGTCTGAGCAAGGTCTTAATCGCATTGGAGGCATTTGTGAGTCGACCTTGCATGGCTTGGTTCTCACAAAGTAACTTCTGGTCAACTCCGAGTTTCGTTTTAAATGCAGAGCATTTCTTTAACTCACGATGTCACCCGGCGTTGGCGTGCCTCGGCGTCCGCAACAGCCGTTCCAGGTGCGCCCTCTCCCCCACTCCCTCCTCTCCCGCATCACGCTACCCTCCTCGCTCTCAACAACAGGTCCGAACCCCTCCCCCTACACTATATAAAAAAATAACACTTACCGGCGCCTGGTTTCGATCCCACGACCCTGCGGGCGGAACGCAAGGTACATGGTGCTCTACCCACTGCGCCACAAAGCCGACACAGAATGGACGGCTACGAACGCGCCTTATATCCTTGACTCATTCAAACTACGTCAAGAAGCTGCTGATACAACGCATTCGCTACCACCAACTCCTCAAACACTAAACGTTAACGCAATACACCCACCCCCTATGCGACGCATTTACTCGAGTCCCCCTCGCGGGGAGATGGGCCCTTTCTTTTTGGATTTAAAGCTGCATCGTCATCCGCAACATGTTTGTTGGTAGTATTTCCTCGTTATATATCTTCGTGGTGCCAGTCTGCCCTTTCAAAAGATCTTTTGGGCCAATTGATGCTCCTCTCGCCTAATATCAATCAATCAATCAATCAATCAATCAATCAATCAATCAATCAATCAATCAATCAATCAATCAATCAATCAATCAATCAATCAATCAATGTTTATTATAGGGCCCAGGAACAGTGGAAGCCTTCGGGCTGGAGCACTGATAGGGGAAAAGGCAGCACTGTAGTACATCAACAATTTGCTAACAAACATTCAGTGAGCAAAAAAACCTACAAAATCGGCGAATACGCTAACAAATAAAATAGTGCAATCAAACCGACATTACACAATCAGTTCGTGGCTGGTGCACAGAAAAGGTATAAGACAGCGATAAAATACATCAACAGCTGGCAAATAAATAGTCAGTGAGCAAAAAATAAGAAGAAACTACAATAACTGCAAAGAAGAATAAATATACTATAGTGTAATTTAGCAAACATTGTACAATCAGTAGAAACTGTAATGCCTGGTTCATTGCAAGAAGGCATCTTACAATAAGCGTAACTATACGGAAAGGTAAGGGAAAAGAAGAAAGTCTTTACAAGACCCGGGAAGCGTAAATTTTCAGTTTCAAATGGACGCATGAAATGAATATGGCAACTTATATAGATAAAAAAGACAGAAAAAGAAAACTTCTACGATAATTATATATAGTCACAGTATCAACCCAATACACGAAAAACCAAGAACAAGAACAAGCTTGGTGAAGTCAATGCACACGTCAGGACGATAAGTGAAGAAAAAGAGCACTGCCAAGATGAACCTAGTGTGTCAGAGCTAACAACCCGGCCATAAACTCCCTAAGGGGACGCTGAAAAATATCGCGCTTCTCGTAGTGAACATTATGCCGATGCTGCAGCCTTTGAAGAGAAGGTGTGCTGAGAGCTCCAGCTGTTTTAAAAGGGTGGGCGAACCTTGGAGCTTTTTGTGGAACATGATTGATGCAAGCAGTTGCGGGCATAAAATATTACCATGAAGCAATTTGTACAAGAAATGAAGGTCTGAGTGGGTCCGCCGAAACTTAAAGAAACAGTTATACGGAGAGGCTCCGAAGGAAAACTATGCCGGAATATTGATGAAAATTTGGTCTGTACACGCTCTATACGTTGGCAGTTGGAAGTTGAACTACAGGTCCAATTCCAAACGGCAGAAGCGTATTCTAGTTGGGGAATACAAAACGTTCTGAATAGTTTTCGGAATGAACAAGGAAACCGGAATTGTCGTGAAAGCCTGCATACAACCCCAAATGAACGGAGCGCCCGTCTAGTACGTTGAGTGACATGAGGTGAGAAAGTTAAGGCACTGTCGAAAAGCACGCCGAGGTCTCTGATCTCTCCAACTCTAGAGAGGTAACCGCCATTAATACTGGAGCAAAATAAAGTGCGGTTCATTTTTCTGCCGTAAGACATGACCTTTGTTTTTGTAGAGTTAAGATTTAACCTATTGTCTGAGCACCACTTAGAAAATGAGGATATATCTTGCTCCAGGGCAATGCAGTCATTAATGGACTCAATACGACTGAATATTTTAATGTCGTCAGCGTAAAGAATGAAAGAAAACATCTTAATTGCGGCTGACACATCATTCACAAAAATGGAGAACAAGAGAGGCCCCAACACGGAACCTTGGGGCACACCGCTTGTTAATTTGTACATAGCAGACATCTGCCCGTTAATGCTAACGAAACTGAACCGATGATCTAGATAACTACCCAACAATGCCACGAGTGGTGTATCAATGCCCCCCTATAAAAGCTTTTGAAGTAACAACGTGTGGCAGACAACGTCAAATTCTTTGCTCAGATCACAGTAGACAACGTCGAGCTGGCCCCTCTCAGAAACGGCTGCCGAGGCCCGCTCCATGAAGCAGGAGAGATTAGTTGTTGTCGACCTTCCCGATATAAAGCCATGCTGTTTACTTACAAGGAGATTCTGTACAGAACTTGACAGTAATTTGTGCAGCGATGTCTCAAACAGCTTGGAACAAGCACAAAGGAGAGAAACTGCTCTGAAGTTTGTTGCATCCGATTTGGAGCCTGGCTTGAAAATGGGACGCACTCGAGAAATTTTCCACGGGAGAGGGAACACGTTTGTTTTTAGACACTGGTTAAATCTCGCAGTCAAAACAGGTTCAAAAATTATGCCGTATGTTTTGAGAATAGCTGGAGGTATTCCGTCAGCTCCACACGACAATGACGTTTTCATGCGCTTTAGACTATCAAAAACCAACTGCTCGACTAAAAGCACTAAGCAAGTGCCTTGTACGCGATTTAACAATATGTTCATTTCAGAGACATCACGCTGGCCGCATGTGGCACTGCAGTGCTGAGCAAAGTGGTTAATAATAATATTAATAATAATAATAATAATAATAATAATAATATAATAATAATAATAATAATAATAATAATAATAATAATAATAATAATCAATCAATCAACCTTTATTTTCGGTGCCCAGGAACAACCATGGGTCTTGGTACTGGTACGCCATATACAAACATTAATAAAAACAAACTGAAATCAAGACAACACAACACTGAAAACCAAATGTATGACAGAAACAATAAAGTAAAACTAGTTACAGAGATTATAGAAAGCAAAACAGCAAAAAATGGAAGCCTAGTGTTAGAAGTCATGATACTCGGCCAGCAAAACGTTGAAGGCACGTGAAAAATGGAAAATACACAAGCAAATACTCAATGAACATGACGGAGATATATTAACCCACGAAAAGAAGGTTAAAATGGAAATGGAATCAAATGGAAATTTCAAAATGTAAAAACGAAGTTCAGGGTTACAACCACTGACACTCAAACCTACAGAAATTCAAACACAAAACCAGGAAAACTGAAAAACAAACAAGCAAGAAGATAATTTGCATAAAATAAATACGGCACAAAAATATGGAATGACGTGAAGGCAGTTAAGCTACAACAGTTTTCAATTCATTAGAGAACAAAGAAAAAAAGCTCTGAATATATCAAGGCGATCGGAATATTCATTATATGCACATTGTATTCTGCAGATGGACGAGCGTCGTCTACTTAAAGCATCTGTTCTGAAAGTTTGAAATGTTCGGAAAAGTTTGTTCGGCAAGTCGACATTGATAAGTGCAACCAAGTCATCACACAAAATATCACCATGAAGAAGTTTATGAAAGAAAGATAATATCAGCTCGCATTCGTCGACACCAAAGGGAAGGAATACTTTTCAGACAAGACATGCTGCCGTTTGCGTCTTCTTGTGCATGACGGAAACGGTGCTTAAAGATAGAAAGGAACTTATTTTGAACCTTTTCGATACGGTCACTATTGGACTTGCAAGTTCCATTCCAAACAACAGAACGATATTTGAGAGGAGGTAAGCAGAGAGCCGAATACAACTTTAAAAAAGGAAGAGGACTTTTAAACTCTCTAGAATACCTGCAAACAGCGCCCAGACATCGAAGAGAGCGTCCGGTAATTTGTGTAACGGAGGAAGAGAAAGTCAGAAAAGAATCAAATAGTACTCCCAAGTCCAGAATTTCGGTCACCCTCGGCAGTGCAGTGCTTGCTATTTTATAGGAGTATTGCAGCTGTTGAGTTTTCCTACTATAGGAAACAACTTTCGTTTTTGAGGGGTTCAAAATTAAGTCGTTTTTGGTGAACCAATGATGGAATGACACGATATCAGCCTGAAGAGAATTACAGTCCTGAACATTCGCACTTCTCTAAAGATTTTTATATCATCAGCATACAACAAGAAAAAACAATTTTGAATGTCAGAAGCAACATCGTTAATGAAAATTGAAAAAAAGAAGGGGGCCCAGAACGGAGCCCTGGGGTACACGACTGGTTGCTTTGTACCTAAATGATGTTTGACCCTTAACGCTTACATAGCAATATCGCTCCTGGAGATAGCAACGTATAAGACCCACCTAAAAAGCGTGAACATCTAACAGAATGAGCTTGGCAAGCAATAACGAGTGGTTGACTTGCCACAAATCTCATTTCTTAGGCTCCTGAGGTGACATAATAAATGCCGTTCTTCTACCCCCAAAATCAAGATTTTGCTGCTCCAACAACTGCTCCCAAATCTGATTCAGCAGTCTCACCCTTGCAATACTTGCTGTGAAGCACCCTTTAAAGGCAACCACTTTTCAGACGTACCATGAAGAGAAATGATAATTCTTATTTGTCACTTCATTGCGTTGTTCGGTACAACACTGTTGTGCCAGAGCGCCCGGCCCAAATGTTTTGCACGGGGCGACCCGCCGACAGCGGGGCCGATTCACGCCTCGTCCAAACCAGACCAAACTGCCCGCGGCCGACAGGCCCAAACTTGCAGCGCCGCAGAGTCGCCTCTCCCTTTTGCGTCGCGGTGGCTCGGCCGAATCGTGCATCGGGTGAGCGACCGGCAACCGACAGGATCCTACTTGCTTGGAGGCGGTTTGGCTTGAGAGAGCGACGGCGCCGCCTTCCCTTTTCCCGTCGGGGCGGCTCGGCTGACGCACCTGCTTCGCCTCCATTTGTTATATTTCAAACTTTGGCCAGCGAGAGTCCTGATTGGAGCGATTCAAACTTCTAGGGGCCGCAACGGACTTCCGGGGGTATAAAAACCCGCCCGGAGGCACGTCGGCATTCTTCGGCGGCACTTTTCGGAGGCACCGACTGGAGAGGTGCTGTCGCCTTTGTGTGAGCCATGTAACGCCTTTGTTACCCTTGTACATACTGTATATAAATGTTGCTTGAACTTTTCGTCGGCTTCATAACTTCGTCGCTCGGCTCTGCGCCGCGTCGTTAGCGGACGGAGCAATGCAACGCCGCTACACCGGTGCCTGCGCTCGGATGGCCAGTCGCAACAGGGGTGACGGCGTCAGGATGGCTGATTCCCAACATCGGTGACAAGCTGGGATACGAGCCACAACATTGGTGACTGGGATGCCCAGTCCCAACAACACGTAATCCTTTGGTTTGCGACTTGAGGGGCGCTTCAAGGCTAATTTTAAAACCTGGGGACAGTATGGGGCGCGCCACTGCAAAGAATTTGCAATGTGGTTTGACGTGTCCGAGTTTCCGAAATTGCAACTAGTGTATGGTTAATATCGACCCTTCACTTATTCACGCACCACTCGTACACGCCAAACACGCTCGCAATCCTAGAAATTCCGCCCTGGGAACAATACAGTACACCTTTAGAATTGACCGCACCTAATATGCAAGAGCTGGGGTGAACGCAGAATGGCGCGTTCGAAAGCACTTACGGCGCGAGAGAAAAACCCGGGAAAATGGGAGCACGTTTTATGCTTTAAGTACCTGTTCCCTACATTTTTGTCCTGTTAATAGTGATGTTAAGGCGCTTGCTTGCCAAGTCCCTGCTTAATTAGCAAGGTTAAAAAATAGGAGCGAGACGGCGTGAGGAAAGGCCAGTAGAGAAGAAAAAAAATGGCTGTGGCTTAACTCAGTTATGCCTGGGTGTGCGTAGCCAGAGGTACGGTTAATGTTATTGTTTAGCTTGGTTCTCCGTACTGTTACGACGCTTCTAGAGGCATGCGGCTCGTTCTTCCTCCGTCTCCTCGGGTCGCTGCGTCCTCTTGGTTTCGTTCCGACGACGAAGACTGGCTTCTTTCAGTTTCTCCTACTCACTTTCCATATCTAACGACGAATCCCACCGAGCCGCCCCTCCTAGATATACAATACAACGCCGGCTCTTCCTCAGTTGTTGGAACGCGGTTTCACCGGCTCCTTTTCTGACGTCACGCCAGATGGCGCGACGAGTGCGCTGCCAGCTGCGGCAGTTGCTAGGCAACCGCTCATCTCGCGGTGCGGCCACCGGCCACAGCGAAACGGGGAGAATACGGCCACTGTATCTCTGGCTACAAAAAAGTTTCTGGGGCAGTTAGGTCTGCGTCCGTGGTTTCGAAGGCGAAAGCCAGCAATTCTCCAGGGATTCATCGCGTTTTCGTATCTTTTTTTCGCTTTTCGTTTATTCGTCTCTTGACGTGAATCACCCCGACAGGCAGACTAGCCACAATTCACGCTACAGCTTCCTCACAGTGACAGCTCTCCTCCACGCGCACCCGTTCTACGCACGTGCCGTCACGTTCCCCTGTCATGGGGTACGCATCGGGCTAATCCTTATTACACTCTTCCACGGTGTCGGGTGAGCGCTGTGACTAGCGCACTCCGATGCTTGTCTGGCAACCCGGGCTCAAATGCCACACGAACCCAAATGTGTTTATGTGTTTTAAATTCAAATTTCATTAGTTAAGAAGAAGTAGTTAGAAAATCAACTATATACAGACGAGTATCCAGAGTCAAAGACTTAATAGTACCCTCGGTTCAGAGATACCATTCGACGGTCACATTTATACATATCAATTTGGGGACATGTAAATACACTTGGCGTAGAGGTAGAACACCCGCCTCGCGTGCAGAAGGACCGTGGCTCGAATCCTGGTGCCGGACAATTCCCACCGGATTAAAAAAAAATCCGCGTATTGATGGAATTGCACAAAGGGGCTTGGGGTGCGGCCTGACCCCGGCGACCATTGCCGGTAATGCACTCCCTCACCAGAGCAGGATTGGCCACCCTGGTGTAGAAACGGCCACAACCTCCCATGAATACGCCAATTACCCTCGGCCCCTCAGTCCCCAGCGGCTGCGAAGCAACTGACCACGGCGGCGGTCAGACCTGTGACGCAGCAGAGGGTGCTAAGAATCCCTGGATCCGGACAGGCCGCCAATGGAATCTGAACCTGGCAACGTTATAACGCGCGAACCTTATCTAGCGACGCAAGTCTCGAGGTGTTGTTCGAGGAATTAGAGGGCATTAATGGATGTAATAGGGCTTAGCGAGGTTAGGAGGGCAGGCGAAGCCTTTATGGTGCTTAAAAATGGACACGTCCTATGTACCGTGGTCTAGAGGACAGAAGAGAACTGGGAGTGGGATTTCTAGTCAAGAGAGAGAGAGAGGAATTTTATTGAAATGAAATAAACACAGAAAGGTCGGCCTGACGGTACTATATCTGGCCAGCTATTCTGTGTGTGGGAAGGCAAAGTGGAGGAAAGAGTGTGGATAGAGGACGAGAGAGATGAAGATGGCGGAGAAATAAATGAAGGGCTATGTATAGAAGATGCCTATACCGATACGGTGTATGTGTTAAAGTTAAACCGGACGGGCCTCAACTACAATATCTCTGAGAGGCCGCTGCTACGCCGAAATGTCAGCACAAGCTTTAAATGCACTGTAGGAACGCTTCGCGTCTGGCCAAGGTCCCAGCAGCACTTCCTCCGACACCACGCGACAGTCCAAACGGGCCAATGTTCTCACTAATTGTTCTCGAGGTTGTGCATAGCGTGGACAGTGGCAGAGAACATGCGAAATAGTCTCTGGTACAGGCATGTCTCACAGTCGGGGTCACTCGTAAAGCCAATGAGGTGCTTGTAGCGACGGGTAAAGGCTACGCCAAGCCGTAGTCGGTGAAACAGCGTGGCGTAGTTTCGCGGAATACCAGGAGGTAACCGAAACTTGCAGTCGGGGTCCAGGCGGTGTAATCTTCTATGACGATTGTCAGGGTGGGACCAGTGATTCGCCGAGGCGTGGCGGAGAATGGTAAACAGAAGGGCGGTCGTGTCCGTCCTTGCGAAGGGCAGACGTACAACATCTGCATTTGCAGAAACCTTCTTTGCCTCCTGGTCAGCCCAGTCGTTACCAGCTAGCCCGCAATGGCCTGGTACCCACTGAATGGTGAGGACATGTCCTTGTTGCAGTGCCAATGAGCATAATTCGAGTACTTCCGCAGCAAGGGCATAATAAGGTCCTTGCCTCATAACTCCGTTGAGGACCTGAAGTGCTGGCTTGGAATCACAAAACAGGGTCCAAGCTTGAGGTGATTCACGGGAGACTAAACGAATCGCCTCCCGTATGGCAACCAACTTAGTGGCAGTAGAAGTTGTCTTGTGGTCTAGTGTGAATCCTCGGGTAACGCATAAGCTTGGAATTACCACAGCCGCGGTGGACCGGGATGCAGTCACAGAGCCATCAGTATATACATGTACAGTTCCGGCGTACTTGTCTGTCAAGAACGCTAGAGTCAACTGTTTGAGGGCTATTGATGGCAAAGAGGACTTCTTCCCAATTCCCGGGATGGAAAGGTAAATTGATGGTTTTTGATAGTACCCACAGATGATTCTGGGAAACCACCATTGGGGCGAAACCTGATGGGATCTTATGTTGGTGTTGCAAAATGGCTGCCGCAAAACTACTTCTCGAACATGTAGTAGCAAGAGCCGATAATGGATGGTGTTCATGCCTTGTGAAGCATCTAAGGTAGACTCGAAGGGGTTCGCCCAAAAGAAGTGCATCCATTGGAAAAACACGTGCCTCGGCAATTGTGCCCACAGTAGAGGTACATCGTGGTAGCCCCAAGCATATTCTGAGGGCTTGTGCTTGCAAACCCTCCAATGTGCGCCGGGAAGAAGTTCGCAGGTTTGAAATGGCTGGCAGGCTGTAACGAAGATGCCCCAAAAACAGGCTCCGGTACAACTGGAGAAGAGCGCTCTCAGATGGACCCCATCTCATCCCCGCCACGAAGCGAAGAACATGTACTAGGCTTGCAAGTTTAGTCTTCAACGAGGCTATGTGTTTCGTCCACAACAGACCGCGGTCTACAGTCCACTCCCAAAAATCTGTGGTGCGTGACGTAAGGTATCAGTGTCCCCTCAATAATGATAGGATACCGGAGCATCGACTTTCTGGTGAATGCAAGAACGGCGCATTTTTCTGGCGCTAAACTCAGGCCTTGACGACACAAGTACCGAGACGTCGTTGTTGCGGCTCGCTGTAAACGGGCTCGCAGCTGCGGTCGAGTTACACCAGAAGTCCAGATGCAGATATCGTCAGCGTACATAGTGACTCTGACGACTTCAGGCATTTCGTCCACGAGAACGATTAGGGCAATATTAAAGAGGGTGGGGCTCAGTACTCCTCCTTGTGGACACCACGATTAACCTGGTGGAGTCCTGTGTCACCGGCAGACGTGGACGTGAAGATTGTCCGACCAGTAAGGTAACTGGAAATCCACTCATAGAGTCGGCCCGCCTACTCCCACAATCTCTAGATCATCCATAATCGCCCTGTGGAGCACGTTGTCATAGGCGCCTTTGATGTCGAAAAACAATGCGCCCGCGATTCGGCGACGGTTTCTTTCTTGCTCCACTGAAGACATCAGATCGAGTGACACTGTCTATAGAGGATCGTCCTCTTCGGAATCCTGTCATGACATCCGGGTAAATGTTGTTTTTCTCAAGAAACCATTCGAGTCGGGCCAGCACCATTCTCTCCATAACCTTTCCGATGCAGCTTGCCAATGCGATGGGGTCTGTATGAGGACAGCTCCAAGGGGGATTTTTCCTGGCTTCAGTAGAGCAACCACAGACTGCATTTCCAGTGGTATGGGGGACAGAGCTGAGATCCATGTTGCCAATAAAAGCATAGCTGGCAACCTAGACGAATACTATAGCATTAACGAAAGGGCAGCAGGTCTTGTAATTAGGCTCAATAAGAGGTACAAGCTCCAGGTGGTGCAGGGATACGCGCCCACATCCAGCCACGACGACAAGTAGTGGAACGCTTCTATGAAGATGTGGGAATCGGCAATGGCCAAAGTAAAAACACAGTATACCGTAGTTATGGGGGGACTTCAAATGCTAAAGTAGGCAAGAATAAGGCTGGAGACAAGGCAGTTGGGAACTATGGTCTGGGGCTGTAGAAATAGCAGGGGGGGACCTACTAGTTGAGTTTGCAGAACGGAATAACCTACGCATAATGAATACCTTCTTCTGTAAACGGGAGAGTCGGAAGTGGACCTGGAGGAGTCCGAATGGGGAGCACAAAAATGAAATAGACTTCATATTATGCGATAACCCTGGCGTCGTGTAGGATGTGGAAGTGCTCGGAAGGGTAAGGTGTAGTGAACCACCGTATGGTAAGATCTCGAATTAGGCTAGATTTGAGGAGGGACCGCAACAAGCTAGTACGAAAGAAGCCGATAAATGAGCTAACAGTAGGACGTAAAAGTAGAAGAATTCAGGATCGCGCTCCAGAACCGATATTCCGCCCTTAACGAGGAAGCCGAGCTTACCGACACAGGAAAGCCAGCGACAACCTCACACGCATTATCACGGAGTGGCAGTAGAAGTCGGGGGCACTATGGCTAGACATGACATTGGTAAACTTCACAGAGACGAAAGATCTAATCAGGAACCGGCAAACCATGAGAACTCTCTACAACCGCAGCTGACAGAATAGAAACTAGCCGAGCTCTCGAAGTTAATCAATAAGCGTAAGACAGCTGACATAGCGGAAGTATAATATGGAGAGGATCGAATACGGTGTAAAGAACGAGGTAGCCTGAAAGCAGTGAAGAGACGTCTTGGCGTAGGGAAAATCAGATGTTTGGCACTTAAGGATAAGCAAGGCAATGTTCATCACAAATAGGGATAAAAACAGTCACAGTGGCCGAGGAGTTCTATAGGGATCTGTACAGTAGCCCGGGGACATACAGGATAATGACGAACGAGACAGTAGTTCACAGGAGATAGACAATCCACCAGTAACGACCGAAGAAGTAAGGAAGGCTTTGAAAGAAATGAAAGGGGCAAAGCACCTGGTGAGGGATCAGATAACAGCAGACCTCTTGAAGGATGGCGGAGAAATTGTACTTGAAAAACTGGCAAACATGTATACGCAATGCCTAATGACCGCAATGGTACTGAATCTTGGAAGAAGGCGAACATCATCCTAATTCATAAGAAAGGCGACATGAAGAACTTGAAAAATTACAGGCCGATCAGCTTACTGTCAGTCATCTACAAGGTATTTGCCAAGGTAATCGCTAACCGAATCTCTGCAATCCTTAGATTTCAGTCAAACTAAAGAACAAGCAGGGTTCCGTAAAGGTATTCAACACTGGACCCATATTCCACACGATCAATCAGGTGATAGAGAAGTGCGCTGAGTATACGCCTCGAGCTTTGCGATCGCTGCGCCGCCTGCCGCCGCTTCTCCGCGGCGTTGACGGGATTTGTGCTGGCGTGGCTGATAGGGGTTCGTGCAGTGTTTTGGTTCTGTTTCGCTTCTTTTCGCCTTTCCGCGCCTTAAAAAAAATTCCCCCGCATTTCCCCGAGGGGGAGAATGTGAAAGTGCGAATGCACGGTTGTCGGCCCGCTTGCGGCGCTTGGCACTCGGCCCCCGCAGCCCACCGCCTCGCCGCCTTCTCTTCCATCTCTTCCATCGGGGTTTGTAGTATCACGTGTACACCACGCAGTTATCAAGCCGCTATAACGCCGCTGAGTCGCCAACGCACGCCGCTGACGACGTAGTTTGAATGCGTTAAAGATATAAGGCGCGTCGCTAACGCTGATATCACGTCGCGTCCGTGGCTTAGTCGGTAGAGCGTCGCGCTGCGGCCGCAAAGTCCGCGGATCGAAACCTAGCGCCGGATGCTGTTTCTTCGCTGCGTCTTCGTAGAGTACGCGATCGCCTGCAACAGCTACCCGCGGACGCGGTTCTGCGCGCTTCGTCGCCGCTCTTCCGGGCGTCGGCGACGGCAGCAAGCATATCACCCATCTCACCTTCAAAACATCAGGCACAAATGAATTCTACTGTCGCTTCGTTTAGACCTGATACTGGCACAATGAGAGGTTGCAATGGCTTCATTTTGCAGCGTGGACAACGAACGCGGCTTTGTTTCGAATATACAGTGTGTTGCGACGATAACTGGAACACTTTAAAAAATTTTCCTGAGCGATCCGCCGCTCTGTTCACGCTCAAACTTCACACAAAGGTCGCATTTTGTGGTCTATTTTGTTTGACACCGGGAACAACAACGGTAGTTACCTGTTTATTCTGAAAATAAATAAAAACGATTTTCGCCTATGGGAAAATGGCGGCGATTTGGACGTACGAGCCCGAAAACCGGGTTTTCTGATCGTTTGTTAGCTCATTTCTAGGTGCATTTTCTGATCGTCTGCTGCACCATTTGGCTCCGTACGTGAATCCCAAACATGCGTTTCACTCTGCAGGTGGTTCCGTCGTTCCAACATCAACTTGCGCTGGCTCGCACGTCCAAATCAGCGGCCATTTTCCCATAGGCGAAAATCGTTTTTATTTATTTTCAGAATAAACAGGTAAGTACCGTTGTTGTTACCGGTGTCAAACAAAATAGACCACAAAATGCGACCTTTGTGTGAAGTTTGAGCGCGAACAGAGCGGCGGATCGCTCAGGAAAATTTTTTAAAACGTTCCAGTTATCGTCGCAACACCCTGTATACGTCGCAGAAAAATGTGTTTCGGGGATGTGATTACCCAATCCCGGACAATAACTAATGCCTGTTATAAGAATATAAACCATGCGAAAATGTTAAGTAAATTCCAAGCCTGTGCGTCGTTAAATATGTGCCCACACACGCCATATAGCAAGAACCAAGGCAAGTTAATGAAACCACGGGAAAAAAAATGCTGTGCAAGTGCGTAATTAAAAAACATAATAGCTCTAACAGAAATGAAAAAAAAAAAGTGCAGCTTCTGACATGCTAAAGACGTCGTTGAAACTTAAGCCAGGTAGGGTTCACTAGACCAACTATACGCGAAATGCACTGCTTTTTCGCGAGACATTGGTGAGGGGGGGGGGGGGACGCTGTGTACAAATGCGGAGCGGAATCAAGCAATGACCGGTTTAGTAATCCCACACACAAATCTCTCGTTCACTTTACTTTTGTTTTTCTACTTCAACGAAGAGCTGATCGTACGGCGGACGCATTTTTGGAAGTATACAGGCTAGGCTGTTCAACAATTACGCGATGAAAGGTGTCGTACGTTGGAAGAGTGTGGTATGTGATAAGGCACTCTGATTTCAGTTTCTGCTTTATTCTGCAGGCTCCCTGTGCCATATGACGATATTTCGAAGAAGGATTTAGTCGCGGACGCGGATTATATTCTAAGCCCGTCTCCGCGCGCTGCTCGCAGAGGATATATGTAGCAGATGAAATTGTTTGCGGGCGCTCACCTCACGACATGACGATTCTGTCGTGCGCTGATCCCCGAGTACAATTATGCATTGTCCATCGTACTTTTGTTGAATATTCCCGAAATTAACATAGACTGGCTTGTAAATGGTGGTGATCAATACCTGACGTATAATATTGGCAAACGCAACTGACATGCTGTCAGGTATGAGTGCTCCGCTGATTATGTAAGCGCACAAAACCGATTTAAATCGTAGTGTATAGCCGTAGCATGAACATCTGAGGAACCGGTGGTTACGGAGACACAGCTAGTAAATTCAGGTCAGTGTAACTACAATCGGCTCCATCATACGCCGATTCCGCGACGCTGGCCTGTGGCACACACCTGGCGCTTATACAGACCGAATACACCACACTAAGATCGCGTCACAAGCATTTACACTCCCTTAAACACATCCCATTTGCGAACAGAGTGACTGCACCACATAAACATGGATTTCAAACGCCCGCAAACGGTAAATCTCAGTCGTAAACGTGCCGCAAAAGCAGCGGCGGCACTGGGGAGCGGGGCGCGGACTCCCGCGGCTGCTTTTGAAACGGGCCGCTAGGGGGATTTCAGTGGCGCCCCTACAGGCCGCGCTCGAGGCGTATAATGAACCCCTATATATAGCCTTCATAGATTATGAGAAAGCATTTGACTCGGTCGAAACCCTAGCAGTCATTCAGGCATTACGGAACCAGGGGGTAGATGAGCATTATGTAAGAAATACTAGAGGATATCTACAATGGGTCTACAGCTACCATTATCCTCCATAGGGAGAGCAGTAAAATACCTATAAGGAAGGGTGTCAGACAAGGAGACACAATCTCTCCAATGTTATTCACAGCATGCTTACAAGAAGTATTCAGAACGTTGGATTGGGAACAGGTGGGAGTAAGGGTTAATGGAGAATATCTACACATACCGCCCCACTGCTCTACAAAAGATCATTTCAATGCAAGAAGTCCTCACCAACGGCAAGTGCCATGGAGTTCGATCTTACGTAGCAAATGACCCCTCCAATGCTCGTGGGGTAATTCATGGTATCTTCACCGACGTTCCAGACGAAACCCTGCGCGAAGAGCTTCACATTCCAGGCCGCAAGATATTAGCTGCCCGGAGACTAGGGAAGACTAATACCATATTAATCATAGTTGAAGGCCGTAACTTGCCCCGACATGCTACATTTTTCTCCGGCGTTTACCGCATCTTCCCGCAACAACCACAGAGCAAACAGTGTCACCACTGCCACGCAATAGGACATCGCGCCGATGTTTGCCCAAACAAAAATGAGTACGTACGATGTGCGAACTGCGGCAAGCAGTTTCCCCCAAATGTATACCCCGCAACGACCCCCCATGAATGCGAGGCTCACTTCGTAAACTGCAATGGAGAGCACCAGTCTTCATCCGCAAAGTGTCAAGCACGCATCGACGCTACGACAGCTCTCCGCGCCCGCTTCCATGCCACACCAGCGACGTCGCCAAGAACTCCCACCGCAACGTGACGACGCACAAGCATGGCCACTGCTCCCTACAAGTAACCGCTTTGACCTTCTGTCCCGGTCACACGAATGGAACAAGAGCCGGGATCATTCAAAACACCGGAACCGTAGCCTTCACCGCCGTCCGGGCACATCGAACAAGCTTCATCCACGAACGAAGAAGCATGGGCAGAACAAGGTTCACATCGAGGCCACCCAACCGGCTCGCTCCACTGTCCAAGCGACGTCGCCTTCCCAGCCCCATCAAGATCCGCTACAAGACAAGCAAGATCCGCCACAGGTGAGCGGCCCAGCTAACCCCCCCACTCCTCCCCCAATTATAAACCCCCGATCCTCAAGATACCCACGTTAAACCCAATATACACAAACACAATACAAAATTTGCAACCACCATCCCCCTCAGCAATAGCACAGCAGGTGCACGAGATCATTCAACAGTCGCTCCCAGGGCTGTTACAGCAAATACTGGCCTCCCTTATTCAACAAGCTCTCGCCCCTCTTGAGAACATGCTACAACAGTTAACAGCGCGCCTCCAAGTCGTAGAAGAGGAGCTCCTTCCCCGCAAGCGCCATACCCCTACCACCGCAGAGCCAACGAACGCAGAACATGTCTAGGATGCGCCACCAATCACCTCCAACCCCTCAATCACTCACAATATGGCAATGGAACTGTAGAGGTCTCCGTTGAAAATGCCATGCCTTACTTCAAAACATGCTCATCACCAACAACAAACCGGATATTTTTACCTTGCAAGAAACTAACGGAGACTTTTCCCTCCCGGGATATGATCCCTATGTTCAGCCAAGCATTATCCCAAATAGGAAAGGGACGCAACGCTATCCAGCCCGCAAACCATGACAATTACCTACGTAGACAAGACGCTCCCCACCGTCCAGCTGGATACGATGCATCTTAATACTTCTGAAAAGAGCACGTAGCTACTACTACGATGGTTGACGGTAATAACATCACTATTGTAAACTGCTATTGGCCGCCCAAACAAACAACTGCCACGCTGCCCGCCTTCCATACGATGTATAATGCAGCTCGTAGCTCAGACACGCTCCTATTGCTTGGGGATTTCAACTCTCCCCACCCCACCTGGGGCTACACTCGAACGTCCCCTTTAGGGCGTAAATTGGACGAATTTGCCAGCCTCCATCAATTCACCCTTATGAATGACACCACATCTCCCACGAGGCTTGGCTCCAATCAGGAGGCTGACACAAATCCCGATCTTACCTGGATTCGAGGTCCGTTAATCGCCGCCTGGGACAACACCGAAGAAACTCTCGGGAGCGACCACAACATTGTCCAAATAAGTGTCCCTCTCACTCGGTCATCAAAACGAAACGGTTCAAACAGGCCCACAACAAGTATAACGAATTGGCCGATTGTCCGTAAACGCCTGCAAGAAATTGACACAAGCGGCATTACCCTTGCTGAATGGAGCGACGTCATCTTGACAGTCGTCCGTAAACACACCAAAAGAATAGCCCGCACCGAATCCAATCCCTACATTGACCAGCACCTCCTAACCCTCTGGAGAAAGCGTCGTGCTATTGTCAAACGCTGGAAACGTGACAAGCATAACGGCGTGCTCAAAGAACGCCTTTACCGCCTCAATCACGAAGCCCAAGAGTATGCCGACAAGTTAGCCACACAGAATTGGCTTCAAGTGTGCGAAGGGCTCAACGGCAAGCTTCATATGGCAAGGGTCTGGCAACTGTTCCGCACACTACTGGGACAACAAAAACCAAAATACACCGTCCAACGGCTTCACTTAGCGATGGGAGGCACACCACATGATATCACAGAACAGATCCCTAACGCACTGTACCCCCCTTGTAGTACCACACGCATCGACATCATTTACACAGAAACGGCCCCAGAAGATGAGGATGAAGGAATCAACTCGGACTTTTCTTCCGGAGAACTAAACATGGCACTGCATCAACTCAATCGCAACACGGCCCCGGGACCCGATAAAATTACATACGCAATGATCCGCAACCTGCCTGACGAGAAACTTGCACAACTTCTCGACCATATCAATCGGGCTTGGAGATCAGGAAACCTACCCCCCGAATGGAAAGAAGCTCATGTTACCCTCATTCCAAAATCAGGAAAACCACCCAACACACCCGCCAACCTCCGCCCTATTTCCATGACATCGTGTGTTGGAAAACTAATGGAGAAGATGGTGCTCGCTAGACTGGAATGGCACCTCGAAACAACGGCCACCTGCCAGCCACAATGGTGGGATTTCGAAAGCATGTGAGCACACAGGACATTGCCAAGCGCATCCATGAGGACGTATACGCACAGCCAAGTGCAGCCCAATTACGCACCATCGTAGGAGTAGATATAAAAAAAAGCATTTGACAATGTGCTCCATGACGCGATACTTCTCAGCCTCAAGGAAACTAGACCGGGTATCCGTATTTTCAATTACGTTAAAATTTTTCTAACAGACCGAACCATCTGCATCTTGGGACCCGATGGGAAAGCATCTCGGCCTTACCCACTTCACAGAGGCACACCACAAGGGTCTATATTATCACCAACGCTCTTCAATCTAGTGATGAAAAATCTCCCCGACAAACTGAACGCTATCCCAAATCTTCAACACGCCATATACGCTGACGACGTCACACTCTGGTGTACAAAGGGTAGCCCCGGCGAGCAGGAATACACGTTACAACAGGGTCTCGATATCATCAGCGGGCACGCCCTTGACGTTGGACTCACCTGCTCAAACGAGAAATCAGAATATGTAGTGGTATTGGACAACAGAACCAAGAAAAATAACCAATATCGCAACCTAATTAATCTGACAGTAAACAACTTGCCCATCCCTCGCCGTAGCCACATCAAGGTCCTGGGCTTCATCCTCCAACAAGACGGTAAAACTACAGAATGGGTCAAATCCATCATTGCTCAAATTAACCAAATTCACCAAATGCTCCGCCGCGTGACGCGACACCATCAAGGCCTCCAAGAACACGAATTACGCAAAGTAGTGGAAGCCCTCGTGTTCTCACGCGTCATGTATGCATACCCTTTTCAGCGCCTTACCAAGACACAAGCCAACAAAATCGAAACAGCCATCAGAAAATGCATCCGCATAGAAATGGGAGTGCCTCTCTACGCTCCCACAGCATTAATTAATGACGCTGCCCTCCACAACACGCTTGAAGAAAAAGCCTCAGTTTATCATGAAGTTCAGCACCACCGACTAACAACTTCAATGCAAGGGCGGGATATTCTTCGTGCCCTCGGGTATCCCACCGACCACCTCCCACCCATCACTCCCTCGCCGCCACCCTGGGAAAGCATACCAAGAATCACTGTGCTACCCATACCAAAACACATGAGTCAAGCCACAGATCAAGAACGTAGAGCATCTCGCGCTCAACATCTGCCCGAACCAATCCATGACACCTACTACACGGACGCCCGTTTTGTGGACCATACAACGACTACGGCATCGGTTGGCCCCTGCAAAGCTCACGTACGGCATCACGTCAACGTCACCTCGCCCACAGCTGCAGAGACTCAAGCCATCGCAGAAGCCATTACACTTCACCAGCATCGGACCGCCCACATTACAGTCCGCACGGACAGTCAGGGAGCACTTCGAAGCTTCGCCTCGAGTGACATTCCATCCCCTGTCCACACTAGCCTGACAACATACATGCACGCTCATCCCTACCTACACGTTTTCCTCGAATGGATCTCTGGCCACCAAGGCATAGAGGGTAATGAACGAGCTCACGCTCTGGCCCGCGACGCTCATTTCCCGGGCAGCCCTCAGCCGTGGCCTGAGGAATACAATCCAAAAGAGGATAGAGCAATGCACCATAAAAGGCGCCGCGAACATCTCGGCAACCTCCGCAAAGCAAGAATGGTACTTCCCTCCCCATCTAAATTTATGTCACGGAGACACGCTACGTATATTAGACAGTCGCAAACATTGTCCCTCCCCTGTGATCTGTTCCTCCACTACATACAAAAGTCACCAGGCCGTCCGCACTGTCAGGTATGCGGTGGCTATCCGGACAATGAACATACATATTGGCGCTGTGTACGGGCGACCTCGTCTTCCACATTTCTTTCGACCAAGCCCTTCCCCCCTGATATTCCCTACTCGTGGTCTAGCTGGGCCGCTCCCCCTGAAAACCTACGGGCAGCCCTGTGGTCCCTCTTGGCTGCCCACATTGAAACTCTTTGTGCACCTCCGTCAAGCCCACCACCGTCGGAGGACCGTGGAACACCCCCTTCCTCCGTGGACTGATAACTCCGCGGCTCGGACTTGAGCTGCCTAATAAAGTTTCATCTCTCTCTCTCTCAGTAACCTCAGATTTGCTGATGACGTTGCCTTGCTAAGTAACTCGGGGGACGAATAGCAAAGCAGGCTTTCCGCACTGGGCGAACAGAGTAGAACCGTGGGTCTGAAAATTAATATGCAGAAAACTAAAGTAATGATCAATAACCTCGGGACAGCACAGCAGTTTGAGATAGGTGGCGAGGCAGTAGAAGTGGTAAGCGAATATATCTACTTAGGCCAGGTTGTGACCCCAGATCCCAACCATGAGGCAGAGGTAATTAGAAGGATCAGAATGGGGTGGGGTGCATATGGCAGACATTCTCAGATAATGAACAGCAGCCTACCATTGTCGCTGAAGAAGAAAGTGTATGACAGCTGCATCTTACCGGTACTCACCTACGGGGCAGAAACTTGGATGCTCACTAAGAGGGTTCAACTTAAATTGAGAACGACTGAGCGGGCAATGGAGCGGAAAATGATAGGTGTAACATTAAGGGACAAGAAGAGAGCGGAGTGGGTCAGGGAGCAAACTGGTGTTAAAGACATATTAGTAGAAATTAAGAAGAAATGGACGTGGGCAGGGCATGTAATGCGAAGGCAAGATAACCGGTGGTCATTAAGGGTAACAGAGTGGATCCCTAGAGAAGGCAAGCGTTGCAGGGGGCGGCAGAAAGTTAGATGGGCAGATGAGATCAAGAAGTCTGCGGGGATGAATTGGTCACAGTTGGCACAGGACCGAGGTAATTGGAGAATAATGGGAGAGGCCTTTGCCCTGCAGTGGGCGTAGATAGGCTGGTGATGATGATGATGATGATGATGAAATACACTTTCACAGCACAAATAAAGATAGAAACCCACAACATGACATCGAAGGAAACAAGGAGAAGAGCAAAAAAAAAAACAGACAGTCATCAAATAACAAGTAATGTTATCCTAGAAAATGCTTCTTGAGAGACTTTTTGAACACAGAAAAGAAGTACAGGATTTCATATTTGAATGTAGCTCATTCCAGAGAGAAATGGCAGTGAATTCTAGAGCTTTTTCCCCCGTTATTGGTATGAGCCTGGGTTAACAGGAAATTATTACTATCCGCGAGTCTGGTCGCATTGTTATTCTGCAATAGTTCGACGTCCGACATCCGGCAAGTTCGACATCCGACATCAAGTCCGACATCCGGCAGTAACAACGGGAAGGGTATCAGTTCATGAGCCCGTTTAATAAAGTAACTACGGCACATCCTGCCCCGCCATAAAATGGCAACCCATTGTTCTTCCAAGCGGCATATGCATGCGCGTTAAAGCAAGTTCGGCACATTGCACGGAAAACCTGCCTACGAGGCCTTTTTTTTCAGCCAATGTTGTTTCGAGTCGTAAGCGTGGTCGGCCGGCAACTCAACAAAAGCAAAAAAAAAAAACATATGTTAAGATCCTTGGGGGATCTTTACGAATGCGTGAGCACCCATTTTCACTCCTTGTACGGCTTGAGAAAACACGGCATTTCTTCACTCTCCTCGTACACCGCCCTAGCCGTGCTAAACTCGCAGGCGAAGGAGGTTATAGCAATAGATAAGCCGGACTATACATGCGCCAGACCATCGAGTCTTTCGTTTGTGAATACGACCCCTATGCATCAACCACTCACTTCCGCCACGCTTTCCCTTCCTCCTCTCGCAATAATTCTCCACCGCATGTCGTTATATGAAATAACGTGGAACAAACTCTTCAAACAAAAACCATTTTGGTGGGCACCCGTCAGTCCGTCAATGCTAAATATATACAGCCAATACGTCAGCGGCCGTATACGCGAATGATAAAACGTGCCCGTCAGTGCGCATGCGCGTCAACAAGGTTGCGCGCTTTAGAAGGGGGTTACAGTGCATTCAGGCGGTAAAACACCGGAAAATACACCCAGGACAGGGCGCTAGTCGCTTTTAGAGCTTCGGTGCAGCTACACTAGTCCAGTCCAAGCATGCAGTTGGCGAATACGCGTCCAGGCGACGGACCAACTCGCGGATACGCGACTTTCATGCTGCGGGCCGTCGCCGCTTGTCTTGTGCTTTCCTTCGGATTTGCGACAGCTGCTACTTCGTCGGATCCTCTTTGCTCTGATGACTCGTCCTGCCATGAAAGGAACGCTTCAAGCCGCGACTGGGCTTCGGACCAGCTCAAGGACTACGCAAAGAAGCACAAGGTGAGGAGCGTTGGCTTGCACCTCAATAACCGTCATGCGGGAGTAACCGTTGTGTGGGAGTGAATCATCAGAGTCCTCACTTGCGTCATTAGTTTACTAGTAATAGTAAAAAATTACACCATCTTCCAGTAGGGGAACCCTGAGTAGTATGCGAAGCAGGCATGGGTTCGATTCAAGTGTCCATTAGTTTTCAGTTCGTCGTTTCTTTGAGGTTGAGGTACGTAGCTACCGTTATATTTACCGTTTGGTTTCCATGGTAACTACCACACTTTTCACTTACCGGAACTACGAAATGGGAAATTGCGTTGACCCCATGGCTGTTCCGTATATTACTCAGGGTGGTAGGAGTTTGTCTTTATTTAAGCATTATCATCATCATGTTCAACGTAGGTGACGTCGAGCTGTGGTTGGCGTTCCGCTTTGATTATGACCGCCTTTATGGTCTGGGAAATGTAAAGTCAACGGCTGTTGTAGTGAATGAACCCTAAAGTTGCTGAAGATGAGGTCGATGCACGTTCCCCGGATGGTTGTGGGGCTGCTTGTAATCACGGCCCGCCGAGACTCGCCGACGCACGCCGCTGCCGACGACGATGAAACGTCGAAGGCGCGTGAAGCGTGCTCATCCCGGGCCGGCCCAGGAAGGCACCGGCAACACTGTCACTCCAGGAGCCATAGAAGGGTAAGACACCACCGGGCGTTCAGCAAGCCGAGCATGCGCAGTGGGGGAGTGGACGGCGCAACAACGACAACGACAAGGGAGGGACATAGCCCCGACCATGAGAGGCTTCGCATCTAAAAAGACGTTTTGTTCAGCCGGTGAAGTGGGAGTGGTTTGCTACCCCAGGAAGCCATGTGACGAGCGGCAGCCTTCGCTCTGGAAGCCCTAAGGACTTTTCACTCGTTTCAGAGGGGCACCGCTGCGTTACTGCTGTGGGGTCTGCACGTGCAGTGAGTCCACGGTTAAACGGAAACTTGGGAACGAGGGGTCTATGCTCTTGAAAGCGCACTGCCTTATAAAACTAAAGCGGGGGGTTGTGCATCGAAAAGTATATCTTCGGCACGACGGGATACACTTGACGTACCAGCATATTGCCTCGAACCATACTTCAATTTTGTTTATTGATGTGCTTTGTGGCCAGTGAATGGCCGTGCCTGGCTGGCTTGCGGGTTCGAAGCATTACCCAGCCCTACAGGCTCGAACGAAGGATCTATTCACCGCCACACGCCCAGTTAAGTAAACGCCAAGGTTCCACGCTTCGACTGCTACAAACCAACACGTTCCCTCATCCGGTTCGACTTCATAAGCAATACCCTAACCAGCATTCACCGCATTGCAAGTTCTGCGGACAAACAGGCTCCCTGTATCACGTAATTTGGGAATTCAGTCAAAACCCAGACTTGCCACCCCCTTTCTCTAGCCCAAACCTCGAACAGTGGGAGACTGCGCTGTCCAGCGCACACCTCGCCGACCAGGTCATGCTGACGGAGAGGGCTGAACGTGCAAAGACAGCGTTTGGACTTCTGGACTGAGAAGCCACTCTCACGCATAAATACGCTAAATAAACGTTGCTGTCTCTCTCTCGAAGCAAAGCGCACGTTTCCGCCCCTTTCTCTTGTACGCCCAGCGGACCATCTTATTTTACGGGGAGAGTGATCGCCCTGTCGCCACAACATTAGAACGATCTTCTCTGGTCGCCAGTGTACTGGATCTAATCTGACGGTTCCAGAAAGATTACTGTGGAAGGATTTATGGTAATTTTAACAGCGAGCACAGACAAAGAAAAATAACAGGAGGAACGCTGACTCGCAGCTGGATTTCTACTGATTTTTTAAACATCAATTGTCAGTCAGTGCTCGTCCTGTTGTCTCTTTATTTGTCACTCGTCGTTGCGCGCTGTTACAATAGGCGTGAACCAGTACCAGCTCTCCCAGTCATCCATTCTGTTGTCATGTGAACAGACAAACGTTTGCAGGGCAGACACCACGTCATTCGTTTTGCTGATGCTCTCTGTACACGTCACTTCGCTGATTACTTCTCCGACGCTTGTGTTTTCTTTAAGGGGGACTCGCCTGTTCCTATGGGACTCAGTACTGCATGACCCGCGGGCTAAGAAACCATCATGCACCAACACGAAAAGTTTCAGACACATAGAATTTTTTTATTTATTTTATTTCAGTATACTACAGACCTCCTCGGTAAAAGCAGGAGTGGTACATAGGGTATACAGACAATGGTGTCAGGTACAGAAAGGCACAGACACAATCCATGAAAAGAAGAAAACTATTCAATACCCAGTGGTGCAAAACAGCAGTGTCAAAATCCAAAGTTCCGAATCATGCGGAAAAGTTCAATCCAATGCAAGGGAAAAAAACTGCTCACAATAAATCCCCTATTCGTATAGATTTGCATTTATTGTACAAAACTTATCAATAGTTAGAGAAAACAATATCTTTAATCTTATCAATATAGGATTCTATTGTGTCACAGTTCACTGCTTATGATGGAAGTTGATTCCAATATGCAATTGATGACGGAAAAACAATTTTTGTGAATGTTATTGTGACTTTTGGGCAGTCGTATTGTCTTATTGTGGTTAGTTCTCGTGGAATGCCTGAAAGGTTCAAGAAGATGGTCTGGTCTGGATATTGTATAATTCCCATGATAAAGAAGATACAGGAATTTAAGTTTAGAGTGTATTCTCCGTTGGGAAAGACAATGAAGTTCAGCTCTTTTACGCAGATTAGTAACACTGGAGTGATCTGAAAACACAAATCGAACTGCTAAATTTTGCACTCGCTAAGTTTTATTAATGAGAAATTTTTGATATGGACTCCAAATTATATCTGCGTATGCGCACAATGGCCCAGTTTGCTTATTTTAGAAATACTTCACTTCTGAACTGAAATGAACACATAAAACTCTCGCATGCTAGACCGCTAGCGCCATCTAATAATGGCAAGGTAAACTGATGTGCACCTCTTGTTTATTTTTATTTCAGTAACTATGTGCTATATTTTAAAAGGAAGCAAACAAGGCCGCTAGGAACGTTTCCAGAGACATAAAATTTTTCATATTAGCACACGATGCTTTTTACGTCCATGGGGAGGAATTTGCAAGTCCCATAGCAACGTTATTGTGTGAGATCCCCTTAAGTTCTTTGCGGAGCCCAAGTACGCTGCAATAAACTCTGTTTGCGGAAAGAACCTTGCATTGTTCTTGGCTTAGTGACAATATTCTCTTAGCGCCCATCAGCCGCGTGCCCCCTTGTTTCCTGTATCAGTGAAACACCCTTGCAGTACAAAATACACAGTAACTGCGCGTTAATCAAAACCTGAACAGGATCATCCCAGGGCTGGGCAAGTTTCTTGCTAAAGCAATAAATGAGGATCTACCATATAACGCATTTAGATGGCCACGGATATGTGCGCAGCTTTCTCGAAAATATGCACGCTGTTGCAACAGTTTGTCCTGATTTGTGTTCAAATCTGAGGCCACTGTCCTAGATTCTGCCATTCAGTCACCAAGGAGGTAAAAGCCATTTGAATGGTTAAAGTAATTAAATGTTCATTCACACCATAGATCAGGACAAGACTTCGTTGAATCCATAAAGGAGCTCGGGGATCAGCCTGGGCTGGAACCTACGTCCGGGGTCCTGTTGGTCCTGCAGGCCTCATCCGCTAAGGATATCGGGAGGCGCTGACCCTCCGCGTCATAGGCCCTGATGGCCGTCTCGCAGGGGTTGGGTGGTCTCGAAGTAGTGCAGCGTCTGGAGGTACGGGATGGTTGGGCAGGCAAGGACCATGTACCAGATGGTACCGCGGGCGTGGTGGCAGTTGGAACATGGGGTGAGCTAGGGTCAGAGCTGGTGGTTACCGGGTTCATTCTGGATGCTGTTAGGTAGGTGTTGCTCTTGAGCTGGCGCCCCTTGACTTGCTCCCCCTTTTCAGGCAGATGATGAGGTGATGGTAGAGTGCGCCGTTGCTCCCGATAGTGTTTTGTGAGCAACTGGACCCACCTACCCCTTCACCACGGTGGGTTCAGTCGCTCTTCCGGATCTTCGTCCCCCGAAACCACGGAACGGGCGCCAGCTTCTTCGCGTGCCAAGTGATGGGCTCGGGCATTGCCCCTCACGTCGGTCTCACTATGGGATGGAGTACAGATGATGCTGATGGTCCGCTTCCCCTCAGGTGGTTGGTGGGTGTCGAGGATGTGATGAGCATTAGGGCAAGTACGACCACGTAGGTAGGCAGGGTAGGCATCTTGGGAGTCGGTGTAGATGTAGCCGGGATACGGTATGATGGTTAGAGCGATGGCCACCTGCTCACCGATAGGAATTTCTTCTCCTATAGTGCTGCGAAGGGAAGCGACGTCATAGTTGTTCCCCAGTACATGCCACAGCTACCCCTTCCCTTGCACAAACCAGGGCTGAGTCCGTGTAAGCTACTGTTAGTGGCTATGTGCGGAAGCATCTTTGGGAGTTCTGCGCATGCCTCTCGCCAGCCCTTGTGCTTCGTTGGGTCAGGTTTTTCGGTATTGAGCGGACGTCGAAAAGGGACATCCAGGCGGGGGTAGTTTCCTGGGTGCTTCACCCACGTGGATGGGGGTGAGGCTGAGTTGAGTAAAGATGGTCTTTCCTGCAGGTGTTTTACCGAGTCTAACCAGTTGGTTGACGCGGTGAGCCTCAACCCGTTCTGCAAGGGTGTCGTGGGCTCCCAACTCCATATGTCTGTGCGAGAATGACGACAATGGAAGATGCCGGGCCGTTTTGGCAACTTTCCGGACTATAGTTTCCAGTCAAGCTTGATTAGCTTTTAAGGGATTCATGTAGGGAGCCACGTAGACTACGTGTCTACGGTAATGTCTAGGTAGCGAATATGAGTCATCTGCTAGAGCTCGACGTTTCTCTCCCTTCCCAAGTTGCTTCTGTATTTCTAACCACCTTTCAGATTTTTCCGCAGTGCGTATTAAACAGCTAATTAAATAGATATTGCATATTTGTGGCTTTTTATACACGCGCGATGCCAGCTCTGTGCATTCGGCCAACCCTATGCTTCCATGCAGAAATCCATGTGTCGTGTGTCGTCTCCTGAAAATCAATACCCTGATTTGGCGGGCAGTACTCCACCGCATTTATCCCGCACAGAATGCCTCACCGAATTGCCTTTGTGGCGACCCAGTCACAGTTGACCACTCTACGTGGGCATGCCCCAAGGTCCTTTCCCATATGTGAATAGTGATGAGCACTGGGAGGATGCGCTGGGCAGCTCGGACCTGGAAGTCTAAACACTCCTCGTCACTGTGGCTGCCACCATCGCCGCCAGCCTTAAACCGGGTTCCACCACGTACCACTAACCCGCAGAACTCAACAAATGTGTCTCTCTCTCTGTCTCTCTTCTATCCATCCATTGAGTCCGTTCGAAATGCCCAGAAGCAAATCCGCTCCAGTAGGCGTGAATCGAGAGTCGGCGCACGTCCTAACCCCTGGTATGGCTTCTGGGCGTGAAAATAACCATTTGTATTTTTAGCATAAAGAGTACAAATATGATCCCGTTCCTTCTCGTAGACATCGGCCAAACCGTTTTGCATGGTCAAATGACCTGCCATTATCTGTTTTGAGGACCATTTAAGGTCGTCCGGTCGCGACCTTCTGTTCTCATGTGGGTACACGCCAGACCAACGCCTGATGGCCAAACGCTTCCTGTTACACCTAGCGCCATCTGACGGTTGGCTTTCAACCCTCCCTCTGTTCCTTTAAGCTACTACTTAAACATATTTGCTGTTCGACCTAGTGGTAAAGCCTCGGGTTCTTACGCTAGCAGCCGGGATACGAGTCCCAGCCGGTCTAACAATTTTACAGCGGAGCTGAGTGTGGCAAGGATAATGCAGATTGACTCCTTGAAAGCAGACCAGCAATTTTCCTTCTCGCCACAACCGACGTCTTTCACAAGCTTTAAAAGTTCTGAAACAAGTTCTATGTAGTCAAAACGTTTCCAAACCACTAAACCTGGTACCATACTTCATACAAGTCAAAATTGTCGAGACATTTCTTCTCGCCAGAACCGACGTCTTTCACAAGCTTTAAAAGTTCTGAAGCAAGTTCTATGTAGGCAAAACGTTTCCAGACCATTAAACCTGGTACCATACTTCATACAAGTCAACATTGTCGAGCAATAGGAACCCATTAGGCACATTTCAGGCACAATATTATTACATGACTGGTACTTGGTACTGCCATTGTTTATTTGTGAAAAGATGGGGGCTTGTATTTGTCGGCAGCAAAAACATTCGCGCCGACAACAACATTTTTACCCCAAAATACAAAAAGGTCCCGCCCGGCCTAGAACTTGTGGCGGCTTTCCAAGTCCAAAGTAACGAAAGGTTCGAATAGATATGGCACGCGAGTAGTGGAGTGCGACAATACTGAATTAACGTTAGCAAATCTCCACCGTGTTCTTCGTGGGAGGGAGACAGAGAGAGAGAGAGAGAGAGAGAGAGAGAGAGAGAGAGAGAGAGAGAGAGAGAGAGAGAGAGAGAGAGAGAGAGAACACTTTATTTAACCAAGTGTTAGCACAGCTTGGTGGCCGAAGACCGTAGAGCTTCGGCGACTGTGGCTGCCCGACCCGTCAGCGACTTTTGGATGTCCAGGTTTGAGCAACCCAGCACTGCTTCTCACTGGTCGACGGAGGTGATGAGAGGGAAGGGGTCAGATTTGCAGGCCCACATATGATGCAATGTAGCCCGTTCTCCGCAATGTAGCCCGTTCTCCAAAAAAAAAAAAAGTATGGCTGCACAGGGTAGGGATTCAGTTTGAAGCTGTCGCCAAAGGCGTTCCTCTTCCACTGATCATGATGGGTGTGCGAGAGGGTATTTGCGGTGGGAAAGGCGGTAATGTTCCGTAATGTCTCTGTACGTGAGTGAACTATCACCGACTGATCGGGCTCCATGGGAGGCAGTGCTGCCATCACAGGCCCGGCAGACGGGCTGCGGTGCGTGCCACTTCATTTCCTCCAATACCCGTGTGGGCAGACAACTAGATCACTTCTACAGGGTTAGTAGGTGGTTCTTCATTAAGAATTTGATGGGCCTGAGGCGAGATCTGGCCGCTGGCATAGTTTACAACGGCCGTTCTCGAATCGGAGAATATGAATCGGGAGGACCGAGACGGGAGGGGACGAGTGGGAGAGGTGGGTGGTGGACAAAAAGAGAGGCGTTTATGTGGGAGGGGCGGCAGACGAGTGTCGTTTTTCGACAATATTTTTACGTGGCGGCAGGACACAGATGACACGAACGATGGGATGGGGTTAAGCGATCTATTTACAGAATGTGCATAGCGGCCATGACCCAGACCTCGCGCAAGATGCGCACCAGGAACGTCGTCGTCGTCGTAATCGTTCTTCGGTCAAGGGGCTGTGAGGCGTTGCCCACCTACTCCCGTAACATCACCCCCCGGGACGAGGGCGACCGTCCCAGTCGATGCCGAGGCAACGTGAGGATTGCGGTGCGGTGAGCGATGCGATGAAAACATTCGCTGAAGATTTGCCTGCCGCCACAGATGAAGATGACGTCCCTGTTGAAGCCTGGCCCCACAGAAGCGATGTCTTCAAGGCAGAAACGAACCGTCTGCGGAATTCGAACCACGTATGAAGAAAGGGCTGGGGACACCGCGTCTTCTTTGGTCTGTTCTCGGCTTGTATTGGCTGGTCTCCAGTGGCTGCACACGGGCTGGGGACACGGGGCGGGGCACGTGGTCGTCTGCAGATCGCAGTGGGCTGGGGCTGTCCGACATGGCCGACGGTCCCTCGACGATTTCGCCCCAGGCCGAGACGATGCGATGCGGAGTCCAGGATGGGGATGATCCCGCCCGCACACTCCACCAAAATGTTACGTGGTGGCAGGACACAGATGAGACGAACGATGGGATGGGGTGAAGCGATCTATTTCCAGAATGTGCATAGCGGCCATGGTTGGTTGGTTCCAAAAAAAAATGGCTCGTACCCACTCAGGGGGATTGGCCAGGAAATGGGCGCTAACTGAGAGAAGAGGAAAAACTGAAATTTGGATTAAAAGAAGGCCATGACCTAGACCTCGCGGAAGATGCGCACCAGGAACGTCGTCGTCGTCGTAATCGTTCTTCGGTCAAGGGGCTGTGAGGCATTGCCCACCTAGTCCAGTAACAATATTTTAAGAAAATTAAGGAGGTACGCGAAACGTGTCGTCCGCTCGGAGGAAGAGCGGGAATTGAAGGAGCGCCGGTGTTCGGTTTGAAGAAGTTGGCGGAGATTCACGGTGCCCTCGAAAACCCACCGTATCTAAAGCTCCGCTGGCTTCTGTCTTCACAGCGTGGAAGGGCTATGATTTTTATTTTTTCGTGTCTCCGGATTTTCTTAAAAATGTTCTCCCAAATCCGTTTGCCCATCGCAAGTTGGTTGGGACTGGCGTCACCAAATAAGCTACGCTTAAGAGTACCGCCACTTCGATACCTGGAAGCATGGGGGGGGGGGCATTTCGTTTCTGGCTTGCAGTGTTGCCATCTCTCCCAACGAAAGCGCCACCGGCTGTGACGGGCAGAGTGTGACTGGCCGCTCTAGCGTCCGCGCAGCAGAGAGAAAAAGAGAGCGGCGCCCAGAAGCAAAATGACCGTGCCTATATGTAAACAAATGTCACGTAGTGACGACCGACCAATGAAAATCTTGGGGGCCCATAACAATGAGAGAAAAGAGTGCCGATACTATAAAAACCTCTATTTAGTGACGCTAGTTGGGACCTTTTAGGTAAGTTTAGGGGCGGGGGCACAGTCTAATACCACGTTTCAATAACGTTCTCCATCTCGCTGGAAGTACTGGGCTTGTGATTACACCAGAACGGAAAGTCGCCATCCGGTCCAACGCCACAGAAAAAAGTTGGTTAGTGATAGACAATTGAAAATGTTTGTTTGTACGTGTTCTGTGCGTTCTCTGTTCGTTTTCAAGATAGGAATCAACACTTAATTCTCTCTTTAAATTCCCGACGCGTTTTCCCAGGGACCCAAACAGTTGACGACATCTTGGGGCGCCCCTATCGGCGACAAAAGTAATGTCCTCACGGTTGGCCCTCGCGGGCCCGTGCTACTCCAGGACTTCGTGTTCCTCGATGAAATGGCGCACTTCGACAGGTAAGCTCACTTGTCGACGTTCTTTAATGCGTTATGGGCGGGATGTCCCTTTAACTGCTAGGGTATACACCTAACCATACCCTTACACCATCTGCTGCATGTCCACTTACCCCAACAGTTGTGTTGAGGGATGAACAAAGAAGGAGCCATTCCCTCCTCCTCTTTGTTCATAGATGCCATCTTTGAACACCGATGAGCAGACCTCGACGTTTTTAATAGCTGAAGGTCACTTGTGGTCGTTGCTAAATGGCTGGTGAAGCAAGTAGAGACAATCAGACCTACGTTTTGTCATTCTGCATAACACTGGAATTCTCGGCAATTTCGGAAATGGCTACCGAGTGTACTGCATTGCATGGCCGGAGAGCATGGCCATATTCTGTTTTACCAGCCTAGCTCTTAAAATTTTGAGCTTGTCCGGTGGCGTTAGCAAAAAAAAAAAACTTCGCCGCCCGTAAAGGGGGCACCACCACACGTGGGGTATTAAAACAGTGACGCCGGATTTCGCGCCTACTTGCGTGTGAGCGCAAAGGGAGTAAGGGGTGCGTTTGCGCAACCCTTACTACAGCATTTCAAAGGTGATAGTCTTTCATGGGCTACTAAAATGCAAACGAAATGGCCATCAGCTTGCACTAGTGATGCAAGGCTGGAGAAGCAGCTGGACGTCGACCTAGCTTGCTTCTCCGACCCGACCGGAACGGCCTCGTAAAATCCGGCTAAACTTGGCCTCAACCCTGAACACTTAGCCTAGCCTAGCAAGAACATCACAAAACCTAACAAAACCCTAGCAATGCCGTAAGAAGGTAGGTGAACCTTCAGCTACGCTGTTTCTCCAGTTTTGCACCAGCAGTGTAAGCTGCAGCAATTTTAACAAGAAAGTGTTTTACGCCGGGGTTCACCAAGATCTAACTGACGTCATATCTGTCACGGAAATGATATCGCCAGAAAATCTTTGATTGACGCGGCGGCATCGGGATTCGAGCCACGAACTCTCTCGCCGCAACGGGAGGTACGAAACACGCTTCCGACTGCGCTATGAACAGACGCGTGAGTAGGAAGACAAACGGGCCTTATAGCCTTCCTTTAAGATTGTGCCGCCACCTAGAAGAGGCGAAGCAAGTAGTGCATCATTATGCTAATGAGTGCCGACAGTTGGTGCCTCGATGCCAGCGCCTACGTGTACGAGGGACGCTCAGCGTAAGCTGCGGAGAAGCAGACTTGCGGATGCCTCGCTCGTGACACGGTCCGCTGCTCTTTTCGCTGCAGCGGACCGTGTGTTCACGAAACGATTCGCTGACAACCTCTTTGGTTTCGATTCGCACGGACAGTTTGCGAGCGCCTGTGGTTTTAGTCGGATTTACGCAATGCTCCTACGCGTACAATCCAGTGTCTAACGTTGATGCGTTTAACGGTGCCATACCGAACGAAATATAAATAGCGACGTGCAAGTTCACATCGATGCACAATAAACATTCAACTGCTCCAGTGAAGGCACCTTTCCCTTTCGTGTCGTACTGGTTCCTACGAAAGAGGGAACAACCACATATTTTAAACTGTATGGTCCAACGGGCATTCGAAATTCGCGCCCTTTTCTTCATTCCTTCTATAGGGAGCGCATTTCCGAGCGTGTTGCGCATGCCAAGGGGGCCGGAGCCTTCGGGTACTTCCAGGTCACCCACGACATCACCAACTACACCAGGGCCTCGCTCTTCGACCACGTCGGGAAGAAAACCCCGGTGGCGGTTCGCTTTTCGCAGGCCGGTACGTATACGTATTTCCGATAAATATCGTCCGTTGGGTGTTCCTGTTATTCGCTTTAAACTACTTCTGCCCCGTTCGTGCGTTCGTCTATGAACGAATTCCCCGATCAGTACCAGCACACGAAACTAAGATCCTGCTTACGTGCTTTGCAAGCTATACTTGTCGACTTCTTCACTGCTACATTAGCTTTGCGTCGGCCTTCGCTTTTGTTTATTTGTCGTTGCGCCATTGGTTCGACACGTTTCTTTGCTGCTGCAAAGTGTTTGCATCTTTCTTCTCTATCCCGTGTGCTTATTTGTCGCGAAATATTTCAACAGGCATACTGGTGACTCACGCCACAGCTTGGCTGTAACCTCAGTTCTGCGCGGCTGTGGTGCACCTACTCTACTCACGTACCGTCCCGTTCACCCGACACGCAGCACGCACTAGGCTGTTTTGTTCCACCATTGGCAACTTGAGAAGATAGCGCAGTGGAAGCGTGCTGGGCTCCTTCTCTGGAGACAGGAGTTCAATTCACACATGAACACAAACGTAGCAACAAGAACGACGGTTCTTCGTACAACGGGGCACTAAATGGGCAGTGTTAGGTTCAGGGCATGTCAATCACGCTTTGTTAAGATTTCTGCCCTTATTGTCAGCGTTAACTTGCGGGATTCAGGCCGTAGGGTCGCGGGGAGGATCGCGAGCATGGAGGGCAGAAAGTCAAACAGACAGACATAGAGACAGACACAGACGGAGGGACACGGACACAGACACAAAGAGACACAGACACATAGAGACACAGACACAGAGCGACACAGACGGACACAGACACAGAGCGACACCGACCGATACAGACACAGAGAAACACAAAGAGACAAGGAACTTTATTCGAAGGCAGAATCCGTTAAATATGTTCTGGTAATGTGAGTCGCGGGTTTCTCCTCTTGCCCAGTCGGCGAGAGTGGTTCTGCGGACACTGCTCGCGGTCCTCTCGGATTTGCAATCAAGTTCTACACGGACCAAGGCAACTGGGACCTGGTAGGTCTGAACTTGCCGGTCTTCTTCATGCGGGACCCGTTCCTGTTTCCAAGTTTCATCCACAGCCAGAACAGAAACCCTGTGACCCACCTGAAGGTGAGTTTTATACGCTCTTGCACTGAACCACTTGGTTTTTTTTTTTTTGGAGTAAATGACCATCTGTTTTCCAGACGACACATACAAGGCCGGCTGTGCTTGAAAAGGCCCAGACGCGCGAGGCTGAACGAGGAAATATTTGATCGTAAACGTTGCGCTTATAACCAAGCGTACTACCCAATCACAGGTCTTCCAACTTCTAACGGACGTGTGAAGCATTTATTGGAGTGGATTGTATCTCTTCCACGTTAATAGGGGGAGCTTAAAGTTTTCTTTCTCTCTCTCCCTCTCACTCTCTCTGTGTGGTCATAGTAAATGACCATTTTGCATGATCTTGACTCGACGTGAGGGCGCACGTTTAAGGCGGCATACTGCATAGCGCCTATAGCGGCTACAATGCGTTTGCAGGACGCGGACATGTACTGGGACTTCTTAAGCCTCCGTGCAGAAAGCACGCATGCCGTCATGCACGTCTTCTCCGACCGAGGCATACCGGATGGCTTACCGACACATGGACGGATTCGGATGCCACACCTTCAAGTTGGTCCATGCCGATGGAACCACCGTCTACTGCAAGTTTCACATCAAGGTCTGTGCGCGGATGCTGCCGTACGTTCCGTGTGTTCCTTTTCAGCCACGAATACACGTCTGACTGTGGGTTGGTTTGGTGGGTTGGTCTGGTTGGTGGGCTGGTGTGGGATGAAGGGCCCATGAAAGACTGTGGGCCCGTCTTTAGGAAGCGGATTGCAACACTGCTAGTTATGTAGGGAAAGCTCATTGTACAACAAACGTAGCTATAGTCTGATGATGTAGATTACTTAACATACATGTCCATTCATCCGTACCGACATGCCCTTATCTTCCAAGTGACCCTATGTGACTTTCACCACTCCGTGTTAAAAGGTCGCAACAGGGATGCTCTCGAAGGTTAATGGCTCGAAGAGGTTTGTTGTAGGCTTGGGAGGCCGACACAAATCTGCAAGGTAAGCGCGGAAGCGCTGCGGAAGTGACATCACCGAAAGTAATGACGCCTTTGCGGTGCACTTTATATCTCTAGAGGATATCTACGTACGCCTGCGGGTACTGCAGAGTTTGGGAATGCGGCAGTTTTGGGTTTTGAAGTGTATATTCTGCGGGAGTCGTGACGGCGCTGACGCTTCGCTGCGTGGCGCCACCCATCGTTTTGGCAGATAGAAGTGGCGATGGTTACCTGCCGCTGGAGATTCGAAAAGTAATCTGTAAATTTCGTAGAGGAGTCGCTTTTGTTCGTTTCTGTTCGTGTTCTCTACCTTCAATTAATTTGAGAGCTTAGCGTATATTTTAGGCACTTTCTAGTTACGGAACACAATATTGGCGCTGGCATCGAAAAACGAACTTCGCTGCTAAGGCGCAGCGCATGTTGAAATCTCCTATCCTGTTTTCGCAATGAAGTAGCCGACCCGTTTCTTCGGAATCCAAAAATTCGGACTTGCTTGATATTCCGGACTTTCCCGAGTATATGTATATGTACATCTCATATTTTGGACGAAATAAAGCGAAAAGTTCGATTTTTCGGAGGACAATTTCCGCGACACAGCCACGGTGCGACACCAGGACGACGCCATTTTGAATCCTAAGCCACCCGGCTAGCTCCGGATTGGATGGGGGTTGGCTTGACTCCCGCCGGGGTAACAAACTTTTATCTTGGAGGCCATAATTTTGCATGTAGTCTGCGGCGGAAGCAATATCTAAAGCCGGAAATGGGTCGTACGTGGCCGGTTTTCTTACACCACTTTTTTACGCACCAGGTACGGCTGACTATAAGCAACATCATCATCAGTTTTTTTCTTGTGTCATCCCCTGGCACTAATGGAATCGCGCGCAAAGTGACCCCGCTGCCGCAAGGCGACTCTGAATCCGGCGAAGAAATTCCCGACCGCCCGCAACTGTCAACGCAAGACACTGCCAACGCTTTGGCGTTTTTGTCCAATGTTTACAAGGGAAACGTGACGGCCAGGCAAGGAGCGAGGCAAGGCAAGGAGCAATTGGCGAATTCTTCAGCCCCATTTAAATGAAATAAAGTTCGTTTTTGCCACTCACGGATTTTTTGGACTGCCCTTTCATTCGGATTATTTGTCGTATCCTCTAGGTCCGAAAAATCGGTCGGCTACTGTAGTATCATTGTCGGTGACACTTCTTTTCGGCACTTAGGTTGTCGCTGCGTCCGACTCCTGCTTCAGGCAGCCGCTCGCTTCTGGCTGCCGCGTCGTCGTTTACTGTTGGAGGTGATAACGTCTTTCCTACGACGGTTGGTGAGCACGATTGATATCAAGCGGCTAGCGCCAGCGGAAAATCGCTCAATAAGCCTAGCAACCCTATCCCGCCAAAACTGCTATACAACCAATCTGCACTTCCCGTTGTGACACGAGGCAGAAACTTGGTCTCCCTAAGCACCAGGAAAGAGCTCATGTCGGACCAGAGAGAGAGAGAGAGAAAAAAATTTTGTTGTCCGACATGGTTTTGAAGGAAAGGCCCAACTGCCCACGGAAAGCAGCATGCTATAGGGTCGACACGTGGGCATAGGAAAACTGCGGTATGGATTAGGAAACTTGGGTGGAGGGCATTCTAGTTCAAATTAAGCGAAAGTGGGCTTTAACGGGCAGGCCATGTAATGCGTATGACGAAGAACAGTAGTACGGTCCGTTTAGCGGAACAAGGGACAGTAAACGAAATAAAGAGAAAAATCGGTCCTTTTTTGTGGAACGTGGCAGCTCAGCCCGTCCGTCCTCTTTGCTTCCCTCGCCGTTTTAGCACCCCGGACCTCTTTCCCGCCAAGCGAGTACTGTGTCACAGACAAGGGATGCCTTCTGCATCCAAAGTGTCGAAGTTGATGACTGCGTGTCGGTGTGGGGCATGCACTGCCCGCTGAGGGATGAGCAATTTGCTTGGATGCAATTGGATTGGACTGGATTGATGTCGACCGTCCAGTGATTACCCTATCCGCTGTGTCTTCATCACATATACCCCACTACATGCCCTTACAACTTTTTAACCAGCCACACTCCCACTATGACGTACCATCTTGTGTGTGCATGCCTTGACCACCCAAACCTCCTCCCTTCACCCACCCCAGAGCAGTGGGAGTGCGGGCTGACCAGCCCTCAGCTCGAGACTCGGGAACACCTGATCTCCCGGGCTAGAGCAGCAGCGCTCGCTCCGGGCTTTCTGAACTGAGAAGAGGCCATCCACTTTTTCGTTGTAGGAAAGGAGCCGTGGACTCGGTGATGCGCTGTGGCCTCGTACATTTATTCAGGTGCGTAAGGCCCGGCCAGAACGAGCGGCCGCCAAGGTGTTGAGTCGACGTTCCATTACTGTCCCGTGGAACTGCTCACGAGCCAGTACCAGGACCGCTGATGATATTCGTGGTGATGATGGAGACGATGGCGATGGTGTCGCTACAACTTCGTTAACTGTTCAGCTGTTTGAGCTTCAACTTCGTCCGTTGGCGTACCTCCCCCTCCCTACAAAAAATATCACGCAAAGAATTGGTCGCCATATCATCCTGAGAAAGTGAATGCCCAGAAAAGCTGTTGTAAACCACTACAAATGGTGATGGAGGAGGGTATGCAATGTTTCTCCTCGTCTCCGCCGCGGGTTTTAAAGACGATATCATTCTTGGGCTACTTGAACCCAGAAATATTGGTCTGTTTGTCTGTCTGTGTCTGTCTGTCTGTGACTCGATTCAGCCAACCGGCCAAAGTGAAACGAAACCAGCGAAGTTGTCTTATATACTCACAGCCAAATCTAAACGTCTAAGCCCAGTGTCAATGTTCAGACTTCTCAAAAATTGTTGAACCAGAACGAGACATTACGCAAACATAAGGCAGAACATCAATACGTGATATTTGTGGTGTTGCTTTATTAAAGAATTCATGGATGCTTGGTTTTTGCGACAGCAAATGATATTGTACATCTACTGCATGAAAACCGTCTCCTGCTGTTGCCCGTGCTCCTGGCGGCATTTGAGAAATCACACGGCAACAGCAACTAAAGGTTCCACTAGATAGGTTCCACATTCTGCTTGTACATAGCCTCTTATACAGGAAGCTATGGCTTGGAGCGCATGTGGAGTAGGGCAACGTTGAAGTATTGAGCCTCAATTCACACACGTCGCCACCGTACGGCAGCGCTGGCATCAAGGCACTCGACATGTAGCAGTGGAACGCGGTAAATTTAAATTGACTTGAGCAAACCTTTAGTGTATTTACCTTGGGAGGAGCGCGACTCGAGAAGAACAGCACTGAGGTGAGCGGGAAAGGAAAGGGTGGCATTTAATTGGCAAATGTCAACAAAGGTCGGCATCTGCAACGAAAGGAGCAGATACGCTCCTTTCGTATAAGAATACAGGGTATCGGCATTCTCTTCTCCTACTATTTCGTGCCGCCTCCATGACCATTGGTCAGTTCGCATCACGTGACATTTGTGTTCACTGCGCCGCCATTTTGTTGTTTATATACGTTTTTGTCTGTCAACTCTGGTAGGCTTAGCTTGTACTCCCTGTTCTGCGGCTGCGCGCGACTGACGTCGTTCCGAATGCGGATCGGAGATAACGCTAATGTAACAGCATTTCAGCAGCACAAGTGTGTCCAAAAATTCCGTTTTGCTGCATCTTTGGTAGTGTTGTTAACAAACTACCCGGTCGAAGTTAACGGCGGGGCCATAGATGCGATAATCTCGCAACACTGATGAACGACAAAATGGCCCCCGTTGCTGACTTGCATGGCTGAGTGGCGGTACTCTAATACCTTATCTACTGGCACTACGCTCGGCTTCTCTGGCGGCACATACCGGTCCTGCCTAGCCTACGCATGCGCTCGGCGTCTAGGGCAAGAGCTGCGCTATTTAGTGACACTAGACATGCCTAGCCTTCAAAGATAATCTGCAAAGAACCTTTACCAGGAACACATGGTGTAGGTGTAACCATTGTTCATAGGAGCCTTATCATCCATAACGCGATATCGATGCTTGTTTTGTGGTTTCCTTAAACGAATTCTGAGCCCTATGCGGTTTGCTTTATTAGCCTGATGCATGCCCTCGGCGTCTTAGGCCTTTGGCGCCTTGGCGTTTTTGCCCAGCGGAGATCGGTCGTGTAGTGTAGCGAGCGGGCGTGCCACTGGTCCGTCGCGCCGAAGACGACGACGACGACGAATCTGTCACGCCATCCCTTCTCTTCTCCCTGATCTTTTGTTGTTTTTTCTCTTTCTCGTGAACACGGACTAAATTCTTTCGGCTGCTCCACTATTTTGCATTATCCGATTGATTACCCTGAAAAAAGAGCTCTTCTTGGCCGCTCCTCTTGACTGGGTATGCGTCATTTTTCGGGGCCACCACCACCCCACACAAGTGGAGACGGCCACCGGACCGGCTGACGACGAAGTGGAGCTCTACCGGGGCAAGGACGCGCTACAAGAGGATTTTCCCTACGCGGATATGCCGTCGGATGACGACGACGAAAGGGATGATGACGAAAGCTACTGAAGAAAGCACTGCACATACTTTAATGGTCTCTGCTTTGCAGTGTCGTCCAAAAGGGCTTTGCACTGCTGGGATCCCACTGCTCCCTCTCTCCTGGGATCCGCTGCCAGTGTGGGGGGAAGCTAGGTCGACTCCCAGCTCTGCTGTTCCTCCAGCCTTGCCCCACTAGTGCAAGCTGCGCCAATTTTATTTTATATTTGTCGGCTCAACAAAGTTCACTCCTCATCCTTTGCCATGGGTGCGGTCAGTATGCCTCCGAGGAACAGAAGGTGGGGCCAATCCCTCCCCGCGTGAAGTACGAAAGAGAACAATTTGAGGAGAGAGAGAGACAACTTTATTACGCAATAATGCGAGAGTGGTTCCTTAGTCCAGGAGCCCATGTGCTGTCCAGGCTGCCGTAGCCCTGGTCACAAGCGGGAGCTGGTCCTCAGATCGACAGCTGGACAGCAGTATCTCCCACTGCTCAGGGGAAGGGGACGGGTTCAGAGGCGGAAGGTCCGAGTTTTTTTTGCAGTCGAATAATATGTGTGCCAGAGTTCCTGGTTCGTGGCAGAATTTACACTTATCAGAGTACTGTGTAGGAAAGAGTAAATGCATACGGATGGGGTGGGGAAAAGTGCCTCCTTGAATTTGTCTGAGTGTGATTTCTTGGCTTTTGGTCAAAGATGTGTGAGGACTAGGGCAGGTCTGTCTCGTGGTTCGGTAGTATTGGGTGCTTTCTTGGTAGGTGAGGAGAGGTGCGGAAACAGCCCCGGTCTCAGCGGCTCGGTGAGTGAGGTCTCGAGCCTGTTGGTGAGCAAAATTGTTGCCCGTCAGTGCAGAGTGGGCGGGAGTCCACACAATGTCCACCCGATGGGCAGGCGGATGTTCATTCAAAAGTCGGTTTGTGGCGGGGGCCACCCGTCCCGACAAGAGCCTGCGGCAGGCGGCTTGCGAGTCCGTAAATATAATCTTGGAGGTGGTTTGGGTAAGGGCGAGCGCAATAGCTAATTCTTCAGCGTCCAGGGAGGAAGTTGTCCGGATTGAAGCGGTGGTGATGAGGGCATTCTTAGATGTTACCACTGCCACCATAGTTTGGTTATCTGGGTAACTGGCCTCTTGGCACTCATCATAATATCGTGAATGCAAAAGCGTTCGTAATGAAGATAAGTCGCCCGCCGCTTCAGCATACTGCAAAGCGTTGCGCTGAAAGGAGCGGCGTAAGGGTACGGGTTGGTTGCGCATGGGCCAGAACGATAACGATAACAATTCGGAGCATAATCATGACCCCAAACACACAAATGAAGCAAGAGGCATTTCGATGTCCCAACCAAAGTAGATGTATCTTGCAGCCAAACCTCGTTATAACGAAATAGTATCGGGACAGTAATTTAGTTCGTTATATCCGATATTCGTTGTAACACCAGAGCTAAATATCGGCTCAAACCATTCGGTAATCTGGCTCCCGCAAAAATCCGTGGTACAAAACGCATTATTTTAATCTTCAAACCTACTATAAACAACGTAACCCTCATCATTCTTATTGTGACATTTCAAGCTCAATGAACCAGAACTTGAAATGGAAAATTGTAACAGAACAAAGTTCGTTTGACAGAACATGCCTGCGTTCCTATTTTTTCGAGGAAGGATGTGACCTTTGTCTGGTGGCTATTCACAGCACTAAGCAAGATGAAGTTTTCCACAGTGTCCACGAACAAAGCGGCCTTTTCTACTTCTGCAGTTTCTAATGGTGGGAGTTTTTCCAAGTAGCTTCTCAGCCTACTGGTCAAATATTTCTTCGTTATATCCGATAGTGTGCGCAGCTCTTTTCACTTTCGTTATGAAAGAATAACTGTCACTGAAATGAAGCGTGACCAACCAAAGTTCGTATTTAGTTCGCTATAGCCGATAATTCGCTATATCAGTGATCGTTTTCCAACTTAAATTTATTGCTGAAATCTTTCGTGAATAAAGGTACCTTACTACACCCACACATCGGCCCGCACATCGGCCAAATTTCCGCGTGACTACGTTTATTATTCGTCGTTCCCTCTAGTCCACTGGTTAATCCACCCATGTCCGTGTGTGCGAGGCTGTCAAAATTTTCTACACCATGCGCCCTGATGTTCGGACATCAAGCGTCAAAAACAAGACGAGTGGTTCTCCCACTAAATTCTATCACATTTAAAAGTACTTCACGTTCACACTGTAAGCGTATAATTACATACGCAGGTTGTCTTTAAAACACGTCGCCGGTATAAAGATATCTTCCACACGTGATCGCATTCTCACATGCTTTATTTTCGAGCGAATTAACAATAAAGCTGTAGAAGAGGCCGGCACTTAGACCATCCCAGCTCGAATTGACATTCACAATTGAGACGATATATCACATGGCTTTCGAACAGGCCGCAACGTTAGCTGTCGTGTCCTCCCCGAGATGTTCAGTGGCCAAAAGCGCGATCAGGATCTGCTGCACGATCTGCCTCGCACGCACACCCCGCACATGCACTCCTACGACCACATCTCCTGATTGAGGTTCCAGGTCGAGAGGTTGTCGATTTCAGAATTGACGCATGCCTGGAGACTGCACTCGGTGGCTGGAAAGGCGAGGCAGGCTGACGAAGTCAGACCAATCAGGCCACAGCTCACGTGAGCCACTCCCAGAACTAAGGCTTGGTGTGTTGTAGGGGAGCCCCTTCAAGCTGGTGATAGCGCAAGCACCCTTCCACAAGCGGACAGGACCAGCCCTGGCAACGCCGATAGCGATGTCAGTCGCTTGTGCTGTCGGGGTTGAATTCGCTGCCCCGTAGCCCGTGTTGGAGTCAGATCTGCGCGTCCGGCTGGAGGATTGGGTGAGAATCGCCGTGAGGTCAAAAGCGGCCACGGGGAAAGCTAAGGCCCTGAGATCTCTGCTGGCACTGCCACTGTTTGAGAACGCCTGGATCCCGCTTGTACCGTGGCGACCCTGCGAGTGGAAGCTTCTGTGTTCCTTCCGGAATGATGGACATGGCCGCCTAGCGTACTGAGGCGCCGGGGATAGCCCAAGATAGCGAGTGTGACTGGGATTCAGAGTAAGGCTGGCGTGCCAAGCGTCTCTCGGCCACGGATGGTTAATGGGCCGCCAATGAAGCTTGGATTTGGGCGAGCTGCTGTTCCGAACAGTGGGCTCAGTTATTGGCATGGAAACCGGCATGTCTTCTGCAGTGTCAGAGGCCTTACGTGACAGCCTCCATACCTTCCAGTTGGTGCCTTCCCTCAGGTCCTGGGCGGGGTCATATGGCCTTCTGTTGCCTGCGGATCGGCTGGCCCACTGTGATTCCATTACGTCGCACGCCCCCAGCGAGTCCGCGTGAAGGACGGGCGAAACGTAGCTACCTCCCACTGGTGATGAGGTGTCAAAAGGCTTGTCTTCGAGTTCGTCTGGCATCAGAGTGCGACGGTTAAGTGATGCGTCGTCCGCCGCAGCCGCTGTTGACAGAGAATTTCCAGGCATCATCAGTGCTTCTCCCTGTGTTGCCGGGCTCGAAATCTTACAAACTTGAAGAGGACAATCCGTTTACCGGCAGCTATCGGGAGCGGTGTCCAGTGAAGCCAATGGCCCTTGATGATCCGACGATCGATGCTAGCACCACGCCGGCACCAGGTGGACGGTATTGAGCGAGCTGCAGGGAACCGCAGACGTTCCGAAGAACGGATAGCTGAAGTCGGCCAAGATCAGAAGCAGCACAGGAGGGCAAGGCTGCTTCGAGGACTGCGCTCGCCTAAGTTCCTTTTCGGAATGAGCTTTGCTGGCGGCAGAGATCAAGACGTCAGCGAAACCGGTGTAGCCGTGTTCCAATCTAGCTCTGCGAGCGCACGAGCTCGTGGTCTCGTGCAATGTGCTAGTTCGTCGTCTTCTGGAAGCGGCATATACCACAAACTTTCCCGGAATATTCTACATTTAGGTTAGGTTAGGTATAACTTTATTGATGCCTGCAAAACGACGGTTTTTACTCGCCCCGACGCGGTCCTGGCGCCGACCTAGGGTTTGCTGTTACTCTGCACAGCGCCAAGGCACCCCATTGTCGGGTCGCCTGGTCTGTGTTTTTCGAGCGCACCCAGGGCCTACTGGACGGCCCGAAGTAGCACGTCCTTGTCGTTACTGCGCACTGCTTCATGGAGTTTTGGCGGATAAGTCTTCGATTTTGCTTCGTCTGGAAACCAGACACAGTCCCAGAAGATGTGCCACTGATCTGCCAGACCCACTTTACACACTTTGCACAGACCACTCAAATAAAGTCCTAGGTGTAACATGCGCAGCGTTGCCAGCGCGAGGATGGATCCGGTTTGGAGCTGCCATAGCAACACGGCCTCCTCCCGGCTCAGTCCTTGGTGGAGGGGTGGCATTACTCGTACTTCTCTTTTCCAATTTCTTCGTTCCATGTAGTTCTATTTCGTGTGCTCGGACATGTCTGTGTGCATCTTTCTACTTGCTATGTCGCTGATTTTTGTGAGTGTCTTCCTGTTCAATCTCCTGAGTGGGTATGACCCCCTTATTTGCAGCACTAGCACACCGCCGCCAGGGAAGGTTGTTGCACTCAGTGAACAAAGTAAGAGATTTGGTCGATCAGGAGACGCAACTAGACCCAATTCGGGGTTGGGGAGGTTGTGGAGAGAGAAAAAAGTCCTTCTGAGTTTTAGACAGCTGGCACGCCGTCGCTGTTTCAGTTACGCAATTTCGGTTGTGCCATCCAACTCATGGTGCACGAAGTTACGGTACGGTAAATAAGTAGAACACGTTAGGACTAAAACCATCTCGCACATCGCTGTGTTACGTGTGATAGATTGTGTTCACCTTCTCTGCTGCAACACTTATTAAGAACATGAGAAAAAATTACGGGGAAACCTAAGCACCCCTTGCGATGGATCCTACGGCTTTCGCGTTCACTACGAAGCAAATGCGGTGTGAAGTCATTATCATCAGAGTAGTGAGCTGGGCAAGGTAGTGGTGGTGGTTCCAGTAAATAGTGCGTACCCACTCAGGGGGATTGGCAAGGAAATGGGCGCCTTCCCGAAAGAAATTAGGTAATTTTGTAGGGAAAGAAAAATATTTAAATATTAGGATGGATTAGCAGTAGATGAGTAGAGAAATAAAAGTAAGTATGCGTCATTCTGGGCAACAGCGCGAGCATTCTGTCCGTTCCCTTCGTCCACGTCTTTTTTCGCGCTGTTGCCCAGAATGACGTCATTATGATCATTCTTTTTCCTTTGCGCATTTTCCTTTGGCCGTGTCTAGAGTGCCGTTCGACGGTGTTATAAGCGCTCCACTATATCGACGACCACCGGAGTTTTGTAACAAAATTGCGGCGTCTCGCACTACATCGCTCTAAATATCGTAAAGCTGGGCAATCAACTTAAACATAACATATCATGATCTAACTCACACAAAGATATCATCTTAAACATCAAAACTAACCTAAGCCATAAAAATTGTAGTTCAATTTAAAGATGAAAAAAACAACCCAGGCAAGAGCCGGTCTAGAACCACCGTCCTTGGGATTAACAAGTTAAGACGGATTCTCTACGCAACGACAGACGCTTTGGCCGGTGCTAGCCTGGTCTTAAGTATTCGAATGTCGTCGGACGGCACTCTGTACTCGGGAACAAGTTAAAACGGCAATAGCTCATGTACGGTATCACTCCGCCTAAGCGACGGACCCGGATGTCACGGCGCGCGTTTTGAAAGGACATTGCTATTAATGCCGGATATCGTCTGCCTTTCCTCACGTAGGTTGTTTGTCGTCGCTGCAGTAGTCTATAAGCATATTAGGTCCAAAAAATACCGGAAACGGTTCGTGCCATAAGATCAAAATATTCCCATAAGCGCACTCCTTGCGCCGCGCGGAGTAACATCCGGCTGCGGTGATAGCCATGCCTGCAGCGATCAGCTAGTGTCGTCGGACGGCGGTCTACCCGCATACCCGCGATCCCATCACTGAACAAAGAGGAGATTTAAAGGGAACAAACTTTGCTACTCTAACTGTTACTTCTGTAATTAGCGACATATACGCAGGCCTGCTGATTAATTTGATGATTGCTAGCGCTTTTTTAAGTCGATGGCCAGGTTCACCTTCAGTCAGGTTAAGTCAGGTTCACCTTCAGTCAGGTGGTCATTAAACTTGGATGGCGTCGGAGATAGGGTCTGGGTGGGCTTGTCTTGCAATCCGGAGTCCCGAGGTTTAATTTTTTTAAGAGGCACATTAAACCAATTTCTCTTTCAACTCGGTTACTTACTTCGGTCATACGAACTTCCCTGAGAAACGTGGGTTACTCAGAGCATTTTATACCCTGTTACAGTGCACTAGAAGAGAGAGGTGTGCCGTTCGGGGCCGATTAGGGGGGTCCCTTTTGCGATGAAAATGTCTGCTGAGGAAACTCCTATTGTTAGCAGCGGCACCTGGCGGAACGCGGCTTACCAGTTGGTTTTAGAAGCCTTGTTTGTAAATGCTAATCCTTATGTATCATCACCTAAATACCCTTCTTTTCTGTATTTGAGGACGATAAAGCTTTATAAAACCCATTAAATAACTGTTTAGTTTGATTTAAAAACTTATAGGTGGCGCTGGCTGTAACAGGAGTTCTCTGGGGAAGGAGTTCTCTGGGGTATGGAGCCTACTCCATACAATTTTGTCCTCACAAAAAGAACCCTCGGTCTCCATTGGTTTTCCCCCGCGCGACACACCTTACCGTCTAGTTCAATGTACCCCTGTCAGTTTTTTTTTTTTGGAAACCCCCCCACCAGGCGGATGCCCAGACATCAGCACCTAAGGCACCCTTCTCCTTGGGCTGTATAAGCCATAGATCTTTTTTTTTATTTTGGAGGGGTTGGATTTCAGCCATTTTGTGTCATTCGGGTCGGCTATTTTATGGGCCACCTCTTAGCCACGACGCTCGGTTTTCGCCTAACAAGTACTGAATTCACATTAAAAACAACGTCCGATATAACCTGTACTAGCCCTTGACGTTGGGCTACTTGGGTGTGATGACATGACCTCTTCAAAACTTTACTAAAGAAATAACGCGCAGACAGCACTCATGTGTCACCTTTTAGTCCTATGTCTCCGCGCAGTTTTAGAAAGAGATCTAGTTTTTTTAGTGCATTATTCTTGTCTGATTTATTTTTCTTTTTATTTGAGATATTCTCGGATTTGCTGTCGTCCAGTTGTGCCTTTAGCACTTTTCTTCCCTTTTCAGAACGACCAAGGATCCCGGAACTTGTCGGCGAGTGAGGCCGAGGGAACTTATGGGCAAGGACCCTGATTACTACATTCGAGACCTCTACAACTCCATCGCGAGCAGAGGACTACCCGACCTGGACTCTCTACATCCAAGTGATGACGTTCGAGCAGGCCAGGTCCTGGACCTTCAACCCCTTCGATGTGACCAAGGTCAGTTTTTATGCTCGCCGATTCTGCGCAGAAATTTAATGTGCGCTAGAAAGCGGCCAATAACGTGTGAAAGATCCATGCTCAATAAGGGTTCCATATGTTTGGCTGGTGAGAAAAGGTTTCATTGCCGTATAGTACGAGGCTCAGGACAAAACTTTTGGGTGGGATAAACGTAATTCAAGCCATCAGTACACTTGTCTGCTGTGCCAACCGCGCGATCAACAAAAGTGTTAGAAGGAGTAGGGGGAGGTTCTGATGCAAGACAGAAACTCGATGTACAGGAGGTGGCTTAAAGACTATGGGCCATAAAGTTGTAATGCAGGACAGTACTGAGAGCGAAATCAACAGTGAAGAGGCGAACTAAGCTCGAAAGCCTTATTATTGAGGAAGTAGCAGTTGATGTAAACGGACTTAGCGCGCGCAAGACAGGAGCAATATGGGGCACTAATATGGGACCTTGTGCGTCCATATTGGTGTCTCTTCTTCGCACCGTCTTGCTCACGCTGAATGGCTTCTGTACCCCAGTGAGAAACAAGTAGATCGCGCCAAGGTACTTTTGATAAATCGATCGCCGATTTTGATAACGTTAAAAAGTTTCAAGTGCGAGATTCGTAAGTATAAAACCTCGCCATAGTGTGGTCGCTTCTGGAGCTGTTCGAATTAAACCCGAGCAAAACCGGCACCAACGCAACGATCATCCCTGGGGGCCTAAAAGATGAACAGTTGAAAAGGCTAAGTCGTATGTATCAGAGAGAATGGAAATACACCCTTGACCGCGATTACCGCACGTCAAACCATCTCAGTACCAGCCGCGTCGTTACTTGTAAATCGAACAAATACTAATAATGTGCGGTTAAGCACCGTCTACAGAAGCGTAAAATATCGGTTTCTGACACAGCTAAGGCAAGGCGATAGCGAAATATTGTTAGAATGGCAATCTCACTCTGGTAGAAGACACAAGGTCAAAAGCTCAAATATTATAATACCTTCCACAACTAACAATTCCGACAATGTCTAAATATAATTGCTCTGATCAGCTTTCTTTGTATCAGTCAATTTATTTTTTCTAAAATCTGTAAAGACAGCCATAGTTATTCGTCTTTGTTTATTGCGAACTCCTATTCAACAGTTTATCGGGAAAAAAATGTTGCATATGACCCATTTCTCCAAGTAAAGCAAAAATATTGCAATAATATTGCAAGAATAGTATGCATTTATGGAGTGTCATATTGTTGTATATATTGCGTAAATTGATAAGCATTGTTCTTTTATGACGTGTCAAGGTGGCCCTTTTTTATATTTTCATTTTTTTTCCGCAAATGAGGAAGCAGTGTATTGAAAAGTTTGCTTTCTTTGGCAATTAGCAGGGTACCACGTGTTCAGAAGCCCCGTGTAAACAAGGTTAAACTATCGAGCTTAGCCTTTAGGCCGATGCGTAAAAAACGTCTTTAGAAGTGCCACTTTTGAACAACATTGCTCTCGCTAATAAATTTGAGAAATGTTTTGTCAAAAAATGCAGGCATGACGAAGTGAATTTTTCGGAATCCAGTAGCAAAGTTTGCAAATATTTGGCTAAAAACCTACGAAGATTCAGAATTCTTTCCGCTTTGTTTTGCAGGTCCCCAAAGTTGCCGCATATGTGGAAAGTAGCCCTCCCCAATCGCGTCCTAAATTTTTCTTTACTAAACCCAACTATGGGATTTCTCACTAAAATAATGCCAGTGCAATGGCGAGGATACAGTGGTCTACACAATATTAAAGTTTCATATCAAACAAGAAACGGTCATGCCACCACTTTGGCTGTCCTTCTCTGAACACCCCACTTGATCATCGCTTCCTGCAAGACGACGTGCGCGTTCTTTTCCACATTGTCGGCACTTGAAGCAAGGTTTCATTCGGCTCTTTCATTGTTTCCAGTTGTGGCCACTCTCCGAGTTCCCGCTGATTCCCGTCGGCAAGTTGGTCCTGCAGCGGAATCCCACCAACTACTTCTCCGACGTCGAGCAGATAGCCATGACCCCAGCGAACCTAGTTCCGGCATCGAGCCGAGTCCCGACAAGCTCCTCCAGGTTTGTGTATTTACTACATTACACCCTCAAATAAAGCGACGGGGAAGGCTAAGCTTTCTCTTCCGATGTGGGAATGCGGGAGCATCGTTAATTTCTTGTTGAGTTTGGAAAGTGTGGTTCGCCTGTGGGTGGGTACGCCGACGTGTCGCTGGAAAATGAGGATGAACCGCGATTTTATGACTGCAGCTGTTGTCGTCACTGGCCAGTGCAACTGAGTGGCTATGTTGCTAGGCCTACACCCAGACTTTGAGCATTGTACGTCAAGCTGCGTGTATAACGGCTGGGAATGTTAGACGCGTAAGGTTGGGGATCCCGTCCGGCCGTCGCATGCACCCGTGCGCTGCCACATTTGAGTCGTTGAATCGACGGTGACCTTCTGGCGGCTTCTGTTATCTTCCCTGGCCAATCCACCTGCAGTAAGCACGCTGTTAGGCCGCCGCAGCCAATGGGTGATTTTGATGCAAGGTTTTTGCTATATACACGTGCAGCCAATCGGAATTTTCGGTGGCACGTTCTGGCCGTGCTTGTCTGCGGACACCGATTTTTTTTGGCAACTTACGAAGTAATGTGGGAGTGATGCTTGCGCATTAAAACAAAATACTCGCTGAAGCTTTTTAACAACCTCCAGATGAGTTTAAATTGGGACAAGAAGGGTTAACTACAGTGTTTGAGTCATTTGAGTCGCAGCAGAAGGGGTAATCAGTAAGGAACGGTACCCGATAGCTTACCGGCACTTCTCATGCTCAGAGGTAACAAGAGAAGTTATGTGCATGCGGAGTGGCGCCGGTCGCTATCGGATACTATACCAGGACCGGTTCTTCGCTTTGCTATAGTAGAGTCATAGCAGAAGGGAGAACCGGTACGGTACTTAGTAGTTGACCGGCGCCACTGCGCCCGCACAAACGGGTAAAACTGGTCTTGCGCATGCGCAAGTGCGCCGACCAGGTACCTACGCCCAATATTGCTTTCCGAAGATACACTTTCTGGAATTAAATGAAGTTTGCCGTGTCGGTACTCCAAAGCACAGTATCTGAGGAAACTTCTCACCTAGAGATGAAATTCTGGGCTGTTAAGCTTATTTACATTTGCATTTGAGCATGCAGCCAAACACAGTGCGTTAGGTCACTTAAAGTTCCGCTAAACATCAATAGTGGCTAATTTTCGTATTCCGGGGTATTTTTCTAAAACATTCCTCCTCATATTCTCTAAATTTGTCCATTAAGGTGTCTTAAGCAATGTTGTGAGACACGCAGACAATTGTTCGGCAAATAAACTCCTTTCTGTTTCATCGCAGGGTCGTCTGTTCTCGTACGGTGACTCTCAAAGGCATCGACTGGGTCCCAACTTCAACCAGTTGCCAGTCAACTGCCCTCTTAAAGTGCGCCTGGCCAACTACGAGAGAGATGGCAATATGGCCGTCACAAATCAAGGTACCGGATCCTCCTATCGTTTTAGCACTTGCTTTTAGTGGTGGGAATTACATTGTCACGTCCGCATAATTAAACGCGATAATTAATATTGGGAACAAACATGGAGCTCCCACATTGCTGAAGCACAACTGCGAACGTTTCCTATCCCTGAAACATATCGCGCCTGAATGCAGTCACCGCAAGCTAATCTACCGCTTAAACAAAACGTATCTCTCGCTGGCTCGAAATGTTCTCGCATGCTCAATGTACCAGCTGAAAAAGAGTACTGCCTTTCAGGTAAACTGCCTAAGGTCCAGGTACTGCCTTTTTCTTCCTGACTGAGAGGGGGTGGGGAATTAACATAGCTCCAGTCAATGAACAGACTCCTGCGCATGTGTCTCAAAGCGTCCACTTTTGTGGGACGACCGGCAGGATTTGTCTGGAACATCATTGCAGATATGCAACGTGGTCATAACATCGCCTTTTGTGGTTATCACGTTTCACCATTATACAATATTTTCCGCTGGAAACGTCAAATGAATGAATTTATTGTTACAAACAACAGATGGGAAAGTCCACCAGCAGGCGTAGTTTTTCTCACCTAAGGGTGGACACCAGAAGTCCTGTAGGTGTGGGAGTAGGGGGATGGGGGAAACAGATAAGCAGAAACTAAATTACTAGATTTCAAAACAACGTGGCCGCTCCAAAATTAGGCTGCCGGTGATGGCTGTGGATTGCATGTGGCTTGCTAACACTTCGCATGTCATTTATGCTTTATTTTGTTGACATCTGCTACATCCTTTCCTTGCCCTGTATGTGCTGCAGCCAAAGACTGTGTCCATTCGTTTTGCGGTCTAGTCTCTTGCGTAGTTTTTTTCCCCAATCAGTCATTATCGTTTCAGTTCGCCGCTTTGATAGGTTGTCACACCTTGGTCTCTTGCGTACCATCGCCGTGGTAGCGCTGGGCTTCGCACCCAAACAATTTCGAACGCCGCCCTTTTCACTGACGTGAAACGAACTCGTACGCTCGAGAAGAATTTTATTATGAAAAAAAAAACTGTAGTGTATTTGGTTACGTCCGATGAGATTACTGTAAGACATGTCCGATAGACAAATAGACACTAATTCTGTCGTTTGTCGGTCGTGTCGGGTTAGGGGAGTGTAACGCACTTAAAGACGCGTCGCGTGTGATCACGTGGGTCACGTGGAGCATAGCACTTTTTAAGACGATAGTCTTTCAACCTAAAAATGTTGGTCTGTCTGTCTGTCTGTCTTTCTGTCTGTCTGTCTGTCTGTCTGTGACTCGATTCAGCCACCCGGCCAAAGTAAAGATGATATTGCGCAATAGTCTTATATACTACGTCTAAGCCCGGTTTATCTGTTCATACTTGTCAACTTTGTTGAACAAGAACAAGACATTACGCAAATATAAGACAGGAAATTAGTACACAAGGTATATTTACAGTGTTTCTTTATTAAAAAATTCATGGATGCTTGGTTTTTCGATAGCAAATGATATTCTACATCGACTTCAGAAAATCACCGCCTCCTGGCGGCATATGAAAAATCACGCGGCAACAGCAACGAAAGGTTCCACTAGCTAGATTCCACGTTCTCCTTGGAACGCACGTGGAGCACGGCCAAGTGGCTCTACAAACCTTCTAGTCGGCCGCCTACAGGCCTTGGGGAGCTCGGACCTGGCGGTTCAGGACACTCTAACCGCACGGGCCATGCTCGGTCGCCGAAGCCGTTATGGGATTCGGCCATCGTTCCCCCACTCAATCCCAGTTGTAAATAAAGTGGTTCTCTCTCTTCTCTCTCTCTACTCTCTCTCTCTCTCTCTCTCTCTCTCTCGCTCTCTCTCTCTATCTCTCTCTCTCTCTCTCTGTCTCTCTCTCTCTCTCTCCATTCACGCGCGTCTCCGTCGTACTGCGGCGCTGGCATCGAGGAACCCGGCCTGTAGCAATGGAAGGCGGTAAATTTAAATCGCCTTGCGCAAACCTTTACCGTGTTTACCTTGGAAGGAGCGCGACGGTACAGGAACAGCATGAGAGGTGAGCGGAAAAGCAAAGGGGGGCATTTCCTTGGAAAATGTCTACAAAGACTATCGTCTTTTGACGACGTTTGCAACAAAAGGAGCAGATACGCAGCCAATTTTTTTGTTTCTAGTATTCGCAAGTGTGGGCGCTCCTTAACCCCGGCCCCATGTACCCTTACCCCATCCCCGTGACATTTCTCTGCAGGCGGGGCCCCCAACTATTTCCCGAACAGCTTTTCCGGTCCCGTGGATGACGCCAAATGGAATGCACCCCGGTTTGCATCGCCCGGAGATGTTGACCGCTGGAACAGCTCATCCGAAGACAACTTCACTCAACCGCGAGAGTTCTGGGAGGTCGGTCGCTTTCGAGGAAAAATTTCGTGTACCCGATGGAATCAACAGTTGATGCGTTCACGCGTTTGTCAGTGCTGCACAGAGTTTTTTAAGTGCCTTTTGCAAGAAAATGAGGGTTCTCATTTCTCTTAACCGTGCATTGGTTTAAGAGAGTTCTTGGGTGGTTATTTACGGTACACGTTAGCGGTGAGGGAGACCATGGCCATTTTGACTCTTCTGCGCGCCTTTGCAGGCGCTGAGTGATGAAGAGCGCGACCACCTGACGACCAACATCGCCAACCACCTCAAGGACGCCCAGGACTTCATACGGAAGCGGGCTGTCGCGAACTTTGCCAGCGCTCATCCGGACTTCGGAGCTGCCGTCTCGAAGAAGCTCGACGAACTCTTGCAGGTGGGTCGTGTTCACCCTGGAGCAGAGGGAACTGCGGACTCTTTTTATTTGATTCGAGAAGAAGCTATAGTGAGGGCATTTTGAGATAGTTGGTACAGCCTTGAATTTAAATTTGGTGGGCACTGCGTACTTAGATGAGTGACCGGGACAGTGAAACCGACATTTCGAACCAACGGTATGGTTTGTCTGTTACTTCACTGTTCCTGTCACTCGTGCAAGTATGCAACGCCCGCTAATTTTTTATTGTTTCGGGAATTTAGTATTTTGCCTTATGATATCGCCCCGTAAACAAGAACGCAGCAGGCTTCTTTCAGTAAACCAAGTTTATTGCAGCGAATTTGTGCACAGCAACAAACAAGCTTATTCAGGCCAGAAGGCTACCCTTCTCAACGAAATGCACGTTCAAAGAAAATCCAATAATGTATTAGGCATCACATTCGATATTCGCAGCCGCTTTGCATTCCTTAAAGAATTTGCATTTGATTCGGTCCGAACATTCCCCCATATCATCGCTTCCGGAAACACGAAGAGAACTATAGACACCGACTGCGCTAAATGGTGCTTCCTGAGTGGCCCACCGCCAGCTGTCAAATATTTGCTACCCGTTGTTGTTGCATTCTTAAGAGCGGTCGTTAACAAATCTTAATTGTTGCTACCGAAAGTACGCCAACCAACAGCAGCGGTAAGGTCTCTCTGAGGAAACACGAATCAAAAGAGAACAACCGGAGTCCAAGACCACACCAAAGGAGAAATGATTTTGTAAACAATACTGTACCTACAAATTTGCAGAATTTGTGAAACAGAAAGTTTAATTCTGGCGACCCAACGACCAAGAATAGAAATTATGGTTCAACCAGTATCAATTAGTCTTTCTGTGTCTATCTGTGTGTCTATCTGTGTGTGTGTGTCTGTATGTGTGTGTGTGTGTGTGCCTGTGTCTGTGTGTCTGTATCTGTGTCTGTGTATCTGTCTCTGTGCGTTTCTGTCTCATAGTCAGTCAGTCTGCCTGTAACGGCAACTTTTCTGTGATACATCTTTTTTCAGGAACTTTGAAGTGTTCCTGCTGCTACTTCACAGATCCTTGTGTCCTGCACGGCATATTCTTACTTGAAGGGGAAATGTTTACACTCCACAAACTGACAAGCGCATGTTCCGTGCTCTCGCACATTGCCTGCCGTCAGATCTTCACTTTCGGTGCCACTGTTACTAGTCTCGTCTGTGTTGTGCAACCAAAGAATAAAAAAAATTTCTCGGAGTACTCAAGTCTGCCTACGCACTTTGAAGACGAAAGCCTAGTTGACTGCTACTTCGTTTTTGCATATCTTTCTTCACTATCTCTTCTTTGTCTTTAGCGCAAGTTTCTTCGATAGTCTTCTTTTCTGCTACGCCGTGTATGCATCTCCTTCTTTGCTTTTGTTTCTTCGTCTTACGACCCGAAATACGTAGCCAAGCAGACAGGCACTCGCAACAGCCTCCCTAGAATCGGGGTTCTGCGCAGCTTGGGCGCGCGTGTTCTACTCACGTGCCATCACTTTCATAAAAGGCTGTCGAGCAGCCGCTAAGCAGCAGTGCCCAAAGCCTATTTCATAGCATTCTTTGGTATAGAAAGACTGCCGTGGCGTGAGGTTAGGACGCCATTCTGGCCCCGAACTGGCCCTGTAAACATTTTTACGGTTACATTTTACAGCGAAGCTGTTAGCCTCTAGTTGGTCGAAAATTTCGTGTCGTAAACAAAAACCCAGACAGGACCCAGCAGTTGTCCCCCAAGACGCCGAGCTCGCGCCAATCATGGCGTGCAGCATAGGGCTCAGTTTTGTGTAAAGAAAAAAACCGCAAAAAATGAAGGAAGCTAACACTAATGCGCAAGACTTGAAAGTAGCTAAGCTGTGTGTAACAGTATCGTTTTCCTTCCTTTTCGCCGCACGGCGTTGTTTAGCGTCGCCGCTGTACCAGGGACCACAGTCGGAGGTTCGTCTTCCTCTATCGCACACGGTTCTGCTCCGCACTTGGCCTTCCTTCGTGGCGCACGCTTATCGCTGAGGCGGCAGCCTCCTCACCTTCCTCCGCCACGTCCCGCGCACGGGTTCCGCGCGCGTCTCCTTTGGCTTCTCGCTTATCTCTCCTCGTTATCGGGCCGCTGCTCCGTGCCGGGTGCTTGCTGAAAGGGGTGTGGTTTGACCTCTGGCGCTCAGGGGCAAAACTGGTCACCCCGTGAAATCTTCCCGAGGTAGCGTAGTGCAGCTTCCGCTACAAAACCATCAAACTGCATGATGGATGAAAAAGCGCCGGTGCACAAGGGGAACTGACCCTTTCCCCCCGTTTGTTCTGGTAAAGATTAGGTTTGCAGCTGCTCTAAAAGGGCGAGGAGGCTGACGTCATTTGAGGCTCGCGCACGCGTCAGGCTAGACAGGACCGAGCAGTTCTGGCCCAAGACGCCAAGAGCATGTGTCACGACCCAGCATTTGTCTCCAGAGAAGCCGAGTGGAAGCGACAAGCCCGCCGAGGCAACGAGGAACATTTCATTGATTGATTGATTTTGATTGCAGGGTTTAACGCGCCGACTCAACGCAGGTGATGAGGCGCGCCGTAGTGGAGGGCACCGGATTAATTTTGACCACCGGGGAATCTTTAACGTGCGTCGAAATCTCGTACACACGGGCGTTCTTGCTTTTCGCCTCCATCAGAAAAGCGGCCGCCGCGGCCGGGAATCGAACCCGCGACCTCGTGCTCAGCAGCGCAACGCCTTAGCCACTGAGCCACCGCGGCGGGTAGGAACATTCCATACCCTCCCCCATGTGCGTGTGTAGTGGTTCACAACAGCTGCGCTAGACACCAGCTTTCACATGGCGGTATGGCGTTCATTTTTCTTCTAAGACAATTCGTTCGGTACCCTCTACCACCGGGCGTGGAATTCGGAAGCCCTGTGTCGTATGAAGCGAAATAAAACGCCAAGTCACGAGAAATAATGCTTTATTGCACTGCACACACGAGCAGAGGTCGGCGGACTCACTCATGAGTCCACTCACTCAGACTCATCTGGACTCAAACTCACGTGCGAGTTTGAGTGTGAGTGAGCGCGATGCTAGTGTGGCATGGCGAGTTTGAGCTTGAGTGAGTTTGAGCAGAGTGAGCCCCACTGAGTTTGAGTACGCCTGAGCCCGAATGAGTTCTGAGTACATTCTGATTTCTGAGTTCATTTTGGGTTTTGGGTCCATTTGATTGAGTTTTGAGACCGATCGAAGGTTTTGCTTGTTCATTTCGGTCATTGCGTTGTTTCGAATTTGGCAGACGTGGTTTCGTTTTGCGGTCGTTGCGTTTTGATTTTGGTCGATTTCGTTTTCACTGAGCTCGGGCTTCGCCCGCACCCATTTTTCCGGAGGGCAAGGGTTCCTTAATTTTTTTTTCCACCCGCCGTGGTGGCTCAGTGGATAAGGCGTTCCCTGCTAAGCACGAGGTCGCGGGTTCGATTCCCGGCCGCGGCGGCCGCTTTTCTGGTGGAGGCGAAAAGCAAAAAACTCCCGTGTGTACGAGATTTCGCCGCACGTTAAAGATCCCCAGGGGATCAAATATAATGCGGAGCCCTCCACTACGGCGCGCCTCATCGCCTGCGTTGCGTCGGCGCATTAAACCCTTCAATCAATCAATCAACCAATTTTTTTGTTTCCCGACCGCTCACACCAGCGACGATTAGTGGAGAGGGCATGGATGGCCAGCACAGCCCAAGGCATCCCCGACTAAGGAAGCGTCCCACCGGGCGGGTGCCCTAACATCAGCACCTCGACTCAAATAAAGTTTACTCGTAATCATCGTCATCTAGTGGCAAAATCAAGCAGCCATGTATTTATAATAAAAGAACCGCGCGCATTGCATTTGTGTGGGCCAGAAATACCCCTGACATTTTCGAATTGTTCGACAATTTGGACAAGCATGAGTGTCCTGCAAGGTTTAGTATGTCGGGAAGGTTTGGCCTGTATAAACATTTGTTGAACTTTATTAATTTTTTCAATGTGGCTGAAAGCAAAGACAGACAGACAGACAGACAGACAGACAGACAGACAGACAGACAGACACAGACATACAGACAGACAGACAGACACAGATAGACAGACAGACCAAAGTGTTCTATTTTAAGTGGGCCAAGAAAGACTATCAGCTCTACAACTTTCAAAACTCCCACCGTCTTCGATACGCGAGGCATTTTCAATCGCGAGGCGCTAAACAACCAACGTGCCGGTGTGCGCAGTTTAAGCGCGCGACCATAGACAAGATTGCCCTCCAAGATGACACGATTTAGACCTCATTTTTATGTTCGTCTTCACTGGGTGATGCACCTTGGTGAGGGTAGGTAATAATAGACGGCGGGCATCGTCGACTCACCAGTCCTGAATGGTCCGCGGGAAATCCGGGGACTTTGTGCTGACCGGAAGTCCCTCAGCAATGCATGGGAAAATTGAGATCGCGTTTCCGGAAGTCCGAGGACGATGCGCGACATAATCAAGGAGCCCGCTATTTCAAGATTAGAACCTGAACTAGACCACAAGTTTATACGTCTGTTCATGTTTATATTTATTTTGAGTTGTTTAGGTGTCAGTATACATTATTTCTCAAGATCCGGATGAGAAAATAAAAGTGCGTGCGTGCGTGTACGTGGTACAAAAATGTCTTCCGTCAACGGCCAGGAGCCATAAACATCGGTCATATGTTTCTCCTTATTTCTGTGTGCCCTCAATGTCATGCATTAAGGAGGGGAATCCACCTTGGCAGGTTGACTCAAATGGCTCACGATATTTTTTTGGCACTGAAATGGGAATCGCTACATTACACACCTAATGCTTGTAGATTACAAGACCACCTAATGCATGTCACGACGTCAAATTTACGCGAAAAAACTGCTGCAGATTCCTAAGCTGTAATGGCATAAAAAATTTCAGACAAGTCGTCCCAACACTGCCATATACACTTCGCGCAATGGACCTTTTTCCAGTAGCGCTCTGCGCATGCGCTACTCTCGCTCCCAGCGACCGATCCGCCATTATTGGGGGGGGGGAGGGGGGAAGGTAATCAAAATGACGCCGTATTGGATTAGCTGGTTGCGAACGCCGACTCAGCTAAGTGCTGCTCTGTTTTTTGAGCCCTGAAAGCGGCTCACAGGTAGGCGCTACGGCTGCCGTCGAAAAATTTCTCTGCCACTAAAACCACGCATAGCGCCTGGGACGGCTTCCTCAACTGCACAGGGCAGGCAGAAAAAAAAGGGCGTGTTTTTCTATAATCCCCCAAGTGTGGTTCGGGCAGCCGCCGCAAGAGGGCTACGCTACTGGAAAAAGGTCAATTGAAGAACATTTTTCAAATGCCATAGAGTTTCATACTAATATACACTAGAAGGAAATCTGGCGCCACTGTATAGGAGAGCTGCGCTTCAGGAAGCGTTCCGTCATATACCGTTCAGGGGCGGTATTCCCGTGTTTTGTCCCTTTTGTGTCCCTTTCAAAAGTGTCCCTTTTGAGAGAGCCCTGATTGGCTAAAAACGAACACCCGGATGTGACGCCAAGCAAGCACGGTGGAGCTATGAGCCGTGGCTACTTGGAGTAGACGATTTGGAGCAGATGATTTTTCGTCGGCTTATTGTTGGTTCGCTCGCGGAACAATAAACACATAAAAGATACTCTGATAGGGTTTCAGTTCTTTAAAATGCGTTTGCAAGAACAGTTACAGTATTTGAATCAAAGGCCCACTGCTTAACCGGAAGTACGTCATGATGAAAGGGACGCAAAAGGGACGTTTTCAAAAGGGACAGTTACGAGAATACCACCCCAGGTACGTTCCTCTTGTCTTTGGCATGGCTAATGAACACGCTAGAAAGCTGGCTCTTAATGCAAAAAAAGCAACAATATTACTGAAACAGATTCTTCAAATCTATTTTGTTATTATAAAATAGGATCTTCAAAAAGATTTTTTTGCAAGGAATCATTTAGAAGTTAGGGATTATTTATAATTATTTCGCACAATGAAGCAGAAAAAAAATCTTACCCTATTTAGTTGATTTCGGCTTCGAGACAAAAACGAAGCCATGTGGCTAGCTAAGCTAAGTAGGGGTGCGTTCCAATTTACCGTTTAGACAGCTTCGTTGCCGTCTTCGCGGACAGTACGCCATGTTAAGCCCCGTTCCAATTCGAACAAAGCAGTCAACGAAGACTGCTTCGAGGAGACAGCATCGAAGTCAGCAACGATGCAGGCTACCTTTCCGTCTAAACTGAAAAGCGACGCCAGCGCCACCTTTTTGCGTTTTTATGTTGAACCAAAAGCACTTGTTCCTTTACTTAAATATTTAGTAAAATTTACTAGTCATGAAGGTGACTTTGCCTAGTTTTTAAATTACGTAACGTTTGTAATAACAATGGTAATATTAGTTACGAAACTTGCGCCTTGCTCACCTCAACATGTCTGCAACGACGCTGTCGTCTGCTGGTCGTCTGCGCTGGTGTTGCGTTTGCGACCGAGGCGCCGTTCCAATTTCATTCCTTTAGACGTCTAGTTAGACTGCTTCCTAGACTGTCTACCAAGCTGTCTGCGAATTGGAACGCAGCATAGGTGAGGAACGTCGCTAGCTGCAATGGCGCCGCCCACGGCGGCCCGCGATCGTAGCCCCCGATTTCCCTCTAGTATATATTAGTATGAAACTCTATGTCCAAAGCTGTTTAGCAGCCACAGACATAGATAAAAAAGGGTGCTTCCGTCGGCAGTATGAATTTTAGGGCGCAAGCAAGTGCGGCTGTGCAGTGATGCTTCAGCGTTGGCCCTTCAATATAGACATGGTCTAGCAACAAAGGCGTGTTCTTTTTTTTTATTTACGCAAGTACGCCCTTTGGCATAAACTAGATGTAGTCCAGCAGTCCCGTCTCCACAATGAAGTCGAGGAGGGGCCGGTATTGGGGACCGTGCGTCCAGGCGGCGAAGGTCAGGTGGTCGTCCTGGGTGGTACCCAATGGGCCCTCATGTGACGAACTCGTGCTGCCTGGAGCCCGAGCATGAACCAAGGAGGTGGTCCAGGGTCGCTTCAGTGGCAGGGGTTTTACAGAAAGGGCATGTTTCTGGGGGAACTTGCGTCCTCCATGAGGCCTTTATCGCCGGGGTCAAAGCTGCGCCCACGCGGATTCTCCGAAGCGCCACCTCCTCGCGGCGGGTTAAACCGCCAGGAAGGTCCGACCCACGCGGGGGAAGAAGGGCACGCGTGGAGCGCCGGAGAGACTCCTTGTGAATGATGAGGGTGTCACTCTGCGACAACTGGAGCAGGGGTAGCGGCCCAGTTACCCTCTGGGGATGGCAGGCCGCGTCAGCGTCAGTGTGGGCAGGTGTTGAACGTCTATTCCACAGAACTCGCACGGGACACCGGAAAAGAGTTCACATGCGATGCACATCGCAGGTCAAGTCGAGCGACTTGGCGACGCGTCGGAGTTCCCGGACTGCCTGTGTGGAGTCTGTGTACAGGTGAAGGCACGACGGCGGGTTTATGCGTAATCGAGGCTCTAATGAGGATAACCCATCCCGGATGGCCAGAAGTTCTGCCATGATTGAGGGAAGAGGTGCCTCGGTGAGATATGAGCAGGTCTGCTGCAGTTCTGGATGAGTGGGGCACACAAGGCTGGTGTGTAGGAGATTTGGGGCCATGCCTGCGTCGACGTACACTTGCATTGCCTCGGCTGCGCCATCCGACTCCGAGGGAAAAGGGTTGGGCTGCAGGGACTGATTATGAAAACGGCGTATCCGGGTCAGTGGCCGGTTGTCTGTGGATTGGCTTCGGCTCCAAGGGGGAAGGTCAGGTGATTTTCGTAATATAACAGGTGACTTGGAATCGAAAGTAGTGGGCCAATGCCGCAGCAACGGGAATTGTTTTGAATTTTCAGGTGACGTGCCCTCCTCCGCTGTTCAACAAGCTCGTCGAGGGTGTTCAGCTGGGCCTCCGCTTGTAGCGTCGGAATTGGGGTCATACGAGGCAGGCCTGTGATAACTCGCATAGCCTCTCGGTTTACACTTTCCAGTAGGTCCCAGTCCCTTCGTGTGAGATGCTGAAACTGAGCTTGGTATATCAGCCGGGGTTGCAAGACAGATCGAACTAGGATACGTGCCATGCGACTACAGGCAACGCCGGTCTTTTGTGAGATCCGTCGGAAGAGATGAAGCGTCTTGGAGGCTTTTGCCGCGCACGCAGCGGATCCATGGAGCAGCGGACCCAGAGGCGTCTATTTCTACGCCAAGCACTCGCATTGACGATGCGGGATTGAGGGCACGGCCGTTTAAGGTGTTCGATGCTCAAACGTTGATGCTCAAACACAGTCTCAGACCTTGCAGCTAAGCTTGAAATCGTATCTTTCAATGCAACTCAAGTAGTTGCTGCTCACCGCTTGCCTGTGCGTAGTGACAGACTCGCGCCAATACTTGTTAGGTTCGCTTCAATTGCTGTGCGAGACGAATGGTTGGCTGCGAGCGGTAAGCTGCGACACTTGATACAAACGGACAAGCTTCCGCAAATATACTTTTCCGAGAACCTCACGAAAGCCAACAGGGAGCTCTTCTGGATGACACGAAACAGAGCTAGGGAAGCCAGCTACGAGTTTGTCTGGGTGAAGAACGGCAGGATTTACATCAGGAAAACAGAGGGCGACCGGTGTGTTCGCATAGTAACCGCTTCTGATTTGTCTCTCATTAATTAGTAATCTGCTCTGCGTCGTTTTTTTTTTCTCTTAAACCGTTTCAACATTCCGTTTAGGGACTTTCTTTCCTTGCGCAACGATTTTGTTAGAACTGCGAGTTGCTTCACTATTTTTCATGTTAATGTGAGGAGCATTCGTCGACACTGGGATGAATTTTGTGCACATGTGACTGTAATTCGTGACTTAGCTGATGTTTTCGTGTTGACTGAAATTAACATTCATGAAGAGCTTACTAGTAAATTTTCTCTTCATGACTACCAAGAACATTTCTTCACTCGCAAGGATAAAGTGGGTGGTGGTATTGCGGTTTTCATTAAAAATGACTGGATTTCGTCTGTGGTAGATATCGGTTTCACAAATGCCGAGTCGTTGTCAATTCGCATTTGCAACCAGTCTTTTGCGGTCACCCTGCTTGCTATTTACAGGCCTCCGCACCTAAACGCTAAACATTTTGTGGAAGAACTGCGCATGCTTCCTTTTCCGCGGGGACATATATGCATGATAGGCGACATCAACATTTACCTAATAAAAAACCAAAAGCCCGTTGTAGTGGAATACTTAAATACACTTGCGGACGCTGGCATCGAGGCAATGATAAGTTGTCCGACGCGTGTAGAGTATCTAGGAGCATCTTTGGTGTCATCGTGCTTGGATCACGTAAACGTTCGAGCTGAAAACGATGACGTAATTCCTTTTGTTGTGGAGCACAAGTTGTCCGATCATTTCTTTGTAGGGTGTCGTTTTATTTCGCGTTCACTGCAATCAGTACACAACAGCAGGGCAGGATCAGAAATTGAAATTGTTGAAAATCGGAAGCTGGACTTCTTGCTCAAAGAATATGACTGGGAACGTTCCTTTCAGAGGTTCCTGAATGCTCTGCCTATGATTCTTTTGTAACTATCTATGGGGAAATGGTAAACTCGTGCAAAAAAACGGTACTGTTAAAACAGAGGAAGACTGATTGCCCTTGGATGAATCGCAGCATTCTCTCAGCTATTGCAGAGAAAGAGCTGGCTTGGGTATTGTGTCGACGCTCCCCTAAAAACGACAAATTGCGTGTCGCTTATAAAATTGCCCGCAATAGAGTTACTGCTTTAATTAGATTGGAAAAACGTCAAACACTTCCATCGGAGATTTTCAGAATCCCGGTCTAACCCGGGCAAAACCTGGTCCGGTATAAATCAGCTTAGAGGTCGTCAGTCAAAAAACACGCACGAAACCATTGCTAGAAATTTTGGTGCCCCTTCCATAACGTTAGCAGACCAATTCAACACTCAAATTGCTTCGGCTGCAAGCAATTCCTCCCCTGCTGGCTTTTTTCCATCTAAAGTGAGTCCAGTAGTTAACTCTGCCTTTCTGCCTGAGTGTACAGAAGAAGACATTCGCTATATTTTATTTAGTATGAAGCGACGGAAATGCGCTGATATGGATGGTATTACGGTTGATGTCCTCTGCAGGAACTTCAATACCTTGAAATGCGTTTTACTGGTCATTGTTAACAACGTCATTTCAACACAGTCCTTTCCACAAAAACCAAAACAAGCACTCGTATTCCCGCTCTACAAGGATGGGGAACGCAACTCTGTATCAAACTACCGCACTATTTCTATACTTTTGTGTATTGCCTTGTTAATTGAAAAACATGTCTACTTTATCATGCTGAGCTTCCTCGAGCAACATAATGTGTTATCAACAACACAGTACGGTTTCATCACAGGGCGCGGCACTCAGTTGGCTTTGGAAGATCTGTCCGATCACCTGAACAATACAATTGATAACAACGAGTTTTCCTGCGGTTTATTTTTAGACGTTTCGAAAGCGTTTGATTCTATCAGTCATGAAGTGCTCCTTTGTAAACTGTGTGACTATGGATTTCGCGGCCCTTTCTTGTCCTTTTCTAGAAACTATTTGTGTGACCGAACCCAGGTCGTTGCAATAGGCAGCATTAAAAGCAAGAACATTAAACTAACGAGTGGTGTACCGCAGGGTTCTATTTTGGCCCCCACTTTGTTTAACCTTTACGTTAATGACCTCTTTGATGCCGCTCAACACAGCCGTGTCTTTCAGTATGCAGACGATACGTTATTAGTTTCGCGTAACGGTGATTATGATCAGGCGGTAGATGCGTTGAGGACTGATGCTAATAATGTAATGAAGTGGTTTCGCAGCAACTTGATTTCGGTCAACACTGCTAAAACAAAACTAGTATGCTTCCACAATCCTTTAAAACGTATTCCTGTTTTTCGTCCATTTTACCTCCATTCTCCTCGATGTTGTAGTAATTGTTCCTGCCTTCCGATAGAGTACCAGACAAATGTTAAATATTTAGGTATTCTTTTTGACTCGAATATGTCCAGGAACAGTCATATGGCCTACATTTGTGGGCACCTCCGCAAAATTTCTTGCTTGCTTTATTCACTTAAGTTTCTATGTCCGATCACTGTTAGAAGGTTAATTGCGCATGCCCTAGCTTACAGTGTACTCCGTTACGGCATATGTTGTTTTTATTTTTGTACTGCTTTCTGGCGTAAGAAAATTAATGCTATGTTGGAAGGAATTCTTCGCTCAGTTATGTATGGTATGTCAAGGGATGAAAACCTTAGCGTCTTTGCCTGTTTGAGAATGCACTCCTTTGACTCATTGTTTAAGGAGACTGTTGTTTTGAAATATCTGTACACAAAAGAATTCTGTCACACATACACTCCTCCTCGTGACTTGCGCCCACGTGATCGTTTTGTTATTCCACGTGTTCGCACTTATTTCGGGGAACATGCTCGTTCCTTCTATGTCCCGCGCACTATGAACGAGTTGCCTGATGTCTTTTTTTCTGTCATTACCCGCAAACAAATCAAGTCGCAGCTTCTACAAATGCTCAGCTAATTTTTTTTTTCTTGTATATGTTAATAATATTCCTTGATGTTCCCCAGCTGCCGGGCGCTGCCCTACAAGCCCATGTTGTGGCTTAGGCAGGCCTGTATTATACATTGTATATGAATAATAAAGTGTATTATTATTATTATTATTAATGACGAGAGTGTGAACGTAATCATTTATTCATCAGCACCTGTTTGTGTTATCGTTGTACCTGACGGCCACAATCACTGCCTTGTGATCGCTAAAGTGCACGGTCAAAGGGTCTTTGAGAAGCATACGCGCGTCACAGCTTCGCGTAAAGACCAGATCAATGCAACTCCCGTGAATGGTAGTGGGGCACGTGTCGAAGCTGGCAGAGAGACAATGCATAGAGTGCCTGGTCTGCATGTACTCGACCAGCCACTCGCCACTCTTCTTGCGCACGTCAACGTTGAAGTCGCGAACCAAGACTATGGGGTCAGAGGGTTTGGAGCGCACGCGCACACTTTCCATAGCCGCGCCCAGCTGCGCGGCAACGGCGTCTCGAGCGAGGTTGGGCGCGAGGTACACGGTCACCACAAAGACTCCGTCTCCGGTGTAGGCAAGGGTGTACAAGTCCTTGTACGGAGACGTGTCTCGAACGGGAGACGTGGCAACGGCGTGCGATATCAAGTTCCCATACACGTTAGACACGAGACTAACACCGCAGTACTAGCCGTCCTTGCCGCTTCGAGCAAACTAGTACAGCTCGCTTCAAGCGCATGCGTTCGGCACTGAGCGCAGAGAGATAACACCTGCGGGCGCACGCCGACGGAGCACAACAACCCCCGACTAAGAAATGCATTCGCATTTACGACGACGACGAAGGCGGAACTACGAGGCGCGCGCTCACGTGCGCTCGCGCTGGAGGAATGCAGGCGCACGCCGCTCGATGGACGCAAGACAACCCCCGACTAATAAATGCATTCGCATTTAAAAAATTCGGGGGAGAAGGCCGGGCCCCCCCCCCCCCCTCATGAAGGTACTCATGAAGGTCTTCATTGCCTTGCCATAAATTTCCAAAACGCTTCACAAGAAGCCTGCTCATATCATCTTCCATAATAGCTTGTCATGGCTTGTAAGCGGCTGCTAATTTGTTAGGTACGCAAACGGGAAATATAGGAGTAATAACAATAATAATAACCAGATTTACTCCCTAAGGACGAGTGAGACGAGACAAAATGATAGTATCACATCTCTCAGTTTCAGTTGGTTCACTTCCGTTCACGTTATCGTAGACGTGTGGCGGCAGATAATTTCCCGATCTCCTCATTGCTCTGTGAACTCATAATAAGCCAGCTCTCAAAAGCAAAAAAAGAAATCATGCAAAAACAGCCCGAACAGTCACACCAAACGCGAAATCCCATTGGGCAAATGATTTGGCTCATTTTGATCCGTGCCAAAGCAGGGTCTGGCTCATTTTCCATACAAAGTAAGATCTGCCCACACGTATGCAGTGAATTGCCTCAACTATTTATTTGCCACATTATTTAAGGGGAAACTTGCCGGGATTTTCTTTGCAGTGCAGTTTTATCTGACTTATTTTTGGTTTGCGGATTAGGTTCGTTTTGAAAAAAAAAGCCGCCTCATTTGGTGGTCAACGTGGAATTTAAAAAAAAAAACAGGCGAAATTTGTTTGCTCCGTTTACACGGAAGCCTGTAGCGCTGAACACTGGCTTCGTGCTCTGCTGCCGGCCTGCCACTTGCCATTCGCTGCACCCCCTTTACCCTATTCGTCTGCAATTGGTGCTTCGGTTCTCTCAGACAGCAGTAACTTATCGCTTGTTTCGCCAGGGTGGCCGTTTCAGCGGCACGGGTCGCATATGCTTTGGTAGGGAAGAAAATTTTTGTCTTTAAACATTCAACAAATCTTTCCATCCCAGCGTGCCATGGTGTCGGCGGATACAGTCGCCCATGCCTGGTGTTTGTGGCTACACCGTTTCCTTCCCTGGGCCTAACTCACAGCGCGTTTTCGTGCAAATGCTGCTTTTGCGTTTGTCGGTAAGAAGGGTAAGAAGTCTGCTTGCCGCAGAGAAACCTGGTGTAGGTTTTCTCTACGGAATGCCTTCCAACGTCCGGCTCGCGCACGTGTGCAGCGTCCGCCGAACAAGCCAAGGCGACACAAGGGCTTGGAACCGGATGGCGACGAGCGGAGTGGCGCGAGGGGATGCTTGACCCCATCGCCCGGCGCCTCTAACTACTGTTACGCCCGCTTAGGGAAAGCTACCGTGGGAGTACAAAAGCCCTGTTCCACAGTCGGCGCGTCCGTCTGGAGAAGAAGGATCGCTCAAAAAGGAAGCGCGAGAACGTCCAACAATCGTCGGTGCCCTTCTTTCTTAGTTCTCATTTTTTGCGCTGTTTTGTATGTTCAGAATGTACCAACTGGCCCCACTCGAGACGCTAAAACGTTACCAAGCCCGACGACGGCAGGGTGAGAAAGTGAAGGCGCGCATCGCAGCTGCATGGCGGCAAGAGGCACCGGCGGCATTTCTTTGGACAACTAAAGCCAGTGACAGCGGCACTGTTGATTGACAGCCATTGTGGTTAAAGGCTGCTATGCACAACGGCGGTGTAGTGATGCCAGCGCCGGGGCACGATGCCAGCGCCGATGCCAGCGCACGAACTCGGTCTATCAGAGGCAAATTACGGAGGCAAATTTGCCTCGGTCCATCAGAGGCAAATTATGGAACCGTGAAGGGTCGTCGCGGTCCAGGAAGATAAAAAAATTTTTTTAACCTCCTTCGTCTACTACTTGCCGCCATGTTGTAAACAAAGATACGCAAGCCGCCTCGCGTACTCGCGCTATTTTTCTGAAATGGCGTCCGCTCGTCTGACGTTCACTAAACGCTAAACCAGCGCAGTGCAAGGCGCATGCGTGGTGCGAACGACGCAAAGAAGTAGCGCGCGCTGACGTCGTCGGCAGTATCCGCGAATGATGCAACGTGTCTGTCTATGTGCATGCGCGGAGACGAGTATGCGAGTTTTAAAAGGGTGGTGACAGCGTATTCAGGCGCGAACATACAGAAGAGCAGAAAAAAGCGCGAGGGCGCCAGTCACTTTGACAGATTCGACGCAGCATCACTATACTCCGAGCCTGCAGCTGGCGAATACGCGCCCAGGCGACGAAACCGTTTTTCTTTCTCATCAAACTCGCTGGTCCGCGACGTTCGTGATGCGGGCCATCGTCGCCTGTCTCGTGCTTTCCCTCGGATTTGGGGCGGCTGCTGCAACTTCAGAACGCCTTCGCCCCGATCATTCTTCATACCATCACAGGAACACCTCGAGCCGCGACTGGGCTTCAGATCAACTCAAGGACTACGCGAAGAAGCACAAGGTGAGGAGCGTTCGCTTACCCTTTTTTCATCCCGAATTACCGTCACCCAAAGTAACCGTTAATCGAGCAGATTTAGGCAAAATCCCCAAGGAGGAGTAAGTTTCTGCAAAGGAAAGTTTGTTATCCACCTCAATGGAGCAGTACGGCTAGAAAGGAAAGCTGTACAGCTTTCTCAGAAACTTCGCAGTTGAAAAAAAATTCGTCCTGGCCAAAAACGAATTTTTGTTCAACTGCGAAGAGAGACAGGGAGAGAAAACTCTTTAATGTGGGCTGGAGAGGTCAGCTCTGATAGTGGCAGTGCTTGCTACGCCAGATGGGGATGATTACAAACTGCGAAGTTTCTGAGAAAGCTGTACAGCTTTCCTTTGTAGCCGTACGGCTGCATTGAGCTGGATGTCAAACTCTTTCTAAAAGTAACTGTTATTTGGAGTGAGTGGCTAGCGTCCTCAACCGCGAGAGCAGTGTTTTTCTCTGCCTTTAGAGGAAACACGGCGTTGCGGTTGTGGCGTCTGCTCGTGTAGTGAGATCCCCGGTTAAAATAGGCTTCAGGCTAGGATCTGAAAAAAATGGGCCTCTGTACCCCGACATATACTCGGGAAATTGTAAGCTATGCGCCGGTCGGGCGGACCTCTACCACATGTTATTGTCGTACTTCCCGCAAGACAGAATCAGAATGGCACAGGAAACGCTAGGAGCAACTCATTTAATTACCGTAACGAATATGGATCATTCAGGGACCCCGTTGCTCAGCCCGTACCCCGAAGTGCAACTTCGGATCTTCCGAATGGCCGAGGCCGCCGCGAGAATCCAAGGGCTTCTTGCCGACGACTGCGGAATAGGAGAGGAAGACGAATAGAAGACACCGCCTTCTCATTCGTCCCTTTCCTTTTAGTAAAAGTTTCTACTACTACTACTGCGTGCGTCGACAAGGTGTGTTGCGGCAAAATAAACTTTCTGGTCACCGCGCTGTAGCTCTCAATCTAATTTAGGTATCCTAAAGAAAGTCATTCTGAAATACGTCGCAAGGACGACTCTATCATTCTGACGAGTTTCGCTTACTTTTCGTAATGAGGTATTTCACAGGGTAGTTTGCAAATAATGCCCAGTTTTCGTCTGCTCTCAATGCATGTGCTTCTACGGGAAGGGAACAGACGGCCCATGTTAGTCCTCTAGAATAAAACTCTACTCGATCCAAGTTACGTTCCTGTAATTAATTAGGATGTATGTTCCATCGCAATTTATAAACGTACGTCGTTAAATCGCACTTGAAGAGCACGACGACAGATGAAAAGGCACACGACGGCGCTAACTCGCGACTGTTTTTTATTAGGCATTACCAGAACACACACCCGTACCCAGGACATTGCGGTGCGGTATAAGCACAAGATTAAGGCACACTTAAAGGAACAACCCCAACAACGTAGGTTATCGCTTTCGACAGAGAAGTAAATTCATTTTCATGAAGTGTCACCGACGCATTACCGACACACTTCCATTCCTTCCTTTTTACGTAAAACGCCAAACCACCTGTGTTGTCAGTTGGTGTTACTGCCACCACAAAATACACGTGTTCTCTAACAGCGGACCACAACGCTCTTTACTCTGTGATGTGATGTGATATGCGCATATGAATTTTTTCGACGTGACCTCCTGTGCTCTATGAGCCGTACGTGATGCACCTGCCCGACTGGTCAATATTCACGTCGTCGGATGGCGTGTCTCCTCATCTTCCGTCCTCTTCATCCAGCGCCATTTAATAGTGTACTGGAACCAACCAGCGTAACTATCGATTATAGTAATTTACAAACTGTTTGTTTTGTGCTCCTGTACTGTCCATGACTTCGTGTAGCGCAGAAAACGGACAAGGACAGAAGGAGGCTACGGGCACAAGCGCTTTTTCCCAAGGTTCCAGAAGTAGCATTTAAAAAAAACGTGGGAATTTAAGCACGGAAGCGGAATATTATGGTACACAACAAAGAAAAGAACAGAAGCAAGGTATCATGAAATTGGCACATAGCAGTCATGGATTACCGTCACCAAAAAGCTCAAGCCCAAACTCTACAAACCAGTACCGTGCCAAGTTCCCTGGTCATCGCTCTTCACAGAGTAAAAGGGCGCTCACTTTTTCCCCATATCATTTCACAAAAGTCAGTGATTTGTTCCGCCATTTGCAATCGGCGCCCTTTCTCGTTATCACAAGAAAAAACTTGCGCATGAACAGACATACTTCCTATGCATGTAACAGTTCCGCGTTGCACTTCAGTTATGCGGACGCTCGTAAGCGTGGTCTCCAGTAATTCTAGTCCGTAATTTGTTGCCATTTTGTGGTTTGGGCGCACATTTTAGAATGACTTTTCTACTTACAGTAGATTGCAAGCTACTGACCGATCACCGGAAAGTTGGCTTTGCTGCAACACACCATCTCGACGCACGCAGTTTTTTTTTTTTTTTTTTCATAATCCATCTATAACAACTCCGCTGTCATTACTTTAACGTTCGAATAGCGCATCACTTCGTATACCGTATACACTCAAAGTTTATCCCCCCGCAAAAGGCTGCACCGAGCTACGCCTTTAGCTGCACCAGTGAAAGCACATCCGCGCGATGGTAATGCGGCTCTACAACGGATTCCGATAACATCAAAATCACGTCACAGGCAAGCTACAGTCTACCATTTTAAAATCTCACAAAGCCCGGCAAGGAGCACATCAACGCCATGATACGCACAACGTTCAAAGCTGCGCTCAACATACCCCATTTCACGTCCAATGAGAAACTCACTCTGCTGGGGCTCACGAACGTCATGCAAGTGTCAAAACACGCCACCCTTCAAGCACAGCGAATACGACTAGAAAAGTCCAGTGAAGAGAGGGCGATCTTGTGGCAAGTAGGTGATCCGCCCCATAGCAGACGCCAAGAGCTCGAAACACCCCTAACCCTGCACAACGATCCCACATCAAGGCGCTGCCCCTTCCCAAAAACATGCATCTGAACTTCCATCCAGAAAGAAGAAAGGCCAGTATCACTTTCCTGCAAAGGAAATTCGAACAAAACGGTAATATTTTGTACGTCCATGCAGCGAAGTATGATGAAAAAAAAAACACTTCTTTGAAACGCTGAATGGACGCTTAGAAATGTGTTAGGAAAGGGCGAGGCAACCAACCGAAAAAACTACGGCGCTATATCAAGAAAACCCAATACTGCCGCCAGCTCGAGTAGGCAAAAAGACAGCGGGCAACGCTGTGAGGGTGGAATTATGTCTGCGCCCGGCTGTAGCACGGTTTCAATGCACGGGCTGGCCGGGCAGCTTTTCCTCTAGAGTCAGTAGTATTAACTCTATGGAAACATCCCCCTCGCGAGGGGCACGATCAAATGCAGAGCATTTCCGGGGGCACACGACGTTAAGTAGTTTGCGTTACGTTAATGTTGTTGCACTTGTGGAAACTGCTGACGAGAGAGCGCTCGTTAGCAGTAATTTGAATGAGTCAACGATATAAGGCGCGTTGGTAGCGTCCCATTCTGTGTCGGCTTTGTGGCGCAGTGGGTAGAGCGCCATGTACATTGCGTTCCGCCCGCAGGGTCGAGGGATCGAAATCGGGCGCCGGATAGTATTTTTTTTTATATAGTAGGGAGGGGTGCGGTGCGGACTACGGACGTCAACGCGGGTGACATCTGAGTTACTGAAATGCTCTGCATTTAAAACGGCGGCATTAGTGGTGACCACCCGTGAAGGGGACATCGTAGACTGCATCACCATGCGAATCACCACCACAAAGCACGCTGAGACCGGAGTCTTCCTCCTCGCGATTCGCTGGGGAGAACGAAACGGCCGCGGCATCAACACCATCACCGATTCGCCAGAGGCCGTGCGAATGGTAGCGGCAGGAAGAATACCAATTGCACTTCGAAGGGTACTTCCGGAATACCTCGAGAAAGCTCAGAATACGTGGCCCCACGGACACGAGGGACTGAAGGGTAACGAGGCCCCGAACAGGCGAGTGTGCGACTTTCTTCCATCTTTACTTCAATAAAGTTGATTTAGTCCATGGAGGATAGAATGATTCAGTCATTCAGCGCTAGAGTACCTCGATGCCAGCGCCGCCGTACAGGGTGGAGACACCTATACGTTGGCGCCGCCGTTTTGGGTCACTCGCTCTTCGTCGCAGCAAGTCACTAGCAAAAGCGCGCCATAGTTTTTGCCACAACGGGGTTTACTTGCGAAGTTTGAATCATCGTATCGATTTTGCGCTGCTGAGTATTGTGCGAAACGAAAACGAGTATGCTTTGAACATTTTGACCCAATAGCGGCGGCATGATATCTTTCAAAGGGTGTCTTCACCCTGTACGGCAACGCTGGCATCGAGGCACCATAGCGACGCCGTGCACATCCCGCAACCTTTTGCGGCCGACAGTACATGACGTGCGTTTCTACTGCACTTCACAAGGGACACGCAGCTGCAGGACATGAAGGCGACTGCGTCACATAACTGCGCTGATTCACCCGTCATGATTACCGGTGCTTTACCTGCACATGAACTGTTTCTAGCATCTGTGCGTTTGAGCTCGTTTATGACAACTCTCGAACATTTCGCCATTATACTTCCTTTACACGCTGCCCATGCACGCCTAAGCCAATCCTCACCATACCTTTTAAAGACGATAGTCTTTCTTGGGCTACTTAAACCCACAAATTTTGGTCTTTCTGTCTGTCTGTCTGTGACTCTATTCAGCCACCCGTCCAAAGTGCAACGAAGTCTTCGCAATAGTATTTTATACTCGCAGGCAACTCTAAACGTCTCAGTCCGGTTTATATGTTCATACTTGTCAACATTCTTGAACAAGAACAAGACATTACACAAATAGAAGACCGAAAATTAATACACAAGAGGTATTTGCAGTGTTCCTTTATAAATAATTCATAGATGCTTGATTTTTGCGAAATGAAATACTACATCTACTGCAGAAAAAAAAATCACATTGTCACCTGCTGTCGCCCGCGCCACTATAGCTTCTGGCGGCATTTTAACAAATCAAGTGGGAACAGTTGCGAAAAGTTCCACTATATAGGTTTCACGTTCTGCTTGGAACACACGTGGACTAGGGCAACGCGGTTCTATAAGCGTCGAAGCAGAGTTACTGGATATAGACAGTTGCGAAACTCCCCATAGGCCCCATTTATCGAAAGCCGGTCTTCGGTTGCCCCCCTGCGCCGGTGCAAGCACGGGGCAAGTTGACTAGCCTGTCGTCTGTCGGCAGGACGTTGAAGCAGTACTCAAGTGCTTGCGGCTGCTGCCGTAAGTCATAAAAAGAAAAGCCGCAAAAACACAAATACATTTTACGTAATTATTGTGTTTTAATTTAAAAAGCAATCTTTATTTTACAGAAGAATTTTGAATAATAATAGTTTAGTGAAGTTCCGTTTTTATCTCCTAGGTGCCGCGCGCGTCGACTTGCCCCTTAGCTTCCACGGAGTGGGGGGGCTAGCGCCGCCCGGATTCTGAAGCGGAGTTTCGCAACTGTCTATATTGAATAACTCTGGCGTCGAAGTAGGGTGCCTCGATTCAAGCGCGTCCTCGCCGCACAGCAGCGCTGGCATCGAGGAACCCGGCCTGGAGCAGTGGAACGCGGTAAAATTAAACTGACTTGTGCAAACCTATAGCGTATTTACCTTGGGAGGAGTGCGACGCAAGAGGAACAACATGAGAGGTGAGCGGGAAAGCGAAGGGAGGCATTTACTTGGAAAATGTCGATAACGTCTATCGTCTTTTGTCGACATTTGCAAAGGAAGTAGCAGATACGCGGCCAATTTTTTTTTTCGGCCATTGGGGCTTTCGTCCATGTGGCGGTATAGGTTTCACACTGTCGGCCATTCGTTTCTTGTTTAGTGAGATCAAATTAAATCATAGTTTATTTCAACATTGGTTATTGTTTTACCCTTTCTGGCAAAAGCTGTAAAATCATCCTGACGAGGCCAGACAGCCGCGATATCTAATTAGGAAAACAGCGGAACACGGCGGCACTCCAGCAAAACCTTGCAGTAAAACAACGACAAAAAATTGTCTTCCGACACCAACAGCATATAAATAACCACCATGACTACAAAAGCACGTGATGCTGCATACAAATGAAGAAGTGCAGTAAAACAAATGTATGCACGTCGGGAAGTGAGTTAAAACACTATGCAGACATAAATTTTACGCTCACTATCGGCAAGAAACAAACAAAAAGCAAACGAAGAAGGCAACGCATTCAATCTGACCGAACATACAGACGTTACAAGAAACATAATTGATCGCTTAAACGGAGGATGCGCAGCTGGCAACGTGTGAGTCTGTCACGTCTATCACTCTTAACAAAAGAGCTCGTTTTAAAATGGTAGTACCTAATTTATACCTAGTTTATACCCAGCTTACTAAAAGGGTAGTACCTAGGTTATACTGGGGACAAGAAACTGGTTAGTGTTCTGTTAGTAAGTGCCACGGCCTTTTTTAAGAGTGTACTTAAATGGCGTATTTCGACAACAGCAACCTCATTTCTTCTCGTAGTTCGGTTCTACGCTTGCCAGAGGCAGTTAGTTGTAACACAGAGGCAGCGCTTCCAAGTCCCGAAGGTGAGTCTCGGCTAGAGAAAGAGAGAGAGAGAGAGAGAGAGAGAGAGAGAGAGAGAGAGAGAGAGAGAGAGAGAGAGAGAGAGAGAGAGAGAGAGAGAGAAAGCTTTAATGAATACTGAACACGCTAGCCCCACAAATGGCGGGGCTTGTTTCTTCACATGTAAGAGAATATAGTGAGGCAAAAAAAACAGATAAAAGGAAAAAAGTTGGGAAAAAAGCGCTAGGATTTAAGGGTATCACAGAGGAAGTTATCTTCAAGGCTGTCGAGGGGTCGAGAAGAAGATTAGAATGCTGGTGGATGAAAAGCAGAGAGGGGAATATTGCCTAAGACAGTTACCACCTGTAACAGAAAAAAAAAGTATTTTGTGCCTAATAAGCTTTTTGTGCCTGCCCCATGCAGCGCTAATATTAAACCAAGAGTGTAAAACATAGGTATATTAGTCCTTTTTGGTAAGATGACACGTCATCAACCCGATACAAAGGGGAAACCAATAGAAATCATGATCATCATCAACGTAAAAAATGAATGAGAGAGAGAAGAAAATGGAAGAGTTGCTTCCCTCACCCCATTTCAGACTTTCATTCGGTCCACGTATTTAGGCACAATGAAATGGTTACTGCATTCCTTTTAACTTTTGCTTTAAACTTGCGGGGTCTACGGACGAGTTGGGCTGTACCAGCGCCTTTGTTCTACGGTTTCGCCCTGCTCACGCCTTCATCTAATCACTCAATTTGCGATGCCGTGGAGAAACGATTCCGCCGTGATCAGCGTCAATCGAGTCAGCACGCCTCATGGCCCTTGGCGTAGCATCTGGGCGCGAAAACCCGAATTCGAATTTTTAGAAGAACAGTAGGAATGCGATCCCGCCCCTTGCGATAAGCAGTGGCCAAGCCGTATGGTCAAATGATACACCATTTCTTTTCGAGTGCAAAGTCATCCGGTCCCTTTCATCAACAATCATGAGAGGAGCCGATTGAAGCGGTGTGTGTAGACGTGTTCTGTGTTTTTGCCAATGTCTCCAAAACAGCAATGGACCCTTATTTTTATCTTTAAACTCCCGGAACATCCTCTCAGAAAGCCGGACAGGTGACGACGTCCTGGGGCGCCCCTATCGGCGACAAAAGTAATGTCCTCACTGCTGGTCCTCGCGGGCCCGTGCTTCTCCAGGACTTCGCGTTCATCGATGAAATGGCGCACTTTAACAGGTGAGCTCGCTTTAACAGGTGAGGACACAGAGACAAGCGCTTGTCTCTGTGTCCTTCTTTCGTCTCTTGTGCACTTTTTGCGCTTTAATCGTCCCCTATGGAATACCAACTTGCCCAGAGATCCGCATTAATCAATTTTATGGTCCCCTTCGAGTTCTAAGTAACGGCCTTTTAAATGCAGAGCATTTCTTTAACTCACGATGTCACCCGGCGTTGGCGTGTCTCGGCGTCCGCAACAGCCGTTCCAGGTGCGCCCTCTCCCCCACTCCTCCTCGCCTGCTCTCCGCTGCTCCTCGCGTGTTCTCTGCGTGCTCGGATCGCGTTCAGCAACAGGTGGGGCGCGCATGCGTCGTAGTTTGGAGCGGGAGCAACAACAGTTGTGGCGTGATCGTGACGTAGTCGTGACGTGGTCGTGGCGCGGTCGTGCCGTGATGGGGCGTTCTCGGCGTTCGCTCTCGCTGTCAATTTCTTTCGAACCAGATAAAATCGGGTATGTGCGCCCCCCGAAAATGCTCTGCATTTGACCGTGCCCCTCGCGAGGGGGATGTTTTTTTTTTAAATAGCCGCTTATATTTACGTGAAGACGACCTCTACAGTGAAGTTATGCGCCCAGGGGGACTCATAAATAGGGGGTAATTACTGATTTCGGAGGCTTTAATTAACTAAAATTGATTAATTAACTTTTACTCTAGAGACCACCAGGCCGATGTTTTATCGAGCTGGGGAACACTGGAAGTTTCGGTAATTTCGAAAATAGGTACCAGGCGCACTGTATTGTATTGCCGAGGAGCGTACCGGTATTCTGTTTTTGAACTAAGTGGTCCCATGGGCATTCGAAATTCCCGCCACTTTTCTTCATTCCCTCTATAGGGAGCGCATTCCCGAGCGTGTTGCGCATGCCAACGGGGCCGGAGCCTTCGGGTACTTCCAGGTGACCCACGACATCACCAACTACACCAGGGCCTCAGTCTTCGACCACGTCGGAAAGAAAACCCCGGTGGCGATTCGCTTTTCGCTGGCCAGTACGTATACACCTTTCTGATAAATATAAATATCGTCCATTGGGTGTTCCTGTTGTAGCACTGCGGTAAATTGTAGCACTACGGTAGCCTGTAGAATCATTTCGCGCCAAGAGACCGAGGCACAATAGCGAAGGCAATCGCAAGCGTGATGTAGGAGTACAGAAGTCGACAGGTATCCTCCGTCTTTTGCCTCCAAAGCACGTTAGCAAGCTCTTCCTGTTATTGGCTTTAAACTGCTTCCGCCCCGTTCGTGCGTTCGGCTATAAACGAATTTCCAAACTAGTGGCATCACAGGAAATGAAGAGCTTGCTTACGTGCTTTGGAGGCAAAAGACGGAGGATACTTGTCGACTTCTGTATTCCTACATCACGTTTGCGATTGCCTTCGCTTTTGTGCCTCGGTCTCTTGGCGCGAAATGATTCTACAGGCTACCGTAGTGCTACAATTTGTTTGCGAATTTTTTGGGGTGAAGCACCTTAAAGGGGCACTGACACAAAAATTTTTCGTCTTGTTTTTTTTTTTTTTTTTTTGCGATAAGTAGCTAGTGACCTACTCATCACCTGCCGAAACCTCATTTGCTTCAGCGTTCGATGGTTGTGTATTTAGAGGCATTTTCAATGCAGCCAGTCGCAGCTTCGGTTTCAGCGGGCGCCGCGAAACGCTGGATTTTGTGCGAACAAAGCTGACCACGTGACCATCAGAGGGATATCACAGAGCAGAGCTGCCGTAGCACTGTGAAATCCGCATCGCCGGCAGTTTCTGCGAATGCCCCCACGTACTGATCTCGTGAGCCGCTTAATTAAAAAGCGACCGTAGACGTGACGCAGGCGCTGCGAGTGCAAATGCTTCCGCAGCTAAAGAACGACGCGCGACGCTCGAGACATTGGGTGGTAAGACGCGCGCTGGGAGCAGCCGGCCGGTCTGCCTACAGGTCCGCCTACAGATGGGTTCGGCTTAGCACTGCGGTGGATATTCGATTGCCGCTCTCGTAAGCGGTGCAGACGACAATTTTTAATGCAACCCGCCATCGCATCATTAACTCCTTTGTAATATAAGCTGCCATGGTTGAGACTTGGGTACAATTTCGTGCAGCGGTAACAAGCTATCACTCGAGCTGCCTGCGCCGGCCTGGGCCACTTCGCAGCCGTGGCCGCCGCCTGCACAGCGACCGTGCGGCTCGCTCAGTGGGCTTTTCGTGTCTCCGGCGCGTTTTCGCGTCCAATGTAAATACAAAGTAATAGAAACAGAGTGCCTGGAATCGCTGTAGAACTGTGGTCGCGGCCAGCTTCCCGGAGAGCTGACAAAATCACGGCGCCTCCGCCGCCAACGATTGGGTCGTTCGTTTTCGAGAGCAGAAGCTCCGCCCTCCGGCCCTCCGATTGGAGCGGCGAGCCGGGCGAGCCGGCGAAAAACGCCGGCAGTGCGGAAACGGCAAACACAAACTTGTGAGGGGTTTGGATGTTGTTTATTTACAAAATATCCGCGGGATGTCGATTGCACGTGGTCCTCTGCTGGCTGCTCGGTAGCGTTTCGGACACTTTAAAATTGACTTTAAATATGTTCTAGGCTGTATTCAAAGCTGATATTTTGCAGAAGATGTATATGTGTTCCCACCAATCTATCTCCGAAGTTATTTCGCCTTCACATTTTTGTGTCAGTACACCTTTAAGGCCGAGGCTTGTCCGGCGTCCGTGCTCACGGAACAGCACCGCGTAAATCGAAACAACTGTGCACAAAACGTTCACAACAGGTTAACAAGAACCATATAAAAGGTTCCAAAAAGGTTAGAGAGAGAGGGAGAGAGAGGTTTAGCAGTTTCGCGTGGCTCCTGAAGAGCCGTGCTGCGCATGCGCGAGGAGCATTGGTATGAGATGAATTGGATTGGGTTGTTAAATTCGTTCTGGCCTTGTTTCTGCTTTTTAGCACGCACAAAATGGCATCTTTCTTTGTTGTTGACATTTCACTCAAAGCTTTGTTACCAGATCTCGCATTATGTGACATTACCTTTTTTCTCTTCTGTTTCTTCGTCCTTTGTCGCGAAATATTTAAGCAGGCAGACTGGTTACACATGCCACAGGTTGGCTGTAATCTGAGTTCAGCGCGGCTGTGGTGTACCTGTCCTACCCACGTGCCATCACGTTCTCCTGTCACGCGGAACGCACTAGTCTAAGTTTTGTTCTACCGTTGATTACGTGAGGAGTGGTAACACAATGATAACGCGCTGGGCTCCTTCTTTGGAGACCCAGGTTCAATTCCCATAAGAGCCAGATGTGTTTATTTACTATTTAAAGACCAACTGCACTCACAATTTATACCTTTTCAAAACCTTATTTCGTATAGTCTGCCTAAACAAAATACTTCAGGATGCAAAATATGACAGCTGACTGAATACGCGTATCTACGGCGCGAACGGCCATTGAAAATTGGTGATTTTGAAATAGAAAGTGAGAAGAGCGCAAAGCGAAAATGATGTTGCAGCTGGCCCTGACGGCGATCGAGCGGCCGCAATCGGCAGGCATGGCGGAGCAAACCTCCACACAACGCTTCGCTCTCGAAGCAGCCCTAGGAGAAAAGCGCCAGCGCAGCTCGACCTGTTCTCTTAGCTGGCCGAGGGAAAGAGCTCCCGGCCGGCCGCATCGTCACTTCCGCTTCATGGCTGTTTGGGCGTTTTACCGGCAGGGGCAGCCTCACCTGCGACGGAGCTATTTTAAACGTTTCTAACTTATTAACAACGCATTCCATGGGGCTAACAGTAATGTCCGACAATGGTTTGGTGGTAATGGTTTGGTGGTACATACTGTACATTCACAGTAAATTTGGCTGAGGTGAAATTTGAGTGAAGTTGCCATTTTCTGTACCAGATAACAACCGCAACGACGGTTTTTCGCCCAACTGGGCAGTTAAGGCATTATCCTTGGGTAGTGTTATATCCATCGTTTGCAGATCAGGCTTTGTTAATATTCCGATCCTTATTGTAAGCGTTAGCTTGCGGGATGCACACCGTAGGATCGCCGGGAGCATCGCGAGCATCGACCTGAGGATCCACAAAATCTGATGAGCTGCTAATGTCAGTCATGGGTTTCTGCTGCTGCCCAGTCGGTGATAAGGGTTCTCCGGACACAACTCGCGGTTCTCGCGGCTTCGGAATCAAGTTCTACACGGACCAGGGCAACTGGGACCTGGCGGGCCTCAACCTGCCGGTCTTCTTCTTCCGGGACCCGTTCCTGTTTCCAGGTTTCGTCCACAGCCAGAACAGAAACCCGGTGACCCACCTGCTGGTGAGTTTTACATGTTCTCGCAGTAACCTCTTGCTTTTTAGAGTAAATGACAATCTACTTTCCAGATGCCACCTGTATACTAGGCCAACTGTCGTGTGGTCCAACTGTGCTATCGGCCAACTATGCTCGTCGGGCGCGCACACGGACGGGAGAGAATGAATGAGCAAATATTTAACCGTAAACGTGGCGCTCATAGACAACGGTACAGCGTAATCACAGGTCTTCACAATTCTCTTGGACTTGAGATCTGTTCATCGAGCCGGAATGTACTTGTTGCACATTCATAGGGGGAGCTTGTGGCCTATGTAGGACCGCTCTGCGTCATTTTTACTCGACGTAAGGGCACCCTTTTCAGGCGATGTATGGCACGGAGCCTATAGTGAATAAATGCGTTTGCAGGACGCGGACATGTACTGGGACTTCTTCAGCCTCCATCCAGAGAGCACGCATGCCGTCATGCACCTCTTCTCCGACCGAGACATGCCGGACGGCTACCGACACATGGACGGGTACGGCGTCCACACCTTCAAGCTGGTCAACGCCGACGGGACTAGCGTCTACTGCAAGTTTCACATCAAGGTCTGTGCGCGGATGCGGGCGTACGTTCCGTGTGTTCCTTTCCAGCCACAGATGCACGTCTGACTGTGGGTTGGTTGCTCCAAGTTTTGATGGTGTCGCCACCGCCCGTCTGCATGAAACGGATTGCAACAAAGCTATGTAGGGACAGCTCACTTTACACCAATGGTAGCTACGTCTGCTGATGCAGATGGTTTAACCTACATGCATAAACGACATGCACTTGTCCTCCACGTGACCCTACATGAGTTCCACCACTCCGTCTCAAAAGGTCGCAACAAAGACGCTGTCGAAAAGTAATGGCTCCAAATGTTTTGTTGTAGGCTAAGGGCGCTGACGCAAATCTGTAAAGCCAGGCGGAAAACCCCTACATAAAGAGTGACATCACCGATAGTAATCACCTCAATGCGATGCAGTGAATATCTACGCTTGTGTAACAAGAAGCGGGCTGCGAAAGCATGCAGCAGAGTTTGGCCGATAATACTATAGCGTGTGTAATGAAGTGTATATTCTGCGATAGTCACGACTGCGCCGACGCTTGGCTGCTTGTCTGCTTGGCGCCATCCATCGCTTGGCAGACATAGCTGACATTGGGTACCGCCCGCGAGGAATTCGAGAAGTCACAGATTTTTGCATTCGTGGTGAAGTTTTGTCATGAACTGTCGAGGTTGTGATCTACAGTGATCTGTCGGTGTAATAGTCGTTATAGTCGTGTATGTACTAGTGCACTGTGGAGAACTGTAGTGGATGGTGTAATAGAGGTGTAAAGTGATACATGTAGTGTGCATGGTTTCCTGCTTGAGAGACCTTTATGGGTATTTTCGATTACAATCTGTGAAACTATTGTTATTTTTGAGGCGATCCGTGTAGCTATGTAGCAAAGCGGGTTTTTGTATCGGTTATTAGAAATCTGACTTTCGACACACAGACAGACAGACATACATGCATATAAACCAAAATATCTGCGTTTAAATAGCCCAGAAAAACTATGGTCTTCAAAAATGCTCACAATAACGCCCGTGCATAAGCAAACTGCGCAATGGATTAGGAAACTCGGTTTGTCGAGATTCTAGTGGAAATTAAACGAAATGGTCTTCGGCAGGCCATGCAATGCAGCTTACGGACAACAGATAGACCACCCGTTTAGAGTAATGTGTGTAACAATGGGCATTAAGCGAAATATGGAAGAAATCAGTTCTCTTCGCGGTACGTGGTGGCTCGTGCGTCCTTTTTGCTTCCCTCGCCGGTTTAGCACCACGGACCTCTCGGCCGCCAAGCAAGTACTGTGTCACAGACACGGGATGCCTTCTGCATACAAGGTGTTGAAGTCAATGGCTGCAAGTTAGTGTGTACGCCGCCGTTGATAGGACGCAGTCCACGCTGTGGGATGAGCAATTCATTTGGGTGGAATTTGATTGGGTTGAGGTAGAGAGAAAGAGAGAGAGAAGGGGAGAGAGAGATAATAAACTTTATTCCTGAGTCCTCCACAGCGAAATACACACTGGATGGAGATGGCTGCCTCTTCACGGGGATCCATGCGCTCCTCTCGCCGCCTCGCCCCTGTTGACTAGTTGTAGCTTATCCTCCAGGGCAGGGCTGGACAGCGAGATACTCCTTCTGTTAAAGGTTAGGGTTGGGGTAGTGGGTTGAGTGCACAGGTAAGGGTGTCGCTTTCTGAGTAAATATGCACTCCTTATCATGTGCTAGAGAGTGTCTAATATGTTTATAGACTGGACCAACTTCTTCTTCAAATTGGTTTGTGAACATGCGGTTGGGTAGAAGGTGGTGCGGAAATACTCTGTATATAATGCCGACCGTCCGCTGGTATCCGGTATCCGGTATCGTCATGGAATCCGTGGTATCCGCTGCGTCCGCTGCACGGTATCCGCTGCGTCATGGAATTGGTCAGTTTCCTTCGGAAACAGAGTGTGGCCAATCCCATTCTCTGTAAACCGGATTTTCATGGAAGATAAATAGGCAGCGCGAAAGAGAACAGTTTTAGGACTCATCATAATGTCGGTAATGGAAAATCATTAATGTGGAAAATGGGTCACCCCTGCTTTAGCATACTGGAAACCATTCTGTTGTTAGACGCCAGGTCTCTGGATGGTGGTTCCTAACCCAGAACGATAACCATAACGATTCGGAGCATAATCAAGACCTATCACACTACTGAAGCTACAAGCACTTCGATGTCCCAACCGCAATCGCAGCATCTTTTCCCAATAAAATTTATTGGTGATGTGGTGGTGAAAAACGTTCTTTACTGAGCTCAAGGGGTAGGGAGAGGGGTGTGGTCAGCCTCCTTCGTCCAGGAGGCCGCGGGCCTGCGCTGCATCCGTGGCTCGTTGCACCAGCGCGAGTTGACGCTCCGGCGCCGAGCTGGTCAGCGCAGACTCCCACTGCTCAGGGGATGGGGATGGGATGGGGTGAGGGTGGTGGGGACAGGAGTATACTAGGTGGTAAGTTGAGAGTGGGATGTCACACTGTGGGCAATTGTAGGGGAACAGAGATGGGGAGATGTGGGACAGGATGGTGTGGTTGTAGTATGTCTCGGTTTGCAGTCACCGGTAGATATACGCTTGATGGCTGGAAAGAGTGTGATGAGGAGGTGGGTATATCCTTCTTGTGTTTGTGTAATGAGAGAGAATGGAGCTGTATGTGAGGTCGAGTGGGGTCAGTGCCTGTGGGACAGGTGGGGCTTGTCCGGTTCTTCCTGGCCTTGCTGTTGGGAGTGCCCGGTTGAGGAGGTCGCGGGCTACGGCGTGGGCCGCCTCATTCCCTGCAAGGCCGGTGTGGCCTGGTGTCCAGATGATAGAGATGTCGATGTCTTCGGGGAGGTGTTGTAGGATCTGGATGGCTTGAGGGGGTGCGAGGCCGGCTTGGTATAGGCGGCAGGCTTGTTGGGAATCCGATATGATGGTCAAGTAGGGTTTTTGTTGGTGGGTAGTGGTGGCGTGAGCGATGGCTAGCGCTTCGGCCGTTGCTACAGGTAGGTTCCGATAGGAGGCTGCAGTTGCTAATTTACCAGTTGAGTCGAGGACTACCAGGGTCGTGTGCTTGTGGTCTGTAGATCGAGCAATGTCTGTGTACCGTGTGTGAGGGTCTGAGCTGTGTCGTTTTTCAAGGAGCCTCACCCTGGCCTCTCGGCGTCCCCGGTTGTAGGTAGGATGCATGTGTTTTGGAACAGGATGGACCTTGAGGCGTTGACGGATGGTGAGAGGAATACGTTGCGGTGCTTGCTGTGAAGAAGGGGTAGTGCGTCCGATGTCCTGGAGAACTTTTCTTCCTGCTGGTGTCAATATGAGTCTCTGGAGGTGTGATGCGCGCTGTGCTTCCAACAGTTCACTTAAGGTATTATGCAGGCCGAGTTTGAGGAGACGATCGTTAGATGTGTAGGTTGGGAGGCCGAGGGCTGCTTTGTAGGCTTTTCTGATGAGGGTGTCCAGTTTGTTGATTTCCTGCGGTCTTTAGGTTGACAAATGGGGTGCCATAGGTGATGCGGCTGACTATCAGCGCTTGGATTAGCTTGCAGGTATCGTGTTCTTTAGGTCCGTATGTAGAGCCTCGTATTCTTCGGATGAGGTGTGTTAGCTGTGTGACTGTTTTTTGGAGTTGTGGTAGAAGGGCCGCTCCGGAGCCATCGTAGTGGAAAGGTACGCCGAGCACGCGGAGCGTGGTAACTTGTGGGATGGGGGATCCTTGAATGACGACTTGGGGATCTGGGGTAGTGGGAGGGGGTCGGCCTCTTGTGCGGGAACGTAGAATCAACAGGGCCGATTTGTTAGGTTCTGCTGTGAGGCCCCTGGGTTGGAGATAAGCAATGGTGGTGTCGATGGCTTGCTGGAGTGCGTCTTCTTGTTCTCCGCTCGAGCCATGTGTCGTCCAAATGGTTAAATCGTCCTCGTATAGGGCATCACGAATGCCGGGGATATTGTCTAGTTTGCTTGGTAATTGGAGGAGTGCGATGTTAAATAGCAGGGGTGAAATTACGGACCCTTGCGGGGTGCCTTTGGCCGGTGTTTCGAAAGTTGGGGATTGTATGGGTCCGAGTCGCAACGTGGCTGTGCGGTTTCCCAGGAACGCCTTGACGAAGTAAAAGATTCGGTGGCCGCATTCGGTATGGTTGAGGTTTTCGAGAATGGCTTGGTGTGTTACGTTATCAAAGGCGCCCTTAACATCTAATGTGAGTAGGGCGTTTGGAGCGTGACGGCTGAGGTGGTCTAGTATTTGCTCTTTGATTTGTATAAGGATGTCCTGCGTAGAGAGGTGCTGGCGAAAGCCGAACATTGTTAGGGGGTACAGGCGTTTTTCTTGTGTGAATGAAACTTTTTTCGACATCCACACATATTGGTAAACAGGCGATATTTTGGCGTGAGCGCATTTCTCATTCGTCGTTCCCTGTTGTCCACTGGTCAATACTCATGTGCTTGTGTGTGCGAGGGTGTGAAATTTAGTAGCGTTATGAACACCATGCACCCTAATGCGCGGACGTCAAGCGTCAAATCAAGAAGAGTGGTTCTTGCAATCAATTCCATTACATTTAAGCGTTCTTTAGGCTGACTTCATCATCGTGCATTTTCGCATACTCTGGTTTTCTTTATGACACATCTCCGGTATAAAGATATCTGAGACACGTAATCGCATCCTCGCATGCTTTATTTTCGAACAAATTAGCATTAAGGCTGCCGAGGAGGCTGGCACTTAGACCATCCCAGTTCGCATTGACATTCATAATTCAGACTATATTCCAGAAAGCTTGCGAACAAGCTGCAACGTTGGCTTTCGTGCCGTCCCTCGAGATGTTCAGTGGCCACAGGCGCGATCAGGATCCGCTGCACAGTCGGTCTCTCACGCACACTACGCACATGTGCTCCCACGCGTTAACCTCCTGAATTAGGTTGTTTGTCGGAGGTTGTCGGCTTTAGTTTGAGGCATGCCTCAGGACCACACTTGGTGGCTGGACCGCTGCGAGGCGAGCTAACGAAGACGCACACATGAGGATGCAGCTGAGGGAGCCGCTCCCTAATTTGAGACTTGGGGTGTTGTAATCGGGTCCCTGCAACCTGGTAAGAGGAGTAAGCAGCCTTCGACAGGCGCAGAAGAACCCCCCTGGAAACGCCGGTGATGATGGAAATCCCTTGTGCTGTCGGCGCCGAACTTGGTGTAACGTAGACCATCTCGGAGGCGGATCTGCCTGGCCGGGAAAAGTCTTGAGTGCGGCTCAATGCGCTGAACAAGGTGACCACAGATGGAGCCAAGGCAACGACATTGCTGCTGGCGCCGTCGGTTTTTGGGGACGCCTGGATCCCGCTTGCTCCGTGACGACGCTGCGGGTAGAGGCTTGTGTTCCTTCCAGAAAGGTTGGCTGCCGTACTGAGGTACCAGGGATAGCATGAGATAGCGACTTTGACGGGCGCTCACCAGATGACTGGCGTTCCAAGCGTTGCTCCACCGCGGATGGTCAAAGGCCCGCCGCTTAAGCTTGGACTGGAGCGACCCGCTATCTCGCACAGAGAACGCAGTTCGCAAGGTGACTGGTGATTTCTCCGCCGTAAAGGTCCCGGGTGACAGCCTCGATCTCGTACAGCTGGTGCCCTCCCTCACGACCTGGCCGTGGTCTTCTGGCCTTTGGAGGGTTCCGGAGTGATTGGCATTTCGGGATCTCAACAAGCCGGATGGCCCGGGTAAGTCGGCACGTCGGACTGGCGTCGCGTAGGCGTCTTCCTTACGTGATGAGATGGCGTGAGGGTCGTCCTGCAGGTCGTCTGGTATCTGGCTTCGACTGACGACAGATGACGTGTAGCCCACCGCAACTTGTGCCGACGGCGAAGATCCAGGCATCGTGAGTGCCGGTCACGGAATCTTGGAAGCTTGGAGAGGACTATTCATTTACTTACAGGTTCCCCGGGAGTGCTGTCCACTGAGGCCTGTGACCATTGGTGAGCAGATGAATGATGATCACGGTATTGCTCGAGCTGTGCGGCCACCAGAACGTTCCGAAGGACGCCTGGCTGGAATTGCCGAAGACCAGAAAAAGCAGGGGAAGTAAAGAATACCTTGAAGAGTGCCCTCGTCTGCGTTCCTTTTCGGAATGAGCTCGGCTTCCGGGAGAGGGCAAGACGTTAGTGAAGCCGGCGCAGCCGTGGTCCAGTCGCGCGCTGCCAGCCCACTTGCTCGTGGTCTCGTGCAAAGGCGGGATTCTTCCTTTTTCGGCAGTGGCATAACCCGAGTTTTTTTCAGGATATTCCACCCCCCTCTTTCTTTTCCTATTTCTCGTGTACTTTCTTAATTCTTTCTTCGTTATGAGTTATATTGCATGTGTATATATATGTTGGTGTCCCTCTTCTCCCATTTTAACCTCACCATTTCTTTCGAGCGTCCTCTCCCTCGCCAATCCCCCCAAGTGAGGCCTCCCTAGATGGCATCCCTACCGCAACACCGCCACATTTCTAGGAAGGAATATTGTGCTCAATGAAGGAATTATCGATTTAGTCAACAAAGAGGAGCAACAGGCCATATTTCTCGGACAGAACAGAGGGAAAGGTCGCTCCGAGAATTCAATAGAGGGAGAGAGAGAGAAAAAAAAATCAATTTTTAAAGACTGGTTAGACAACAATATCGATCGCTCGTCACCTGATTACTGATTTAGATAAGAAATTTAAGTGATACCGTACAGCATCTTGTGCACGAAGTTAAAGGTATGCGGCAGATCCTATAAGACATGCCAGAAAGATATCTTGCACATGGGTGTGCTACCCGTTGCAGAGAATGTTCATCGCATCTGTTGGAAACTTTTGGGAAGCTGAGCAAAAATTTACCAAGATACCTATATGCTGTCATGATAGACACTGCGGCTACTGCATTTATTACAAATGTCAAACTTGTCATCTTATCATTATCGTCTTTCTTATTCTTCTTGCGTATTGTCATTTTCTCTATATTACGACTGACCCATACCCGCGTTCGGATCACCGAAACACACAGGACATTTACCAAAAAAGGATTTCGCTTCTCGCCTAATTATTACTTCTGTAATTAGCGACATGTATTGAGGTCTGCATGAGTAATTTGAGCAAACTACAACACTTTACCAAGTCGATGGTCACAATACGTCCACGTTCAGTTAGGTGTTCATTGAGCTGGGGTGGCGTCGGATATAGGTTCGGGGTGGACTCATCTCGCTTTGCATAGCCCCGAAATTTGATTCCCAGAGTCATTTTTACTCAACTTTTCTTTCAACTCAATTACTTTACTTCGGCCTTAACAAGTGCCTTGATAAAATTGGCGTTGCGCAGAGCATTGTAGCCCCCTCCCGTTTTTTTATTCTTTTGGCCGTCTTTCAGCCACTTTGTGTCATCCGTGTCGGCCATTTCGTGGGCCCCCTCCTAGCCACCACGCTCGATATTCGTCCTAACAACTTCAACATTGAATTCGTTATAAAAACAAGGCCCGCTTTAACACTTAGTATGCCTTGACGTTGGCATAGTTAGGTATACATGACTTCTTCAAAAATTTTACTGAAGAAGTGGCGCGCACATAGCGCTCATGTCACCTTTTTCGCCGTGCTGTTTTCGAAAAAGATCTAATTCTTGATGGGTTAATGCATTATTTTTGTCGTTGGTTTATTTTTTCTTCATATTTCTGGTTATTCTCGGATTTTATGTCGTCCACTGGTGCCTTTAGCACTTCTCTTCCCTTTGTAGAACAACCAAGGATCCAGGAACTTGTCGGCGAGTGAGGCCGAGGAACTTATGGGCAAGGACCCTGATTACTACCTTCGAGACCTCTACAACTCCATCGCCAGCAAGGACTACCCGACCTGGACTTTCTACATTCAAGTGATGACGTTCGAGCAGGCCAGGACCTGGACCTTCAACCCCTTCGACGTGACGAAGGTCAGCTTTTATGCTGCCTGATTCTTCTCACAACTTTTAATTACGCCAGGGAGCGGTGCCCTACGTTCAAAACATCCCTGCTCAATGAGGGTTCGTAGCCTAAATGTTTGGCAGGTTAGGACCGGTTTTCTTGCCGCATAGCACAGCGCCCAGGCCAAAGATTTCATGTGGGAAAAACGTAATTCAAGCAATCAATGCCCTCGGCTGCTTTGACAACTGCGCGATCAGTAGGGCTTCTGATGTAAGACAGAACCTCGACGGGCAGAAGGTGGTTTAAAGAGTTTGGGCCACGAAGTTGAAATGCAGGACAGCATGCGAGCGAAGTCAACAGTCAAGCGGTGAACTAAGCTCCAAAATTATTTCGGCTTCATTGTTTGGCAAGTTATAGTTAATGTAGAGGAATTTCAGCACGTACAAGATGGGATAAATATGGGCCACTAATCAAAAACATCCAGACCTTGTGCTTCCATATTGGTGTCGCCTCTTCGTACCGCCTTGTTCGCGGTGAAGTGCTTCTATACGCCACTGTGAACCAACTAGATCTCGCCAATGTCTATTGTTAAATGGATAGCTAATTTATGATACCTTAAAAAAACTAAGTTCGCGATCACCCGAGCAAAGCGGCCAACAACGCAACCACAATGGAAGGCGGATCACCAGTCGTAACAGCGCTTCGTCTAAGACGTGCACGTTCTTTCCCACTTTGCCAGCACTTTAAGCAATGCTTGATTCGGCTCCTTCCTTGTTTCCAGTTGTGGCCACTCTCCGACTTCCCGTTGATTCCCGTCGGCAAGTTGGTCCTGAAACGGAATCCCACCGACTACTTCTCCGACGTCGAGCAGATAGCCCTGGCCCCAGCGAACCTAGTTCCGGGCATCGAGCCTAGCCCCGACAGGATCCTCCAGGTTTGTGCTACGCCATCACATTCCCTCAAATAAAGTTACGGGGGCGCCTAAACTTTATCTTGCGATGTTAGAATGCGCGAGCATCATTCCTTGTTTAGTTGTGAAACTGTGTGTGGGGTCCATGGGTAGGTATGATGACGTGTCGCTGGATAATGAGCATGAACCGCGAGTTTCTGACGACGGCTGTTGTCGTAACTGGCCAGTGCAACTGCAACTGAGTAGCCATGTTGCTAGGCCTATATCCAGCCTTCTAGCAAAGTCATTCATTGTACGTAACGGGTGGCGACCTCACACCTCAAAGCGTAACGTTAGGAATCCCGTCCGGCAGTCAGATGCACCCGTTCGCTGTCACGCATGGCATTTGTTAAATCGACCGTGAGCTTCGGCGGCTTCTTTTGCCTTCCCTGGGCAATCCAACCACAGTAATCGCGCATTCAGGCCGTCGCAGCCAGTGGTGCATTTCGATGTGCAGTGTTTGCTATACGTGTAGCCAATCGGAATCTTTCATGGCACGTTGTGGCCATACTTCTCACGCGGCTATTTTTTAACTGAGCGAAGTAATACGGGAGAAATGTCCAGGCATCAAAACAAAGGTTGGCTGACGCTCTTTTACCAACCTCCAAATGAGGGCTCAAATTGTGATAAAATTTTCTCATCGTTGTTTCAGTCATAAAAGCTCGTATCATAACGGAGAACCGGTACGGTATACCCGGTAGTAGACCGGTGCCACTGCGTCTGCACAAAGGGAAGAAACCGGTCTTGCGCATGCGCAGGTGTTCCGACTGTACGGCCTGGTGCCGTACAGGGAGCGGCAGTTACAAATGCACATTTGTAAATTATATAAACTCTACCATGTAGGCACTCCAAAGCACAGTATATTCACTCCATGGTAGACGAAACGTGATCCCATGTATAGAATAAACTACTGGCTGCTGAGCTCATAACATTTCCAGTTTGGCACGCAGACAGACAGAATGCTTTAAATTGACCAGTGCCGCTACGGGTATTTCATGCCTAATTGCTCAGTTCCGCACCAGCCCGCACGAGGGCGAGGAATAATTTTATTAGAGAAGTTGGTGATCCTTGGCGTCAGCGAAAAGCCCTTGGACTCTAGCAGCTACCTCGATGAGTTGTGTGGTCCAGGTTTTATCTGTTGGGTCGGAGCTGAGCAACACGGTCTCCCATTGCTCTACCTCACTGATTCTGCAATCCAGCTCGCCAAGGATACAGCTGGAGCCCAAGGGCTGTTGGTCGACGCCTATAGGGTCACCATCTTCTCTAAATAAACTTATTTCTCATCGTTCCTGGGGAATTGAACAATTTAGGCATAACGTACATCTAACTGCACTGGGCAAGCCAGTAGCATATGTGCTAGGTCAGACCTGTGTTTAACTTCGTGGCATTTGTCAGGGTATTTCCCTGGCGAGCTGTAGCTATACGGCGCCGGGTTTGGATACGAATTCGTTTGAAGTAGCCATACCATGATTGCCTCTTATGGAGTGATGGGTGACAGGGGGCCTGCACCAGTCGGTAATAATTTTTAATGCTCCTGTATTACACGAGCAAATACCTGCACGACCATCGGAGCTAACCTGACGTTAGGGTCAGTGCCTTCTCGGTTGTTGAATTCCCCAGCACCATCATGTGCCAATTAACTCATTCTCGACCACGCCGGAGGGTGCAGGTACCCATATAAGGTGGGTTTGGCCGGTCCGCGCATCGCTGTGGAAGCCCGATTTAAGGATTGGCAGACGCCTCTGGTTAGAAGACCTCCAATAAAATTTAAAATGGCAGTTTTGAAGTGGCTCACTATGTATTTGATTTTTGTGGAGTCCGTCATTGCAGGGCAATGGCCACCCCTTCGCCCACCTTCGGTTCTTTCGTGCGAAACGATCCGGAAGCAATGAAATGTCACTGTCGATCGACTATATACCATGAACGCCATGGCATCGCGACTCTCGTAATCAGCTACGTGCATGTATATTACGTTACATGATTCTTCCTACCACTTGTGCAGGTCTTTGGCACTGGCCTGCCTTTTCTGTATGTTGTGCACGGGGGGCATGTTTTCAAGGATCGGTGAAATGTGTATGCTTTCGCTATTTCTGGAGGTAACGCAAATTTGGTTGGCGCTGTCCTCGGATAAGAAATGCCAATGGAGTCGAGGATGTGCCTGTCAGTCGAGCCCACGAGACATAATTTTCTTAATGCGTAGACTTTTGGCGTGCGGTAGAGTGGTTTGGCGGCGGCGGCGACGGCCATGTCCGTGTACCTTAGCGACCGAATGTGACACCGAAGGCCGAAAGAAAACGCCGGGTAGTGTGTGGCGAACGTGTGAGGGAGAGGGTGGTTAGGTCGAGAAGAAGCCCAGCACGCCAGAGTGCTGCTCGTGGCCCTTCGGCGTCCTCCCCGTTGCGTTACTCATTCTAACCACATGATATCTGCGCGGGAGGTTCAAACATGATTTAAAACAACATGCTCGGTGGCGGCGACGCTCTGCGAAATAGCGGCAGAGTATCGCGCCACCGGGCGTTTGTTGATAACGTGATCACTTCTTGAGACACAGCAGCTATGCGCCGTGACCAAGCAGACTGCAGTTCGCGCTGCTCACAAATTCTGCATTAGGTAGTATAGTAATCGTCAGCTGCTTTTCCTCTGAACATCCGTCACGTTGTTCTCAAATTTAGTTGCTTAACATGCATGTGGATTCCAAAGCACTTTATTGTTGTTGTTCTGGGACGTATAAAAACGTTGCACAAAAATTAGCACCCATCTTCCCGCGAGGGAACCCTGATGTGATGCGACGCATCAGGGGGGAGCGTTTGGACTGACGCTGGTATTGGATTGCGTCAGTCCACTCGCTGAAGGGACTGTCGCTTCCATCACGTCTTCATCGGAAGATCTTGCACGGAGGTATCGTCAAGCAAAGTCAAGTCAAGTGCGAGAGCGAGCGCTGGACTGATCCGGCGCCGTGCGCTCCCCCGCTTATATTCCCGCTTTTGAAAGGAGAGGAGCCGGGGGGGAGAGTCGCGCGCATGCGCACACATGCGCGCACCCAGAGCAGCGAAGCGCACACTCGCAGCTGTTGTTATGATAATGAGACGGAGCGACAGTGTTGCGCACAGCTGTCGGAGAGAAGAACGGAGGAGAGTTGCGCACGTGCAGTGAGCGTGCGGACAACGCCGCGACGACGCAGGAGGGACATGCCTCAGAGCAAGAGATGCGTCGCATCTAAAAAACTAGGCTGAACTCCTGCACGTTTCTTGGTTGTCACAGGGACGTCTGTTCGGCTACAGTGATACTCAAAGGTATCGACTGGGTCCGAACGTCAACCAGTTGCCGGTCAACTGCCCTCTGAACGTGCGCATGGCCAACTACCAGAGGGACGGCAACGCGGCTGTCGAAAATCAAGGTACAAGATCCGTCTACGCTTGATATTTATTTTCGTTGTCGTTAAATTGTCATGTCAGCTTAATTCAATTAAGTAGAAGACTAAAGGGTAACGAACGAAAGTGACAAACGTTTGCCCCGAGCCGAAACGTTAATACACTTTGAACGTGCGTTATCCTATTACTTCTCAGAGGTGACGGATATTTACCGGCTTCCCAAAATCGTATCAGATCCTGTTCATACGCTATATATATATATATATTATATATCGTATAATATATTCATATATATATATATACAATTAAGTAGAAGATACTAAAGATGGTAGACGCACGATAAGGACGAAAGGTTTGCCGTTTCGACGAGGCCATACGTTTCATACACTTTCGTGCTTCGTACCAGTTCTCAGTATTCTCTTTTACTGTCTAGTTTCGTCTGGCTCCCGATTCATTTTACTGCGTATATATATACTACGCATTATAGATTATATTATATATATATATATATATATCTATATATATATATATATATATTATATAGTATATCACTATATTATATACAAGTGATTCCTGCTTATACTAAATCGCTTTACTCGAAATATCGCTTTATACGAAATTTCTTCTGTCCCAGCCCAAACGCAGGCATTTGAGGCCGCATTACTCGAAGCGCACGAAGAGCTTGACCCGCTTAGAGCGAAGTGGCGAGCGAAGGCGTTGCCAAGCGGCGGCAACCCAGCGACGAGTCAGGTTCTTAACATGGCGGGTCAACGCCAGCTGGTGTTTCCCCTGCAATTTTCTCGAGCCGGTCATGCTCTATTGGCGCCCTCCGACTTTAGACAAACGCTCCAAATGCGTGATACAGTCATTGAATTTTGTTCCTAGATATCGCTGAATGTCATGGATGCGACAGTGCGCGAACATCCCCACTCCAACTGCGGAATTAGCAGTGTCGTCGACAACGGGGCGCCGAAAAATTCTTGTTTTGCAAACTTCACGGCTGCACACGTAGGAAAAAAAAATTCCCGAGTGATCATGAAAAGCCACCAGAGCAAAACTGGCCTGTTTTCATGAGCGCGCTGTGTACTCACAATGAGCGGGTAATCGTTTTTTGAGCTCATCAAACATAACCTCACACTCGAGCCACGCCATTTGCGGCGCTTTCCAGCGCGAAACACTCGTAGCTTTCCGTGACGCCCGCACCCCCATCATAAAACTGGTCACTGCCTTCCCCTACTCATTCGCTCTCTTCGGCACCCGACGTTCAGGAACGGTGGACGAGCCCTACTACGCATGCGCCAACTAGACATCAAAAAACAAAGAAAGGCCTTTTCTTCTTGCCGGATGTGACGTCATGATTTTAAAAAAATGGATTGCACGGTTACCTCGCTGGGCTCTTCTCGTCGTGATTTTTGTCTGCCGTTGCTGCTGTGCATAGGTGTTTGGCTGGCGATTGTGATGAGGGACGCTCCCGAAGAACTTCTGGAGAGCACTTACGGTGGTGTGCAGCGTGTGATTGGGACGGTGAGTATGTGCGGCCGCCTAATTTGCGCGTAGTGATTTACGACGGCGAACACAGGCGTTCTGCTTCAGTTCTGCCGCCTCAATTTGCGGGAGTGATGAGTGCGCTCACGACTAACTTCTTCTCTGCGTTTTATTAGAGCACCGTGTTAAGGCCGCTGGGCGTTTCGTCTCCGACGTGCGAGTGCGCGTATGTCCCAACTTCAAACGGCGCTGCTATCGTGGCCAGCCGCGAACGATCGTTCGCACGAAACTCTTGTCGCGCACCACAGGGTTGTTGACTAAGAAATAACAAGACAAGACTATTGCGGCCTACAAAGGTGATTCCTGCGCGTCGCTTTAATTCGTCTAACCCCGTGTCTTGTAATCGCTGCATGCTGTCATAATCTCCGGAACATTATATTCAGGAGGTCATGGTCCTGCTGCATATTCTTGTTAAATCATTGCAGAGGGCTCTTGGCGCGCAGAAATGAGAAGTTTGTAATTATCCACGTTAGTTTCGTTGGTCTCAGGGTGTTACTTTCTTGACGAGTGTATTGATGCGTATATCGCGGCATGGGAGCTGCACAAATGTGTTGACGGATGTGGAGGGGCACATGTTGTAGCTGTTCTTGGGTCGGTACTGGATACATCGTAAGTAGCGCTTGAAACGGGACACAGAAGAGAAGACACACACGACGGCGCTAACTCGCAACTGACATTATTAGGCGTAAACACAAATATATACTCAGAAAGAAAGAACACGCGCCTAGGTCAACCCCGAAAATGCAGTTTGATAAACACAAAGGTCACAGGATTACGATTCGAAAAAACACACAAGATTACACTGCACATAGTCAACAATCAACCAGCAAAACATCTAAGTTAATGCATTTGACAAGAACAGAAATTCCTTTTCATGAAGTGCCACCGATGCGTGGCTGACACACTTATCATCGTGCTTTCTTATATAAAAAGCTTCGATTACCTCGCGTGTCAATTGGTGCTTGTGTCGCCACAACACGCTGGTGTTTTCAAAAAGTGGACAGCATTGCGCCTGGGCCTTATCTTTGTGGGTCGCGCAATGTCGAGTGATATGTGCATGAGGGTTGTTTTTGAGCGAACTCCGGTGTTCCATCAAACGAACATTGATGCATCTGCCTGATTGGCCGATATAAACGTTGTCACATGATAATGGCAATGAGTACACATTTCCTGTCTTGCACGGGACAAAAGGCGAAGCATGCTTAACGTTGCAATATCTGTCAGACTTCTGACCGGACAACCTTCTTTCCACCATTTTACACAACTTACCAAGCTTATTCGGAGCGGAAAAAATGACTCTAACCCCGAAACGCCCGGCAACATTCTTCAAACCATGTGATAAACGGTGGATATACGGAATCACAGCAGTTTTTATTTTTTCTGCCCCAAGCCCATCTTTCCTAGATTGCGCTGCCGCACCCACTACTTTAATTTACTTCTGGGCAGTCTTGTGCATTACGTGCTCCGGAAAACCGGAGGCGTCCAGCCTGGTAATTTGCGCCTGGAAACTATTTTCAGTTTTATGCGAACAGGACTTAAACACCGCAGACCTTAACACAGAAAAGGCTATTCCACTTTTCACCAATTTGGAGTGCCGTGAACTGAAATTTAGAAGTGGTTTCGCGGATCTAGGGCAATACTCCCAGCAGACAGGCCCTGGTTCCAAATGTAAGCGCAAATCAAGGAATTGTAGGCATCCCTTTGTCGGAAGCTCACACGTGAAATTAAGTCCAAGACTGTACTCTTTAAACAATTTGAGCACATCAACGGCTTGGCGCGAAACATCACAGTTCTCCACAAACACAAGAAAGTCATCCACGTATCTCACTATTTGAAAGCCAATTCGCACAGGTTTTGCTGTATATGTCTGTCAATTGCACTCAGGAAAATATTGCTGAGGACGGGAGCCACCCTGGAACCTATACATATTCCAGTTTTCTGCAAATGCAACCCCCCGTTCCACTCTACAAAGGTGGACTGTAAGTAAAAAGACAGGATTTCGAGAAAACCACTTATAGGAAGACCGCAATTACTAGCAAACCGCATTTCATCATTTTCCTCGGTAATGCACCTCTTCACACTGTTCATCAGTTCATTGTGAGGAACACTCAGCGTCCGAATCACACGTTGCACACCACCGCAAGTGTTCTCCAGAAGTTCTTTGAGAGCACCCTCATCACAATCACAAGCCGCTGCAACGGCAGACAAAAATCGCGACGAGAAGAGCGTAGTGAAATAACCGCCAAACTGCCATTTTTCTTGAACCATGACGTCACATCCGGCAAAAGAAAAGGGTGCTTTCTTTGTTTTCTGATGTGTAGTTGGCGCATGCGCAGTAAGGCTCGTCCACCGTTCCTGAACGTCAGGTCTCTTCAGCGAGGCGTTCGGATGCGTCACTGCTCTCGCTCGCCTTCGTGTCAACTCCTCGCCCCCTTGCGTCCAGTTTCGAAGTCGCTGCTCCTCCAAAGCTCGTCCAGACAAAGCTCACTGCCGTTTTTGCGCCTCAAAAAGTTTTGCTTCACTGAATACACTATGTTTTTATTCCTCGCAGGTGTGGCGCAATTGAAGCTCAACGTCTCTCGCTTATAATGAGGGATTCTATATAGATATATATATATAGAGATATATTATATATATCATATATAGGGAGCGATTTATGGAGTCCTAGATTTCTGCGAAGCATAGCTGCGAATACTCTCTGGTAGGGAAGCATTCCACGCTTGATTTGAGGCGTCGCAAGCTAATTTGCCATTAACCCGCAAGGTGCCCTTATGCCTTGATCTAATGTTGATTTGACATGCCCCTGCCGATACCCACCTTGAACTTAGGCACCGCCTCTGAATTCAGAATAGTACCAGAAAAACCACGTAAATGCCGGTATTTGCTCAATGGTGCACAAGCGAGCGCTGCCTTCCCTTCTGACTATACGGAGATATCGGAACAAGAAAGGTTCCCGTCAATGACTCGTCTCCTTCGTATGCGACACAAAAACGTCCCCCTTGTACGACGCAAGGGTACGCTTGGTTGGATCCGCATTGCCAAAATACAAAGTGGTCATATCAAATTTCGCAACTACCGGTGTACTTCATAATGGCATCGCTACATCAAGAGGTTGCAGAATGGCTCTGGTCTGTGCTAGTTGGTACATCTTCGATGGAAATCAGCTTGAATAAAACGAACACAAAAGGAAGAGGGAGATACAAGATTCACTGCTGTGTGTCGTGTATCTCACTCTTCCTTTTGTTATTCAAGCTGATTACCATCAAGGGGTTGTGCTGCTGCTGCTTGTGGCGGATTGACCTTCTGTGTTCGCGTAAGAAGACTGCCGATTCTTTTTCTTGTCCTGCCTGTCCTGCAAACCAGGACGTTCCTGCGAGCTCATTGGTTATTTAGTCGGGTCCCTTTCATGGGCTGCTTCCCTGGTCAGTTACAGTTAAAGCCAGTGATAGCTTGTCACACCTGTGCTTGGTCCCTTGTGTGCCATATATAGCGCTGGGTTTTGAACCCAAACTTTTCAAACGCTGCTCTTTTCCCTGACGTGAAACGAAATATGTAGTACGATATAAAAAATGCATCTCGGAAACCAATAAGATTTTATTTCGTTTCTTTGATGGCATTATTAAGACATGCCTGAAGGATTCATGTATCCAAATTTTGCGTCTTTGTGGTAAGTACAATCTTATCGGTCGTCTGTCGGTATATGGGAATGCGACGCTTTGATGACGCTTGTGGTCACGTGACTTCTTTGATACTTTGCACTAGTATTCGCAAGTATGAGAGAACCTTAACCCCGTGTGCCTTCCCCCACCCCTGTCCCCCTAACGTTTCTGTCTACAGGCGGGGCCCCCAACTATTTCCCGAACAGCTTTTCCGGTCCCGTTGATGACGCCAAGTGGAAGGCACCCCCGTTCCCTTCGTCCGGAGACGTTGACCGCTGGGACAGCTCTGCCGACTACGACGACTTCACTCAACCGCGGGAATTGTGGGAGGTCCGGCTTTCGAGCAAAGACAGACTTCACATTTGGCGCCGCTGGCAGAATCTACAATAACGTTGTTTATTAAGCTTACACTACATGCTTTACGTGTCTGTAGCGAGAAAACGAGGATGGTTGTTCCTCTCAACCAAGGATTGTTTTAAGCGAGTTTATGAAGAGGCCACAAAGGCAACATACAATTTTGTTACACGTGAAAGAGAAATAGCATTTGGTAACTCCCTCAGCGACAGGCCACCCATGACAGACGCATTTTCTTCTTGATGATTGGAGGTCTAACGCGCCGACGCTACACAGGCGAAGACGCGCGCCGTAGTGGAGGGCTCCGGATTAATTTCGACCTCCTGGGTATCTTCAACGTGCCCCGAAATCTCAAACACACGGGCGTTTTTGCTTTTCTCGTTCATCATAAAAGCGGCCGCCGCGGCCTGAAATCAAACCCCATGGTTTTTGTTTTTTTTTTTTTTTTGCTCAGCACGCATTTTTATTCAAAACAAGCCAGGAGACTACGTTTGAAAAACGTTCAAGCTTCGCACTATGGTGATGCAATGAGGGCCGGAGTGGTCTAATATACGCCAAAAGTAAAGCGTAATTTTTAGTAGGTCAAGTGCACGTTGGCATTAAAATGATACGATCCAACAGAATTCGAGCCCTAACTACGATCGCCCAGCCATGTTTCTTGGTATTGGCTTAGATCAGTGGCCGCCAATAGCACAAACAAGATTCGGTGACGTCATAAAACAAGATTCTGTGACGTCATACAAAAATCACCCGGAAGCAGCTGGGGAGTCGCCACTGCTTCATATGTTTCCTTTAAAGGACCTCGCAACGCTGTTCTTACAGGTACTTTCGTGGCCTACGTGTGTTCTTCTGTCGTTCAGATCGAGACGCAAAAAATGTATCAGTATCGGTGCGTCTCCGCCTCTCCTACTTATCGGCGCGGCACCGGCGAAAGACGCCGTCAAGTAGCGCGGAAAAGAGAGTCCCAGGTCAGACAACCACGGTCTTAAACTTCCGTAACGCGGCACTTTAAAGCGAAACCGCTTACGTCTCATTGATAGCGTCTGTAGTCCACCTCATAACCCGCTGCAGGAAAGCCAACTTTTTTGGACTATCATGACGATGGTGGTAAAGTGAAAGAAAAAAAACGATTCCTGTGGTCGCAGTCGAACTTGAGTCCCTCGCTTTATGGAGCCGACGTTTATCGGGTGCGCCTTTCCGATACGATCGAAGCTTAAAGCGAAGCTCTCTATGTCACTGACGGCGTCGGTAGTCCGCCTCAAAATTTACTGCTGGGAAGCCAACTCCCACCTGTAAAGCGTACTCTGCCTCAAATATGCCATGTGACAGGTGAAGCCTGATTTAGGTTTTCGTATCAACAGGGGAAGCCCTCACGACAAAGTTTCGCATTCAACCATCGCCATCGTTAGAAGCGGGGGCATCATTTTTTTAATTGCCCTCACAGGACACGGGATACGACGCCATCCGGGAGAGCGAGAAGCGGGCAGTAGTCCCCCGGTTTTTGAGACAGAGAGAGATAGAAACGTTTACTTCGCTTGAATTTTTAAATTTAAAATTGAATAACTCTCATTTCTTTTTGCGTTTATCTCTGCATGACACGAAGAACAGACGTAAAGAAGAAAAAGTACCAAAAATACATTGCAGAAGTGCTTAGTATCTCGATTATAACTTGAAGTTTGTGGGCGCGAAATGAAACTTGTGTTTGGCCGCATGCCCCTTTAGGCGGATATTTTATGCTCGCCTTAGCAATGGGGGATGAGACTGCGGCCATCTTGACTCATCTACTCGCCGTTGCAGGCGCTGAGCGATGAAGAACGCGACCACCTGGCGGACAACATTGCCAATCACCTCAAGGACGCCCACGACTTCATACGGAGCCGGGCTGTCGCGAACTTTGCCAAAGCTCATTCGGGCTTCGGAGCTGCTGTTTCGATGAGGATCGACGAACTCTTGCAGGTGGGACCTGTCGTGTCCATCGTGGCAGAGCTGACTGCAAGCCTTCTTCGTATCTTATTCGATTGATTGATTGATTGATTGATTGATTGATTGATTGATTGATTGATTGATTGATTGATTGATTGATTGATTGATTGATTGATTGATTGATTGATTGATTGATTGATTGATTGATTGATTGATTGATTTAACGCACCTACGCAACGCATGCGATGGGCACGCCCTAGTGGAGGGCTCCGGAGAAATTTTGGACCACCTGGGGATCTTTAACGCGCACCGAAATCTCGTACACACGGGCGTTTTGGCTTTTTGCCTCTATCAGAAAAGCTTCCGCCGCGGCCGGGAAGCGAACCCGCTACCTCGTGCTCGGCAGCGCAACGCCTTAGCCACTGAGCCACCTCGGCGGGTTCGTGTCTTATTCGAGAGGTAAGCTAGCTAAAGGCTGTTTAGGGGATAGTTGGTACAGACTTGAATATACATTTAGCGTGTGCTTTAAGCATATAACAGCTGCGAGCTGCTAAACATCCTTCAGCTTCAAAGCTCAACGTCAGTGCATCAAGCACGCCAGTATCGCACATCAGTGCACTTGAAATCACTTTCTGTGCAAGCTTATTCAGGCCAGAGAGCTACTTTTCTCACCTGAGCACAAGTTCGAAAAAATCCAGTAATGTAGCGAAAAAATCGGCTTCTGATTAGCTATTCGAAGCCGGTTTTAATTTTTCTAAAAATTTGTATCTGATTCCGTCCGAACATTTACCCGTACTTCCTCCGTTTCCGGAAGCACGGAGAAAGCTATTGTCATCGATTGCACTGAAGGGTACTCCCGAATGGGCACACCGAATTGACCTTCTATATCTTTAATATTTGCTGTACTATTGTTAAAGTGCTCTTTGAAGGCCTCGTAAAAAATCTTACTCAATTTGCTTTCACCAAAAGTACGCCTACGAACAGTAGCGGTAGGGCCTTTCTGACGAAATCCGAGTCAAAAAAGAACAACCGGGGTCTAAGGCCGCACGGAAGGAGAAATGATGTTGGTGGGACAGTTTGTTCATACCAAATTTGCCGAATTTCTAAAAAGAGAGTTGAATTATCGGGACCCCAAAGGACGAAGAATAGCAATTATGAGCTAACCACTCCCAATCTCAGTCAGTATCAGCCTCAGTTTCAGTCATACAGACTTGCCAGTTGCGACAACTTTTCTTTGTTTTTTTTTTCAGGAGTGTTGATGGTTCCTGCTGGCCACTTTTGCAGATTCTTGCGTCCCTCACTGCATATTCTTTCACGAGGAGGCACTTCTACACTGCACCGACTGACAAGCGCATGTTTTGTGCCCTTGCACATTGTCTGCTTTGAGATCTTCTCTTTCAGTGCCATTTTTATTAGTCACGTCTGTGTTGTGCAACCAAAGAATAAAAAAATTCCTCGGAGCACTCAAGTCTGCCTACGTGCTTTAAAGGTGAAAGCATGGTTTACTGTTACATCGCATGTGCATCTTCTTCACTTTCGTTTCTTTGTATTCTGGCGCAAAGTCCTTCGAGCTGCTTCTTTTCAGCTAAACAAATCTCTAGAGATTGGTTTAGCTGATTGGTTTAGAGATTGGTTTAGAGGTGGCCAACTCCATGCGTGGCTTTCGAGTTACCTTACTGGTCGCAAAATCTTCATGTCCACGTCTGCCGGTGACACAGGACGCCACCAGGTTATTCGCGGTGTTCCACAAGGAGTAGTACTGAGCCCCACCCCCTTTAATATTGCCCTAATCGGTCTCGTGGACGAAATGCCTGAAGTCGTCAGAGTCACTATGTACGCTGACGATATCTGCATCGCTACTTCTGGTGTAACTCGACCGCAGCTGCGAGCCCGTTTACAGCTAGCCGCAACAACGACGTCTCGGTACTTGTGCCGTCAAGGTCTGCGTTTAGCGCCAGCAAAATGCGCCGTTCTTGCATTCACCAGAAAGTCGATGCTCCGTGTTGCGTCGACCTCTATGCTTTCGTTTTTTCGTCTTACTACGCGAATTACGTACACAAGCGGACCGGCCGACGCCACAGTTTCCCTGGAACCGCGGCTCTGCGCGGCTGGTGTGTAACGGTTATACTCACATGCCCTTACGTTCAGGTAACACTCTAGAGCACCCGCTAAGCCTGACGCCCCACAGCCTCTTTCATGGTATTCTGCGATAGTGAAAGAATACTGTGAAGTGGGGCGTTGGCGTCATTCAGGACACCGAATTTGTCCCCGCGAGCATTCTTACGGTTGCATTTTTTTCTGCAGTGATTCATTCGGTACCTTCTACTGCTAGGCGGAAAATTTGGAAGCCCTCGATGTCGTGTTAAGAGAAATAAAACACCAGTCAAGGGAAAGAGTGTTTTAATGCCCCACATATAAGAATTATTGCTTGATTGTAGGGTTTAACGCGCCGACTCAACGCAGGCGATGAGGCGCGCCGTAGTGGAGGGCTCCGGATTTTTGTGACCACCTAGGGATCTTTAACGTGCACCGAAATCTCCTATACAAGGGCGTTTCTTTATTTTCGCCTCCATAAGAAAAGGCGCCGCCGTGGCCGGAAATCGAACCCGCGTCCTCGGGCTCAGCCGCACAACGCCTTAGCCACTGAGCCACCGAGGCGGGTACATTACGAATGGGGACAAGTGTAGGGAGCAACAACGGGGAATCGCTAAGGCCAGATCCAGGCAGTAAGGGCCGCCACCTTCAGCGGCAGTTTCTCTCTCTCTCTCTCTCTCTCTCTCTCTCTCTCTCTCTCTCTCTCTCTCTCTCTCTCTCTCTCTCTCTCTCTCTCTCTCTCTCTCTCTCTCTTTTCAGCACCATTGGTTTTGCGAGATCTTTCTCTGGTACTCGGTAAGTCGGCGCCATTCCTCGGCCATCACGGGAAAGAAACAAAATTCTTCGTCACTCTAGCACAAGGTCTTCAGGGGCATCCCGCTGGTGGCGTTGTACAGAAATCCCGTCTGGGTGCTTATTTCGGTAGTATACAGTGCAGCAGCATTCTAGCCGTTCTGCCTTGGCGGTCCTCCAGTGTTCTCGGAAGGATTGGACGCCTGCGTAGGGTGTGCAAGATGACAACACGTTTTTTTAGGGCGAAACTCCTTAGGGGCTCGAGGTGTCGGCGTCTCATGTCGTCGTCGTCGCATGTGGTCGTAAGTATCATGTTGTCACTGGTACTAAAACACCGGGACATTCGTTTTCCCAAGCCTCGCACTACAACGCCTCGCACTTCAAAGATATGAGATTTACAGCAAAGCTGTATACCTCTACTACCCCAATGGTTTCATCTCCGTCGGCAAAAACGCCAAGGCGCCAAGAATACTTATACTCTGCATGCTGCGCCCCTCCCAAGGTTTCCGTTGGTGGAGGCATCCCGGGATTTTTTTGTATTACTCGGCATGAGGAGAATTCATTGACCCAAAAGAGCTTTTGAAAATACAGACTGGCGCCAGGAAATATGAAAAATATGCAGCCCGGGAATACAAAGCAAACTGCAGTCGAATTTTTTTCGAATGCCGCATTTTCTGGAGCTTTTTTGCACCATCGCACCTGGAATCGCCGTCCATTCCACAGCAATCCACTTGTATGTTTTGCACAATCGCTGCCATGGAAGGAATTAGTCAGTACTACTGCGTAGGAGATTCGCGGCACAACGCGTATTGTCATGAAGCTGCACTAAAGGAAAAACCCCGCGTATTATCACGTGCCTACTTCGCCACTGAAATTTTCGCATTTTTTGTGTGGGTTATACGCGCAAAATTCGGTACTCGCCGGTGCTCACCGTTTTGAACAATCGCAAATTACACCAGGGAACGTAACACTTTGCAAAAATTCCGCACGTAGGTATGATATAACCCAGTTGAAAGCTTTGCTTTAAGTCGATTCTAACCGACGTGTGGGATCCGCCAATTTTCTTTTGTGCGAATCGCTGGGACGTACTGATGTTATTCCCGCACCTACAACACATCAGAGTGGGTCCTTCGATGGCGCATCAAGTTAGAGCCCTGAGTGAATCCTTAGCCGCAGTCTGCGCACCTAAAGGGCCGTTCTTTGGTGTGGGTCTTCAAGTGGTCCCTACGATGGGTCCTGCAGGCAGATGTAAGCCAGAGACAAAAAACAACATGCTCAAGAAACAATGGCACTGAAGTGCGAGGGGTCACACCAGTTAGAGGTTAGCAAAACTAGAACGTGCCAGCACTTGTAGTGCAGGTATTGTACAGCACCGATGAGCTTTTTTCGGCAGCTAGCATACTACGAATGCTTTCCATGAAGGTCAAATACATTTACAGGAGCAGAAGTACTGGAACCAATTCTGCTATACTTGTGCGCAAGTTAGGAATGATGATAGCTCAAGCAGTGTATCCCTCCGCCGAAGTGACGGACTCGTGACGTCAACACGCGTGCGCGTTTTGAAAGGTTGCACTTAATGCGCGACATGGTATGCTCTTCTCAACTACGTAGTTGTTTGTCGTCACTGCAGTAATTTATAAAGAGATTACGTGGAAATATCACGGAAACAGCTCGTGTCGTGTTCAAAGTACTAGCAATAACGCACTCTTTGTAACGTGCGGAGGAGCAGCACGCTGTGGTGATGAGACACAGTGGCAGCTTTCATTGTCATTCTTTAAAAGGGCCATGCAGACAAAACGCAAGTTTGGTTCATTCGAAAAATTGCATCGTTAGAATCATACTGACACCACCTTGAACACACACTTCGCTGAAAAAACTATATATTTAGGGAAAAAAGGAAACGGCCATGCGACCCACTAGCTCATTTCCCGCAACAGAACCTATGATGTCATATGCCCAGCTCTACAATTGGCTGATGCCGGCAAAAACAAATTAGGCAGGGATTATAAGCTTGCTGACGGAGCTATTTGCGCTTAAATGTAATACATGTTCATTTTACAGCAGTAAGAATGGTGGCGTAAACAATGAAAGTTACGGAAATACACAAACATTCAAGTACCGATGCAGGCTGTTGTTGGTAGTGGGTGTTGTAAAAGAAGTAGCAATGCCTCTCTCGTGCCCCATAATCATCATCATGAGTTCACAGGATTAAAGGAAGCATCGGGAGGAGACTCGGCGGCTCGTCCCTTTGTCTACATATTTTTGGTGCCGTGAAACCCGGGACAAAGGACCTCGAGAGGTGAGCCACACTGAGCGGATTTTGTTTCTCTTCGGCCGCCTTCTCACCTCTCGGGAGACAGAATGAAGCCGCAGATGGAAGACGCCGATTCGAGGAACATCGGAGCAGCCTAAGAAGACGATGGAACAAGCCGAGCCTTAGGAGATATCTGCACGATGCAAAACACGATGATCCTATGCGGGGCCGATACTGACGCGGAGGCGATGCCGACTAGTGCCCTCTGAGCCCGGTCGCCAGCCCTTACGGAATTTGCGACGCTGGACCGGGCTATGGAGGCTCTACATGAAAGGCGACGCATTGTCCGTCAAGGTATTACGTCCATCATCGACAAGATTGAAGACCTCCTCCCAGCCGCAAGACCACTGATAAGTGAGTTAAAGGAACTTCTTCGTAATTCGATTGATTATCGTGACGCACTGAAGGCCATCAACCGAGAAGTTCAAGACACCGTGGACATTGATGAATTAGAGGCCGAGGTCGAAGATGCGCTTAAGTTCGAAGAAGTAGTTTGTATGGCGAAGGCGAAGGCTGAATTTAAAGTGATCCAAGTGCAGAGAGCCCGAGAAAACCTAATAGCGTCTTACAGATGTGGAATTTGCGCAGAGCTGCAGGAACACCGACATGACATGAAAGAATACTGGGAGAGTACCGATACCTCATACGCAAACCAACGTAATGCAGCAGTGGATGACAAAAGCCACCTTACGACAAAACCGAATGTGAATTCGTGAGGTGTAACGCTGCTGGAAACCAGCCATCTCGTGTCTAACACCGAAAAGACTGAGTACAACCAGGTTACCACTCAAAATAAAGTATCAGATCAAGGGGCAATGATCCCTAGCACGGTTATACTAGCGCAAGCAAAGGCCATAAGCAACGATTCGACCATAGACAACCTGCCATCAAATGCAACACCCAATGAGCATTATAGTCTTCGAGCACCACAAATGACCACGGAAGAAATGTGCAAGAGTAGAGAACGCAAGGTGATTTCGGACAATTCGCCGGTCGAAGACGGAAAGAAATGTTTGTTAAGGCGCGACCTACTTTGGTTTTCACACTTAACATATATGGTCCAACGGAAGAAGCAGTGCAACCGAAGCAAGGTGAAAACTGCTAAGAGGAAACGTCCGAAGGCACAGGAGCTGGAAACTGGGTTGGATAGTACTTTCCCACCATTCCAAAAGAATCGGCGCCGCAAACTAAAGTTTGGGGAAGGGAAGGATATCCGTGTGCACCGGCAGTTTTCAGCGAAAGAGCGTACAGTGCGCCACATGTCAAGGCACAGAGCTGAATTAGCCCCCAGGAATTCAACGCGCATAATCACCTGGAAAGGAAAGCCTTCTTCGAACATGTCCCACATGTACACGGCTTCCACTAGGCAAAATGATATGAGGTGGAAACAGCAAGTAATACCTGCTGCCAAGATGGACAAAAGAAGTTCAGCTAGTCTCCTCACAAGACTGCCTCTAGAGGCCGCAGGTGCTCGGTTCGTGGGTCCACCAACGCCAAGACATCGGTATCACCGGTGGAGATGGAAGGCGTGAGGTGTCGGACTTTTTTGGCTTACACGCACTTGAAAGGAACTCTCCATGGACTAAACAATTTTTGGCTGCGAACTCTGCTCATTCATTGTCGCGCGGGGGGAGGATGTTGTAAAAGAAGTAGCAATGCCTCTCTCGTGCCCCATAATCATCATCATGAGTTCACAGGATTAAAGTAAGCATCGGAGGGGTCTCGGCGGCTTGTCCCTTTGTCTACATATTTTTGCAAAAATATTCGAGGAACTAGATCCCGCGCCATGGCTCTGCTGAGAACACCTCTTTAATCTTCTTCTTTACTAGCTTATGATAATGATCTGTACATTGGCAAGCGGTCTTCTTCCTTTTCCGCAACATCCTCCCGCTCGCAACAGTGATGCATCTACGGATAAAGAGGACGATTGGATAAAAAACATGCCAGAAAAATAAAACTATAGACAGTTCAGCAGCCTGATTGAATCCGCCTAGCCGTTCGGTCACCGTTCGTCAGGAGCTTAATTTTCCATCGGTGCTTTGACGTCCGATGCTGCTTTCTAATGACGGTCTTCGTTAAGATCGGCGATGAACGTACATCAGCACTCTGTTGTGTTGCAGGGATGAATATTCTGGCTGTCTCGTGTCGTCTCTCACATCGTCTTGGTCGGGATTGCACTTGCGTCGACCGAACCTCCTTTGTCTGAACACGCCTTGAAAATGTGGAAGGAACTAGTTCCACTCCACCTGACAGAATAGGTTCGTAGTTTTGGCGAATCTCCACAAACTCTGCGTCTCGTCTTTAGTTTGGCAGTCCTTTTCTGTTTTCTAGGCATGTCCCGAAGTTTTTGCCTCTTGCGCCGGTTCATGTCGGTGTTCACGGCCCCACTGTTCCCAATCAGATGCATTGAAACAACGGGCTTCAGATGACAGGGAACGTACTCAGAATCTTGTATTAAGAGTTCTTCACTCTGTACACAGTCCTTCCATGACCCCAGCGTAGCATTTGTGGAGGCGCTCAAGTCAACTTCTGGCAGTGGAATGGTTTCCGCCTTTGTCGTAGTCGTTATGAGTAATGTGTCTGCGCACTCAGACACCTTATTTCGGGCAGCTGTAGAGGTGACCAACGAGCTCAATGATGTTACTACGGGTGGGACTTGAGCGATTGCCGAAGGTCTCCGTGAAAGGTTGTTGTTCGCTACATGCTGCGTGGTTATCTCTTGCCGGTTCAAGCTCATCTTGGATATCTTGTCATTAAGCAGCCACTTCGCACTGAAAATCATATATAAGTACTTGTCAGATTCTTCGTAATCCTTTTCGTAATCCTCAATATCTAGGAGGTCTCGTATCTGTCTGTCAAGATTATTTATGTTTTCCAGCACTTCTGTAGGTGATTCGAGGAGGATTTTAAGCGTACTAATTCTCGGGAGTTGGTGATTCTACAAGGTTGTCTGTTGTTCTGACGAGTTCGGTTATCTTAGCACTTTCAGTTCACTCACGGCCTCCCTGTGCTCAGTAGGCTAAATGTCCACAGGGAGGGTGTTCTGGATACGGTGCTGCTGCTGGACACTTCCGGGTTCCAAGTGGTCGGTGCGGTGCGTCGAGCAGCCAGCCATGGGGGGGCGCCGTTCGAGGGCAAGGCCCACGGGATCAAGACATCAAACGGTTTCCCGGGCCTCGCGTGCCTCAAAGTCGCTGTGCGCCATCATCTCGTGTCCACCAGGCCGTTCCTCCCGGGTTTCACGGCACCAAAAATATTGAGGAACTAGATCCCGCGCCATGGCTCTGCTAAGATCACCTCTTTAATCTTCTTCTTTACTAGCTTATGATGATGATCTGTACATTGGCAAGCGGTCTTCTTCCTTTTCCGCAACAGTGGGCCCACTATGCTTGTTTTATCTGCACAACAGTCCGCCGCTTTGCAGTTGTCTTACACAACACTGGCTGATTGGTGCAAGCAACGTTGTCTGAAGAGACCCTGTTTGTCGAGCATACCCTATGTTTCATGAAATGATTACTTTCTACCGTAACAAAAACAAGCCAGGTGCAAATACGGTCAAAAACGAAGCAACGGCGGACAACGGTCCATGGATGAGTAGGGTAGTGCCATCTAGGAGGACTGACAGTAAGCAAGACTGCAGAGCCTCATGACACACTGGAAGTTCGTTTGGATACCCGCCCTTGTGACTTCATGGGAGACGCCGTTGAAACATACGATTTGGTTGGAGAATCAAAATTCTAACCTAAATTGAGTAATTGCTCAGTGAATACGGCATCGTTTGATGACGGTCAAGCGCTGGGGGCTCTAAAAAACACAAAATATTTCGAATAAAAATGACTTTTATTTTGTTTGCATGGCCCCTTTAAGCTATACCCGAGTACAGCAGAAACAGTTCCAATACTTCTATTGGGATTTTGTGCTGGGAGCCGTCACCTTTCCTCCTTGGTTCAAATCCTGGGGTAAGGACAAAATAATCCTGTCCATACACCCCCCTCATCGCCCCCCAAATGTGGGAAGACCAAATCGAAGCATATCCTAGCAGTTACTTGCTTAATGTCCATTAGGGGGGACATAGCTCTTATAACCATTTCTTTTAATTACTAAGTAAACTCAGCGAAACTTGCCAGTCTTGCTGCTTTTTCCCCGCTAATTTCAAATATGCCATTATTTTTTTAGTTGGTCAATCAGTTCCCAAGATACTTAGAGATAAATAGCCGGTTTTGGTGGAACAATAAACAGAACAGTGTCAGTCACAAAACTGTAATCTTTATATTTTTAATTATGAACCCATGTGAGTGCAATAAGAGAATCGGTTTTTGATGCACCGCTTGGAATTACTTTTGCAGGTAATTAAATTTTCGGTGTTTTAAATGGGAATTCGAAATGGTTCCGTGCCACTGGTGCCACCAAGGTTTAATAATCTGTAGAATTAGTTCTCAGCAGTGCATCAAAAAAACAGATTCTCTAATAGCACTCCCAGGGTTCAATAGTATTGGAAAATATAAGAATTACAGTTGTGTGACCAACACTGATTTGTCTATTGTTCCTCTAAAGATGAATAATCATCTCTAATTATCTCGTGAACTGATTGACCAACTCAACAAATAATGGCCTATTTGAAATCAGTGTGGAAAAAGGAGCAAGACTGGCAACTTTCACTGAGTTTACTTATAAATTAAAAGGAATTCTTTTAAGAGTTATAACCCCTCTTGAAAATTCTATTTTCGTATATTCTGCTGAAAAAAAAAGCAAGATGCGAAATACAACAGCTGAAATACGTGCGTGGACAGCACAAGTGGTCAGAAATATCGGAACTGTATAATTGCTCTATTTTGAACCCCGCCATGACGAAAGCCGGAAGTGTGTGGCCTCGCGACATGACCACGTATTTTTTCCACATTGCCAGAAATACACAAGCGCACAGCTTTTTATTATGCCTGCTAACCTTATGCTACGTATGTTGCCATCGCTAAACCAAGTGGCATCAGGGAAACTGACTAGGCCTGGACTCGAGGTCCAATTGCATTGCATATTTTGTTTCCAGTGCTGGAATTTCTGAGAAGTGCCGTCAGTCGCAAAGGTTTGGAATAGCTAAATGCATTTCGAAGGAATGAAACAGCAGTTTATCTTCCCTTTATCTTTCTGCAAGGTTTGTGTGATGGCTTTGGAAGTTATAAACAGCCTTGCTTAAAACAGTGCCCAATGGCCATCGCGCTGTTCAAAAAGAAACATCCCCCTCGCGAGGGGCACGATCAAATGCAGAGCATTTCCGCGGGGGGCGCACCTGCAAGTCGTATGGATTACGTATTAGTTGTTGTTGTTGTAATTGTTGTTTTCCAGCGTAGACATTGTCGATGAAGTCAATGGTGAAACGTGAAACTTGCCGTGAACCCCCTGCCGCGGCTATGACGCAACGTGGAGCGGCTATGACGCAACGTGGCGCGGCTATGACGCAACACAATCCCACACAATCCACTTTAATCCAATCCAAAGCAATCCAATCCAAGCCAAAGCCAATCCAAGCCAATCTAATCGAATCCAATCCAATGCCCCTCGCGAGAGAGTGTTATAGCGCCGAAATCGCGCCACCACACGAACGCGTGATGTTGACGTCACGATCATGCCACAGATGTTAGCGACCGGAGCGCGCGCGAACGACATATGTGGTTTAAGCGCGAACCGACCGCGGCGAGAGAGCGCGATGCGAGCGCCCCCACCTGTTCTTGCGCGCGAACCGACTGTTGCTCAGCGCGAACCCAACGCGGCGAGAGAGGGTGTTGCGCACGTCCCCACCTGTTGTGCGCCCGAACCGAACGCGGCGAGAGAGGGTGTTGCGAGCGGAGAGAAGGCGAGGAGGACGCGGGGGAGAGGGCGCACCTGTGGCCGACGGTTGAATGAGTCAAGGATATAAGGCGCGTTCGTAACGTTCCATTCTGTGTAGGCTTTGTGGCGCAGTGGGTAGAGCACCATGTACCTTGCGTTCCGCCCGCAGAGTCGTGGGATCGAAACCTGGCGCCGGTAAGTATTATTTTTTTATATAGTGTAGGGGGAGCGATGCGGACTACGACTACGGACGTCAACGCAGGTGACATCGTGAGTTACTGAAATGCTCTGCATTTAAAAATCGGCGATTTTGAAACCAAAATCGAGGAAAGCGCGGCCATTAAAATGACGCTGCAGTCGGTGAGTGAGTGGCCAGACCGTCAGCAGCTCGGAAGCGAGCCTGCGCGCAAGCTCCACGTGCGCGCGGGGCAGCAAATGGGCGAAGCGTTCGCAGCAGAGCTCGACCGGTCCTCCAGTTGCGTGGCTGGCCAGAGGAAGAAGCCCCCGTCGCCCGGAGCGCCACAGGTGCGTCATGGCTGTTACGTGATTCATTGGCAGGTGCAGCGGGGTCTCCGGCGGAGCTTTTTTAAAACGCTTCTGACTGATCAACGAGGCGTTTCACGGGGCTACCACTCGTGTCCCAGCTGATTTGGTGGTACTTACTACACATTAAAAAAAAATTTGGTCGAGGTGAAATTTCAGTGCAGTTGGCCTTTATTTACCCCATGATATAGGACAACCCTCCCTCTATTCATCTTGCTAGCTCTGCATTGCATTGCTGGAACGTAACCTCCCTGCTTTGCTTTTTACCTCCTTCCACGCTTGATTTTTCCTTTTCTAATCAAATTTAAGACAAAAATTAGTAGTGGGCAGACAGTGCATCGATTTCGGAGCTGTGGCATTTCAAGAGTTTAAGTTCCAGTGCGTAATACCAAGCCTTACAAATGTACAAGCAATGAAAGCACAAGCGACGGAAGTGTCGCTAAACATTGGGCAACACCTGGGATTGCATTTTGCTCACGTTCCTTACAAATGCATAGGTGCAGACAAAGTCAAAGCCAAACACTAACTCAGTAGGTGCATGTTTTGTACGAAAGCCCTGGAAAAAAATATCAATGGATCTCTTTGAAGCATTTGCAATGGTTATCAAACGTGCTAGCTCCAGTCAAGGGATGAAACCGCAAAAGGGTTGAGACAGTTGAATAACAGGGGTGAGACCAATGCAAACCTTCAGATAAAACATCCTCGGAATGCTAACAAACAGCATGGGCAATACAATAAACTCGTTTTAAGTGCAATGCACTTCTTAAGCGACCCTGAACCTGCGTCCACCGGCGATGTCCGCGCACGTGGAGATGGGCGCGCGCAGCCTGGCCGCTGACATGGCACATACCCACGTGGGGGATTGGCCAGGAATCTCCTCGTCTTCCGTGGCAACGGGGGGAGATGGGCGCGCGCTGCCTGGCCGCTGACATGCGCACATACCCACCGTGGGGGATTGGCCAAGAATCGGGCGTGAGAAGGGCTAATGCACCGCTTAAAGGAGTACTGACACGAAATTTCAAAGCTGAGATCCGCTCTAGCAATCAAGTACAACGACAACACAAATAGGTGTCTGTGAATAAATGCATCTTTCTTTCTTTGTAGTTGTGTGTGTGTGTGTGATCTCTCTTTCGCGAACATTACCGAACCGCGCAAATTCAACTCGTGCATTCGCACTTTCACATTCTTCCCCTCGGGGAAATGCGGAGAATTTTCATGAAAGTGAAGGCACGTGAGTGGAACATGCGCACACCAGCTGCGCAGAACCCCCATTCTAGGGAGGCTGTGGCGAGTGCCAGTCTGCTTGCCGACGTATTTTGGGCCGTAAGACGAAGAAACGAAATAAGAGAAGGAGACGCATATGCGGCGTAGCAGAAAAGAAGACTATCGAAGAAACTTGCGCTAAAGCAAAGAGGAGAGAGTGAAGAAAGAAATGCAAAGACGAAGTAACAGTAAACTAGGCTTTCGTCTTCAAAGTACGTAGGCAGACTTGAGTACCCCGAGGAATTTTTTTATTCTTTGGTTGCACAACACAGACGAGACTAATAACACTGGCACCGAAAGTGAAGATCTGACGGCAGGCAATGTGCGAGAGCACGGAATATGCGCTTGTCAGTTTGTGGAGTGTAAACATTTCCCCTTGAAGTCAGAATATGCCGTGCAGGAAGGACTGCGAAGTGGCAGCAGGAACACTTCAAAGCTCCTGAAAAAAGATGTATCAAAGAAAAGTTGCTGTTACAGGCAGACTGACTGACTATGAGACAGACACGCACAGAGACAGACACACAGAAAGACACACAGACACGGACACACAGACACACACACACACACACACACACAGACACACACACGAGGCACACACACACACAGAGACAGACACACAGGCAGACAGAAAAACTAATTGATACTGGTTAAACCATAATTGCTATTCGTGGTCGTTGGGTCGGCAGAAGTAAACTTTCTTTTTTACAAATTCTGCAAATTTGTATGTACAATTTTGTTTACAAAATCATTTCTCCTTTGGTGTGGTCTTAGACTCCGGTTGTTCTCTTTTAATTCGTGTTTCGTCAGAGAGACCTTACCGCTGCTGTTGGTTGGCGTACTTTCGGTAGCAGCAATTAAGATTTTTTAAGGACCGCTCTTAAGAACGCAACAACAACATGTAGTAAATAATTGACAGCTTGCGGGGGGCCACGCAGGAGGCACCATTTAGCGCAGTCGGTGGCTATAGTTTTCTTCGTGTTTCCGGAAACGATGATATGGGTGAATGCTCGGACCGAATCAAACGCAAATTCTTTAAAGAATGAAAAGTGGCTGCGAATATCGAATGTGATACCTAATACATTATTGAATTTTTTCGAACGTGCATTTCGTTGACAAGGGTAGCCTTCTGGCTGGAGGAAGTTGGTCCAATGAAGTTTTCAACGCCCAAGAATAGAACGAACAAACTTACAAAAATTACTTAACCAAATAAAAAGTGTGCATCTTATATATATCTAAAAATTAACGAAGACTGAAATAGAAAATGCCGGGAAATAACATTTGAAACATGATTAGAAATATTGAAATTATATATGCGCGTGTTTTTTGAAGCGATGTCTTCTGCGAATATTTCAGGAGGATCACTCGTCCATCCTTTTTCATTGATTAGCGTTCCCTTTAAACGATTTTTCAACACGCACTCGCTTGAATTATGCAGGCCGTGGCGCTATATCACTCAGCTGTTGTCGTAGGTTGCTCAAAGCGTTCCTGAAAAAATTACGGCAATAAGTCGTTACAAGAAACCAGTGAAAAGAAAACGCGATGATACTCTCGCTGATTTGTTCTATAAATTAGGTACCTAGAAAAAAAGAAATAAAAAACAATCAGATTGTCTGAAAGCTTTAAATATTTATGCTCATATTCCACAAAGTAATATACATTTTTGGAAAGGCCGCATAACCATCCGCTGACCTAAAATAACGCTGAATTGCGAGCAAGAACATCTTTTGTGAATTGAGAATTCTGAGAATTTGAGTTGAGAATTGCGTGCGGCTCCAACTAATTATACTCCGAGCCGCTCTAACATCTGAATTTATCGAATTCAAAGAAATGAATCGGAAGCGCCCACTTTCTTCATTTTAACTCCACAAAGCTTCGTGTTTCAGCCATCTTCCTCGTTAAATGACAAGGGCTTTGATTTTTTTTTTTCGTTTCCTGGAGCCGTGTTTACATAGAGCATTTCAAAGGCAGCAATTTAAACAAGGAACACATTTTTGCCACGCTGAGAAAACGCATGCAACTACCCCGCAGAAGCCGAAAAAGCTAAGCCCTTCGTACGTGTAAATTTCTTTTGAAAGAAATAAATGAGCGGCATTGGTAGCTACAGTGTACAACAAAATAAAAACACGAGATTGCTGTCGAAATACCAACTTTAAACGCAGTAAGATAATACAACAACATCGCTTATCTTTTGCTCATGCACGCAAAAGACGCTTCTCTAGATGTGTACGATTAAATTCAACGAAACGTCTCGACAGAATCCTTCTTCTAGCCAACGTCGCCCGCTAAAAAGGCCATTTATGGGGTTGCAGTTTATTTCAGCGCGTTAACTGATTGTAGGCTTACTCGTTTGAAGCACCGCTATAGTTTTATGTGCACGGTTGAAGGGTCTCGCCTTGAATATCAGCTGTGCAAGAAAAATTTGCATTCAATTGAATAACTACATTGTGTCCCGCAGTGTCTGAATATATACCGTTTAGTTTGCAACCTGCTACACTGAATGTCATTTATGGTAGGTTGTAGCCAATGATCTGATTCGGTTTTATTCGGTATCGCTCTCCTGTATGTTAAGCCAATCATCAGTCATTACTTCATCGTACTAGGTTGCGTGTATTTGCTAGATGTTTTTTTCAAGGGCGGAGCCCCTGAGGGGCTCGAGCTTTCTGAGCCTCCTTTTCATTGTTGTCGTTGTAGTCACGGTGATAAAACACCGGAACACTCGTTTTCCACCGCCTCGCACTAGAAAGATTCATCCCCGTGGACAAAAACGCCTACTACAAGAGCCCCGGAGCCCTCGCTTTCCAATGCCTCGCGCTAGAACGCTTCGCGCTTCAAAGACACGAGATTTTAGGGGCGAAGCTCCTAAAGCCGTGGGTCTGTCTATCCCTTGTGTCTCGTGGTACGTGACCGCCTAGTTCGATGACTCACTCGCAGGTGGCGCTACGTGACCGCCTAGTTCGATGACTCACTCGCAGGTGGCGCTGGTGTGAGTGACGTCATGATGACGTCACTCGCACGTGACTGACACTATAAAAGGCAATCGCTGTTGACGCGCTTCCTCTTTCGCAACGAGTCACCGGATGGAGGAGGTGGTTGTTGACAAGGCTGCGGAGCGGAGGGCGCGCAGGGCGGCGGCAGCGCGCGCTCGCCGACAGGATCCCGCCGTGCGCGAAAGAGAGGCCGAAACATCTCGTTTAGAAAGTCGCGCTTAAACCGCGCGTCGGCAGCTTCGGGCTGAGCTCGCTTGATGCGTTTTGCAGCCGCCTCGCGAGCTCTCACTGCATCGGGGTTTGCCTGCCGATACGAACGCTTGCTTGCAGCCTCACGAACCCTACAACAACAACAACAAACGAACAAGAACAAAATAAAAGTTGATTTGTACAATGTACGCACACAGTCTTACGTCTTTCTTAATAATGTAATGGGCGAACTTTCACGGGAGAGTTACGGTTACCGATGATCTCCCCCTCTCGAGCTTCGCCCCACTTATCATCATTCATTCCGTGGATATGGCGTGATTTTTTTTTTCAGCAAAGCTGTACACCTGTGACCCCCCAACGGATTCATCTCAGTGGGCAAAAACGAATCTTTCGAATGAACCAAACTTGTGTTTTCTCTTCATGGCTCCTTTAAGTTCTAGCGCGAGACGTAAGCGACTTTCCCGGTGTTTTAGCACCGTGACTACGTGAGACGACGATTACAACGACGATTACGACGACGACGACGACCACGACAGGAGGCGCCAACAGCCCCAGCCCCTAGGCGCTTTTGCCCGCGATCGGTATCGAACCTAGGTTCCTCGCGTTATGGATACTGAGTGAGCTCTCATCGCATTCCGGGCGCACCGCATTTCGTTTGGGTTCGTAGCGGGGGCGCTGACTTTAGACCCGGCCGCCAGTTCTAACGCGGGCTAACGTTGTCCGAGAGGCTACGGAGGAAACGATCCGGGCCTGCCAGTCTTGGAGATATTTCATGGGGAAGTTTGCAAATAAATGTGAGATGCAACAGCCTGGTCTCCAACGAAGGGAGGAGGCCGCCAACTCTGCTTTTTTCCTGCAGTGCAAGCTACGCTATTTTTTAAACAAGAAAAAATGTGTATGCAAGGCAGAGTCGCATAAGGTGGAAGAGAGGCTCCACAGATCGCGGCACCTCTACATTCAATCGGAACTTCAATTGAATATAATCTAAAGAACTCTAATGAGCAGACTTCAAAAAGTTTTGTAAGGGGGTCTTAAGGAAATAGCTTATTATTATTATATTATTATTATTATTATTATTATTATTTTAATTTTATTAATATTATACTCTGGTATTATGCCCAAAAATTGAAGGGCTACTTCAAAAATGGTAAGTGTAAGTGATCGTTTCTATAAACCATGATGTTGATAAGAAATCAAAAGCTATTTTGAGTTTTATACCAGCCAACCTTCCGCCTTTTCTTTTTGAATTTTTTGGCTCAATAAAAGTGCGTTTTCTCTGGGTATTTGAATAGCTTTACCAAATGATGGCACTGGCTCTTGCCGCGTTCATTTCAAACATCCTACATATTGTAATATTAAAAGCCGGAACATGTTTTCCGAGAAAGAGCAACGGAATGTGAAGAGAAACTCACACAGAGCATTTTGCGCCCTCTATAATGTTTGTATACGTGTTAAAATCTAAAGAATTGCCCAGTTAGGCGTTACATAAAACGGTGCCCTTCTGTCACTGTGCTGTTTTGACGCTGTGCTGTTTTGTCGATGTCCTCTTCCGTCGCGTGCGGTTTTGACGCCGTGCTGTTCTGTCGCGTGCTGTTGTGTCGCGTGCCCTTTGACGCCGTGCTGTTATGTCGGTGCTCTTCTGTCGCGTGCCCTTCCGTCGTGTGCTGTTCTGACGCCACCCCCGCTGGCCTGGCTGCAAAGCCTGGTTATGACAGTCAGCGATGTCACTGCGATAGAGCGCTTCGCGAGGGCGACGCTATAACCGTGCACGCAACGTATACGAAAAAAAAAGGTGGGGGGGGCACGAACTGGGTCCATAAGAGGCAAATTACGGTCCACAGAAGTCGGATGGAGCCGTGAAGGGTCGTCGCGATCCAGGAAGCTAAAAACATTTTTTTAACCTCCTTCGTCGACTACTTTCCGCCATGTTGTAATCAAAAATACGCAAGCCGCCTCGCGTACTCGCGCTATTTTGCTGAAATAACGTCCTCTCGTCTGACGTTCACTAAACGCCAAACCAGCGCAGTGCAAGGCGCATGCGCGGTGCGAACGACGCAAAGAAGTAGCCCGCGCTGACGTCGGCGGCGGTATCCGCGAATGATACAACGTGTCTGTCTATGTGCATGCGCGGAGACGAGGTTGCGAGTTTTAAAAGGGGGCGCAGCGCAATTCAGGCGCGAACACACAGAAGAACAAAAAAAAAAGCGCGGGGGCGCCAGTCGTTCTGACAGCTTCGGCGGAGCATCAATATAGTCCGAGCCTGCAGCTGGCGAATACGCGTCCGAAAACGTTTCTCATTCTCGTCAAACTCGCTGGTCCGCGACGTTCGTGATGCGGGCCATCGTCGCCTGTCTCGTGCTTTCCCTCGGATTTGCGGCGGCTGCTACAACCTCGAAACGTCTTCGCCCTGATCTCTCTTCATGCCATCACAGGAACGCCTCGGGCCTCGACTGGGCGTCGGATCAACTCAAACACTACGCGAAGAAGCACAAGGTGAGGAGCGTTCGCTTACCCTCCTTTCACCCCGAATAATCGTCACGCAAAGTAACCTTTCATCGACCAGATTTAGGCCAAATCCCCAAGGAGGAGTAACTTTCTGCAAAGGAAAGTTTGATATTCACCTCAATGGAGCCGTACGGCTACAAAGAAAAGCTGTACAGCTTTCTCAGAAACTTCGCAGTTGAAAAATTCGTCCTGGCCCAGGACGAATTTTTTTCAACTGCGAAGAGAGAGAGAGAGAGAGAGAGAGAGAGAGAGAGAGAGAGAGAGAGAGAGAGAGAGAGAGAGAGAGAGAGAGAGAGAGAGAGATAACTCTAATGTGGGCTCGAGAGGTCAGCTGTGCTAGCGGCAGTGCTTGCTACGCCAGATGGGGATGATTACAAACTGCGAAGTTTCTGAGAAAAGCTGTACAGCTTTCCTTTGTTGCCGTACGGCTGCATTGAGCTGGATGTCAAACTCCTTCGAAAAGTAAGCGCTATTTGGAGTGAGTGGTTAGCGTCCTGAACCGCGAGAGCAGTGTTTTGCTCTGCCTTTAGAGGCAACACGGCGTTACGGTTGTGGCGACTGCTCGTGTAGTGAGATCCCCTGTTAAAAGAAGCTTTAGGCTAGGATCGAAAAAAAAGGACCAGAACGCCGACATATACTCGGGAGATTGTAAGCTATGCGCGGGTCAGGTGGACTTCTACTACATGTTATGGTCGTACTCCCCGCAAGACAGAATCAAAGAGCACAGCAAATGTTAAGAGAAATTTCGTTTAATTAGTGTAACGAATATGGAGAAGTCGGAGACCCTTCCTTCCCGAACATGGAAGTGCAACTTCGGGTCGTCCGACTGTCCGATGCCGCCTCCAGAATCCAAGGACTTCTGGCTGACGACTCCGGAAGAGGAGAGGAAGACGAATAGAAGACACCGCCTTCTCATTCGCCCCTTTATTTTTAGTGAAAGTTTGTACTACTACTACTACTGCGTGCGTCGACAAGGTGTGCTGCGGCAAAATCAACTTTCTAGTCACCGCTCTGTAGCTCTCAATGTAACTTAGGTATCTTGAAAAAAGTCATTCTAGAATTGGCCACCAGGATGTCTTTGTAATCACCCGAGTTTGATTTACTTTTCGTGATTAGGTGTTTCACAGGGTATTCGCCCCGAGATCGAATGCAGTCGGCCCCTGGCGGCGGCGCGATGAACCGCTCTTTGTGTCGATGGCGCTTTCGCGTCGTCTGCTCGTTCACGTTGCGCGCGGCGCGAGACGCATCCTGCACACGATAAAACAACCAATTTGGCTACTTTTTTGGCAGTGAGCAATGACATAGTTGCCTGTGCTTGCGAATTTCCTCTAGAAACGCAATAATCAGCGGCCGTTGTGGGGTAATGCGCTGGTTTATTTCCATCAAACATCTTCGCCGTGGTCACCGCTTCAGTGTGAAACGTGTTATAAACGTTACTTGACACATCGCACTTTTCTTATTGATGAGCGCAATCGTCTGCCGTTTCGGGGACGTCAAAGGGTTCTTTTTGAAGGTGGCGTGGGGATTATTTAAAGGATAAAAGTTAAGTACACAAAACAGGTAAGAAGCGACAAGACCTGTACAAACCCGTGCATTTTCCACACCCTTGCAAAATTGCGCTGTGTCCTTATAGAAAGAAGAAACAAACAAAAACAATTACACTACACACGGCCTGTGCGCTATCGCCCATACATTACCGGAGACGTATTTTACACCCGCGAGCACCTGTGTCATCGAATTTTCCCGTACCTTTTCGAAAATAAATGCCATTTTTGGGTAGTCGTTGCCCATAGTGTGTTGCTAATCTATTTAAAATACGTTTCTACGGATGTCAAGAGTATTTAGGGAGGATTTCTCGGTAAAATTAAGCAGTTGTGAGTTTGTGTCTGTCTTGTGGCATTACGTGTGTCATTTTTATATATCCCATTTTCAAATCCCGACATGAATCACCTTGTCTAAAAATGCGTTTCACTCAGCATAACCAAATGCCTAATATGGTCACGTCTTAACGTCTTCAAGTGGACGTAAGTTTAATGGAGGAGGAAAAATCGCGTAATATAATGCACGTTGTTGACCACGTGTGTGGACGCTGTGCGTCATGTCTCTGTATTTTTTTTCCACAATGCTCGCTTTGAATACCATTTTGAAAACGGTGACTCCCCGGCCTCGTTCCCTACCATGGGGCCAGATCTGCCAGGGACAGGCTGTCAACTTACCACGACATTGTCAGTCATTACCGCCTCGCCCGCCGCAAATACCCCCCTGCCCATTCCCAGCTCTCCGATGCAAAGGAACGCACATGGCGACTCCTCCAGACTCACACTCTCCTTTGCCGAGCGGTACTTCACGACATCCACCCGTCCCTTTACCCTTCCCCCAATTGTCCTGCCTGTGGCACACGCTCCACTGTACCCCATCCATGTGGGGCTGCCCTAAAGACCCTTTCCCTCTAATTTCCTCCGACGAGCAGTGGGAGGGGGCGCTGGGTAGCTCTAACCTAGGGACACAACTCTCCCTCGTGGACAGGGCTACGCTAGTCGCCGCCAGGCTGGAGCCTGCGGCCACCCCGACCCCTTAAACCTACTGCAAATAATAAAGTTTTCTCTCTCTCTCTCTCTCTCTCTCTCTCTCTCATCTCTCTCATCGTCTCCTCTCTCTCTCGCTCTCTCTCTCTCTCTCTCTCTCTCTCTCTCTCTCTCTCTCTCTCTCTCTCTCTCTCTCTCTCTCTCTCTCTCTCTCTTTCTCTCTCTCTCTCTCTCTCAAAATTCCTGGACAATCTCGGACCAAAGGGGGTTAAATCAGTTTACAGAAATACTGGCTTCTACTTGTTGAAGTACTGCTTTTTCACCGCTACAGAACACGACGCCAAGCGTACTTTCGTTTGTAAGGAATACTGATAACCAACGTTTGGCTTTTCGCGTTACACGCGTTCTCTTCTCGCTGCCCTGGGAACGTTGTCAGAACACCCCCCCCCCCCCCCCCCCCAGGAAATAAAAAACGAAAGGCACAGAAAACTTTCATCCGTGCCTTTTTTAACCAATCCTCAAGAATTAAATGCCAAGACAAAGCCGAAATTCAGTTTACAAAACAAAGTAGCTACCGGGAACCCGTTGCGCTGTTTCGTAACGAGAAATAAAAAGGAACGTTTTATTATGCATCTGCAACAAGGAAACTTCATTTGCCATCCTTATGGTTCGTAAGCGACATTACGCAAGAATGCAAACACACCTCGCTGTTCTAGGCCCCTGTTAGATTTTAAAAGGAACGCAAATGGTCAACAGCGCAGCCGTAACAGATAATATGTGCTCACTGTGAGGTCCCAGGAAGCTTGGTTTACACACTGTACACCTGCTTGTTACTTTGCAAGCGTAACTAAACATGCGATGTTGATTGTACTGCGCACGTTAGCAATTTAATTCGCAAGTTCACCGACGACGAAAGCCGTAAATAACTGATCCGACACCGTTATTCATCAAATGTGCCTTCAGAGTTGCTAAAATTTCATTTGACTAAAGCTGCGCGCAACAGACCAATTAGAACGGTTGCATTTATATCTCTGCGCTGGTTAATTTATGTTGACTGTAGAACACACAAAAATGTCGTAAGCTCTTAGAAAGAATGTCGGGGCAGTTAAGTGGCGTTACCATTTAAGGGCATCCCACAAATGCAAGAATGCGTCATGCTACCAGTAAAAGCGATTGAAATTGCTGTTGAAAACAGAATTCCAGAGATCGAGGCTTCATGGTTTGTTTCTATTTATGCTTTTATTGAAGGCTCAAAGCCATAGTCTGGACAGATCGAGCTTGCTACGAGCCACGGCGTAAAAGTTCATTGTCATTATTGCGGCTGTTCTGAGATTCCCGCTGGGTCGCCGCTTTTTGTCGTAGTAATGAAAACTTAATGCCGCTTCCATGCTATACATTGAACGTTGAGGAGCCGAACTACGGCATACCACTCTTGTCTGCGGCTTTCGTGCGCACATACGGCGCGAAAAAGGCAGGGAGCGCGTCCACAGTGTGCATTCTTCCGGCAACATGAGAGGTGAGCGGGAAAGCGAAGGAAGGCATCTACTTGGGAAATGTCGACAAAGACTATCGTCTTTTGTTGACATTTGCAAAGGAAGGAGCAGATACCCGGCCATTTTTTTTTCGGCCATTGGGCCTTTCGTTCATGTGGCACTGTCGGCCATTCGTTTCTTGTTTAGTGAGATCAAATTAAATCATAGTTTGCTTCAACATTGGTTCCAGTTTTAAACTGACTTAAGCAAACCTTTAGCGTATTTACCTTCGGAGGAGCGCGACGCGAGAGGGACAACATGATCATAAATGAAATCATAGTTTAGTTTAAATCATTAAATCATTATCCTTTCTGGCAAAAGCTGTAAAAGCATCTTGACGAGGCCAGAGAGCCGCGATACGTAATTAGGCAAACAGCGGCACACGACGGCACTCCAGCAAACCTTTGCAGTAAAACCACAACAAAAAATTGTCTTCCGACATCAGCAGCATATAAATAACCACCATGCCTACGAACGTTCGTGATGCTGCATACAAATGAAGACGTTCAGTAAAACAAATATATGCACGTCGTGAAGTTAGTTACAACACTATGCAGACATAAATTTTACGCTCGCTATCGGCAAGAAAAAAACAAAGAGAAAACGAAGAAGGCAACGCATTCAATCTGACCGAACAGACAGACGTGACAAGCAACATAATTGATCGCTCAAGCGGAGATGCGCAACTGGCAACGTGTGAGTATGTCACGTCTATCACTCTTAACAAAACAGCTCATTTTATAAGGGTAGTAACGGCTGTATTAACTGACTTCTTACGAACTTTACTACCTCCCATAACGATACGCAGGTCCTGCCACTGTGTGGAAGAACAGAGAGAGAGAGAGAGAGAGAGAGAGAGAGAGAGAGAGAGAGAGAGAGAAGAGAGAGAGAGAGAGAGAGAGAGAGAGAGAGAGAGAAACTTTTATTTGAGCCACGGTTACTGAGGGTCGGTGGCGTCTGGGCGGAGGCCAGCTGCGACTTCCGTAGTTCTGCGTACCAGGGCCTCCTGAATCTCCTGGTTAGAGCCACCCAACGCCTCTCTCCATAGCTCGCTGCTGGAGATTTGAGGGAAGGGGTCGTAAGGGCAAGCCCACATGGAATGTTCCAGAACCGTTACTGGGCTAGACCGTGCACTTAGTAACTGCTACTTGTTTGACACCAAGCTTCACTGACAGTAACAAAATGCTATTTATTGAACGTAATAACTACAGCACTTTTCCCACTCCAAATCACGATTAATTTTTTTTTGAAAATGCGCGTACTGACTTGTATATGCCAACACTAAATGCATAATTCGGAAATTATCACTAAAATATTTGATTTTTGCGACAAGCCCACCAACTCTATCAAATGGCTTTCCGCTGCTGGCTATAAAAGCAAGAAGAGCAGATGAATTTCTGAGGTAACTAAGTTTTTCTCGCTCTCCCCGTGCATTCCTTTGGTTTTCTTGCTCAATTTATCTGTTGGTTGTCCAAGTGTGATGTGTGCGTGTTGAATGTGTCAATGTCGCGCTGAACACTCAGCCGATACACATTGCCGCGCGTAGCTTTTTACTAGGTGATGCATGGTCAGTTCGTAAAATCCACTGAGTACCTAGTTTATACTGGGACAAGAAAATGGGTAGTGTTCTGTTAGTAAGTGCCACGGCCTTTTTTAAGAGTGTACTTAAATGGCGTGTTTCGCCAACAGCAACCTCATTTCTTCTTGTTGTTCGTTTCTACGCTTGCCAGAGGCAGTTATTGTAACACACAGGCGGCGCTTCCAAGTCCCGAAGGTGAGTCTCGGATAGAGAAAGGAGAGAGCGAGAGAGCGCGCGCGCGCGCGCGAGAGAGAGAGAGAGAGAGAGAGAGAGAGAGAGAGAGAGCTTTAATGAATACTGAACACGCTAGCCCCACAAATGGCGGGGCTTGTTTCTTCACATGTAAGAGAACATAGTGAGGCACAAAAAGCAAACAAAGGTAGAAAAAGTACGTCAAATGAATAGAGAAAGAAGAGAATGGAATCAATATAACGTACGATTACAAAGAGTTGCTTCCCTCACCCCATTTCAGACTTTTATTCGGTCCACGTATTTAGGCATAATGAAATGGTTACTGCATTCCCTTTAACTTTTGCTTTAAACTTGCGGGGTCTACGGACGAGTTAGGCTGTACCAGCGCCTTTGTTATACGCTTTCGTTCTGCTCGCGCCTTCATCTACTCACTTGGTTTGCAATACCGTGGAGAACCAATTCCGCTGTGATCAGCGTCAATCGAGTCAGCACGCCTCAAGGCCCTTGGTGCAGCATCTGGGCGTGAAAACCCGAATTCGAATTTTTAGAAGAACAGTAGGAATGCGATCCTGCAACTTGCGATAAGCAGTGGCCCTAACCGTATGGTCAAATGATACACCATTTCTTTACGAGGGCAAAGTCATCCGGTCCCTCTCATCATCAACTATGAGAGGAGCCGATTGAAGCGGTGTGTGTACACGTGTTCTGCGTTCTTGCCAATGTCTTCCAAACAGCAATGGACCCTCATTTTTTATCTTTAAATTCCCGGCACGTCCTCTCAGAAAGCCGGACAGGTGACGACGTCCTGGGGCGCCCCTATCGGCGACAAAAGTAATGTCCTCACTGCTGGTCCTCGCGGGCCCGTGCTTCTCCAGGACTTCGCGTTTCTCGATGAAATGGCGCACTTTAACAGGTGAGCTCGCTTCCCACCGTTCTTAGGTGAGTTTTTGACGGGATATCACTTTGACGGCATCGCTATACACCTAACCACACGCTAACATCCGCTGCTGCATGCACATTCAACAGCATATCACCAACAATTGTAGTGAGGGAAAAACAAAGGGTGAGCCACGTACATTTTGTTCATTGCGGCGATCTTTGAAAACCAGTTAGCAGACCTCGGCGTTTTTTATAGTTCAGGGTTTCGTTGTCGTTACTAAATGGCCGTGGAAAGCAACTACAGAAAAAACTCGTTAATTCGAAGTCGGTTAATTCCAACTCGGTTAATTCGAACTTACAGTTAATTCCAAGTGACGGCCTGGTCCCGGCACAGCTCTGGATATTTATATAAGGAAAGCTCCCGATAATTCGAAGGAGTAGGTATCCACAACGGTTAGTTCGAACTGGATCCCCTGGTTTCAATCGCAACTTGCAGAAGTCGCGCTAGAGTGACAACAGGGTGTTGCAAATCGACCCTGCCGTGTACATATAAACGGGATTTCGAGCATAAACAGCATCTTTGTTTCGACCTTACGCGGCTGGCTGCTCATATGAATGCATGTCGGCGTCTGTTTCCTGGCGTACAGCCTGACTGATTCAATTAATTTAGTTTGCTGTTCGAGCTGCATCAACATGCTTTATGAAATCACCTGCCACAAACGTGTAGTAGCGCCTAATTCGCGATAAAGAGACCAAACGGTGGCTTCTTGGTGTTCTGCCCACGCAGTGTGGCGCGATGTCCATTCGTTCTGGCGCCCGCCCGCTAATTCGAACTCCGCTAAATTCGGACAATTTTATGCTGACGAGTAAAGCGCAAAAAGTACCCAAGGGACGAAAGAAGGACACAGAGACAAGCGCTTGTCTCTGTGTCCTTCTTTCGTTCCTTGTGTACTTTTTGCGCTTTAATCGTCACCTGTGGAATACCAACTTGCCCAGAGATCCGCATTAATCAATTTTATGGTCCCCTTTGAGTTCTAATTAACGAAAATTTACTCTAGAGACCACCAGACCGATGTTTTATCGAGCTGGGAAACACTGGAAGTTTCAGTAATTTCGAAATTAGCTACCGGGCGCCCTGCACTGTATTGCCGGGTAGCGTACCGGTATTCTGTTTTGGAACTCAGTGGTCCCACGGGCATTCGAAATTCCCGCCACTTCTCTTTATTCCCTCTATAGGGAGCGCATTCCCGAGCGTGTTGCGCACGCCAAGGGGGCCGGAGCCTTCGGGTACTTCCAGGTGACCCACGACATCACCAACTACACCAGGGCCTCAGTTTTCAACGACGTCGGGAAGAAAACCCCGGTGGCGGTTCGCTTTTCGCCGGCCAGTACGTATACATCTTTCCGATAAATATCGTCCGTTGGATTTTCCTGTTATTGGCTTTAAACTGCTTCTGCCCATGTTTAGTGCGTTCGTCTGTAAACGAATTCCGAACTAGTGGCATCACAGGACACGAAGAGCCTGCTTACGTGCTTTGGAGGCAAAAGACTGAAGACACTTGTCGATTCTATACTCCTACATCAAGTTTGCGATTACCTTCGCTTTTTTGTCTCGGTCTTTGGGCGCGAAGTAGTTATACAGGCTTCCGTAGTGCTACAACGTCTTTGCGTATTTTTAGGGGCGAAGCACCTTAAGGCCGAGGCTTTTCCGGCGTCCGTGCTCACGGCACAGCACCTTGTAAATCGAAACATCTACTTGAAACCCTAAGGACTACCCATCGACGTCGCCGCAAAGGGCATTCCGCAGGGCTCCGTCATCTCGCCATTACTATTCAATTTATCAATGATGCACCTATCTGACCAGCTAAATGCCATCCCAGGTCTCCGGCATGCCATCTACGCCGACGACCTCACCTTTTGGACTACCAAAGGTCCAGCAGGCATACAACAGGACGCCCTGTAGGAAGTCGTTAACTGCACGGAAACCTATGTGAAAAGATGTGGGGTCTCTATGGCACCGCAAAAATCTGAAATTCTCATACTCAAGAAGCCAACAAGAGGTAGACCCCCCGCCGAGACCCCCGACCTAGATGTGACGCTTCATGGCGCTACCATCCCAAAGGTCGATACACTCCGAGTATTGGGTCTGACGTTTCAAAAAATTTCGGCAGGGGCTGCCACCCTCCAGAAACTACAAAACACTGTCACCCAGTTAACCCATTTAATCAGGCGAGTAACAAGCAAAAAACACGGGTTGGAAGAAGAGGACACAATCAGAATGGTACAGGCCCTGGTAATTAGCACCTACGGTACCCCTTACTAGGGGCTCAAAATTGCTGAAATAAAGAAACTCGACATTTTAATACGCCACATCTACAAATTAGCACTGGGACTGCCAGCCAAGACCTCCACAGAGAATTTTTTTCAGTTAGGAATCCACAACACATGGCAAGAACTCACCGAGGCGCATAAAGCCAGCCAAATGGAGCGACTCAAGCTTACCCCGACCGGCCGAGCTACCTTGTACCGCCTCGGTTACGAGGCAAGCGTGGGACCTCAAAACCAAAAACGACGCATTCCACATGCCTTGAGGGAATACATCATGGTTGAAAACGTCCCACGCAACATGCACCCGGTTTACCACAAGGGGCGAAGGGAAGCCAGGGTCAACGCCTTGATAAAAGCCTACAGCGAGGACAACTCAACAAGATACGTCGACGCTGCGAGGTACCCAGCACGAACCAAGTGGGCGTACGCGGTTAGTGTGACAAGCGGTAAAGGAACTAAGTTGTGCTAACCAACGGTCTATACAGATGACACCCACTCTGCGCAGGAGACAGCTCTCGTGCGAGCCACCACCACAGTGACCGGGAGACCGTCATCACCGACTCGCAAGCGGCCTGCCGTAGTTTTCAAAATGGCCGTATCTCAGCGATGGCACTTGATCTGCTGCATAAGCCTTCAAAAGCACGGAAAACTCCACTCGACATTTATATCATTTTGGACACCAGGTCACGAGTCCTTAGAGGGTAATGAAGCGGCAGATACCGCAGGCCGAGGCCACTCAGACCGGGCTTCAACCCTCATAGGCACTCACCAGTCCGCCGACAACCACCCGTTCATCCCCAAGCGCAGCAGAGACATATTAAAGCACTACAGGCTATCAAGAAGACGCTACCCGCCGCCCCACCCGAAGCTAACCAAAGAATAAGCCACACAATTCCGGAAACTGCAGACAAATTCATTTCCGCACGCCACACAGCTGTCCAAAATACACCCCACGCTCTTCAGCTACGACTGCAACTTCTGCTCTGGGACGCCCAACACCCTGTACCACATAGTGTGGGAATGTAAAGGCGTCACCGAACTACCTCAAGTCATCGCACCGACACAGGAGCAGTGGGAGGTCCTGCTGACAAGCGATTGTTCCGGAAAACCAGCGTGGCCTAGTGACCAGGTCCGTTCGAGCTGCAGCTGGCCATGGCATCCCGTACTAGGGACGCCACCCACCATGGATGACCGACAACCATCCCGCGCTGCTTTCTTCCCGTTCAATGGGAGCAATAAACGTTTTTTCCTCCTGTGCACAAAAGTTTCACAAAAGGTTAACAACAAAATAAAAGGTTCGAAAAAAGGTAGAAAGAGAGGGAGAGAGAGCGAGTTTGAGCAGTTTCGCGTGGCTCCTGGAGAGCCGTGCTGCGCATGCGCGAGGAGCATTGGGTTGGATTGGATTGGGTTGGGTTGTTAAATTCGTTCTGGCCTTTGTTACTGCGATTTAGCACGCACAAAATGGCATCCTTCTTACTTTGATGGTATCGGAGCGCAACGGCTATTTCTTGAACTAATCGTGACGTGTTTGTGCGCTCTTGATTTAATCAATTTTTTACGAGCGTAAAAACATCAGAAAGCTACAAAAAACATATTTTGTGTGTGGGTGCTTTTACACAGTCACACATATTTGTTTTATACCGGAGTGTAAAGCACTTACACACCGGGCCAAACCGGGCTTGACGCTCCTCCGTTCTCGGCGGAAGGATACAGTGAGCGCAGGAGCAACTGTGGGAGCAACGACGCTTGCAGCAAATCCTCCCTGTTCTGTGCTTGCAGCCAGCGTGATAGTATCATCAGTTTTCTTTGCATTTGCTTTCTTGGACGCTGTACCCGAAAGGATTCTTTGCACCATCTGTGTTTCGAGCGTAGCCTCGACGTTGTTTCAGTTATGAGGTGGTAACGAACGGCGCGCCAAGGGAGCGCCGCGCCGACGACGAAGGAGGAGCTCCGCACGCAGCGCTTGGACGACGCCGGGCACTGTTGATCACGAGGCGCACGCTGAAGTGCGCTCACGCGGGCTGAATAAATCAGTTCAAGCCCAAACGCTGTCGCAGCTGATTCTCTGCGGCGGGCGCGACAAGGGCAAGAGCATGCTCATCCCGTAACGACAACTGCCAAAGAGTTTCATTTCATTGCTTCCCATCAAGTCATGATCGCAGGAAAGTGTGGTTTGCTGCACCGGCCTTCTGAATGAACCTGTTGCCTAGTGTCCTTAGCGCGCTTTACCGTTTACCGTGTTAAATGAAGCAAGAGTAGCCGTTTGCCGCTGAAAACGAAAGGATTGCACTCTGCGGTTTCTGCATTCCGGCTTACCGGCTCTGCCGAGTAGCGACATCTGGCGAATTTGTCGCAAAGCAAATGACACAAACCGTGGCCTCCGCGATCGGCTGCCGGCGGCGCGCCGTTGCTCCGGCCGTCCCATTCGGCGCATCCCCCAGCAAAAACCTGTAATTTGGCTAACTCCGCAACGCGCCGCGAGGTGGCGGTGTTAGCCGATGGTTCGGCAGCTCGCACCGGCTCCTCTCGGCGGCTTTGCGGGGCCTCAGTTGCTGCGTGTCTTCGTTGCCGGAATTCGCGTAACTGTGTTGCAGCTTTATTTTTATTTTTATTTTTTTTAGCTGATCAACCAAACGACCAGGTCATGATGTCCGCTTGTCTCAGAAGCTTCAAGGTATAGCACTGAAACCAAGATATGTCACTGTACGGCGAAAAGTTAATCGCGTTGTGATTGTTGCGTTTGATCGGTGCAGGACATTTCGGTGCAGGACGTTTCGGTGCGGACATTGAGGCGCGCGGAAATTTGGGTGCAAAAACTTTTCGGCGACAGAATTATCGGGTGCTTCCTTGTTGGAACAGCCGTTATATTTCTATTTACGAATAGGGTGGGTTATGGATAACAATCGAGAACAGTGATTGCATTTGTATATGGGCGCCGTGTTTGATTTCTGGCAATTATTGTTAGAAATTGAAAATTTGTATATTTTTGTTTGCTACCTCGTTCAGGGAACACCTGTTATGCAGCCTAGTAATTATATTCTTGCGAACATGCTTTTTTTTTTACTACAAGATTTTAATTTATATTCGTTTTTTGCGGCATGCAACTCAGCTAAGACAATTAGCCGCCGTTTACGATGGTATAATTCATAATTCTTTATGCAGTTTTCTCTAAATAAAACGCACACCTTCACTATCCAAAGAAAGCAGCTCAGGCATTCTGAATTGCCCCCCCCCCCCCCCCCCCCCAACGCAGAAAATCTTATAAGGAGTTTTATGTAGGTTGTGCTGTCAAACTCAAAAGATTTTGCAAACACTGTTGTCGCCAGCTTTTTTTTTTTTTATACGGACAAGTCTAGGATATTGACGTAGAGGAAGAACGGGCCTTTTTGAAAGCAGCTGCAGTTATTATATATCCTAAATGCTGATAAAGCGCGTGCTGCTTGTGCGTACAAAGCACAGATTTTGCCTCATATAAAATGTTGCCCTCTGTTCACGTGCCCAGCAAGGAATGATGAACATACGCTACAACCACTCAGTCCATATGGCTAAGTTTGTGAGACCACTGCTTGCCAATGTTGGTGCAACTGTCACGGACTAGGGTGCATTCCGGAAAAAGACTGGTTTCCAAGCCCCTGCATCACAAAGTGCTTCATGTGGAACTGTTCTGTTTGTCAAGGCATGCAGATGCCTTGAAAGCGTACATTTGTGAACATAAGGGCAGTGTATTTCGTAAATAGACGTTCAACAAAAACTAGACAGCTCTTGGACGAGCGTTCAGTAGACATTTGGTTTCTAACTTTTAGATGTGCTTCGAAATCAGTAATTAGAAATTTAAATGTCTTGGATATTCAATCCAAAAGAGGCAAAATTGGGCGTGCCTGTGGTCACCGAAATACGTTAAGAATGCAATGAAATCGGGGTGCATCTGCCTTCAAGGTTTTTTTTTATTTGTTGCGACTGAAATTGAAACCATAACTTCCTTAACGCGCATGTGTAAAACAGATTGCCGCATTCCTTGATGCTATCGCTCAGCGTAATACTCCTTAAACGTGTTAATCCTAAAAATAGGGCGGGTGCTTCCACCCAGCAGGCAATAATTCGAAGGCTGCATAAGAGCACAGCCATCCATCGTGGGTTTGACGCGATCGCGCCTTTCGCTCTACTGAACTGCATTGGCCATGCAGATTGTGTAAAATACGTTATACGTTACAAAGCGATTCGTAAGTTTATAAAGCAAACTGAACGTTATTTACGCGCCAGAAATTTTCCATTGGTAGCAGCGAATATTTTCCGTGTGTCGAGGGCGTCATGCGGCACATATTAAATAAGTCGTATAGCTGCAATCCTAGCTAAAACGAAGGCATTATCAGGTTCTATGAGTCGCTTTGCATCCATGACATCAGGTATGCTTTCTTTTTACTGCGATACGAAGAGCGAAAGTTGACGAAACGCCATTTCGAGGAGCGCTGCAGCACACACGGCTTTCATTTCAACTAGAGTTCCTGTATATGCTCCCTACGGGAGCAGAGTTGCGCCTTTGATTTCCATTCGCCGCTCACGACCCTATTCGCTGATCGCCGTCACGTGCACAAAAAAGCATCCACGCACCGCAGAGAGCCGGCGATGCGGCTGCAACGCCGCTGCTGCCCTCTGCTAGTCGGCGTCTTTCGTACATTTTGCGCCGCTGCCATGTCGCATTCGTAGTTACGTAGCGCGAGAGCGACAAGCCGCAACACGCTAGTACATGACGAGTATCTTTTTTGCACAACTTCAGTACGCGGTCAAGCCGACAGCCCTGAAGGCCTAGAATTTGTTTTGGTCTTCCATTTTCGCTGTTGTCGGTTATTAGCAGCTGACTGTTCCTTTTGTTCGAATGCTTACATGAGAAGCTGACGCCTAGCTCTATTTTGCACAGCCATATCTTCCGATATTCGGATATGCGTTATAGGAAAACTGCACTCAAGAGGAGAGGGAGGAGTAAGGGGAGGAGGGGAAAACTTTGTTTAACAATTAAATCGATCTGGTTAGTGGGCCGGGTCCTCAGTCCAGGACAAGAGAGTAAAAGTATTTTCTCAAATCATAGAACGCCATCCGAGTAGAATAGGATTTGTTCTTCGCGCCTGGAAGGGGTTGAAACACGCCGTGTGGCAAGAGAGAGACCTGCAATTTTTGAATACCCTTATACACTGCATGGTTCGCCCCTCCCCAGGCTAACCAGATCGATTTAATTGTTAAACAAGTTTTCCCTCCTCCTCTTACTCCTCCTCCTCCTCTTGAGTGCAGTTTTCCTATAACGCATATCCGAATATCGGATGGCTGTGCAACATGTTCCGAAATATCCCTCCAGGTCTTAACAAACATATATGTGTTACTATAAATTTAACGAAGACGTGACTCGTTTTGCTCAATAAACCTCCATACTGGTTAGATGCCTGGTCACATCACTTTACGTTGTCAAGGCATGAAAAGTTTGCCGACATGCACTATAGACTGCAAAAACTGTAGGTGAGTTCCAAATAACCCAGTGTGTATATACGCGCGTGCTGATTCTATACCAGGCATCTAACCAGTATGGAGGTTTATTGAGCAAAACGAGTCACGTCTTCGTTAAATTTATAGTAACACATATATGTTTGTTAAGACCTGGAGGGACATTTCGGAACATTTTGCACAGCCATATCTTCCCGATATTGGGATATGCGTTATAGGAAAACACCCCTAATAATAAAGCAAAGCGCGCGTTACAAAAAAAAAAAAAAAAAAGCAGCGACGTCGGGGCGCGCTCACGCTCCCTCGCGCGTGCGCAGGGTGCGCACGACTCCTTCAAGCCCGACGGTTGGCTTTCCCACGCTGCTTTGGATGCTCGGCGGTCAAGATGGCGGACCTATGCGCAACTCTGCTCCCGTAGGGAGCATATACAGGAACTCTAATTTCAACCATCGGCTCCGCGCGCCGCGGTGCGGGCGAAACACGCGGCCACGCCCCCTTTTCAACTTACGCTCTCTCCGGGCGATTGGGACGGCCGGAGCAACGGCGCGCCGCCGGCAGCCGATCGCGGAGGCCGTGCACAAACGTTTGTTGCCCAGAACTGTTCGCTTACGCTTGAAATGGCTTGAATCTTAGACGTCTTAGATTGAACTCTCACAATACAATATTTTTTTTTTTAAAGAGCCGTATACTTCTACTGTAGAGCTTAAAAAATCGAAAACATGACGTTGACGCCGCCATCTAGTGGGAAGAATTAGGACCAAGTATTGCATTAACCAGAATTCACGCCACCGCTAAATATTTCGATATAAAATGAGTAAGATATATTGTAATGATTCCGCAGTTACCTACATTACCTTGTCCAAGACGATTTTGAAAGCATAAAAGAGCTATGCTAGTTCATAAAGGCATCTGAACCATTGGAAGCGTGGGAAGCTGGAGTAGGGGCGGAAATTTTGCTCGCTCATTCTAAAAATAAATTGTCATTTATCGTGCTCCTGATCATCATTTAGCAAGAATGTAGTAAACAACATCAACTAAGATTGCTTGCATGAAGCGCAGAGCACAGCGCATTTGCTGTGCCGTAAAGTTCCGGAAGAACGCCCACCCAAATTTAAGTACAGTGATATCAAGTGAAAAATACGAGATGGGCGAAATTTCGGGTCAAGCGCGGAAAGGACGAATAAGTGACCGCATCTACACATGAAGAGATGATTCGGGTTTGTTTTGTTCACTCATCGGCGCTAAAGCCATGGATTTTACGGGGTGGGCGCGCGTCTTTCAGTAAATTGAATATTTCACCCGTAAAAGGGGGTGGGCGATGTTTCGGGGGAGGGCGTTCACTCGGAACTTTCCGGTAATCTAATCAAAACGCGAGTGTACATTTCGCCGGCGCAGGGGGCTCGCTACTACAGTCGGTAGAAATTCTAGCCTCTGTATCGCTATAGCGACGGTAAAAATAAGTTACCGTTCACGGAAACTCTCGCGCATGCAAGGTCGACTTCCGCAATCACCAGTATCTCCTGCTCAAAGTCCGTAAAGACTGAAAACGTAGCTTAAAAAAAAAAAAAGGACGTCGTCATCTCCTGTGCGACCCACTCGCTGAAGTAACCATGGTAAACCGCCGCCGTCAAAAATCGCGGACATTCCGGCGGCCAACCATGAAATGAGTGCTTCGCCTCGGACGAGGTCGGACTATGTCGTCATCGCAAGCCGCCGAGCCAACAAATAGTTCTGTCTCGTCGGGGTAATAACTTTTGTTAGCGTGAGCGAATATGCTTACTATTTTTGGACTTGTTTCTACAAGAACTATAGAGTAGATTTCTGACACAAACAAAAACACTTTGAAATCCATCTCAGGCCCCCTTTTGTGACCAGATCTCACATTATGTGACATTACCTTTTTTTCTCTTCTGTTTCTTAGTCCTTTGTTGCGAAATATTTAAACATGCAGACTGGTGACACACGCCACAGCTGGGCTGGAGTCTGCGTTCAGCGCGGCTGTAGTGTACCTGTCCTACCACCGTGCCGTCACGCGCGCCTGTCACGCGGAACACACTAGTCTAAGTTTTGTTCTACCGTTGATAACGTGAGGAGCGGTAACGCATTGATAACGCGCTAGGCTCCTTCTTTGGACACCCAGGTTCAATTCCCATAAGAGCCAGATGTGTTTATTTACTATTTAAAGACCAACTGCACTCACAATTTATACTTATTCAAAACCTTATTTCTTATAGTCTGCCTAAACAAAATACTTCAGGATATAAAATATGACAGCTGACTGAATACGCGTATTTACGGCGCGAACGCCCATAAAAAATCGGCGATTTTGAAACAGAAAGTGAGAAGAGCGCAAAGCTAAAGTGATGTTGCAGCTGGCCCAGACGGCGACCGAGCGGCCGCAAGCGGCAGGCGTGCCGGAGCAAACCTTCACGCAACGCTTTGCCCTCGCAGCACCCCTAGGAGAAAAGCGCCAGCGTAGCTCGACCGGTTCTCCTGGCTGGCCGAAGGAAAAAGCTCCCGGCCGGCCGCATCGTCACTTCCGCTTCATGGATGTTTGGGCGTTTCACCGGCAGGTGCAGCCTCATCCACCTGCGACGGAGCTATTTTAAACGTTTCTAACTAATTAACAACGCATTCCACGGGGCTACCTGTAATGTCCGAGTTGGTTTGGTGGTAGATACTGTGCATTAACAGTAAATTTGGCCAAGATGAAATTTCAGTGAAGTTGGCCTTTAAGCGGCGGCCATTTTCTGTACCGGATAACAACCACAACGACGGTTTTTCGCCCAACGGTGCAGTTAAGGCATTACCCTTAGGCAGTGTTATATCCAGCGTATCAGGTCACGCTTTGTTACAATTCCGGTCCTTATTGAAAGCGTTAGCTTGCGGGATGCACGCCGTAGGACTAACGGGGGCATCGCGAGCCTCGAGCGGAGGATCCACAAATTCTGATGAGCTGCTAATGTCAGTCGTGGGTTTCTGCTCTTGCCCAGACGGTGAGAAGGCTTCTGCGGACACAACTCGCGGTTTTTACGGCTTCGCAATTAAGTTCTACACGGACCAGGGCAACTGGGACCTGCTGAGCCTCAACCTGCCGGTCTTCTTCCTCCGGGATCCTTTCCTGTTTCCAAGTTTCGTCCACATCCAGAACAGAAACCCTGTGACCCACCTGAAGGTGAGTTTTACATGTTCTCGCAGTACAGTAACCTCTTGCTTTTTGGAGTAAACGACCATCTAATTTCCAGATGCCACATGTATATAGGCCAACTGTCCTGTGGTCCAATTGTGCTATCGGCCAGCTATGCTCATCGGGCGTGCAAACTGGCGGGAGGCTGAATGGGCAAATATTTAACCGTAGACGTGGCGCTCATAGCCAACGGCACTGCGTAATCCCAGGTCTTCCGACTTGTCTTGGACGTGCGATCTGTTCATCGGACCGGAATGTACTTGTTGCACATTCATAGGGGGTGTGAGAAGCCGCCGTAAAGACAGAATAACTGTATTTACAAAAGACTGAATTCCTGCTTAACATGATCGTGGCGTCCGAGCGTCCATCGCCTTCCTTCTCTTCTTTTGTCCATAGAGTCCCTGAATTATGTCCTCTTCTTCATCTCGCTTACGTTGCTACGCGAGACACAATAAAAATGCAATAGGGGGAGCTTGTGGCCTATGTAGGACCGTTCTGCGTCATTTTGACTCGACGTAAGAGGGCCCGTTTCAGGTGATATATTGCATGGTGCCTATAGTGGCTAAATGTGTTTGCAGGACGCGGACATGTACTGGGACTTCTTCAGCCTCCGCCCAGAGACTACACTCGCTCTCATGCACATCTTCTCCGACCGAGGCATACCGGACGGCTACCGGCACATGGACGGGTTCGCCTGCAACGCCTTCAAGTTGGTCAACGCCGACGGGAACCCCCGTCTACTGCAAGTTTCACATCAAGGTCTGTGCGCGAATGCGGGCGTACGTTACGTGTGTTCCTTTTCAGCCACGGATACACGTCTGACTGTGGGTTGGTTGCTTCAAGTTTTGACAGCGTCGCCACCGCCCGTCTTCAGGCAGCGGATTGCAACAAAGCTATGTAGGGACAGCTCACTTTACACCAACGGTAGCTACGTCTTCTCATGTAGATGGTTTAACCTACATGCGTAGCCGACATGCACTAGTCCTCCAAGTGACCCGATATGACATGCTCCACTCCATGTTAGAAGGTCGCCCCAAGGACGTTGTCGAAATCAATGATTTCAAATGTTTTGTTGTAGGCTAGGGGCTCTCACGCAAATCTGTAAAAGCAGGCGTGAAACCCCTACATAAAGTGACATCACCGAGAGTAATCACCTCAATGCGGTGCAGTGAATACCTACGCTTGTGTAACAAGAAGCGGGCTGCGAAAGCATGCAGCAGAGTTTGGCCGAGAATACGACAGCGTGTGTAAGGAAGTCTATGAAGTCCGCGATAGTCACGGCGGCGCCGACGCTTGGCTGCTTGTCTGCCTGGCGCCATCCATCCCTCGGCAGACATAGCTGACATTGGGTACCGATCGCGAAGAATTCGAGAAGTCACAGATTTTTGTATTGATGGTGAAGTCTTGTCGTGAACTGTCGAGGTTGTGATCTACAGTGATCTGTCGGTGCAAATGTCGTTATAGTAGTGTGTTTACTAGTGCACTGTGGAGAACTGTAGTGAATGGTGTGACAGAGTTGTGAAGTTATACATGTAGTGCGCATGGTTTCCTGCTTGAGAGACCTTTTTGTGTATTTTCGATTACAATCTTTGAAACTGTTGTTATTTTGGGGGCGATCCGTGTAGTTATTTAGCACAGCGGGTTTTTGCATCGGTTATTATTAAATTTGACTTTCGACAGACAGACAGACAGACAGACAGACAGACAGACAGACAGACAGACAGACAGACAGACAGACAGACAGACAGACAGACAGACAGACAGACAGACAGACATATAAACCAAAATTTCTGCGTTTAAGTAGCCCAAGAAAGACTATCGTCTTCAAAAATGTTCAGATTGACGCCCGTGCATAAGGAAACTGCGCTATGGATTAGGAAACTCGGTTTGGTGAGATTTTAGTGGAAATTAAACGAAATGGTCTTCGGCAGGCCATGCAATCCAGCTTACGGACAACAGATAGACCACCCGTTTAGCGGAATGGGTGCAACAATGGGCATTAAGCGAAATAGGGCAGAAATCAGTTCTCTTCGCGGTACGTGGTGGCACCTTGAAAAACAGCGCGAAAAAAACTCGGACGGAGAGAGGGCAAACAGACACGAGCGCTGACGAGCAACTTGTGAAATTTTATTAAAGTTGGAAATAGAAGAAAAGAAAGTATTAATACGCCAGTAAAAACGAGAGAAACGAAGAGTTTAAAAGCGGCCGTCGGGTGTAAAAGGTGATAAAACACACACAGTTCTCTTTATCCGGCCAGATAAGCAATCCCCCGCTCAAAGAGTGCCACGGAAGGCTAACTCACGCAATCCTCCCCCTTAGTGGCTATGACTGAAGCCTCAAAGATTTCGCGGGATCGGGCGTCACAATACCGTTTTAAAATGCGGGTTTCGTTGAGCTTGGCGCTAGCAATTCTTGCAATCCAGGCCATGCCGGCCTGGTTGGGAATTAAACGGCTCATGCCGCAGCCCGCGATCTGCACTACCGGGCACTCCCAACTTCAAGGACCCACACCGGGTGCTACGCTTCCCACCACTGAAGACACGCTCCCTCCCCTTGATTCCACCTTCTGTTCCATACTGTCCCACTACAGACACACACGAATATACCCGCCGCCTCACCCCTCTCTCCCAACACACCACGCCACCCTTTACCACCGCCTGCAAACTGAAACCTTCTATAATCACCCCATCCTACATCACATCTCGCCGTCCCTTTTCCCCTACAACTGCCGCACTGTCACATACCTCTCACCACTTACCACCTTGTTTTCTCTTGTCCTCACCACCCTAACCCCATCCCATCCCCCAACCCTGAGCAGTGGGAGCCCGAGCTGACCAGCTCAGCACCAGAGCGACCGCAAGCCCTGGTGCAACGAGCTATGGATGCAGCTCGGACTCATGACCTCCTGGATATAGGAGATGAACACATCGTGGCGTGCACAATAAAAGTTTATTCCTCCTCCTCCATTACATTTAGGCGTTCTTTAGGCTGACATCGTCAGCGCATTTTTGCATACTTTGGTTTTCTTTAAGACACATGCCCGGTATAAAGATATCTGATACACGTAATCGCATTCTCGCATGCTTTATTTTCGAACAAATTAACATTAAGGCTGCCGAGGAGGCTGGCACTTAGACCATCCCAGTTCGCATTGACATTCACAATTGAGACTATATTCCAGACAGCTTGCGAACAAGCTGCAACGTTGGCCTTCGTGTCGTCCTCGAGATGTTCAGTGGCCACAGGCGCGATCAGGATCCGCTGCACAGTCGGTCTCTCACGCACACTAACGCACATGTGCTCCCACGCGTTCCCCTCCTGAATTAGGTTGTTTGTCGGGAGGTTGTCGACTTTAGCTTCAGGCATGCCTCAGGACCACACTTGGTAGCTGGAAAGGCGAGGCGAGCTAACGAAGACGCACCCATGAGGTTAGCAGCTGAGGGAGCCCCTCCCGAATTTAGGCTTGGGGTGTTGTAATGGGGTCCCTGCAACCTGGTAAGGGAGTAAGCAGCCTTCGACAGGCGCAGAAGAACACCCCTGGGAACGCCGGTAATGATGGAAATCCCTTGTGCTGTCGGCGCCGAACTTAGTGTCAACGTAGACCATCTCGGAGGCGGATCTGCGTGGCCGGGAAAAGGCCTGAGTGAGGCTCATTGCACTGTACAAGGTGACCACAGATGGAGCCAAGGCAACGACATCGCTGCTGGCGCAGTCGGTTTTTGGGGACGCCTGGATCCCGCTTGCTCCGTGACGACGCTGCGGGTAGAGGCTTCTGTGTTCCTTCCAGAAAGGTTGGCTGTCGTACTGAGGTACCACGGGATAGCATGAGATAGCGAGTTTGACGGGCGCTCACCAGATGACTGGCGTGCCAAGCGTTGCTCCACCGCGGATGGTCTAAGGCCCGCCGCTTAAGCTTGGAATGGAGCGACCCGCTATCTCGCACAGAGAACGCAGTTCGCAAGGTGACTGGTGATTCCTCTGCCGTCAAGGTCCCGGGTGACAGCCTCGATCTCGTACAGCTCGTGCCCTCCCTCACGTCCTGGCCGTGGTCTTCTGGTCTTTGGAGGGTTCCGGATTGATTGGCATTACGGGATCTCAACAAGTCGGGCGGAACGGGCAAGTCGGCATGTCGGACTCGCGTCGCGTAGGCATCTTCCTTACGTGATGAGATGGCGTGAGGGTCGTCCTGCAGGTCTTCTGGTATCTGGCTTCGACTGACGACAGATGACGCGTAGCCCACCGCAGCTTGTTCCGACGGCGAAGATCCAGGCATCGTGAGTGCCGGGAGGTTCGTGAGGTTTCCGGGAGTGCTGTCCACTAAGGCCTGTGACAATTGGTGAGCAGATGAACGATGATTACGGTATTGCTCGAGCTGTGTGGCAACCAGAACGTTCCGAAGGACGCCTGGCTGGAATCGCCGAAGACCAGAAAAAGCAGGGGAGGTAAAGATCGCCTTGAAGAGTGCCCTCGTCTGCGTTCCTTTTTCGGAATGAGCTCGGCTGCCGGGAGAGGGCAATACGTTAGCAAAGCCGGCGCAGCCGTGGTCCAGTCGCGCGCTGCCAGCCCACTTGCTCGTGGTCTCGTGCAAAGGCGGGATTCTTCCTCTTTTGGCAGCGGCATAACGCATGTGTTTTCAGTATATTCCGCCCCTATTTCTTTTCTTATTTCTCGTGTACTTTCGTTTTAAGTTATATTGCATGTATATATATATGTTGGTGTCCCTCTTCTCCCATTTTTAACCTCACCATTTCTTTCGAGCGTCCTCTCCCTCGCCAATCCCCCCAAGTAAGGCCTCCCTAGATGGCATCCCTACCGAAACACCGCCACATTTCTAGGAAGGAATATTGTGCTCAATGAAGGAATTATCGATTTAGTCAACAAAGAGGAACAACAGGCCATATTTAGCGGGGCAGCACAGAGGGAAATGTCGCTCCGAGAATTCAGTAGAGGAAGAGAGAGAGAAAACAATTTTAGAAGACTGGTTAGACAACCGTATCGATCGCACGACACCTGGCTACTGATTTAGATTAGAAATTTAAGTGATGCCGTACAGCATCTTGTGCACGAAGGAAAAGGTATGCGGCAGATACTATAAGACACGACAGAAAGCCATCTTTCACATGGGTGTGCTGCCCGTTGCAGAGAATGTTCATCGCATCTCTTGGAAACTTTTGGGAAGCTGAGCAAAAATTTACCAAGATACCTATATGCTGTCATGATAAACACTGCGGCTTCTGCATTCATTACAAATGTCAAGCGTGTCATCTTATCATTATCGTCTTTGTTATTCTTATTGCGTATTGTCATTTTCTTTGTATTACGACTGACCCATACCCGCGTTCGGATCACCGAAACACACGGGACATTTACCAAAAATGACTTCGCTTCTCGCCTAATTATTACTTCTGTAATTAGCTACATGTATTGAGGTCTGCATGAGTAATTTGAGCAAGCTACAACACTTTGCCAAGTCCATGGTCACATTAAGACCACCTTCAGTTAGGTGTTCATTGAGCTGGGGTGGCGTCGGACATAGGTTCGGGGTGGACTCATCTCGCTTTGCATAGTCCCGAAATTTGATTCCCAGAGGCACATTTATTCAATTTTTCTTTCAACTCAATTACTTTACTTCGGTCTTAATAACTTCCTTTCTAAAATTGGCGTTACTCTGAGCATTGTAGCCAACTTCCGTTTCTTAATTCTTTTGGCCGTATTTCAACCACTTTGTGTCATCCGCGTCGGCTATTTGGTGGGCCCCCTCTTAGCCACCACGCTCGGTATTCGTCCTAACAACTTGAACATTGAATTCGTTATAAAAACAAGGTCCGCTTTAACACTTAGTATGCCTTGACGTTGGCATAGTTAGGTATACATGACTTTTCAAAAACTTTATAGAAGAAGTGGCGCACACAGAGCGCTCATGTGTCACCTTTTTCGCCGCGCTGTTTTCGAAAAAGATCTAATTCTTGATGGGTTAATGCATTATTTTTGTCATTGGTTTATTTTTCTTCATATTTCTCGTTATTCTCGGATTTGATGTCGTCCACTGGTGCCTTTAGCACTCCTCTTCCCTGTTCAGAACAACCAAGGATCCAGGAACTTGTCGGCGAGTGAGGCCGAGGAACTTATGGGCAAGGACCCTGATTACTACCTTCGAGACCTCTACAACTCCATCGCCAGCAAGGACTACCCGACCTGGACTTTATACATCCAAGTGATGACGTTCGAGCAGGCCAGGACCTGGACCTTCAACCCCTTCGACGTGACGAAGGTCAGCTTTTATGCTGCCTGATTCTACTCAGAACTTTGAATTACGCAAGGGAGCGGTGCCCTAAGTTCAAAACATCTCTGCTCAATGAGGGTTCGTAGCCTAAATGTTTGCAGGTTAGGAACGGTTTTCTTGCCGAATAGCACAGCGCCCAGGCCAAATATTTTATGTGGGAAAAACGTAATTCAAGCCATCAATTCACTCGGCTGCTTTGACAACCACGCGATCAGTAGGGCCCCTGATGTAAGACAGAAGCTGGACGGGCAGTAGGTGGTTTCAAGAGTTTGGGCAACGAAGTTGGAATGCAGGACAGCATGCGAAGGAAGTCAACAGTCAAGTGGCGAACTAAGCTCCAAAATTATTTCGGCTTCATTGTTTCGGAAGTTGTAGTTAATGTAGACGAATTTCAGCACGTACAAGATGGGGTAATTATGGGCCACTAATCAAACGTACCCAGACCTTGTGCTTCCATATTGGTGTCGCCTCTTCGTACCGCCTTGTTCGCGCTGAAGTGCTTCTATACGCCAGTGTGAACGAACTAGATCTCGCCAATATCTATTGTTAAATGGACAGCTGATTTATGATACCTTAAAAAAACTAAGTTCGCGGTCACCAGATCGAGCAAAGCGGGCACCAACGCAACCACAATGGAGAGCGGATCAGCAATCGTAACAGCGCTTCGTCCAAGACGTGCACGTTCTTTGCCACTTTGTCAGCACTTTAAGCACTGTTTGATTCGGCTCCTTTATTGTTTCCAGATGTGGCCACTGTCCGAGTTCCCATTGATTCCCGTCGGCAAAGTGGTCCTGCAAAGGAATCCCACCAACTACTTCTCCGACGTCGAGCAGATAGCTTTTAGCCCAGCGAACCTAGTTCCGGGCATTGAGCCGAGCCCCGACAAGATCCTCCAGGTTTGTGCTACGCCATCACATTCCCTCAAATAAAGCTACGGGGGCGCCTAAACTTTATCTTGCGATGTTAGAATGTGCGAGCATCATTTCTTGTTGAGTTGTGAAAGTGTGTGTGTGGTCCATGGGCAGGTATGTTGACGTGTCGCTGGATAATGAGCATGAACTGCTAGTTTCTGACGGCGGCTGTTGTCATAACTGGGCAGTGCAACTGAGTAGCCATGATGCTAGGCCTAAATCCAGCCTTCTAGAAAAGTCATTCATTCTACGCTAAGCTGCGGGTAACGGTTGACGACCTCACACCTCAAAGCACAACGTTAGGGATCCCGTCCGGCAGTCGCATGCACCCGTTCGCTGTCACGTAGTAGTAGTATTAACTTTATTTTGCCAAAACGTTGTGGTGATTGCACCACTGAGCTGTTCGCCCAGTCATCTAGACAGCGGGGCTCCCGGTGTTTTGAGAGCTCGGTGTCTCCAGCCAACTGGGCGAGAGCTTCTTGCACGTGGGGAGCTGGGCTAGAGATGGCAGCCTCCCTCTGTCACGTATGGCATTTCTTGAATCGACCGCGAGCTTCTGGCGGCTTCTATTGTCTTCACTGGCCAATACAACCACAGTAAACACGCTTTCAGGCCGTCGCAGCCAGCGGTGGATTTCGATGTGCAGTGTTTGCTATACGTGTAGCCAATCGGAATCTTTCATGGCACGTTTTGGCCGTACTTCTCACGCGGCTTTTTTTAACTGAGCGAAGTAATACGGGAGAAATGTCCAGGCATCAAAACAAAGACTGGCTGATGCTCTTTTACCAACCTCCAAATGAGGGCTCAAATTGTGATAAAATTTTCTCATCATGGTCTCAGTCATAAGAGGTCGTAGCAGAACGGAGAACCGGTACGGTATAGCCGGTAGTAGACCGGCGCCAATGCGTCTGCACAAAGGGGAAGAAACCGGTCCTGCGCATGCGCAGGTGTGCCAAATGTACGGCCTGGAGCCTTACAGGGAGCGGCGGTTACAGATGCACCTTTGTAAATTCAATAAACTCTACCATGTAGGCACTCCAAACCACAGTATATTCACTCCATGGTAGACGAAACGTGCTCCCATGTATAGAATAAACTCCTGGCTGCGGAGCTCATAACATTTCCAGTTTGGCACGCAGACAGACACAGTGCTTTAAATTTTCCAGTTCCACTACGTGTATTTCATGCCTAATTGTTCAGTTCCGCGCCAACCGGCGGGATGGAGAGGAATAATATTATTAGAGACGTTGGTGATCCTGGGCGTCAGCCAAGAGCCCTAGGACCCTAGCAGCTACCTCGGTGAGTTCGGTGGTCAAGGTTTGACCTGGGAGCTGAGCAACACGGTCTCCCATTGCTCTACCTCACTGATTCTGCAATCCAGCTCGCCAAGGATACAGCTCGAGCGCAAGGGCTGTTGGTCGACGCCTATAGGGTCACCATCTTCTCTAAATAAAGTTCTTTCTTACAGTTGCAGGGGAATTCAACAATTTAGGCATAACGTACATCTAACTGCACTGGGCAAGCCAGTAGCATATCTGCTAGGTCAGCCCTGTGTTTAACTTTGTGGCATTTGTCAGGGTATTTCCCTGGTGAGCAGTACCTATACGGGGCCTGGTTTGGATACGAATTCGTTTGAAGTAGCCATACCATGATTGCCTCTGGTTAGAAGACATCCGATGAAATTAAAAATGGCTGTTTTGAAGTCGCACACTATGTATTTGATTTTTGTGGAGTCCGTCATTGCCAGGGCAATGGCCACCACTTCGCCCACCTTCGGTTCTTTCGTGCGAAACGGTCAGGAAGCAACGGAATTTTACTGTCCATCGGCTATATACCATGAACGCCATGGCATCACGACTTTCGTAATCGGCTACGTACACATATATTACGTTATATGGTTCTTCCTACCACTTGGGCAGGTCTGTGGCACTGGCCTGCCTTCCCACTATGTTATGCACGGAGGACATGTTTTCAAGGATCGGTGAAATGTGCATACTTTCGCTATTTCTGGAGGTAACGGAAATTTGGTTGGCGCTGTCCTCGGTATAAGAAATGCCAAGGGAGTCGAGGATGTGCCTGTCAGTCGAGCCCACGAGACGGAATTTTCTTAATGCGTAGACTTTTGGCGTCCGGTAGAGTGGTTTGGCGGCGGCGGCGACGGCCATGTTCGCGTACCTTAGCGGGCGAATGTGACAGCCGAAGGCAGAAAGAAAACGCCGGCTAGTGTCTGGCGAACGTGTGAGGGAGAGGGTGGCGAGGTCGAGCAGAAGCCCAGCACGCCAGCGTGCTGCACATGGCCCTTCGGCGTCCTCCCCGTTGCGTTGCTCATTCTAACCACGTGATATTTGCGCGGGACGTTCAAACATGATTAAAAAATACGACATGCTCGGTGGCGGCGACGCACTGCGAAATAGCGGCAGAGTATCGCGCCACGGTGCGTTTTGTTTATTAATGCGATCACTTCTTGAGACGCAGCAGTTATGCGCAGTGACCGAGCAGACTGCAGTTCGCGCTGCTCACAAATTCTGCATTAGGAAATACAGTAATCGTCAGCTGCTTTTCCTCTGAACATCCGTCATGTTGTTCTCAAATTTAGTTGCTCAATTAACATGCATGTAGATGCCAAAGCACTTTATTGCTGTTCTGGGACGCATAAAAACCTTGCACAAAAAAACTAGGCTGAATTCGTGCACGTTTCTTGGTTGTCACAGGGACGTCTGTTCGCCTACGGTGATACTCAAAGGTATCGACTGGGTCCGAACGTCAACCAGTTGCCAGTCAACTGCCCTCGGAATGTTGCACTGGCCAACTACCAGAGGGACGGCAACGCGGCTCTAAAAAATCAAGGTACAAGATCGTCTACTCTTGACATTTATTTTTCACTGTCGTAAATTGTCGGTTCCACTTGATTCAATTAAGAAAAAAAAAATATATATATATATATATATTATATAGATATATATATAATATATATTATATATATATATATATAATACAGTAGGCTGCAGTGATAGTATATAATGCACAGAATAAGAAATACATATTTATAACAGTCGCAGGGACCTTTAGGTTCCAGCGAATAGTATATATATGCACCACGAAAGTACCGAAAAAATAAAATATTTAATCGACGTTTGGCTGGGAACACCTTTTTAGGTTCCCACGAAACGTCGTATTAAATATTGTATATGTTTTTTGTGGCTGCCAAATAAGATATGGTACGCTCAATATACAGATCATTACGCATATATATATCATTATATATTAATAATATAATTATTGCGGCCCGGTCCGACGACTGGCGCGGCAGGCGCGCTTGGCGAGCGGAGCTTGCGCACAAGACGGCGAGCTGAGAGCGAGGACTATCGCTGGGGGTGGGCTGCGGGCGGGCTCGGCGTGGCGAGACGGCGTGCGGCGGCGGAGCGACCCGGCGTCTTCCCCTCCAGCCTGGACCGACCATCGTGCACCGGTAGCGGCGGAAGTCGAACGACTCTAGGCCGCTCGAGCAACGCGGGACTCGTCGATGACCGAGAAGACGGGACCAGCTAAGGGAGGGTTTGGGGAATAAACCCCCTTTGGAGGTTGGCGTCGGTTGCCTTTGTCTCTTGCCTGCCTCACACGCCGGCGCCGTCTACACGGCAGCCGCGTCAGGAGGATCATCCGAGTCAGACCCGTACCACAAATTGGCGCCCCAACGTGGGTCCTCGACTGCAAACGCAGTGAGGCACCTACAGCAAGATGCAAGCAACGCAACGAGCGGAGCGACGGGAGGAGGCTGGCGGCACTTAAGGCCTGCTGTCAACATGGCGGCGGGTCGGCTCCCCCGCCGCGCCGTGCCCGCGCACACGCGCCGGCGGCAGCGATGAATTTTACCCCCCAAGGACCGAATGGTGCGGCGGACTCTGCCTACAAGGATGCAGCGGTTGGGAGCATGCAAATGCGCACCATAAACCCGTGACTACAGCGCTTCGACTTGGCCGATGCGACGTTGACAAAGGGCGAGGAGGACGTTGAAGGTAAGTCTTTCCTTTTGCTACCGTGGTGCGAAGGGAGGACGAAACCGTCCTCCACGCTAGTGGGTGCTTGCGTCTCGTTGTCGGAAAGGTGGAGAAGGTACCCGCCCGGGATTGCATTCAGGCAGTAAGAGCTTCGCGTTGCTCGGCAGGGGGGCTTGTTCTTTTCGGGAGGTGATCATCAGTGTTTGTAAGAGACGGACCTGAGGCGACTATCACCGGAGATCCGCGCCCGTAAGCCGCTTCTAACGCGGTGGGCGCTGGCGTTACGGCAGCCTGTATGCTGCGATCGGGGATAGTCCGTGGGTGTGGGCGAGCGTTACTGTGGGAGTGTGTGTGTCTGTGTGTGTGTGTGTGTGTGTGCGTGTGCGTGTGCGTGTGCGTGTGCGTGTGTGTGTGTGTGTGTGTGTGTGTGTGTGTGTGTGTGTGTGTGTGTGTTGTGTGTGTGTGTGTGTGTGTGTGTGTGTGCGTGCGTGTGCGCGCGCGCGGCCGCAAGCCGCTCAGATTGCGGCGGGCGCTGGGTCTGGTGCAGCTGGTAATGTTCCGATCTAGGGTGTTTGAGAATGCGTGTGGGAGTGCGCTCCTGCAAGCCGCTAGTATGGCGGTTGGCGCCGGCAGCTGATATTGCTGCAAGTGAGTTGTAGGAGCCCTGCCTGCTTGACGCTAACGCAGCTTTGCCGAGTAACGCACCCGGGCAAAGAAAACTTGAACGGGTATTTCGAGTCCACCACCCGTGTTATGTCAGACGAGCTGCATCCGAGTAGGCTTTCTCGCCAGTGGCAGGGGTTGGCGGAAATCCGCTGCTCCCTTCCTCAAGAATCGGAATCGCTCGCATTGAAGG